>OX463808.1:14214648-15455523 GCA_949825045.1 Argyresthia goedartella | reverse complement strand
TGTCTGTGAAGTTGGTACTACAGAACAAGCTTATCAACTGCAGGGATAAGATCAATACCACAATGCCGGTCGAACATGCGGTTCCTAAACACGTCAAAGAGAGCTTAAGATATGTTTGTAAATAAACTAGTGTATGTAACTATACACCGTAACAACTATCGTCCAATAGCAGTTCTTCCGTATCTTTCCAAAATTCTGGAACGCCTGATAAATTGGAGATTTCTGCCCTATCTTGAAAATAATAACTTAATTTCTCCACATAAATTTGGCTTTCGTCGCAACGTCTGCAGATGCTGTTCGCCGATCAAAAAATACAATAGTCAATCATTTAAATAATAATAAAAAAACACTCGCTATATTTCTAGATTTGGCAAAAGCCTTTGATACTGTTCCTATCCCTGCTATTCTCAACAAGCTCTATTCAATAGGAGTCAGAGGTACCCAACTTAATCTTTTCCGTTCCTACCTTACAGAGAGATTACAGTCTGTAAAAATAGGCGAATGTCTTAGTGATGAGCTAGAGATATCCTATGGAGTTCCTCAAGGTAGTATCTTAGGACCGATCCTTTTCCTTGAATTTATCAATGACCTATGTAACATATCCCTCACAAACGGTTCCATTATTACTTATGCCGATGATACTGTACTCCTATTTGATGGAGTGATCTACAAATCATAGCGCAGACGGGCTTTGACAGCATACATAACTGCCTTCTAGTTAAGTCCTTAACTCTCAATACTTCCAAAACTAAATTCATACCCTTTTCTGTTACCTCAATAAACCAAACACGAACAAATTTAATCATTAAAGCAAATCTCTGTCATCAACCATCCAACCGTCCAAATTGTGTATGCCCCTGTATTGCTAAAACCGAAACCATAAAATATCTAGGCATTGTCCTGGATAAACATTTAAACTTCAAAACTCACATTGAAACTCTCACTTCTAGGCTACGTAAATTTATGTATGTTTTCAAATTAATCAGAAATGTTGCTTCTTCCCAAATCATTAAAATGACATATCACGCCCTAGTTCAGTCCATTCTTATATATTGTATCCCCTGCTGGGGTGGAGCAGCTAAAACCCTTCCCTTGAAATTGCACAACGAGGTGTACTTAAAGTAGCAATAAAACGTCCAATTCACTTCCCCACAGCCGAACTCTATAAATAATGTGACGTTCTCACGGTCCGTCAACTTTTTACATTAAAGACTAACCTTCTTCAACACCATATTACACCTTACGACCCGATCTTGAAACATCGTAAAGATCGAATCTGTTATATCCCCTTCCCAAAGCTTACCTTTACTAAACGTCATAATGCCTACCTAGGTCCCTATCTTTGTAACGAAATAAACAAAATCTTACCCATTCATCACATATCATCCCATAAAATGCAATCTAAAATTGACTGATTACCTAAAAGCGCTTTCCTATGATGAAACCGAGAATCTTCTCTCACCCTTCTGATAATTCAAGGGTATAGAAATTCCCATTTACTTGCGTAATACATCTTCACAAGACACACACACACACATACACACACACACACACACACATCACACACACACCCTCAACAGACATATACACACACATGTTATCCATATTTTATTGCATGTTAGTTTTAGTTTTATTTTAGTTTTTCCTAAATGACCCATCGCGGCGGTTGATTTGCTGATGTGAAGTTATTCCTGAATTTACTTTTTACACTTAGATTCTGTGCTTTTACTTGAAACAAAGTAGTTACGTGTTTATGATTGTGTGTATTATTTTATTAGTGATATGTGCAAAGTTAGAAGTCTCTGTGATGGGAGTGGATGCCCTGACCTGTAGACAGAGGGCCGTGGAGGCAAGGGCGGCTTCCTTCGAGAGAAACATGATGAAATTTTGGCGCCGATTCGGGTGAGACCGTTTCATTATTAAATTAACACATCATTAAAGCACTACGAATGCACGTTCCGCAAGATTGGTAGTATAAGTTTGGCCAGAGGGAGACAAGAAAATCGTCAAAACGGCGATGTTGGCCTGTGGTGGACGCCGACGATATGTCATATTCTAACAACCTATCTACACTAGATTTATTATGTCTGTTTGTTATACCTACAATCTGATTTTACATTGAAGATGCAAACATGATATATTATTTTTATAGTAATTGGTGATGTAATTGAGTTAACTTTATAGTGTATAAAGCCTTGCAAGTGATTTCAATTCAGAGATAGAGCGAGTCGAGTCACCTTATTTTTATTTAAATCTCAAAAGTACACAAAAAATCGGTTAGACCCACTACACAATAGATGAAAGTAGGTAGTCGCCAGCGGTCGAGAGCGCAACTGTGGCGTTGAATGCGGATTGCAGAATAGAAATAACTCGAATAATGCGAGTAACCCATCTTTCCGGGATGAGGTGGTGTGGCTCAGACTGTCGCGGAACCTTGATTCTTATGGAATGGCTCCACAGATCATCTCACACAAATTTCAAATCGTATATTTAATATTTTTTGATAAACGCCTTGCAGCGAATAAAAATAACCCAGTTTTTGAGTTTTGGATGATACTTTTTACATCGTAGTTATTATGTTTAGGGCCTAATGAACCCATGTGATTAGTATTTTCATACCAAGTGTTAGTATTATGATACCGTCGTTGACGAATACCATTTCATAACCTAAGCTGATACTACGATAGTTTCAAATTAATACGCCAACTCTAAAAATATACCACAGGCGTGATCCTGTACTAGTAGATAGGAGATAAATATGCGTAAACACAAAAACGTTACATCGAATAAAACGAGTCAGGCACCTACCAATCACCATAAATACGAAACTATTTAACACCATCCGGTCCGATCGGCCCGTCTTGCAAGCCCGTCTATTCCAAAAATGCATATTCTGAGAAATAGCGAGAAAAAACCAACACTTGCACATCACAAAGGGATCATTTCACCATCATGCAGAAAACAGGCAATTAAAAAAAGGACTACCACTGACAAACAGTTGCAAAGAATCGGAGACGAACCTTTGACGATCGCAATCCATAGGCTTAACAACACAGAGGTATTTCATATAACTCTCTCTAGTTACTGGGTGCTTTCCCACAGCAACAACTCAAGAAGATACCAAAATGGAAGCCTCACCAATGCCGAGAGACGACAACTGCATATTCCATGCAATTGCTAACCAAACGAATCACCCATGTCAATTAATACTTGACGACACTCACATTCGTAAGGTCCTGGATAAATATGTGGAAGAAAACTATTAACAAAACATAAATCTTGCAATCGCCGAGTCTGAAGAAACAATCATCAACTACATTAAGACTCTGCACGATTGCGGCGGCGGATCCGGCGGCCGACTTGTTGGCTGCGGCTGGGTCCTAGTCCTGCTACTTGACTAGAGTTCATCATATTGTATAGAGTTCCAATAGAGTTCCAATTCGACCGGTGACGGAAATAAAATATCTCGGCATTTATATTACTGAAGTAAGTACTATCGCAGGAGAGACACCAGAACGAAAAGATGTCAATAATCACTATACACTATGCCTTAATACACTTTGTAAAGAAGACTTACATGGACTGGAAAATAGCTCGCTTAATATACAAAATGTTCATTTCACCGTGCATTTCTTGTGGACTAAAAGTGGCAGCCCTCACCAAAGACTAAGAAAATATGAACGCATGATCTTGAGTGACATGGTCGAGAAAGCCAAAAACCAACCAAAACATAGGAAAATGCACGACATCCTACAGGGTACGCCCCCAAAAACATTTATTCCACGCCGCCCTGAACTACGAAACAAGTAAGAAGAAAGTTGGTCGACCCATATACACCTGGAAAGAGTATATTAAAACTACAGACAGAATCCTAGCTACTGGATGGCAATAGCACACAATAGGGATGAAGCTAGGGTCGCCTCTAAACAAATATACCAGGTTCCGGAAATAGACATCGAAACTGAAAGCACTTCGAACAACCCAGCAGAACAGACCCCAGAAAATCAACCAACACCACATGATACAGAAGATCAGGAAACATGAAGATTTTTCTGCTCTCCCATCACATATCCTCCCCTGTCGAAACTTCCTATATTGAAAATTTCAAATTGTTTTGTAACCACTCCTTTCCTTACACCCACTGTCTTGAATAAAGTTTATTATTAATATTATAATTAGGCATTAAAACTCACGAGTGATAATATTATGAAACTCGCCTCGAGTATTAATGCCCTCTATTATGTAGCAGCATTTATATTTACATAAACTACTATAACTGCATTGTATTGTATTGTACACGTCCTTTGTGACTGTCGCTTCAAATATATCTGTCCAAAATAAACGCTAAATAATACATTCAAACACTCTATCGCAAATAATCGATAACACAATCCTACCTTTTAAAGTAGTCGCCATAGGCTGGACACATGTCACACGGAAATAAAAAAATAATACACATGATGAAACCTAACGGCTAATATAATGCAAAAAAACGCATCGAAAATGGCTTAAAATATTCTGAGAAGACCTCAAGCTTCAACCATCCTGGATGCTGCAGCGCCCCCTGGTGGTCTAAAACTGTGAAACAAATCTAAGAACCTGCTCTAAAATTATAGCGGTTTAATGCAAAGAACCAAATCAAAATCAGTCCAGAATTTATCCAGGAAAACGGTATCAATCAATCAATCAAATTGTTTATTTGCTATAAATATGTATACATATGATCTTAAAGCCAATTGGTATGTAGAAGCATCAACATATTCCACCGTCTGGGAGTTGATGTGCCTAAATTATTTATGCAATGTTTATTCTTAATCAACAATTAAATTGAATTATTAAATTATTTAAATAAATCGATTAGCTTTAAATTTGTCATTTACTCCATAATATAATTTGTCCATTATAGTAGTTTATGTGACTGCTGCATAATGCCTAATTATGTACAGTTACATACACTAGTTTATCTACACACATATCATAAGCTCTCTTTGATGTGTTCAGGAACCGCATGTTTGACCGGCATTGTGGCTCTGCAATTGTTTAACTTGTTCTGTAGTACCAACTTCTCGCAGACGGGCGTCGGCGTTCGAAATTTGAATGTCAGTACCAACTTCACAAACAAACTAGGGACGGCACGCGGGTGGGCGTCGGCGTTCGAAATTTGAATGTCATTATATGTAGAAAAACTACACATAATGACCATAATATGTAGTTTTCCAGATACGAAACGAGTTGTTACCAAGTAGTTTAACATAATGCTGATCCTAACGTGCGGTTTTTGAACGCAGTAAAGAGGGTTTATGATACGTGTGTAGATAAAATAATTAAATAGTTTAGTTTTAAACAGATTAAATGTAAGGTGTCATCACAGATTATATGCACTATTAGAGTACAATTACAACCTTTGTGGTTGAATATATAAATTATCTTTGTGTCTGCCTCTTGCATTAAACATTTCACAGTTTTTTTGAAGGGACTAGCGCATTTTTCTACAAAAGTGCACTTTTCAAACATATATAGGGACGGTAAAGGAGGAATCTGTGTTTTTTTTCAATAAAGGCTGACGACTATCTAAATAATTAGCACCACATTGTGCTCGGACACATTTTTTCGGGTTTTGAATGCCCTGTCAAAGTCATCGGAGTTACCCAACATAATTAATCGACATCTTGAATATAAGTTCCTTTAAAGTTGATGGAGAGCGATGGAGAGACGGTTTGGAATAATTGTAGCAAGTCTGAAATTGGATTATTTTAGTTTTATCTGTATTCACCTTTTAATTGTTATTCACATGGTACACCATAGTTATTCACATGGTAGTTTGATTGAAATGTATGTTTCATTCCCTCAATAATCCTGCTTACTTCGACGCATTGAGCTAAGATAGCTTTTTACCTATTCTAGACAATTACCTCGGATACTATATACTTGTATAGTTTATCTAATAGAGTAGGATGTGATACGAAATCAAAGGTTTTGCTCATATTTAACAATATAAAGGCAATGGACTTCTTATTGTCAAGATTTTGTACGCCATTTTTCATAAGAGCCAAGCATGCTAGAGTTACGCATTACGCATACGCTAGAGCAACGATTTACGAAGCCAAACTGTTCTTTTTTGTATGCTAAGTTGTGTCACAAAGCTATATATTCTTTTATACATGATCCTTTCAAGTATTTTAGAATTGACAGGGATTATGGTAACAGGTCTGTAATTATGCATGGTACATTTATTCCCTTTTTTATGCAGTAGTTTAACAATTTACTGTTTCAACCGCGTTGGTAATTTTCCCACTGTGAATGTTAAATTTACGATATGTGTCATTGGTTTCGCAAGGTGATGTGCACACATTTTTAGTAGTTTTGTACTAATACAATCATAGCACGTAGTGTTGGTATTTTTTAAATTTCGAATCACTATATATATTTAGTTTTGATTGGTTTATTTACTATTTTGACTCGACTTTCAGGAAAACATAAATTATAGAACAGAGTTAGTAGATCATGAAATCTTTCGAATGCCTGATCTACTTTTTGCTTTGTATGATAGTGAGGACAAACCTTCCGTAAACTTTCTGATATTATCGGTACTAAACTCACGCTTTTGTTCAAACCAGTATGTAGGTTTCAGCGGTGATTTGTTATTACATGCACTTTTGAACATTATGCTTTGTTATGTTACGTTATGTTTTGTCAAATTTCATGATCTGATAGGACCTCCTTGGAGTATTTGTTTATTTTAAACATCTCAAAATTCCAATCACCACATTTTTTATCACCCTTTCTTTTTATTTAATTTAATAAATTGGCTAATTCTCTGAAAAATGTCAGTGTTGGAATCTGGTATTCTGTAGACGCAAATAATATTCAAGTCGTAGTTAATTATAATTTTGTTCTAATATTATCAATGGTTTTTTTATAACTCAGATTATACTTTAGAAGAATACACGTCCTCCCTCTACGTTGGTGTTTTCTGGAGAAGGATGCTACTAGTTTGTAGTTTTAAATTTTGAGATTGGCTTCCGTTCCAGGTTTAATAAAGGTTTTCGACTATGCTTATAAAGGTGTCCGGTTATGGACATACATACATATAAACACAAACAACCTCTAACCACAAATAAATATACCTCCTCCTTTCTGGTTCGTCCGTCGTGGGTAAAAATGATTTATGAACGACTTACTAAATATGGGTGCAAATCTATGCCTCTCTCACCTCGTATGGGAAAGAAATTGTTTATATTTTTATTGAACAAATCAGGACTGATAAACGAATTCAAATAATTTATCTTTCCATTAATTAGTGTGCCAACACGTCTTGTGCGAATGAGTGTGTCGGTTAAAAATATCATCGCTCATAGCGAGCTATCTGCGTTGAGGCACCCAACCAGGTACTTACTTAGCGTCAAAGCGTTCTACCAACCCTACACTTCACATTTTAGGACGAAATGATTTTAAATTATCACGTTAAAGCCAACAGGTACGAGCACTAGACTATTTGGGTGTGCAATAACATCATGAAATATTTTTGTGATCAAACAACTACACTGTGAGTGGAACTGGAATCGATAAATTACTCAATTTAGTTTAGCAGCCGTTTGTAACCGTTTAAAATGTGTAATTTTCAGTTTACACCTCACATGATATGATTTACTTTACCTTATTTCAAACAAACTTTGCCGATGAGGTAAAAGAACAGAAATCATCATCTTGATCCCATCCGACTTATCTCGTTACAAAGAGAAACATAGATAAGTTTTATTTTGTCGACATCCATGACCCGCTGTGGTTAAGACAATTTAAACTTTCCAAGTACTAACACAGCAAATTTTTGTCGTGGCAACTCTAATAAGTGGTTTTATATTGAGTTTCAGTCGGGCTCATGTTGTTTGTTTATTATTTTGTTAATGAGAGCTGTGTCGGGCAGTTCTCAGTACTGAAAATTAGTTGAATTTTGTAGAGTTTACACTTCGTCAATTAAAGCTCAGGGATATTATAATGTAACATTAAGAACTACGAACGTGAAGTACTTACCTATGTACTTCACGTTTGAACAAGTTAAAAGAACTCTCCTAAAATGAAAGTGGGCTTGCAGAACGTAGATTAATGCGGTGTCAATTACACGACGCGCGGGAAACAAATTTGCGAAAAAATGGGTAATGACTCGTAAAAGCAGAATGCTAACACAGAAAATAAAGGTGTATGTGTGTTTTTACTTTGGAAACACGATTCGTATCACAGACTTAGAATAGACTTTGAAAGAACTGTTTAAAATATTTACTAAGTATAACAGTTTCATAAGTTAGTTTTACTAGGTACTTCTTATTCATCAACAATAATGATCCTCCTTCCGGTTATAGCAGCAGGCAGCGTCACTCCTTGGCAATAACGAAACGTTGTCTCATCTTGATGTTATGTACGCGGCTTGATTGATAGAGATGGATATTCAAGCGGGCGGGCCGTCAACAATCCTGCAATGTTTCCTCAGTAATGGCTTGTTTCTCCTCACCTTCTGGAATTGCAACATAAATCTCTGTCGAAAATAGATTCTTTGCTTTACATCCTTGCTGTGATATCTGTAAGTAGGTACGACTATTTATTATGAGTCATTCAGCGAAAATGTGCTACAGATGTTGTTATTTTGGTGCAGCTCTGGTGAGCGTGAGACGCATGATGAAATCGATTTGTCATTTTACGGTAGTGATATTGGGGTATTTAACACTTCCCCCTCCACCACCCACATTCATGTATTTTATGGATAATCTGTCAGGGAACCGATTTCCTTCTCCTTTGTAAGATAGTCAACGAATAGACACCTATGGCGCTTCCTGAGACAAAGCTGAATGTCCGCGGAAGATCATAAATTCCTTGCACAGAGACAGTGTTGGCAAGGATTCGCTTTGGAATAGTACCAAAACGTCCTGCTTTGAAAATCATAAAGATCCAATTACGAAAGACAAAGCGCACTGCAACTGCTTAGTTGGTCCAGCACAATTTCCGAGAAAAACGTGGCTTCGATGATGGATGCTAGTTGATATAATATGACAAAGTATTTATTTTATTTGTAATTTATCTAAATTTAGCTTGTACCGTTCTATTATCTATTTATATACGTACACTAGTCTCGATGTGTAGTAGACAGTTTTTTTTAGTAATTTTGTTCTCCCCTATGCATTCTTCAAAAATAACTCAGACTAACTTTCATTAAAAGATTTGTTATAACTAACTCCTTGAAATATCTATTTGCGAGTTTAAGAAGAAATACTTCATGGGAAAAAAATACACAGCAACATAAAAGAAAGACAAAATTGCTGAAGTCCTATCCTAGCTGAGCATTTTGGGTTGCTGGATACAGATACGATGTAAGTGGAGCGAAGCGGACGGAATATCGTCCGGGATAAGGCAAACCTCTCATAACGGTTTATGTCGACAATTTACTGAGGTTTAGCCGAAACCGCACTCCCGCCCGCCCGTGCTTGTACAACAGTTTGTTTGAAGTTCAGCGCTTGGAGCATTACAAATATACCCCTTGCAGCTAGACTTGAGCGCAATCTCACATACTCTCTGCTCTGTCGCTAAAACTGAACGGTATTTAAATTGGAAAATATTGAAGCCTGTTGCAATGCCAACGGGAGCATGCTATCTAGTCGCATTTTAAGGATATTTGAGGGAGGAAAACTTTTATGTGAACTTAGATGAATTCGCACTGAAAGTGGTTCATCGGATTCAAGATAGAGAGAATATGCACACGTCGCGCGCACGCTTTTTATTAAGTAAAGTCATTTATCTATTTTGTTTTTGTCCACTCTACTGCACACACCGATACATACACATACACACACACACACACGCACACCCTCACACATACACACAAACACACAAACGCAAACACCCTCGCACACAACACAAATACTTACCACATCCACACACAATCACTGTTTTTTGATACATTGTTCTTGTTATTGTTGCTCTTTTAGCTCAACTACATAACCGTCACTTAATTATTGTAAACAGTGTACATAGTGAAATCCGTAATTAGTCTTATTTTAAGTTTATGTTTCCGACTAGCTGTAAGAATGGCTGTGTGTTTTTGTTCATCAATAAAATAAAATAAAAATAAATAAAAATAAATAAAAATAAACCTGTGCAAACAGGCTTCGACATAGTTAACTAACTTGTCAACATACTCAGAAGTATGTTGACAAGGACAATCCAGTGGATTTCGATACTTACCAAATAATATTAGAATGTGCGCTTGAAAAAATGGATATTCGCAGGTTCAATTTAGAATCACGGAAGCGAATCGTGATGGCGAAAATTTTTGCTATCTCTCCCACCCTCTCCACAAAAACTGCAGCGAGGAAAAGAAGTCATATATTTCTATACAGCGAAGTCAATTCAATTTGCGGTGACAGGAAAGTAGCCTTACAGAGGTTCTATTTGTCCAACATGCCGCACACAACATCCCAGAAGCGAGCTCACAATGAAATCAATGTGCCCTGTTGGGGCCTCAATGTCGATAAGATTCAGTTTACGTGGGTTCGTGGTTGACGCGGTTTCATCAGGTATCGAAAGGACAATGGAAAGTTTTGAGCCTAATTATCACGATTTTTGGCCACGCTCTACGCTGTAAATACAGAAATTGGATGATAAGCGTTAATAGAGTATGAAATAGAAAGGATAATCTTAACTGACCGAGCGAGCGAAGGGGTCCATTTCGACAAGATAGGAGGCCGATTTTGCTTTCGTCTGTCTCTATGTCTGGTGTCTGTGAGTTCCTGTCAAGGGGCCACAGTTTCCAAGCGATCCTCACAAAACTTGGCACACGTGTTTTTTATTTTTTTCTGAAACTTGTCGTGTGGGCTCTCAAATTAAAGGGCTTCATGAGCCGGTATACTACACGGTTACCTTTCGGCCGCCTGTTTTCTAAAAATCCAAGCAAACTTCTCAAATCATACCAAGTTTGGACTCCTCGAAGTAGGAGACGGATTAGTAAAAAGGATCTATACAGACCATGAGAGTGAGTGAAGAAATAGACTATAACTATTTTCGAGAAAAGTCAATAGATTGTATCTTAAACCGCAAAATTTTGTTTACAAAGTTATTAGTGCGGCTACTTTACTACTTGATTTTGATTGAATCTAAAATACTCACCTAAAAATGGGTTCACAGTCCCCCCTGTTAGCGAGGTCTACTGCCCATAGGACTACTGTTTTTAGGTATTTATGAATTGAATTTTTACTCAATACTTCCCCATAACCTTTATTTTATTTTATCGAAGTAGTTTTTAATACCACAGCATTTAAAAATATGTTGAAATTTATCGGTAACACCCTGTATAATGACACATCCTTACACCTCCTCGGTTGCGCCGCTCGTTGTTATCGCGGAAAATGGTCACTTTTACGACGGCATAAAATAGCAAACTTTTACTTCTTCTGCCTTTGCAAGCGACCCGATTCAACCGTCATTAATAATAATATAATGGTGAATTTGATTGTATTATTACCTCAACCTGCAAGTTATTGAAAAAAGCAGATGGGTTCATAGAAAAATACTGTTAAAGTCAATAAGTGGTTTATTAAAAAGCGGCTGTAACTATTTGGCAACGCGCAACTTTTTCAGCTATAAACGAAGACATGACTGCCCTTAAAAAGTTTTCATACCTAAGTACCTAAAAACTAAAAAGTCGTCCGTGGTTTGAAAATGCTACGAACATTGAAAGTTCCGCAGACGGTTGGGCACACTCAGAGGCAACATTATATTGAGAATTTCGGCTTAAAACCCAAAAGGTCTTGAAAACTTCTGAAGCTCTCTGAAACAATATGTATTAATTAAAAAGAGGCTTTAGTTTTCGAATTAATCCATAGGTACCGCGTCTGCCACCTCGACCCAAATAACTCACAGACTCAAGTATTTACAAAGCCATTATCGGGGGGCACGGCAGTGCCCCCGCCAAGTCGAGCGCGAAGCAAACACTGCCGTTCCATCCTTTACTGGAACCATTTCGCCGCATTTACAGGCCCCTATTTGAAAACTTCTGGATAAAACCAGAACGCAGAAATTTTCGTCATACAATAAGCTATAATTACATACTTAAAATCCAAAATTTCAAGTAGGTAGGTCATTTAGTTCCGAAGTTAAGCGAAAGCAAAGTTTCACTTTCAAGTTCAAAGTTTCATTTATGACACTCACTCACTCATGATCATCAGAATAGAACTAGTAGGTACTTCCTATGGGAAGAAACTCAGAGAGCTGAAACTTGGTACAGAGTTAGGGTTTAATGGCCACATAAAGGGAAAACTATAAAAACTAGGATAATTTAAGACCTGGAGTACCTGGTGACCCTGATTAGAAAACAAAAGAGCTTGGTTTTCTCTTGGAATAGATTCGGTATAAACCGTTTTCATATCTTCCGGATATCTCCCGAAAATCTGATAAAATAAATCAAAATGCCCACGTTTATACAAAAAGAAGTGAAATACCACCAAAAACATTCTGTAAAAAACTTGCCAAGTCTCGATGGAGCTGCTTGTTTATCTCTATAAAGTAATGAAATCTAGATAAAGTCGTGCCAAGTCTAAGGTTCCTTACTGCGATTTCTTTATTATTATATTTAATGTTGTGTGACTTGGCAATTAAACATTCTTTATACGTTAGTGGGTACAAGTCAATTTTGAATTGCGTGTTATTTAATTACAATAAATTACAAGCTGCAAGTTTCCTGATAGGGATATGTTATGAAATATTAGAAAATGACTGCAGGCGCCTTCCGTGATCGTTTTATGCTTCTCGTTAAGGTTATACAAAGGAATTCTATTTTAAGCAAATTATTATGTAAAATAAAAATATATTTGCCGTGACTTATTTTTTATTAAAATTGAGAGTTACAACAGATATAATAGTTATTACGTGTAAACAAAATTGACTTGTACCCACTAACGTATATAGAATGTTCAACGGCCAAGTCACACAACATTAACTATAATAATAAATAAATCGCAGTAAGGAACCTTAGACTTGGCACGACTTTGTCTAGATTTCATTACTTTATAGAGATAAACAATCAGCTCCATCGAGACTTGGCTAGTTTTTTACAGAATGTTTTTGGTGGCATTTAATTTACTGCCTCCTTTTTTCCTTTATATGAAAAACATAACAGGTTCCAGGATACCGTTTGAATATTTGAGTATCTATTCAAACCGTGATGGGAAGAGGAGGTAAATACCCAAATGATACGATATCTGTATCTGCATCTGTTAATATTTTTCTCTGGAAAAGATCTTCATATTCTTTAGTACTTCAAGGTAAATAAATGGCAATATATGGGAAATAGGTAGGCCAGGACTAACGCTTTCGGTCTTATAGATCTGATAGTTTTTAAAACTGAAAGAGTCTTTAAATATTTTTGGTTGAGATTGAAGCATGAATTAGACATGTTAAGAAATCAAAGTGCTTGAGGTAAATACTAGCGGGTACAGAAGTGTTATTAAATAACTTTTGCTTTAATGATTCAAAACCCAACAATTTTTATGTTATGATTTTGAGATAACCTTAAATCAAATATCCTCTGATACAAAGAAAGATATATTTATTGCATAAATAAATAAATCGTACCAACCTGTGTGAAATTTCATACTACAGCACTATTGTGGGTCTGTATGGATCCGTGTTGTCTAATGTCTACTTAACGCGAAATAATTAAATGTGGGCCGCGTCACTGTTAAGCGAACACTGGAGAACTAGGAAGGTACACGAAAGGAGAAGGCAGAAGCTTATTAGATAGGCGTGGTATAGACAGAAAAGTGAGTTAGCTCCGACGGACCAGAAAGGTAAGTAATATGAATGTACCTATATATTAGATTAAGTTGTATATATGTCACCGTAAGAAAGTTAAAACCGTTAGTTGATAAACTAATGTTTTTTTTCTCGTTAGGTGGTTAACTATCGACACATAGTAAACTGTAGCGTACTGCTTACTATATGACGCGTTAGTTGATAAACTAACGGTTAAAACCGTTAAATAGTTAACTGGTTTAAACTTGAATTGCAAACGAAATACCAGGGCAAACACTGCGACAGCTTAGGTGAAGACTAGACGGGGCGAGCGCAGCGAAGACCCCGAATAGTGTTCGTGTTAGGTTGACATGTAAGAACAAAAGAAACGTAAATTCTAAACCCTGTCGGTCTGGTTTACTATCTGTCGATAGTTGACCAACTAACGCGTCAGTTTATCAACGGTTTTTACATATATCCATAAATGTTAAATTACTTGTTAAAATAAAGTAAATACTTTCTATATATTCAAATTTATGTATCTGGTTTATCTCAACGCTGGGTGAATGAATGAAGAAAGTTGTTTTTTTTTAGAATTGACCACCTGGAAGGGTTAGGACAGGTACGCTGCGAAACTTCCTTAATTATTTGCTTGAAAACAGAACTTTCTGTTTCGTCTCCATGAATTCACCCTCAAGCCACAATATAATTTGGTATTCCATAAAACAGATAGCAAAAGGGAAACTGTTAGAGGAACGAGGTCAATAGATTGGGTCAGATTTACATGTGGCGTCCCTTAAAGGGTCCCGGGTTTGGGAGATATCGACGCAACGATGCTCGCAGGTGGCACGGTATAACTCGATATCGTACCGTTTAGCCCGGGGTATCAGTGCGGGCACGTCCCATGCGATACAAGCAGCTCGACTTCCGGGACACTTTGATATACCTCGCGCCACCAATTAAGAGCGCTAGGCGACGTTGGCGGGAATTACTGCGCATATGTACAGGTATTGAAAAGTGACTACTGCGCATTAAAGGCCACCGCTCATAACGTGTGGCGTGACGTATACTTTATGTTCAATTTTTAAAATAAATAATATATGACCATGAACCAGCAGACTTTGCAGCTTTATTTATTGTGTGCGCCACAGCTATCGAGAGATGAGTTAATGCAATTAACCTCTTAGATTGACTTGCTAGCTAAGTATAAACTCGAGTAGGTGAATTTTGGATAATCCATATAAAAGACACGGCTATTTCGATGTATAGACGACTGCCCCAAAGATTTATAAAACGCAGTACTCTCACTCATACGCATCATCCACACGCGTCACTTACACAAATGCATTTTCAACACACCTGCTCGTAAAGTAGGTCTTATTACAGCGTATTTACACTGATAATGCAGAATATTACCCATGCCGTGCCTTTTACATTACATTATCGCACTAGTGCCTTTTCATTACATATCTTTTTAAATATTAGCAAGAAGTATTAATGTTTCGAAAACAGCTAAGTAGTTATTTGCGTAAATATAAAATTCAATTCAAAATGTGATAAATAATTTTAAAAAATCATGAAACTGCTTGTTAGCTTGTTGGTATTTATATTTTGACGGTGTATTTTTACCTATAAATACCCCATTTCAAAATTTATAAATATGTGGCTGATTAGCTACTTTGCCGGTGCCCTTATCTCAGACTTGCGCGCGCATGCAGCGCTGAGCGCGCGAAAAAATAAAATTACGGCCGCCATCTTTTAAATGGGTTTCTGTTTGTTAAGTTTATTCACAGTATTGCATTTCGTTAGTTTTATTTAATTTTCCTCGCAAGTGTGTTGAAAAACGTCGTATGAAACACGTGAGCATTGGTCATTACACTTCTCGTCTCCATTAACGACTCGAGTGTAATGACCAACATACCACATTTGTATCATAATGTACTATTATCAGTTAAAATCAAAAGCACTATAAAGTATTTATTTTACAGTGGCAGTCTTACAACGTAGGATAATTTCGCCAATGTCACGTATTATTTTAGAAAGAACTGTTTTTGGACAGGTTTTTTTTCGAGACCCAGGAAATTTTAGTTTTGATGTTTTGCTCATTAGCACAACCCAGGTGGACCATGCAGACCGGTGGGATCCAAGTATTATTGTGGACATGACAACTGTTTTCCTCAATATAACTTTGCAGAGTCTGTCAAATTTAAGAGAATTTATGTGACAATGTAACGTAACTGCTACTTTTCCACGATTTTCGTCAACTTTATTGAGCGATTTAGCAAATAATAACATCATAAAAATAAAAAAAATAAAAAACTTCGTTCATTCGGAAGGCACCGGTTTGTTTCAGCCTCCCGCCCTAGGTGACATCCGAGGTCTCGCTTGGCTGCTGTTCGCTACGCAGATTACCAAATTTACGATGCCTCACTGAATATCCCAACATTTGCCATATCGTTGCTAGGGTTCCGTACCCGAAGGGTACGCAACGGGACCCTATTACTAAGCCTCTGCTGTCCGTCCTTCCGTCACTCTGAATATTCTTCTGTCTGTCTGTCCATCAGGGCGCTGTAATTCATGAACCATTTCGAGATCATTTAGAGAGTTGAATTTTTTACAGATTGTGTATTTCTGTTGCCGCTACAGCAACAAATAATGATTTATGATGATGAACACGAGATTTATTAATTAAAGCCCCCATACAAGCGTTTAAATTCCCTGCGAATCTTAATAACATGTCAAATTTCGGGATGTCTCTAATCGTCGTCGGTGGCGTGATTGGTTTGACGTCTGCTCCGCAATATTTTGCGCCAGGTTCAGACATGTTTTTATTTTATTGTTTGTTTTATTTTATTTGGAAGTTCTTAAGTTTTCTTTTACGATGATACGGAACCCTTCGTGTGAGAGTCTAATCTGCACTTCACCGATTTTTTGCTTTTACTTTAAAACGTTTATTTGCGTTTGAATAAAGTATTACATAAGTTCTTAAATTAATATAACATGTCATTGCTGACTATTATAATTACTCAAAACCGGTTAATAAATTAAAGTAGGAAGGTATGTACATAAAAGTAAATTTATTAAACTTGAGTGAATGAATGAACGTATTTACGATACTTTATTGCACAAAAAAAGTTCTCAGACACGAAAAAAAAAATACATGTACGAAGGCGAGCGCTTTATGTTTTAGCTAATATATAATTTTATCTATTTCTCTGAAGGTTTTGTAAACCTATTTAAAATGCTCTTTCCAAAATATGTTATGGAATGAGAGAGTTCTTTGGCCAGCAGAGAGACAGGGCTAACAAAAAAGTGGCTATTCGAACTTTAACATAAAAAAAATATTGAACAAAGTTGTGTTCTCTTTTGGTTTGAAACAAACAAAACGAGACGTATTTCGCAAATGGGCTGTATTTTGCTCGGAGGGAGCGTGGCTACAAACCGCAATATTTGAAAGCTTTTGCTTCGCAAAATGCCTTCAAAAGCCTTTTGTGTGAAATCATTCTTGCCTTCGTTAAATATACATCGGCCTTGCTGCATCAATGCATTTACATCAATAATTAAGACATTTTTTTATGACGACCCGAATGGCCGAGTCGGAAGTGACCCTGCCTGTGAAGCCAAGGGTCCCGGGTTCGAGTCCCGGTGGGGGCAAATATTTGTTTGATTGAATGGATGTTTGTACCCTGGTCATGGTTGTTTATCTATCTAAGTATAGTATTCATCTATATAAGTATGTGTATCGTTGTCTAGTACCCAAGATACAGGGAATCCGAGTTTGGGGCTAGATCAATGTGTGTAAAGTGTCCAAGGTATTATTCGTATGCCCGAAGTTGCTGAGTCGTTCCTGGCTCACTAAGTGAATGAGCCTAGGAAAAAAAACCGGTCAATTGCGAGTCGTACTCGCACACGAAGGGTTCCGAATCACCGGAAAATGGTAGGGATGTGTGTGATGATGATGATTCACTCCACAAATCCTGTGCCGCTCTGGAGAAACCACTGCCTCACTGATATCGAAACAAACAAACGGAGAATTTTATTGATCGGTGATCAACAAGCCAGAGGTATTAGAAACTCTCTTCAAACATTAGTTGGTTCTAAATACCTAGTCACGAGTTTCTGGAAGCAAGATGCAAGACTGAGCGACCTAACAACTGCAGAAAAATTGGAAATATCCACACTCAACAAAGACGACTTCGTGGTACTAATAGGTAGTATTAATGAATCTGATCCATTCCTGTTCATGATGTGAACTTAATAGTGTGGTTACACCTAAACAAATTCGTTAATATAATCGTTTGCGAAATATCCTACAATAATAAATTACAAGAACGCAAACTAAACTATGAACTTAGATATATATGCGGCAAGTACAAAAATGTATCGTTCCTGGATATGAACTACAGCAGATATCGTCCAAAGGGATATAATTTCACAAGAAACCTGAGTAGATTGTTTCTAAGAAGACTACTGCAACTAGACTGTACCGCGCAAAGAGCTGCATATACACACTTAGTCGACACGCGCACACACGGCAAGCAGGTTGATGACAAATCAGTACAAACTGAACAAGCACAAAGTGATATATTTCTGGATAAAATTGATATTGGTATAAACACTGACATAACTGATAAATATAATGTTAATGTGATTAATGACAATAATTATAATGGATTTAATAATAAGAATGATAAAAATGATACTAATATAATTGACATAAAGGAATCTAATAATAATAAGGACTACGTAACTGAGAATGCGACGCAAAGTTATGCTAGAAATAATATTTTTCGTGTATAAGAGCATTAATATTCTTCATCAAAATATTAACGGTCTGATCAGTAAATATGACAATCTTTTAATTCCACCAATTGAACTGTAATTGATGGAATTAAAAAAGGGCAATAAACCAATAGACGTTATATGTGTCACCGAGCATAATATGACAGAGTCTGATACAGCCTAACTAAAAATACCGAACTATACATTAGCATCACATTTTAGTAGAAATAATAGAAATGGTGGCTCCTGCATAGTAAACAGCAAATATCATAAATATAAAGAAATCAAAGAAATAAAAAAATGTAGCTTACCTAATATTATCGAATGTTGTTGCATAGAATTAGTTGAACACGAAATTATAATAATATGTATGTACAGGATCCCTCCTTGAAAAAATAGGAAAGATAATCTAGAGAGGTTCTTCGCAACTCTAGAAAAAAGCTCTAAGACAAACATGTTACAGAAACAAAAAAGTTGAAATAGCAGGAGATTTTAACATCGATACTCTTAAAAACACTACTGCTACAAATACTTTTGTGCAACTGTTATCAGGCTTCAATCTTAAACTCCGTCACTGCGTTGTAAATTTAAGGAAATTAACATTATGACAGTGCCGTGTCAGTATATTTATGAAAACCTAATGTACGTCCACAAAAATATTGATAAATTTCCTAAGAATAGCGACAGGCACAATGTCAATACGAGAAATAGGAATAAACTAGCTATACCTACTACTAGGCTCCATAAGGTTTATGTATCTTTTAAAGGGCAATGTATTCGCTTTTACAACAAAATACCGACTGAGTTACAAGAATTGTCTGTAAATAAATTTAAAAATGTTGTTAAAAATCACTTATGTAAAAAAGGTTACTACAAAATATCAGATTATGTAGAAGACAAGAAAGCTTGGGAAGGTGTTTGCTCCAATTCTGTCAAAAATAACGTATAAAGCTGGAGGCCTCTTTGCCTCCAGCATCTAAAACATTGAGGTGACGGAATTCAAATTGAGTTCTATATTTCCCTGTACCTTATACATGTGTTAGTTTAAGATTTGACATTCTCCAAATGTTACCTATGTGTTTCTTATGGAAATAAACTCTTTTTGAATTTGAATTTGAATTCCAGATTAAAAAGCCAACTCGTCTTGAAAGTGGAACGTTTGTTTAGATAATTTTGCTCATAACGTGCAAAGAAGTGTAGGTGAATTCATAGAACTTGCAATGTCGGATCACTCTGCTCAGATCCTTAAATGCCCCGTCAAAAAAACCTGTCTCTCCTCTCAGTATCCGAACGTATCAATAGCTGCAAAGTCAAAATACCGTTGTTTACCACGCGCAGCTATTGATGCGCGGGTCACGCTGTGTTTACAAATCGGTATTTTGGTACAATTTTAGTGCATAATGTTGGCATGCTTGGCAAGTGTAAATGCGGCATTAGTCAAACTCTACCATGAACATATTTGTCTGTGGTCTTTCGGACAGTGGAACACACTAATGTTTTTATTGTTTTGAAAAGGTTATCTTGTGTAGATTACGTAGGTATCAAACAACATGTATATTTGTTGATGTTTTTCTCTAGTCGGCTAGATTTGTGTCGAGAGGGAACATTTTCATAGAAGTCGGTGATTCTCATGTCGGTACAAAAATAAACTAAGGTCACAGTGACATTTTTTTCGCGTAAACTAAGAGAGGGTTTCATTAGCTACTCAGATCTACAATTCGTAAACTCGTTACCATTCCAACAGAATCACTTGATACGACAGTCAAGTGCCGCGCGCGGGTGGGCCCAAAATATGCCGCGGATCCTAGCTGTTTCGCTCCGGGGCGGCCCGGATTCGCGGAGGTTAAGCACTATTTTATACATAAATCACAAATAGAAATGACATATTCATCTGACTCTAGAGTCATAAAATATGGAGTACCACATGGGAGTATCTTGGGCCCTAGTATACATTAATGACATCCCAAAATGTGTGAAACATCCGATGGTTCTTTTCGCTGATGACAGCACCGTAACATTTATAGGACACAATCTAAATACTTATGAATCTGACATTAATAATTCTTTAACCAATTTAATTGAATGGCTAAACAATAATAACCTTTTAATAAACATTAATAAAACCAAATTGATGAAATTTAGGAAATGACATAAAAAACCATTGACATTAAACATTAACTATATGCTAAATGGATAACAGCACAAGCCGTCCGCGTACCATCCTGGTTACTCTGTCGTCATCCAGAGTTCGGGACGAAGTCATATCAGCTGTACACCGCTACAACAAGACACACATTAAAGGTCCCCTCACCATAGACCAGCTGGGCTTTTCTTTCTCACCGGGGCGGAGCGGGGACACCCACGACGGAAAGCGAATCTATGTCTCAGATAACTTGTGCCCAGAAATCAAGAAACTACATCTCGCTGCCAGGCAGTTTAAGAAACTCAACAAGTATGAGTTCGTATGGGTCAAATATGGAAAAATTTACCTCAGAAAGGACAAGGATGCTCCTGCCATTCACGTGAAGAGCCATGACTTCCTGGATAAACTGACCCCATAAAACAAATTAGTATTTGCCTATCTATTATATTATATTGTATTCGTTCTCTATTTTTCATAGTGTATTTATACTATCAAAATGTAAACGGTCTTAGGACCAAAACCCGTAACTTCTACTTAAATTTTGTGAACAATGACTTTGACTTAATATGCCTTACCGAAACTAATCTTAACTCTGGTATTCATAATGAAGAACTTTTTGACAATCGCTACAATATTTTTCGAAAAGACCGCGATCTAACTAATCATAAAAAATCTGACGGTGGTGGAGTGCTGATTGCAGTGAAGAAAACGTTTAACGTGGTACGACGGCCATCTTGGGACTGCAATATCAGTGCAGCGGAGGATTTGTGGATAAGCGTATCACGACCAGACATGCCCGAATTGTCTATTTGCCTCTGCTACCTAGCAGATGACATAAAAGTCGCTGATTCGAAGGGATTCTACAATAACTGCAACCGCATTTTAATCAACTTCAGTTCTAATGATAGGGTTCTGCTAATCGGAGACTTTAACACGCCTAGTATAAACTGGACAACTTCGTCAGACGCCAATTGTCTGAAAATGATACCAAGCTCGGCTAGTGACACTAAGTCCTCCTTTCTCCTTAACACTATGGACCTATTTAATCTTAGTCAATACAACAATATTTTTAATAACAATTCGCATCTACTAGACTTAGCACTTACCAATATCAACATCTCGGTGTCTAGCACCGACCCCTTACTCTATTAGACGTCCATCACCCACCGATATCAGTCGAACTGCAGTTAGAAGTAAAATCTCGCAGTAATCTCGTTAATAAGAATTCAAAAAGACCCAACTTCTGGCGCTGCGATTATAATAAACTGAAATCCGATCTCATAAACACCAAGTGGACTGAACTGCTAAATTGTTCTGACATTGATAATAGTCTAAATATATTTTACTCCAGAATAAACCAATTGATTAGCCTTTACACCCCCTTAAAGAAGGACGATTCTCATATATACCCTGCCTGGTACAGCGAATCCCTTAAACGTTGTCTGAGCGAGAAATGCAAGGCTCACAAACGCTACAAACGGTTTGGTAATCCTAGGGATTACGACACTTTTTCAACTTTAAGAGCAACGGCCAAAGAGCTGATTGATAGCTGCTACAAATCATACCTATCGGACGTTGAAGAATCTCTCCACATAAATCTAAAGAGTTTTTGGTCGTATGTTAAGAGTAAGAAAGCTGGCAATTCCATCCAGAGTCAGTCAGAGTATTTTTTTTTTTATTGAATATAAATAAATAAATTATCTTATTCAACGTCAAAATTATACTTACTTATAACTACAAGTCAATTTTTTTTTATATAAAAAAAAAGACTACACCGTTTCGGAAGGTGGGCCTCGGGGTTAAGAAGAAACGGCAAGAAACTCCCCCATACCTTTTTTTTTTAAAAGTGACTTTACAACAGGTACTGGTTTCGGTCTAAGGAAATTCGCCGGCGAGTGATAGACTTGATCCATCGCCCCTCGTCGAATTTCTGTGCGCTGAGATGGTATGGACCATGCAGTTTTGTCATCTAAGTATTCCTTAATACTATAATAGGACTTTCTTATCAGCTCATTTTTAACATAGTTTTTGAACCTCTTTTCAGGAAGGATCAATGATTCCTGTGGTATTTTATTGTAGAAGCGAATACAGTGCCCCATGAATGATGTGCCTACTTTACTTAGTCTAAATAATGGTAGTGCTAACCTATTTTTATTTCTAGTGTTAATTGTATGGCTATCACCTACAATTTTAAATAAAGCTATGTTTTTTCTTACATGCATGATATTCTCGTATATATATATTGACAGGTAACCGTAAGTATATTAATTTCTTTGAATTTTTCTCTTAATGATTCTCTAGCATCTAATTGATATATCGCCCTGATCGCCCTTTTTATAAGAAAAATATCGTATTTATATCTGCTGCTCTCCCCCAGAGCAATATTCCATAAGACATAATACTGTGAAAATAACTAAAGTAAACCAATCTGGCAGTTTCAACATCTGTAAGATATCTGATTTGTCTGACCGCAAAAGCGGCTGAGCTAAGTCTTCGTGCGAGATTAGTTATGTGAGGACCCCATTGAAGTTTCGAATCTATAGTGATTCCGAGAAAGATTGTGTCTTCAACGAGGTCCAATCTTTCAGATCCTATTCTAACACTGCTTTCAACCTGTCGTACATTAGGCAAACAAAATTTGATACATTTAGTCTTCTTTGAGTTTAATAACAGGTTGTTTACATTGAACCAATTTAACACATGAGAGAGTGTACTATTTGCGTCGTCTAGAATTTCTTCTTGTCTTTTCACCTTGAAAATAATAGATGTGTCATCAGCAAATAGAACAATCTGAGTAATTTTTTCCACCATATAAGGCAAGTCATTCATGTACACTAAGAAAAGGAACGGACCTAAGATAGAACCCTGGGGTACACCAATATTCATATGGGTTCCAGTGGACTTGCATCTGTTTATATCTACTTTTAGTAATCTTTCCATTAAATAAGATTCCATTAATTATAACGCATTATTTTGTTTGTTGTTTAGTTTGTTGGTTCACACATTCAAAGGCCTTGGAAAGATCACAGAAAATACCAACCGCATCCTGTGATCCTTCCCACGCACTATAAATGTGTTCTACTAGCGCTACTCCGGCGTCTGTTGTTGATCTGCCTTTAGTGAATCTGAACTGTTTTTTGTGGAGTAGCCCAGATGCATTGAAGTGAGAGAGTAGTTGACTCAATATGACCTTTTCAAACACCTTGCTCAACACTGGCAATACAGATACAGGTCTGAAGTTGGCAGGGTCTTGTTTACTACCGGATTTGAAAAGTGGTATTAATCTGCTCATTTTCATGAGGTCAGGAAAAACTCCGTTTGCTATACAACTATTGAATGTGATTGCCAGGTATGGTGCAATCACATCGATTACTGATTTAACCACGTTAACCGACATGCCCCATAAATCTTCAGTCTTTTTCATGCTTAGAAGTTTAAATGTTTTAACTATAGTTATAGAGCCTATTGGCTTGAAGTTAAAGCCATCCTTGTTTTGGGGCAAATTTTCAACCAAGTAATCTAAAGACTTTTCAGAAGAGGATGGTAGTGCTTCTGTTGTTATTATTGGTATGGTGCTGAAGAACTTTTCAAATGCATTAGCAACGTCCTCGTTTGATGAGAGTAATTGGTCGTTAACTTTTAAATTAAAACTAGATTCACTAGAACTAACCTTGCCTGTCTCTTTTTTAATAATGTTCCATGTAGTTTTAATTTTGTCGCCAGAAGCTTTGATTTTATTGTTAGGATGTAGGCACTTGGCTTTGTGGCAGTCTTTCCTAAAATTTTTAGAATAATTTTTGACAAAGACGTTAAACTCAGGACTGTGATCATAGGATTTTTGCTCATACAATTCATATTGTCTGGACCTGCTCTGTCTTAAATCCTCTGTTGCCCATTCAGAGAATTTTGATTTGTTGTCCGGTCTCACTTTTGTCAGATTGAAAACCTTTTCAAATTCCGCAGATACAGATTTGAAGAAGCTGGAATATAATGTGTTCGGATCTTCACAGTAAGGTGACAGACACTAGTCCACTACGAAATTTTTCCATTTTCTTCAAAGTTACTGGTCTACACAATACTTTAACGGGCTTTATAGCATTACTTTCTTCAAATACTACAATCTGACCAGTGTGGTCTGAACTTAATGCCTTAACTATTTGTTTATCGTGAATACTACATTCACAGAATACGTTATCTAGACAAGTAGCGGAGGTAGCCGTTATTCGTGTAGGCTCCAGAAAGACATTGCACATATTGTAAGACTTAAATACTGCTAGGATCCTAGTGCGAATA
The DNA here is from genome assembly GCA_949825045.1 of Argyresthia goedartella. Lineage (NCBI taxonomy): Eukaryota > Metazoa > Arthropoda > Insecta > Lepidoptera > Argyresthiidae > Argyresthia > Argyresthia goedartella. The sequence goes on along the minus strand of OX463808.1, from coordinate 15,430,532 downwards.
GAGCGGTTTGCGGTGTCTAGTATATCTACGTTAAAGTCGCCGCAAACTATGACGCGTTTGGACTTGTTTCTGGATGCAAGTTGAAGAACTTGTTCTATCACTGATTCAAAGACTTCAAAATCTCCTTCGCCCCGCCTGTACACACTAACAATAGTATATTTTTCCATCTCAACACACGAGACTTCAGCATTCATTTCGCTAGAAACACTAACAATATCCTTTCGTTCTTTACACTTAAAACCATCTTTTACTAAAATTAAGGAACCACCTCTAGTTTTAGACTTTCAATAAACAGCTGATCACTTTATAATTTGGTATGCTGAACTGCATTGCACACTCTTGCAGCCAGTGTTCTGTCATACAAAGTATATCTATTCTTTCGCTTTCTAAAAACATTTCTAATTCTAGTTGCTTGCCAGAAAAGCCTTGTATATTTTGGTGCATTACCTTTAAGCCGTGCTTTTCTGTTGTCGGTTGCGGCAGTTTAAAGATACAATAGTATCGTATGTACATATTGCCTTTTCAGTAGTTACATGCTTCTTAGTACGTGTACTAATCGTTGTGGTGACCGTTATACAATTACTTACTTCTGTTATACTGTATATAACAGATTCTTAAATAAATGAAGCTAAAGACTTAGCTATTACGTCAGTGTCAATTTTAACAATAATAACTTTGATGTCCTCACTGTTTCCGTCAGTGATGTATTTACAAATTAATAGATTTGTGTCAAAGAATACAATTTTTGTATTGCGTACAGTCATATTATACATATACATATTTAACCTATGAGTAGCGTGATGTTGCTTTCCATTCATTGTATTTTTGTAAGGAAAGGCACATAGAACAATCTGGCCCACTTCTAGATTAGAGAAAGCATCAACAAACTTTATCATAGTTTGTTTCCCTACACCTATACTATTCTCCATATATAAGATTACGGTTGAACCCTCCTCATATTTGTAGTTTAAAATGTTTTTGGCCATAACTTTGAAGGGGACATCAATAGCAAAGCATGCAATAGTTAATAACCGTACCTACGCAACAAGCACGAAGAGCTGGTCCCATACTTACACCTAGCCTGTCCGAGAACATAACAGTCCTACGAGGTGTCACGTGTGAGGTCCCGGCCGGCGGCGTCGCTGTGCACGTCGTTGCAGGGCTGTCTGGCTCCTGGCACTGGCGCTGGTGTGCAGCGGCAGGCTGCGGCGTCAGTGGCGCCGGCGCACGTGTGAGCTCGGCGGTGACGTCACTCGGGGCGAGCTGCTGGTCGCTCGTCACCATGTGCGCAGTGAGAGGACAGACCCGCGGCTGATGTAAAGGGTCAGTCTCGGGCTCTGCGGCGGCGTCGGTGTCGTCACTGGGTGCGAGCTGCTGATCGCTCGCAGTATACTTGATGCGAGGGCTCGCCGGTTGTGGTGGCGCGCTGAGGCAGGCCCGCGGCTGATGTAAAGGATCAACCTCGGAGTCTGCTAACGGCGTATCCCCGGTGTCCAGTGCGACGATGGTGAGCTCTTCGGTGGGCGCGGTGGTCTTTTGCTGAGACTCACATATCTGGCAGTTTTCATGGATGCATTGCTGTGTCTGTTGCGACAACTCGAGTACTCTCCGTAGATTAGTATTGCTGTCCAGTATTATTTTGTTAAGTTCCACGATTTGTTTTTTTTCTGTTCATGAATACTTGGTAACTACATCTTGAAGTTCTATCTCCAGTCGCAATATTTTCAATTCTAAATCAGTTACTGTATTCTGATATTCCTCTGTCATTTCCTGTAGCAGTCTTGCTGAATCTTCAAATTTCTTATTTTCCGGTGTAGGGCAAATGTTAAGCTTCTGGATCTGTTGCTGTGTCTTAATGAGAGCTTTATTTATTTTCCTCGATTTTTAATGTATTTTCTTGTTTTTAGTAGTGGTGTCGATTTCTGATCAGAGGTTAAGTCGATGCTGATCGGGTTTGGCTGTTGGACTGCCGAGTTCTGATTTTGTCCGACCAATTCATGATACAGAGAGAAGGTTTCTTCTGTGTCTTCCTCTGTCTTTTGGTCTTTTAGCTGCTGGATGATTTGGTTAGCTTCAAGTAATTGCTGTTCAAGCGCCGATATGCTCTGAAGGCTAGACTCATGAGTACGGTAGCACTGATCGAGGGAGTCTAACAGATTTCTGAACTTGTCTTTTTCTGCGCTGACATCGATCAAATCATTGTGCAGCTGGGCCAATTGACTTTTAAGAGTTTGGTTTGAGTTCAGGATTTTCTCAATCTCCAGCTCGCTATCAGCTCTCTCTTGCTCATATTTAGCATTGAGTTCTCTGGATGCTAATAAATCTTGAAGAGCGTTGTGCAGCTGCAGCGTGATTTCAGCTCTCCGTCCGGTTATTTTCGACTCAATGCTGGAACGTAGAAATGGTATGCAACAGTTTTTTATATCAAATTGTTTTTTTTTGTTTTTTAAGAAAATTTGTAAGCTGAGAGTATGGTTACCCTACTGCCTATTAGCCAGCTTGTATTGGTTAATTTAATGACAAGTGTAAAATAATATAAATAAGTTGATGGAATGTGATGGGAATTGCAACAATACTACTATTAACAATAACACTATATTAGTAACAATACTACTATTTAGTAGGTAATCTAATATTTGAAAGGTCTTATTGTCTGAGGTATTTCTATAGAAAAGAAGTAAATGTTCCTAAATTTATATGACAGATCTTTTAAATAAATTAAGACACAAATGTATAGGTGCAATGCAATGCCTTCTCTGTATATACTCGAGTATAAACACAAGCAAGACACTGAGTTCCCAGCTTACTATGTAAGTACTGGCCTAATGTATACTTACAATTTACCTAAATTTATACTACAGAACATTACATAAACAATAGCAGTCTTATCTACAAAAAATATCTAATTTATGTTTGTGCATCTGTTTGAGCAAAATCCTCTTTAAACCTTAATGAGCGTTTTATGTTTTTGTGATTTATAAAAGTACAGCAAGTCAGTTTCAAACTAAAACTCTGTTGTAAATTATTTTATTCCTTTAGGGTCTGTGCATGTCCACTGAAGGATGAGAATCCATAACCGTAAACTTAATTAAAAAAGAAAATAAATGGTATAGTGATGTGTCAACATTTACTATGCTCAAACAAAAAAAATAATATAAAACAACCAACATAAATTCTCAGATAAACGCAACTCTGCTTGGATTCACAACTGACTTATGTTTGTTTTTTAACTTTGGTGTACAACAAAGAGATATATATAGATATATATATAATGTGTGATATTGCCTAAGGTTTTTATTGAAGCCAACATACAGATTTTATTTTATAAATCACAATTTTATGATAATGGGTTGTAAGACTGTTTCAGCTTCATATTATGAGTGTTTTAGAGGAATTGAATCTGTATAAATGACACTGTAAACCTATACTGAAGTACAATTTGTTATTTATTAGAAGAAAATAGATTCTGCACTTGTTTTTCTGTTTGAGCGGCTACCATCCAGTTATGTCCCGGAGACCTATCTCATCACACCAACATTTCCTGGGTGGGAAAAAGGGGAGAGGACCTTGGCCTTTGAGTGGGATGTTATGGGCTCGTTCTACTGATAATAATTATGCTAAATTGTATGAAATTGTCAACTAGTCAGAAAACTGTTTCTAATGTGGTATTCAAATTATTTTTTCAACTAGAATGCGAGTCTCAGTTCAATTATTGCTAGAAACTGTACTACTGGTAGGTAATTATATGGTAGAGTGTTAGTCTATTAGTTAGATAAAACAAAGAACTCAGCTGGATATGTAGTATTCCGTTCCGGCATTCAAATTCATCGGCAGTTGACAGTTAGAGTGGCTTCAGTAGCAGGAGCAATCTTCTGGTTGTAGTTCAAAATACTACGTAGTACTCAAAACATTGTTCACAGTTTTAACTATTCTAACAAGTAATTACACTTATATTTAGTAAGTCTTTTAAACCATCCCACAAACCATGTATTTAAACGGTGACACATCATCGACTGGCCCTGGCGTTTGCGAGCTCTTCTCTAAATACTTCTCGTCGGTCTTTGAAAAACCTTCTCCTTCTGTTGACTTGAGCAACATCAAGGATCGCAGCTCGTCGACTATTTCCAATGTCCATATATGCCCGGCTGATGTCCTTAAAAAAATCAATAAACTCGATAGCAATAAGGGACCAGGTCCAGACGGCCTTCCCCCTCACTTTATCAAATTGTGTGGCAAAGAACTGGCAGCTCCACTGTCTCTGCTCTACACTCGCTCCCTAGCTCAAGGTGTGTTCCCTAGCCTTTGGAAGACAGCAAACGTTATCCCGATACTGAAGTCAGGCGACAGTACACAATGCGATAATTATCGGCCAATAAGCATCCTGTCATGCTTTGGTAAAATATTTGAATCACTCATATTGTAACAACCCCCCCTTCCACTTCTTAAAATAATATGAATAAACCCCACGAGTTAACCGAGCGATTCTATGAAAGGCAAATTTAAAGATATAACCAGCTAACCATTAATTTAATGTCAGACGGAACGCATACCCTTACGCATTTTTATTGGAATATTTCTCCAATGGGGTTGGCAACTGTCAAATTGGCGCTAGCATCACTTGTACTCATAACAAACAGATTTTGTATGAACATTTTAGCATTTTTATCAAAAAAAGCAATAATGCCGCGTTGTAGTGTAATTAGTTGCTCAGAAGTTGGAATTCATAGTTTTCCCAAAGACCTAAAGTTGTCAAAACAGGGGCTGAAGGCGATACGTCGTAAAAAATTAGTGATAAGCAATGGAACAAGGTTATGTCGGAATCATTTCGTGGAATCAGACTACGTAAAGCAGGGAAAATACTCGGGTGAGTTGCTAAGTTATCATATTCCATGTACCTAGTTGATTGATTAAGTCGAATCTACAACAGAACAGACATTGACCAGACCAACATTGACTGACAGTTGACACTGACATTGTATTAAAGGGATTACATTCGAATCGATTTAATCAAAGATCGGTTTTGGATGTCCTATTTTCGAACTTTTTGTATTGTTTGAAGCTTCAACGAGCTTAACCCATGGACGTGTGAACTAGAACTGCATTTCCCTGAAGTAATCCTATCTTTTTTAATACAAACATATTCTTTCGATCCTTAATTGCGCCAGATAAATTCAATCTCGAACGATTCGATTCGAAAAAAATAATAGCATCCCTACTTTTGAAGGAAGAGGTACAAGACGTGCTAGCGCCATCTGGAATTAGCTTTCACCGGCCAACCCCATTGGAAAGATTCTATTACCAACGATTGCGATTATCTTATTTAGATGATTTGGCCAAGGTAGTGGGTGATCGTCTATGGGTAGGGCAGCAGACGTTGTGATAGTAATAACCTAAAGTTCTTTTTAGAGTGGTTTTGGTTAACAGTATCGTCATGAGGTTCCTCGGTCAGTGATGAATATAAATGACATAAAATATTGATAAGCATCGATTCTGAGCTTATTAGAATAAATTCCAAGTAAATACCATTTAAAAGACATTTCGATTACATGAGTTTATAAAGGAGGGTTTGTGCTAGAGCTCGCGTCCAGAAGGGACCCGGGCCCTAAGATCGGGCCCCTTAACCCCGCCCGACCCAGTGGAGGTCAACCCGAGTTCTACGGACCCAAGACAGACGAAGTTAGATTTAGCTAAGCAAAATAAGCTTAAATTTTATAAAACAATGCTTACAACCACTCAAAATTGTAAACACAATTTATAAGTAAACATAGGATTAACTATGTGTTCATTAGTACGCTTTTGGCGTTATCTTTCACCTGTTTTGGGGCCATCCTCCTCCCACACATTCCCATACACAATCTACGTGACTGAATTCTTTTAAGTCTGCTGAAGACCTGGAATTAGCCAACTGAATACACCAGCACCTAGAGACCGCCTGAATCTACTCAAATCCCTCTCGAGTTAGTTTGACGAGCCGAATGGCCGAGTCGGCAGTGACCCTGCCTACGAAGCCAGGGGTCCCGGGTTCGAGTCCCGGTGGGGGCAAATATTTGTTTTATGAGAACGTATGTTTGTACCCTAGTCATGGTTGTTTATCTATATAAGTATAATATTTATCTATATACGTACGTGTATCGTTGTCTAGCACCCAAGATACAGGGAATCCTAGTTTGGGGCTAGATCAATGTGTGTAAATAGTGTCCAAGGTATTATTATATTATAGTTTACCTGCCAATCAAATGATTTGATATTGTGATATCTCTAATCCATCAGTCCAACATGTTTGTTGATCGATTACGGGATATTTTTATTTGCACCTACCCGTCTCTTAAGTTTTATTCCGTAACCATGTTGATGTTCATCCAGATATTTTATATATAAATTAGTTTTAAGACATGTAAATTCAGCGTAACTACTTAGGTCACTAGATTGATAATGTAGCGTGTGTGTAGGTTTGATTCTATCGGATTTCAGGCCATCCACAGGCATTCTACAGCGAAGTAAACTTCACTCTAAACAGGGGCGATGAGCGTCCCTGAATGATGCGACCAGGGTCTGTACTACAATGTCAAATCAATCCGAATTGTACAAATCCATCTTTTAATCGGGGTATGCGAGTAGTTCTCCAGTCCATGAGTAAGAAGAAGTCTAGGCACTACGTGCTTACGACAAAGGTATGAACCAGATAGTACTCAAAGCAGTGACAGCCTTTGGAAAATGGAAAGCACAAGTTCGTTCGAATTCCAATGCAGTAAGAATGATCGACCTTTTGAATCGGAGGCGTTTCAGAAGGGGAGAATGACTGCTAATAAACCTTAGGCCGTGTAGAATCTAGTAGAGTGTTCTTATAGTAATGTCAGCTTCTTGTTGAGTAAATTTGTATGTGTGTGTTTTGTGAATGACCAAGTAACCACGTCAATCTACATGCTATATGGAATTAGAATATGTTTGTCATTTAATTTAAAGTTAGGTAGGCCAACTAACATGATATACGGTCAAGAAAAGAAAGATCAAAACAGCCACAATCAAAAAAAATATTTAGTTTGTTAGATAGTTTTATAAGTATTTAGGTATTTCAAGAGTGAGAAGGAAATAACGTAATTATTTGTAGTCATACGAATTTCAGATACTTGTTTGTTACATAAACCTAAATAATCGTGTTTGTCTCCCTAACTACATAACCTCGACAACCTAGGTTTAGCCGCAACTAAACTCCTGTCTAGCCTAGTCTAAAATCCTAGTGTTATACCACGTCCATCATCGACACCACTCGAAAATGGTTGAGTTTGATTTGAATGTGTTTGTATGTTTAATGACTGTGTGTGTGGGAATTTCAAAACTCGCTACACGAAAGGAATGAGGAGAGGATTAGCCCGCGAATATCCTAAGAGCCAATCTAGGAACCCTATGGTGAAGGAAAAAGGAAATTAGGGTCGCTCCAAGCCCAGACTCAGACTCAGATAAATTACCTAAAAGTTCTTATCTAACGACCCAAGGATAGTTTTGGAATTTGGGGTAGGTTGATTTAAAGAATAGGAACCGAGGTATATCTCGGCGCTTCAGACACTCACGAAAATCCACTGCAACACGCAATCACAACTATCCCAGTTCAAGACGCGTAAAACGGCGAATCGAACTGTATATAATTCCAGAAAGACGTGTTTCACAGTAGTTTGACGCGGAGACTGAATGGCTCCCCTCTGAGTCTTAACTCACACTTCACTCGACGACCAGAAACAAAAAGCCCCCTCTCATCTCGACCCATCTCTTTTATATCCTCTATTCCCACCAAAACGTCCTCCCCAGGCGTGCTCGCCAAAACACCATGTAAAACTCCGCGAGTCATTCTCATTGGTTCGTTTCATTTCCTTTCGAAACTCAGTGCTCTGATTGGTCACTGGTCCACACCGTATACACACTTCATATTTTAGATCACACAGTTCAACCAGAAATAGACTTTATAACATCATAAAATAATCTAAATAAAATAATACCCATTTGTTTTCTATATAAAACATCTTATTGCAATTATAGTGAATAAAGTTCTTCTTTGAGTCAAATCATCTGGAATCTAAAGGCGATCGACCGCCATCTGTACCTCCATCATTGAAGTAACTACGCATTTGTTTGACCCACCAAACTATATCGTAACTAAACACCCTTACGTATGAGTTTCGATTGAATGAGCCCTGTCAAATGCGACACTTGAAAACAACATCACAAATGTGTGAAATGGTCATAATTCGACATCCACTGAAAGCAACGGTGAAGTTAAACCATATTCATTTTAAATTTATGATTCACAACTTATTTCATAGCTCTTAAAGTTTATGCACATTTTGGAGATTTTAAAAAAATATATATTTCTACCTACTGAGAAATAAACTAAATGTTTGTTTCGTCACAATATACACAGCTATTTATTCAAATATTAAACACTCTCTAACACCACTTCAGCACGGATTTGTCGAAGGCAAATCTACTATGTCCAACCTCCTTGAATATCACACATACCTAAGCAACGCGCTCGGCAAACGCAATCAAGTTGACTCCATCTACACTGACTTCCGCAAAGCTTTTGACAAAGTCAATCACGAAATCTTGGCAAAGAAGGTCTCCTCCTACGGTATTCACGGAAACCTGCTAAGATGGGTCGAGTCTTATCTAAAAAATCGTAGCCAAATTGTAGCCATAAACGGCTTCAAGTCAGCTCCAATGCCCATGCCCTCTGGCGTTCCTCAGGGTTCGCATCTAGGTCCCCTGTTGTTTATATTATTCATTAACGATTTAGTTTATCTTTTGCAAAGCAAATGCCTGCTATATGTGGATGATCTAAAAATCTATAAAATTATAAACTCAGTAAATGACTGCTTATCACTTCAGCGCGACCTAGATACACTGTCCCAGTGGTGCAAATCCAACTTTATGTTCCTCAATGTATCAAAATGCTTCGTTATCACCTTCTCCAAAAAAAACCAAAATATTTCATTCACATACGTGCTTGACAACAATCCTCTGCAACCAACGAATTCTATGAGAGACCTTGGAGTAATCTTTGATAGCAAGTTAACGTTTAGGGATCATTAAAACTACCTAGCCTCTAAATGCAATAGACTGAACGGTTTCATTCTCCGTATTACCAAAGGATTAAAAAAACCGGAAAGTCTCATCGCCCTATACCTAAGTCTCGTAAGAAGTCAGGTCGAGTACGGCTCAATAATATGGTCCCCTCAATATGCGGTACACGATGACAGAATAGAGTGCATAGAGCAGATAATTCTGAGGGCTGCAGCAAGACGACACGGTCTCAAGCGTAAACTTACCGGCTACGAGGCTAGACTTGAACATTTCGGCATCGAAACACTAAAAAAAAGACGTATGATCTGTGATATAACATAATCTCCACAAAATTCTTCACAGCAAAATCGGCACTTCACTACTGTCGTCACTAAATATCAACAAGCGTTGTCTAAATACGCGCTTAAAAAAGAAAATATTTAGCGTTCCAGTCTGCAGAAATAACACTGAGTCGAATGGGACTATTCACAGAATGTGTCGTGCTGTAAACGACATCAGCCTGGCCCACGACGAAGTGGATATATTCAATCCGAGACCAGGCTTATTAAAACACCAACTGAGACGTCTCGTCTAAGTTTGAATCATTGTTTTGAATTGTTTGAGATTGCTTTAGTCGTTGTTTAACCTATAACTATAATTATAACTATAACATCCATATTTTTTTTTAAAGTGAATACCAAGTATTTGGGCATTTATGATTTATTTTATTTATTTTTTTTTCTTCTTAAATTTAGATTTGTACCTTTTAGGTCTCATGTCTACTCCAAATTATAACTTCCTGTATATATACGCTGTGGGTATACAATTAGAGCAGAGACCACAACATTCTTGGGACTACACAATGACAATAACATGTCATGGAATACACATATTGATGTCCTGAGTAGTAAACTGAGTCAATTTTCATATGCCCTATACATGCTATCTAAACAGGTCAATAAAGATGCTGTACTAATGGCGTATCATGGCTTTGTTGAATCATTATTACGTTATGGAATAGTGTTCTGGTGGAATGCCACAAAAAAGATGTAACATTTAAGGCTCAAAGGAAATGTGTATGTGCTAAATGTAAATTAATTAGTTCTGATCGCTGCAGAAATCATTTTATTAATCTTGAGATATTGACGGTCCCATCATTGAACATATTTGAAACAGCAGTGTTTGTGAAGTGCAATATCCATCTGTTTAAATACATGAAGAGCAAACACAACGATAATAAGCTACACAGTCAGGTCATAAGTTCTGTCACACAATAAAAACTTTTGAATTTAGAACGCTGGCCACAAAAAAGTTTATTGAATTCGAATTTCGAATTTTTCATGAAAATAAAAATGTGTACTTTTTAGAATTTTCCTCATTTTTAAATATGGAGTGGACACTTAAAGAAGACCGTGTCGCAGTTATTGCGTTGCATCGTTGCGGTTACGCGCCAATTCAGACTCCATATGTCTGTAACTTTTGTAACAATAATTTGTGACTTACATAGTCGAATGCTTTGGTCATGTCCATAAATATGGCTGACACAGGTGCTTTATTGTCTAAATTGAAAACCATTTTTTGCAGGCAGTCATAGATAGCCATGTTAATTGTTTTGTGTTTTCTTAAGCCTTTTTGTTTTGGAACCAGAATATCATTCTTTTCACAGTAGTTGTAAATACCATTATATATTACTTTTTCAAATATTTTTAAGCACTGGTAGGGCGATAGGCCTGTAGAAGTTCATATTTCTTTATCTTATTTTTAGAATATGTACCGAATTCGATGCAAAGCTTAATTATGTACCTCATCACCTTGCTTATAGTACAACATATTTTAATATTTTCGTACAAATCTCATCGTATCCTGTGCTCCTTGTGTTTTTCAAGGTCATAGTTATACTTGTCATGTCAGTAGGATTGGTTGGATTAAAAAAAATTAAATTTGTTTTATTATAGGTCAAAGTTACATGATTATTAGGAAAATTACTTAATGGTTCTAGTATCGTGAAATGGTCATTGAATGCCTTTGCTATGTTAGTCGGGTTTTTATTACTTTTCAATTTTTTTCAATTTGCTCAATTTGTTCTCGTGGGTGGGAGTTGTTAATTATATTCCATGTAGCTTTTGATTTGTTTTGTGACGATTGTATATAGTAATTATTTTGTTATTTTTGATTCTATTTTATTATTTTATTTAGTTTTTGAGAGTAAGATAAAAGAGTTCCTATTATCTGTGTTTGGCTTTCACCTTAACTCCCATAGGAGCTCCCTTTTGCGTTTGCTACATTTTCTTATACCTTTGGACAACCATTTTGGTCTTCGTTTAGTATGTATTTTTACAACATAAGTCATATATTAATTTGAATACATTGAAGATCCGATCAAATGTATAATTTGGATCTGATGTATTGTATACGTCAGCAAAACTCAAATTGCTAAGATGTTCTTTGAATTTGAACATGTTTTCGAGATTTTAATCACGCTTCATAGTACCTATATACCAATGACTAAGATTGCAGGTTTTTTTTACTGTACATTTAAGTGTTTGTGCCGTGTGGTCTGACAGCGCAAATTCACGTACTTGGCTCTCCGTTCCGCGTATATTGTGAATGATATAATCAAGGCATGTACCGCTACTCAACCTAGTAGGTTCTCTGATTGATAATTTTAAGTTGAAACCTAATACAAGTTTTTGTAATCGCCTAGATATTACACAATTTTCTAAGATTATTGAAGTCACCTACTATAATAAGATATTTATTTTGAAGGGATTCAAATCATTCAAATGACAATTGAATTCTCGACTCACATGAATCCGAGGCTTTCCTAAAAGAAAATATGATCGAGACTGACATTTTCCCTCGAAACTGACGTAGCAGCTGAATGGCTGAAGACCTCTAAACTGTATATTTATTTTTTAGGGAACGGTATCTCAAAACATTAAAAAGGAACCCTTATAGAATCACTCGCGTGTTCGACCGTCCGCCTGTCACAGGCACTTTTCTTCGGAACTGTAAGAGAAATCTTCTTCGAGAAGAAAGAGAGTCTTAAATTTCTGCAATAATAATTATCCTGATAACGGCCAAATAATTCAATTATAATATGAATAAAATATTGCCTATAAAAAAGTGGAGGAGGTAAAATGATGAAACGAAAAGAAAAAAACACCGTAACAAGTCATGAAGGGTATCGTTGAAAAGGACTCTTTATAAACTTTTCAAAAAAAAAAAAAATACTAACTTACTAACTCTCCTACTACTAGGTACTTACTACTCGATCAATCAAAATAGGTAGACAGCTGAAATTTTTACAGAGGGTGTATTGCCGCTTTAAAGACAAATAATGACGAGTTTTGAAGATTTAAAAGAAGTACTCATACAAGATATTATTAGTATGGCCATTTTCTTAGCCATTTTGTTTTATTTGTTTATCGGTGAATACTGGACTCTCACGAACTCGGAAAAGATCTATGCAGGTATTATTTTTTTTGCTTAAACATTTGTCATAATACGATGAATAATTGTACATTCGAATATAATAAATATTATTAAGGTTTTTATAATCGGCTGTATTCTTCTTTGTATAGTGTCTGATCGATCAATGAGGCATCTTTGAAGTATGCGAGTTGCAAATTTGAAATGGAACTTTTTAATCACTAGCCGCAGGGTACTTGCAGATAAATTGGGCAGATCAGGATCTACATTTACAACTACCTATATAATCTGAAAGTTAATATATTTTTATTTTTTTACCACAAACATATGTACAGTGAATTAATATCATAATTAACCGTAATAAAACCGAAATAATTCACTCACCTTCTTAATTGCAGGAGATTCATTACGATGGAAAAATTGATGCACAGTGCGTCTTATAGCTCTTAACTCATCCAGTTATCCAAAAATGTCAATTTGGGCCGGATTTCTTGGATTGAATGTATTATTTGCTAGTTTTGTGATCTTTACAATACTTCTCGCTGTTCTCTCAGATGTTCATAATATTTCGGCCACTTTTTCAGCACAGTCTACAAGTGACCAGTACTTGTCCTCAGGCCACGTATTGTAGGTATATTTGTAGTAATTCATAACCATGCACTTCTCGGTGCCACTTATAGCCTTTGTATTGCCATTTCTTCGGCGGCGAAAGGCTTATCTATCATGTAAGATGGACCTGGCTGATGTTCATCTCATAATTTTTCATGCGTAAATGCAGAACTCACGCACAGAGGACAAACAAAAGATAACAAAAAGAAACAACGGCTCAACATACAACAAAAATTTAACAAAAAGCAAAAACTCAAGGGTGGAAATCAGCATGAGCGAAGCCAGTAATAGGAACACATTCGGCCAATCAGGACGGCAGTTGCCGAATGACATTGACAACTTGTCAACATATCTCCCAAACAAAATGGCGTGGCGAAATGGCTGACAAAATATTCTAAAGAGGGTCACACACTATCAAGTTATCCATGTTTTCGATTTCCTGGAGTTATTTGTGTATTGCAAACTATGTACGTAAAGACTGTGTTTTCATACTTGAGTTAAGTGATAAACAAAAACAATTCACGACATTCCGAAATAATCACGAAACGTAGATTACCGCAATAAGTTATAGATACAAGTTGGAACACTCACGCACTAATTGCCACTCAAAAATTCTTTAAATCGTTTTATTTTATTACATTTTCAGACAAAAACGTATATCCGTTATCCCTAGCTCCGGCAGTGGCTCAAGTTACGGCGGGGCGAAGGGTGCTAAGAATCCCCGGCAGAGATCCGACAGCCAAATTACAAAGGCCATGGCTACGTACAATACAAGGACTTTGAGTACAGACGAAAGGCTTCTCGAATTGCTAAAAGAAGTCGAACACATCAACTGGCACCAAATAGGACTTTCTGAAGTAAGGAGGCAGGGCGAAGACCTAACGTGTCTTGCATCTGGTCATCTGCTTTACCACAGAGGCCACGATTACTCTACATATGGTGGTGTCGGCGTTTTGATCCACAAGTCTCTACTCTGCAGTCCAAAACATAACGAGTGTGTCTCCACGAGTATGTTATGTCAATCTGACGCTGAATAAGAGATAAGATAAATAAATAATAAGATAAATAACAAACTATTTGCTAAACTCTTGTGCCATCGCCTGACTACCACCCTAGACGAATACCAATCTGTCGAACAAGCTGGCTTCCGGAGGGGTTACTCGACAATGGATTATATCCATCCGGCCAAGCAGCTGATGGAAAAAAGCAAAGAATTCAATTCCTCGCCTATGGAACCAAAACATGGAGCTCACAAAGCATGGAGCGTTTCATGTTGGGTACCTCTTTTGTGGACCGTGTGCCAAACGTCGAAATTCAACGGAAAATTAAGGTCGCAGATGTAGGCAAACGGATAACGAGATTGAAGTGGAGATGGGCGGGACACTTGACTGGACAGGAAGATGGACGGTTGACCAAAGCAGTCACCACAGCAGTCACAGTGGCCACGGGGAGCGACAAGGCCAGTAGGCATACCACTAGCCCGATGGTCTGAAAATATCATCAAACCGTCGGGATCCCACTGGGTGCGATTGGCAAAGGACCGGGGAGATTGGCGCTTTAGTGAAGAGGCCTATGCCCAGCAGTGGGTCGATATGGGCTGAATATGATGATGATGACTTAGCTCAAGCAGACGAACACAGACCGTAAATTCTATTATTTTAAAACATTAATACATAAAAATATAATATCTTATGAAAACTGTATCAAATGTTGTTAACATCTAAATGTTACATAAAAAATCACGAATAAGCATTAAAAAACTTTTTAATAAAATCGTCTCCCTTTAATCTATTCAAAGATAATTTATAGAGCCGTTAGTGTCAAAGCGTCGCCTTCACTCTTTTCTTGTGACGGCGTCGCAAGAATGTCTTCTGAAATTATGGAAATTGCCGCATTATGCTCTACAACCATTTGATATATAGGAATCGGTTTATCTTTGGAACCATCACTAGACAAGCTTTGTATTCACCAAAAATACATAAAAACATTCAAAAGCACGTGAAAAGTACCTTTGAAGCTTTTTAACGCCACCGAGATTCGACACTAAATGGGGAAAATTTTCTATTCAAATGCAAAGTTTTGGTTTTCTTTGGAATCTAACCCAAGTATGCAACTCTCAAGTCGACTCATTGGTCGAAGTGCTTCCCCGAGTCAATGCACACGGGTATTTAGCTTAGATTGTTAAAAGATTTTCTTTAAGCATGTGAGCTGCTAACACCCACTGCAAGGGGACCGAGCGAAGATTTAATTAAACTAATAAATGACCGCAAGCTAGAAAGCACTTATCTGTTCGCGCGCAGTGGCGGTGTGAATCTTCTTAATTGCACAGGGGAGTAATTGGAAAAAACCGACCAAGGGAGAAACACTCACGGGGCGTTGGTATCGTCTACTGTAGTTCGTAAGTAGCACTGGCAATGTATTATAGGATACTTTAGTAGCTTGTTTAGGTTTATTTATAATTCAAGTAAATACTACGAGTTAACTGTGGACTGTGAATGTGTGGATATGCTCTAACTCTATCAAATATGTAAATAGTATTTGTTTACTTAAAGTCAAAGTAAAATTTGTTTATTGCTGTAGATATTTACATATACTAAGCAAACTTTACTTGTCTACATTGGACCACTGTGGGAGAAGAAGGGCGTAGAAACTCCCACAGATTGATTTCTAGATCTCTTCTTAAAATTGCTTGTGCTTAACTAATACAAATATAATACTAATTAATAATAAATATTAATTACTTATTAATATTATTATATCTAATACAAATATTATAATATTAATTTTTATAATTGATAAGCAGGAATAAATAATTACAAAATTATTAACAGCAAGGACTGTGTTGAGCTAGATTAACTTCATCATTTAAGTAATCTTGAATATTGTAATATTCCTTTTTTGACGAAGTCTTCTCCTCTTTACCATGTAAATATGTAGTTGTTAAAAACAAACCCGTAATAGGTAGTAGAAATATTCATATGTTAATAAACTGAGAGCCAATATAATTAAATATATAATAAAACGGTCACAAATCTATAAAGCTCCAAAATTATTCCAGAAAACTCCGAGAAACTATTAAGACTTGTGAACTTCTGATTAAATTAAAAGTTGGAAACGTGATTGCGTAAGAATTTGCAGTTATCGGAATTTATTTTAAGAAAACTTTTCTGGGCGACGACTTTCCTAGTACTTTTATAACTAAATTAAGAAAGTATCGCAGATGCAAAAATAAGCCTTTATTTTCTTTTGTAGCGTTTTTCCTTAATGCGAACTCTGTTACTTAAGGGTATGAATAACAATGACAAAACTTGATGTATGTATGAGCTATCAAATAACTTTGGTGACATATTTAATTTTCTACATGATATTTACTATTCGTAGTCATAAACTAAAAATCCCACAAAACCTATAGATACTCTAGTAACTTCTATGTGACAACTATCCCAGCTGCTAGCGGGCGGCTTGCACCGCACGGTGGCGCGCCAGCAGTCTCCACTAGAGCGGGCGCGGGACAGCCTCAACGCATTGTTAGCAGCAGCACCACGGAATGATGTGCTTGGTGATGCATGAAGGTATATCGTGCGAGAGTGTGGCAGGTTCAGCGAGAAGGATGCATGATTGTGCAGTGCTCTATCTGGAAATTGTTTTTTTTAAGTCTCAATCGAATATAATTATTATGATGTTCATGTGATCTGTATTTGTTTTTACTAACATAATGGTATTTTAATTTTACTTTGAGTTGAATGAATATTATAATATGAACTTTTATTTGTGCCGCCCTGGTTCGCTCTAATAGGACAAACACTTTTGATAATAATAAATAAAAATGAAAATGTTTCCCGTAGTATTTGGATTTCGATTTGTAAGCGCATTCACAAATAGAAAATTTTCAAAAGCTCTATCGATCTAACCGTGCGTAAATGAGTCGTAAATTACTGTTCAATTGGTCGCGGCTTAGAACGTGAAGTCGCCATTAAGTGCGGGTGCTATTAGTGTGAAAATACTGGTATCTCGCCCACATTAGCAGCGAGCGAACTTTGCCATGTATAAAGTAGCTACCACGGCAAACCACTAATATTTCAGCGTTGCAGCAATGGGCGCTACGCCAGTTACGAGTCCCACATTTTCCACCTGAAGTTAAAATTTTATCTAAATTAAGTATATCCTCAGACAAACTAACCATTGATTCCATTGTTCCTACTCCAGGTTTCAACATAAATTAGCTGTGAGTTAAACCGATTAATTAAACTTTTGGTTCTCCACAAATCTAGTGTGAACTCGCAAAGAGGCTGTGCAATACTTAGTTCTCTCAGTTTTATTTTACTAACAATCTTAAGTTTTGTAACGAGGCATAAAGTATGCGATCAATAAATGCTCCTTTTTTGGTATATGCCATTACGGTAAGTTATGAATTAGTGTTACTATGCAGATATCATATCACTATTTGTTGGTTCTTTTGAACGTCTTAAGTTTATTTCTTTTAGCTCTGTGGTACTGTTTGTTGCAGATATGCTAGATGAATACTCTAGAATAAATAGCATAATTTAAAGAAAACATTCGCATTTCCTCAACATCTCAGCCAATTCCTTTCAAAATTTTCCTTTTTCAATTATACTAACAATCTACACACCTATACATTCAAAAAAAAAGGCCGTAAACGCTAAATATGACAGTAAAGAACGGATAGCAAGCATAAAATATGCAGGCGTGCGCAACACAAATTCTGCTAACTTGAAACCGAATGCAAAACTTGAGTGTCGTCGCCCGAGGCCAAGCGGGAGTTAAGTGAGAGGGCTGTGACCGTGCGAGTGGACTCCTAGCGAGCAATGCGACGACGCGGGCTTCTCTAATAAGGACGGACTTATGGGGCTAGCACTGAAGCGAACAACATTTACTTTACAACAATATTGTTTGCTTTGCTCGCGCGGAGACTAGTTTAGCTGTTTATCTGTGCAATTTCCACATAACTCTGTTGTAGTGTTGCTAAGTAAACTTGACGTCGTAGGATTATCTCCGAATGTTTTGAATGCTGCTTGCTTTAATAATTCATTGGGAATCCGTCACTTTATATGCAACAGATTTTCCCTGGAGGTCCCAAATGGGTTTAATAGAGTAATAGCACTGACTCTACAGACACTTATTGAAGTTCATTCTGCAAAGAATAAGGGTCTCTTAGTCTGTATGTAAGGCAATTCAGTTGTTTCTACGACTGCCGACGAAATGTTTTCAAATATTGTTAAAATTACCACATTTCATGCGTTATGAGCGTCTCGTGGCACAGTTATTGCGAGGAAATTGTAAGGAAGCCGTTCTGTTCTCTTGCTTCTTTTATAATCTTCGTGAATTATAATAGAAAATGATCCTATTTATATCGGATATCTTTTTTTTACAATTTGTGCTCCAGCAAATGAAAACGAATGAATATGATGATGGATTTAAAAAATATTTATTTACACACAATATTTTACTCGATAATGTCGAATGAATGGTTTTCATTATCTGACTATCAATTTCATTGAGAAATCATGACGTCACCATCATTCCCCCGCCGCCCGCGCCTCCGCCCGCCCCCGATGCTCATTGTGTACGTTCCACTTTTTAATCTGCAGACTTTGAATAACGACACAATAGCCGTCAGATATGTCTCGTTGTTGGCGCTTGTTTGGTTTTTAATCAAGGAATAGACATCCAACTTCTAACAGTAAACAGATTGCTACAACATTTTTATTACCAATTCTTATCTCTCTTGTTACACAGGTGTCCGGGTGTACCAGTATGAATATCAAAAGTGAAATATGACACAAGAACGCGTTAGTAAGAAAAATAACGTGTCTCTTATTTACCTCGCCAGATTAATGTTAATGTCGCAATGCGACCGAAACACATCTTATATGCTAGGATTTTCCCCAACCGACGCGACACGTGTTGATAAATCATAGTGATATTATCAAGTCGGTGTGTGGTGGCTGGTCATATATCAAGAGAGTAAGAGCAAGCTCGCTCCGTCGAGCCTCTTCAGGGCGAACTTGCCGTGTCACCAGCCGCCGCCGCCGCCGCCGCCCGCCCTCACCGGCGGAAGAATTCCCACCACACTCGACCCGTCGTCGTTCGGAACATGCACGCGAACGGAGATAAATTCTAATACCCGCCGCCACTGCCTCCGACCTCCAATCTTGCTTGCAGCTTGTATGCAAATTCCTCCCGAAGAAATGCGGTCTTTATCAGTGCGTTCGCAGTACAACCAAAAACGAGCGTGCTCATAATACAATTTTTGTAAAGCACAGGGGATATGATGTGAGCGAGCGCTTTGTGAAGCAACAAAGCCTCCAAGGGACTCACACAACCAAAGCTTTTAGGCGGGCAGTTATCGTACCAGCCACAAATGCGAATTTACGCTTTGCATTTTGCGAAATTAAAAGCGACATTTTCAATGCAATTGCGAGCCTTCTTTCCACAGTCGGCGCGGGTAATGGCCACTCCAATCCAAAATAGCGCGGTCTTTTTTTTGCCGACGCTTTCGTAAACACTCATTTTAAACTGTTTGCAGTGCACTTCAAGTTTTATGTAATCACTTGGCTATAGTTAAATATACTGTCTACGGATATTTAAATCGTCGAAATTTCATTTTAACGTTTGTTTTAACCTACGAGTGGATATTTTTTGTCAACGAGGATGAACCGGCTTGCCTATTGAAATCAAAACTGTAACGAATCATTTAAATCATTATACAAAAGTCAACGAAGACAGATAGTAGAAAAATATAGATAATTTTCAATTTCAAAGTAATTTTCAAAATAAGTTTATATCATAAAATAAAATTAAAGTGAATTTAATTAGTCATTTCAGGAGCTACTCAAAATATCCACCACCTTGTCTCTACCAAATGAATGGCATTCGTGCTCGTGATTTATTTGCAGCCATCATTCCATTGTCGATTCGTAATGAGACCAATTAGTGCGAATACGCAATTTGAATAAGCAGACGGGGAAAGCTGGTTAGCTGGCGGGATGCGTCTGGTGAAAAGCCCGTGGGGTATAACAGTGGGCCGCGTTGTGCCCCACGGCTTTTCTGAACTTCGAACCGCTCGAAAAGCCAGAGCGCTACAGCGCGACGCTGTGTTTTACCATAAGGGGTTTTTCAGCGCTCATAATTAAAATACCTCGTGGGGTACAACGCGTGCGACCCATGCACTAGGAGTAAAAGCGGATTAGAGGAACAACCGTGTGCGGTGTGATGCTGATGAGAAACTCATTTAGTTAAATGACAGAAACAAAGTTTTTATGTAAAACTGCTGGTCGAAAATAAATGCCAAATAAGCAACCAATACGGTTCTGTGAGACTACGTGGGGTCGCCTTGCTCCGCTCCGATTTGCTCGGCTCCAGGTAGCGCATAAAGTTGTGACCTAATATATCCTAACTTAAGTTTTTGGATAGAAAGTAATTTGGCTCTAAATTTAAGTATAAAACGGCCAAAACATGTATTTTTGGCCGTTACTTGAACAAGCTTGATCTATAAGAAGTATAAATTTTGAATTGTAGCTTTGTAGCGCTCCGGTTTTTTAACTAGAAGCTTATTCACCAAAAGTTTAAAATTCTGAAAAGCTAGTGGGGCACAACGCGGCCCAGCGTTGTACCCTACGGGCTTTTCAGAAGACGCTGCCGGGGCCGGGTGCTGTCGGGTACCCGCGGCGCCGAGGCCGGGTATTGTCGAGTATCACCGGGTGCCGAATGCCGACTCTCTTTGGAAGTCGACAAGGATCACGTGATGCCGAGAAAACGGCGCGGCGGCGGCGCCCGTAATGGGCACTAATAATAAAAGTAAATGAGCGAACGACTTGTAACAAATTGCATTATCTGGGAAATGGCTCTTTAAAAAGCATTTCGTGTCGCCGCTCCACAACGTTAACTCTTTCCCGTTCTGAGATCTTCAATAAATTAAGTTTACGAATTGGTTTCAACTCGGAAAGATGCGAAGTCTAAGGTCGAATGTCATTTGAGTTGCACAAAGTTAATTTCATTTCCTTTGACAGAATACTAAGCAAAGTGCCTTGTTATGTCTAGCAAATTATAATTTGAGATAATTATAGTTTGCCAGAGATTCTACTTTTGTACTTGTAAAATAATGATAAAAGAGAAAACGAAGCGTTTATTTTCAACTAATGCTATTCGTTAACATAGTCTTTCGTATTTTGATTACACTAGTAAGGTTTGAAAGACGGATACACATTTCCACTATCAGCTTCAGAAAACAAAGCAACTAAATACTAAAAAGCTGAGGAATCAACTACTAACTTCCTACCTGGGTACCTACCTAGTTTTCTTGTTTATCCTTGTATGTAAATATATTTCTCTCTCTCTACATAAAAATGTTACATTTTACGTCTCGTCGTACTGCGGTCGGTGTTAATTCTGAGGCTACTAATTTACTTGAACAAAAAGTGTTCAGATCTTTTTTACAAAGTCCTTCATTAAACATGGCGCTCTGCGCAAATAAACTGCCAGAGTTAATAAATTATGTTCTGTTGGAGTAGGTACGTACAACACTACATTATATAATTTTACTAAATAACGCTATTAGGAATTATATTCATTTAATAGTTTTCCTTTTAAATTGTAGCTGCATCAAAAGTATGGGTATCATTTAATATAAATGAGCTATTTAGCTTGTAAGTAGCTTTATTCCAGAACCACCCTTATCTTCATGGATAAACACATCCATGCACAATGACCCGCGTAACTCTGTGTTTGGCTAGGCGCCTGAATACCGCGCTGGCTGGCATACATTTCTAGTGATGTCCACCATCAACAGTCGTGGCATCGGCAGCAGTTTTATTAAACTGGCGCGATCGCGACGACTTCGCAGACAACTGGGCAGCGTGCCTGCAGCATCACGAACGAGGGGGCGGGGCCGCGCGGTATATTTCACCGGGCATTTTTCTCCCCGGAAGCTGTTGCGCTATCGGTCAAATGACTACAGCACTGGCTGCAACTGCACCCGTCGTACGTTACACCTGACACATATAAATGGGCTCATTATTATTCCGCTGGGTGCTTGCTCACTTTTTTTTGCATATTAATCACGTTTTTTTATAGAATTTTGCTTCATTCATAGTTAAGGCATGTGACCCTCAGTGAAAACATTCATGGGGCACGTTTTTTGTAATATTGGGGGACCTTTTATTGTACTAACAGTTTATTGTCCGTTATGCTGATGTAACATAAAACTTAATTGCCATTTTTAGAAAACCTTTTGTAATATTTTGTAAAATTGTATTTTTACTTTTTTATGGTTCCTGCTAGATTTATGAAATGATGTTGGTCTGTCATACTGATTCTGGATGAAATATGTCTTAACTATCACATAGTAAAGCCGTTAACTTACCCAGTAACACTTTCTTCTAGACTCGATAATCTTATAAGTAATAGGACTATGGCAAACAAGACCATCTGTAATCAAAATGACGGAGTCGTCATTTACTACAAAGACAACATTAGTTTAACCATACACGAACCTCGTTTTGAAGAAGGAAATTGCCTGATCATCAAACATGGTCACGACTCTGCTATAATTTCCATCTATCGCTCTCCATCTTACAGAAAAACTGATACTTTTATTGCATCACTGAGCGAGGTTCTTCAGGATTTGTCTTCATTTAAAAATATTGTTGTTGCTGGAGACATAAATATTGACGTAATTTCAGAAAACAACAACACAGAAGCTGAAGCCTACTTAAATCTTATAGCTACTCATGGGCTTCTTGTTGGACATAATTTTGTAACCAGAGATGCTAGCCGCACATGTCTTGATCATGTTCTTGTTAAAACTAAAAGGGAATTTAGCACAATAGTACTGAACTCTTCTATCACTGATCACAAAGCTGCCTTTTTGTGTCTCAATTTAGATCAGATGAGACTGTAGCTTCCTGCTACTTATAGTAGACTTAACTTCCAGGCTTTTGCACAAGATCTAAATAGCACCGATTTTACTCATATTTATAAGTTTCTGGATCCAAACTCTGCTATGAATGAGTTTATAAGACTAATTCAAAGTGTCTTGGACAGTAACACAACAACTCACAAGGTTACATGTAGCAAGAGGATCTTAAAACCATGGTTAACACCGGGCCATCATCAGTGCTTACGAAAAAGGGACAAGCTACACAAATAGTCTATGTCTAAACCAGAAAATGAAATTATTAAAATAACATATCACAGATATAGAAGCCTTTGTAATAACTTATTGAAGAAGCAAAAAGACTGTATGACAAAACATTAATAGATAAAGCGGGCAAAAATATTAAAGAATTATGGAAAGCTATCAAATCACTTATACCACAAAAACTAAAAACAAACCGAACGAACTACTCAAAATAAAAGATTCACCATCTGATTCAGTTGAACTAGTCAATAATTACTTTGTAAATGTGGGCAAAAAGCTAGCTGAGAATATAAATAATGACCAATACACAAATCACAAAGATATTGATGCTATGTCTGATAGGAGAACAGACTCTTTCATCTTGTTAAATACTGACTATGTAGAAGACAGTAGACTAATTATGCAGCTAAAAAATGCGTGTTCTGTAGGATGGGACAACATCCCGAACAAGATTTTAAAGGAGCACAGGAGCATTTTGGTCCCTCATCTAGGCCACATTTTTAATCTTTGTTTAGAAATGGGAATTTTCCCTGACGCTCTAAAGAGATCAGTGGTCATACTCATCCATAAAGGAGGCGGACGCGACCGTGTTCACTGCTATAGGCCAAACTCGATTCTCCCATCACTGTCTAAAATCCTGGAACGAAATATCAATACCCGATTTTTTATTTATCCCGAAAAAAAACAATAATTTATCTGACTGACAGTTTGGTTTTCGCTCCATAAAGTCCACTTCTGATGCAGTCCATCTTGTTACAGACTTTGTAACAGAGTGTTTGGATAGAGGCGAGAGATGTATAGGGATTTTTCTCGATCTGGCTAAAGCTTTCGATACGGTCTCGACCGCACTCCTTGTGATTAAACTCGACATCCTGGGTGTGAGTGGCACACAACTTAACCTTTTTAGAAGTTATTAGTCAGAGAGGAAGCAAAGTATCAAAATAGGTGACCATATGAGTAGCACCCAACCAGTCAAATGGGGGGTTCCTCACGGCAGCATTCTGGGTCCCACCCTTTTCCTAGTCTAGATTAACGACCTATGCAACGTTAAAATCCCAGATGGAAATAAAGTTACCTATGCCGATGACACCGTTTTGATTTTTAGTGGAAAAAAATGGTCAGAAGCTTTCGAGAGTGCACAACATGGATTCGAAATTATTTCTAATGTTTTAACCCTTAACTCTGACAAAACTAAATACTTAACCTTTTTTATAAATAATTCCACTCAAACCCCTAAAAACCTCAAAATTACCTCACAATGTTGTACTAATGTAAATCTTTGCACTTGCAAACCATTAGAGAGAACCTCAACCATAAAATATCTTGGCATAATTCTAGATCAAAATTTAAATTTTAATACACACATAGTAACTTTAAGTGCTAAAGTCCGAAAATTTATATATATATATATTTAAAAATCTACGACATATCACTAAAGCCTCTGTTCTTAAAAATATTTATTATGCTCTATGCGAATCCCTCTTACGCTATTGCATATCATGCTGGGGAGGAGCAAATAAATCTATTCTTATTACCTTAGAACGTGCTCAACGTGCGATCCTAAAGGTGTTAACTTTAACTAACTGGGTTACCTTTAAACCCAGATTATTTCCAACGGAAGAATTAAATAATTACTGTGAAGTCCTATCAGTTAGACAATTATTCATTCAGAGTATCCTTCTAAAGCAATACCAAACACTTTATTACAAAACACTATCAAAAGGTCGCAAAGATAAAGTATGCATAACCATCTCTTGTTTTATGCAGCGATTTTTTTTAATTTCTGGGCTTACATTTGTGTAATAAAATCTGACAATCTGAAGATATTTACTCAAAAAATACATATGAATTCAAAATAACTATTTACAATTGGTTGAGGTTAAATAATTATGATGCAACAGAGAAATTTATAACCATCCTAAGTTAATATCTCTCATTAATTTATTAGTAAACATGTAGGTGCTATTGTATATCAAATACATTATAACATTCATTACACACTACACTCTACATACATGCATTACACTTATTAACTTTTCTTTCTTAACTCATACTATAAACACTCCAATAGCGATTAGATGCTTTTTCAAGTAAGTTTTGTGTCACATATGTAACAAATAATCCCATTTTATCAAATTAACTTTTAACTATTATATAAGATCCTTAACTTATAACTTACAATGTTAAATGTATTACTATAAATTTAAAATAAGTCAAATATTTTAACTGTATGTACATAATTAAATTACAGAACATTTTTCTTTTTTGTTTGACAATATTGTTGCATATAAGTAGGGAGGAGCGTATGTTACTTATCCCAAAACACAGGGGAAACTCTACTTTGGGGAGTAAAGACTCATATATTTTCTGTACAAATGTATGACAAAACTGTAGAAATATTACTGAATAAACATGATTATAATTGTTTAATTCCACGCCTCAACCGAACGGCGTGGAATCATGAGGGGCTGGGTTTTTGCCAGCACGGGAGAAAATCGTGATTGCTACTTTACCTTGCCGTCGTAGACCGGAAATCGAAAGCTCGATTCGAGGCAGGAATACGGGATAGGAGCACAATTGTGATAGGAGAGGAACCGAATCTCACTGGTTTCGCCGCCGACGCTGTCGCCGGCGTGCTGCTTGCCGACACGAGGAGTCGCTGTCCGATACGACGATGTCCTTCACAACACGAATCACTGACGCGAATCTACTTATTTCCCGACGATTATTATGATCAACACTCCGACCAGGCCCGACACCTGTGTTAGACAATTGTTACACCGAAATACAATCTAGGCCCGACCCATGAGCAGACATGTTTTTTCTCACGACAAGAAAAGATAACCTCTAATTTTTCATCTCGTTGGTACGAGTGACAGCTGCGGTTCCGTTTCCGCTAGTGATGTCCCGATTACTCGCGGTCGATCCGCGCAACAAAAAACCGGTGCGTTCCGAAGCATAAATATTAAACAGTCACCCGCCCGGACAGGCCCGAACCTGTCCCTAATCAATAGGAAGGCGAGAAAGTGTTGCGACCGCTCTCTTGAGGACCGAGTCCCCAACCTTGACTTCTGCTGATCGAGGCATGCCATCCCGACCCGTGTACAAATTGACGATCCGTCCTCGTCTCCATCTCAATGATGGCAGGTTCGCATCCTTAATCAGCACCAAATCACCGACTTGAAGGGGGCTCGTCCGGTCAGTCCACTTAAGGCGCTGCTGCAAGATGTGCAAGTACTCAAGGGACCACCGTTTCCAAAAATCTTGAGCCATCTGCTGCAACATCTGCCACCTAGTTAACCGACTTAACTGAACATCACCGAATGGGTATTCTGGCAGGGCGTTAAGGGGCTGACCTATCAGGAAGTGACCCGGAGTCAACGCTTCCAAATCATTTGGATCCGAACTGAGCGGGCACAACGGACGCGAGTTCAGTGTCATTTCAATCTTACAGAACAGCGTTGCAAGCTCTTCAGAGCGTAGAGAGGTCTCACCGATGATCCTCGTCAGGTGCGACTTAGCCGCAGCCTCAAATATTCCTCCCCAATGAGGACATCCCGGCGGACTGAAAACCCATTCAATCCTTCGTCGGGAGCAAGCCGTACCGATGGCATCCTGGTTACCGTTCAGGAATTGAGTGACCTCCTGCAGATATTGCCTGGCTCCGACAAAATTTGTGCCGTTGTCCGAACGGATTAATGTCGGGAGGCCCCTTCGTGAGACGAACCGATCTAGACATGCGATAAATGCCTCTGTAGTGAGGTCACTGACCACCTCCAAGTGGACTGCCTTCGTGGCCAAGCACACGAAGACGCACAGGTATGCCTTCACTAATCTGGCGTTCCGTAGCTGTGAAGACTTGACCATGAATGGTCCCGCGAAATCCGTTCCGACACCCGCAAAGGGCCGGATTCCGTTAACCCTATCCGAGGGCAAATCGCCCATCTGGGGCTGCATCGTAGCCGCCTTGGCCCGATAACAAGGCAGGCACCGAAATACGACGCTACCCACTAAGCGTCTTCCCGATAGAATCCAGAACTCGCGCTGGAGAAACGCCATCAAGGCGTGGCATCCGACATGCCCATTCCGAATGTGTCGATCCTGTATCAACAGTTCGACCAACTTCCCTTTCCTAGGAAGTAACAACGGGTGGCGAGCCGCATAAGGCAGGTTGGCATTCCGCAGCCGACCTCCTACCCTCAGCAATCCTTGAGGGTCAATAAACGGGTTGAGCCGAGCCACAGCTCCCTTCAGTTGGACGCGTCCGCGTCTCAGAATGTCCAATTCGGACTTAAAGTGCACCGTCTGCACGTTCCGTACCAATGCGAACAACGCATGGTTCCGTTCCCGTGGTGTCAGGACCTGTGTCTGCACCCGTTGCGCCTCAGAATTGCGACAATTCCGCGCAAATCGGAAGATCCAGGCGGTCACATTGACCAGCTTGTCGAGCGAGCTGTACCGTTCCAGCAGGCTGAACTCCTCTTCCGGCTCTGGTTGCGTCGTACAGACACCGACGAGGCCGTTCGCCGAGGTAACGCGTGGACTCATTGGCCAATCCGATTCGGCTTGAGTCAACCATTTTGGACCCCACCACAAGGGATGTCCAACTAATTCCGGAGCGTGACACCCACGAGACGCACAGTCTGCTGGGTTCATTTCCCCTGGAACATGTCTCCAGATTAAGGGAACCTCCAAATTCAAAATCTGCGAAACCCGATTCGCCACAAAAATCTCCAGCTTGTGAACTGAAGCTTTCAGCCAGCATAACACGATCTGGCTGTCCGTCCAAGCGTAGACCGTATCTTCTAACGCTATTGACCCACAAAGAACCGTCATCGTGTGGTTGAGCAGACGAGTCAGGAGAGCCGCTCCCGAAAGCTGTAACTTGGGAATGGTCAGGCGAGTGCGCAACGGCGCAACCTTGCTCTTGGCCATGACCAACCGCACATCAACCTCCTTCGAGGAGTTGACCGTACGCAGATACACCGCAGCTCCGTAGCCCTTCTCCGAGGCATCGCAAAACCCATGCAGGGTGGCGGTGTATCGTTTGGTGGGGACCAACCTCCGTGGCAGTGAAATCCGATTGATGCCAGGGAGGGTCGAAAAGAACGAGTCCCACTCTGAGCTCAATGACCCGCCGATCGGGTCGTCCCATTTTAGCTCAGCAGACCACAATTGCTGCATAAAACACTTGAGCTGAAATGTTACCGGGGTGATCCACCCGTTTGGATCAAATGTCCTAGCCACCGTTGAGAGGACGTTCCGTTTCGTCCAGACCTTCGGGGAGTCCAACTCGACCCGATACGAAAACATGTCTGACACTGGCTGGTACTGGACGCCTAATACCGACAACATATTTGGATTTTCCAAATTTTCAAAAATGTGAGGATCCTGCTGGTAGTCATCCGGAAGACCAGTCAGTAACTCTGGAGAGTTCGACATCCATTTCCGGAGCTCGTAACCTCCACCCCGTAAGAGCTCAACTAGCTCGTCCCGTCGAGCGAGCGCCTCCTCTACGGAATCTGCACCGGTACAGATATCGTCCACGTAGAGATCCTGCTCCAGGATCGCTGCTCCTCTAGGGAAGTTTAACCGTTCTCGATCCGCAAACTCCCGCAGAGTGCGAATCGCCAAATAAGGACTAGACCGTAGCCCGTACGTGTTGGTGTTCAGCTCGTACACCCTGATGGGCTGATCTGGGCTCTCTCACCACAGTATCAGCTGATACCGTCTATCGTCAGGGTGAATGACCGTCTGTCTAAACATCATCCGGATGTCAGCTACAAACACAACATTGTGTCGACGGAACCGTGTGATAACATCCGCGATGTCATGGTTCAACTTCGGCCCTGAATGCAAACACTGGTTCAGGTTCATGCCGTTAGATGTTGATGCCGATCCATCGAACACTACCCTTATTTTGCCCTCCGGGGTCCTCAAGACCGCGTGATGGGGCAGGAAGCAGTGGTCTTCACGCTTCCAGTCGATACCCGAAACCGACATGTGGCCGAGCGACTCGTATTCCCGCATGAAATCGACGTACTTCTGCCGGAAAATCCCGTCACGCTTCATGCGTCGTTCCATCGACAGAAGCCGCGTCTCGGCTGCATGGTGTGAACTGCCCAGCGGTGGGCGATCACTCCGGAATGGAAGACGTGTGAGAAATCGACCTGACCGAAGGCGACCAGTATTGTTCCGATAAAACTGTTCACACTCTTCTTCAACCGGGTCCAACCGGCGGACCGTAGGTGGTTCCTCCACCTCCCAAAACTTCTGTATCACCTCCGAGAGTACAGAACCGAATAAGGGACTACGAGTCGCTAGGCGTGGGGCAGCCGGCATGACCGGACCCATTACCGCATGGCCCAGTCTGGTGTTGACCGAAACCAGACCAGTCGCCTGCAACACGTGGACACCTGGCACTAACAGGTATCCCAAGGCATCGACACCCAATAAAATGTCTACTGGGCCCGGAATATCGAACTCCGGGTCAGCCAGTGACAACCCAGCGACCAACTGTCGCACCGAGGGCGACAACCGTACGTGAGGGTGTGAGCCCATCACATTAGGCATGACTAATGCCGTGACCGTCAGATTCACCGATGAATCCACCCGTGACGAGAGAGTAATCCGACATACTCCCTTAACGAAACCGACTTCCGTGTTCCCAATTCCCCGAATGGAATGTGGATACTCCCTTCACCGAAATGCCCAACCGTCTTACAAGGTTGCACGAGACTAAGCACCCCTGGGCCTCCGAGTCCAATAGTGCTCGTGCCACACAAGATTTGCCGTCCGAACTCCACGCTATCACCGAGGCGGTGGGGAGCATGACCGTCTGTGGAGTGGCGGCACCCTGTAAGTGGGCGGCGTGTCCCTAGCGGGACCTCCGCGGGATCCGAACCCGCTGGGACCCCCGTCGGCCTGGTAACTCGGCTGCTGATATGCCGGTGGCATATCAGACCGTATGTACATCAGGGGGTCCCAACCCGCATAATAGGCCCCTCGCTGTCCCGGTATCCGACCATACCGGACTGTGTACGGTGTGCCCGGTGGCCACCGTGGATGGAGGGGTGAGAGCGGATCCAACCTGGGGCGCTCTAGGAATGGGGGCGACATCCGACTGTTCGCCTCCCTGTTCGCCTCCCAGAGCGACGGGCAGGGTGGCGCAGAAGGTGGTGGGCTCCCAGCCTTCGCGCCACTCGTAGGTGCCATCTGACACCCGCCCGTAACACGCGGTGAGCCAGCGGCCCGAAGTCCTCGCTGACCCTGGACAGCGGCGACCGAACCCCGGCTATCCCGCCTGTTACCCCCCGCGTTGCCCCCTTCCCCTCGGGGGGGGGGTCCCGTCCGCGGGTACCCCAGTCACCCCGTTGGTGACTCCCGTTGCCCGGAGGGGGACTGGGTCCGGCCCTGGTTGGGCCCTGTGACCGACCAACCTGAGTCCGGCCCTGGTGACCGTCCGACGGGCCTGACCGGTTCAGGCACAACACGATGTGGTGCTTGCCACCGCAGCACTCACAGGGGAACGCGCGTGAGCACTCGCTCAGCGGGTGCGGCCCCAAACAACCGAAACACAATCGGTGGCGGAAGACTACCTTCCTGCGGGCAGCTACCCCGAGCGCCTTAAAGTTGGCGCAACTGGTCACTTCATGACCGGCACTGTCGCAGTGCACACAGCCGTCACCCGACGGCGCGGCATTCAAAACGCCAAATTGTTTTGACCGCCCACCCCCCCGTGGGGGCGGGGGGCGCGGCCCCACCCGCATCCGCGCGGGTTGGCGCTGCACACTGGCCTCCGTATCCAATGTGTCGCATCGCCTACATTCACCCTCCAAAAAATCCGTTAATTGGACGAGCGTGGGCAGTTCCGAGCTACTGCCCCCATGCAGCTGTTCAAACCGACTTTGAACAGCCGCAGGCAACCGTGACAAAACCATATACAAAACGATATATGACGATATATGAAAAGGTTCTGAAGGACCTTAGTGGCCACCAGCACAGGGTTGAGCACCTGTACCCGGATGTCAACATCCCGGGTTACTCTTGGTATGCTAAACAGCTTTCCCAGCTGCGCATCAACCAACCGCCGTTTGTGTTGGTAGCGGTCAAACAATATGGACCGGGCTATATTAATTGCCCGCCGTGACCGTTAGGTGACCGACCAACTCCTTCGGTTCACCCCGCAGTGCCATCAATATTTGGGCCAACTTGTAGGCGTTGTCCAGGTCGTCCCGACCGTGGACCAAACTATCGAACAAATTGATGAATGCCGGCCACTCATCAATTGCCCCACCGAAGGCCGGAATCTCCAGGTGTGGCAGCCGTCCAACAACACCCTTAGGGGGCGGGTCTCCGCTACCCTCCCCGCGGTCATTCCGTCGCGACCGCTTAATTTTTTCCGCGCGACGCTCGATGTCGCCCAAGCACTCCATCGCTTGGTCAGCATCCGCGCAGAGCTGCTTCACTGCAGCCACCGAAGCCTCATCCATAAGCCCGAGGGCTTTAGCCTCCGCAGACAGCCGACACACCTTTCCGACGCGTATCATTGCGTCCTCCACACGCTTGAGCAGGACATCGTCCATGTCAGGTCGCTCCACATACTTGTGAGTATGGGCGAGCCATCTCATCTCCTCACGGACACCATACCGCAGTACCGTCAAGGGCGAAGGTGCCATGGTTACCGATTCAATTGTTTCTGGTCCTATGCTTCACTACCGAACTAAGCACAGCCAGAGACCAGCACTTGCCCGTCAGCGCTGGGCACAGAAATTAAAACTAAGTTGTAAAAACCAAGGCAACCACTAAAACAATTAAATCCTAAACAATATTTAATATGGTCGCCCTGTGGACATACACCTTATAAATATACACTCTAAATCAATTAGAGAATGCCACCATAAAACAAAATACAAAAATAACGCACAAAACTTGATTATGAAAACAATACAAAATAATAAGTGGTGGGCTCCAAGACTATAAACCTAAACAATATAGCACCCTAAACCACACTGGATTCCGAAATCCAAGCTATTTTTAATATAATGAAGGTAGCTGTGACCTTCTAGAAGTGGCCCCTCCGATATGACCCACACTTCTACTGAGGTCAGCAAAATCAGCTTAATACCCCTTAAATAGCCTGACCCTGCTCTGTAAACCGAAATAACACTGCAGTACTATAGAACCCGACGTTCTACCGCAAGTAATACAATCTAGTTACTTCGCAGAATGACTGTTCAATCCTTTATGCGCACAAACAGTAGTTTCCGACTACAAATTTATAATAATTGTTAACTAAATTGACAATTATACTTTCACTAACCGAAAATGAACTTTAATTGTGGTATACCGACCACAGACTCATTGCCGACTTGCCCGCCAATCTGAGATATTCTTTTCTCCCAACTACAATGTGGCAAAAAAACAACCCTACAACTGTCCGTGAATCGGTGATTTCCCACTAGGAAACCGCGCCTGCTACCAAATTGTTTAATTCCACGCCTCAACCGAACGGCGTGGAATCATGAGGGGCTGGGTTTTTGCCAGCACGGGAGAAAATCGTGATTGCTACTTTACCTTGCCGTCGTAGACCGGAAATTGAAAGCTCGATTCGAGGCAGGAATACGGGATAGGAGCACAATTGTAATAGGAGAGGAACCGAATCTCACTGGTTTCACCGCCGACGCTGTCGCCGGCGTGCTGCTTGCCGACACGAGGAGTCGCTGTCCGATACGACGATGTCCTTCACAACACGAATCACTGACGCGAATCTACTTATTTCCCGACGATTATTATGATCAACACTCCGACCAGGCCCGACACCTGTGTTAGACAATTGTTACACCGAAATACAATCTAGGCCCGACCCATGAGCAGACATGTTTTTTCTCACGACAAGAAAAGATAACCTCTAATTTTTCATCTCGTTGGTACGAGTGACAGCTGCGGTTCCGTTTCCGCTAGTGATGTCCCGATTACTCGCGGTCGATCCGCGCAACAAAAAACCGGTGCGTTCCGAAGCATAAATATTAAACAATAATTATTATTATGAACATACTGCAATTCGATCAACGCGACTAGATTGTTTCGTTTCGAATTTATGTGACAACTAACGATATACACAAAAAATACTTAGTGCGTAAATTTGAGTAGGTTTGCTGGAAGAGATATCTATTTGGAGATAAGCATGCCTTTGTAGATGTTGTTTCTGTTTTATTATATCTTATGTCGTTTTATGTGCAAAAAATATATACGAAATAGAACGTCTAACCTAGATAATCAATCATTTCCTTCCATTATAAAAGGCCGATTTTCTGTTATAAAAGACGAAAATATCCACCCATATCCAAAAGGCTTCATAAAAACAAGCCTAGTCTTTTAAGGCGGGTATTCCGGAAAGTGTCATCAGCCTACCACCGTACTGCAAGGATACCTGTATATGAACGCGCCGGCAATTTTCAGACGAAACTGACTGAAAGAAGCAACGGCTGCGCTCTCACGGACTTTCTCGTCGAAATTAAATTCCATACTTGTCGCCCCCGCGCCCCGCGCCTCTCGCTTCTCCCGCTCTCGCTCTGCCGCCGCGGCTGCATCTTGTGAATCTGAAGACGCCAGTTCTATTCACGATAATGCATAAATGTAAACCCGATTAGGCATGGAAGAGTTTTTAGAGCATAAAACTAGTTTGTAATGGCTTTTTGCATCTAAGATGAGTATCGGCACTCGAGGTAATCCCCTTTTATACGCGCAAACGACTAACAATGTGCCAAAATCACAACCTTAATAAATCAACGAAACCCAGAACGTAGATATTCAAAATACTTTTGCGCGGCCACAGGTTGTACCCCCGTCTACAGTAAATTATAATAATTAACTCTCCCGGGAGTAATAACTGTTTACCAACTCCTATTACAATATTCAACTCGAATAGGTTACGTGCGGAAACCCTTTGTTACCGCACAATCAAAGCAGCGTCGAATCGTGACTAAGTATCCTTGATTGTCTCTACTATCTACCTAGATCCGAGAAGAGGCAATACAAAAGATATTTAAAATACATAACCTATAATTTTGTTCCGAACTAGAGGTTATTGGCTACTGTTGCTTTTGAACGGAAAGTACTTTCAATATAATTTACGTACAGAGACATACAATCATTACCTACCCTGTCTAATTAGGTCCACAATAGGATACGAAATATACAAATAAATTATTATCATACATGGAACACGGCATACTCGTAAGTGGGTGTTTCTATATCTAAAATCTAAAGTACCAGTTTCAAACGAAGCGATTATAGGAATCAACTTTGAGCTGAGCGTGCTGTTACTACTTCGTTGGATAAGACAAAACATTTTAATTCGTAGAGTAAATTAAACGCGTCTAGTTGTACATCGGGTCTCCTTTATTCCATAATGTCATACCAGTAGTCCATCATCGAATTATTTGGACATTTTTTCCAAAGTGTTCGACCGATGTCCATGATCTACCTCTTTAAACTTTCTTTTTCCAAACTGTTAGGCTGACTCCACAGGCTCACTCCCATGATTTGACTGTTTCGAAATTTTTCGATGGTACTTTCGAAACCTTTCGACCAAATTTAGGCAGTTCTTCAGCGAAAACAAGTATCATACGTTTGATTTACGCTTTAATACCATCAAGGACTAAAGAAGCACATGTAGGCCACATAAAGAGAGATTAGAGATTATTAAACTTCAGATAACAGATTGGTCTCCTGAAAAAATTACAAGCGATTTCGAGGAATCCTTTCTTGGGCCGCTTCTTTTCCGCTGCCATAACACTTTCCGAAGCGGTAGTAGTTTTTCTTTCATTGTATAGATCCAAATGACATTCAAACAGTGTTCGTAAGAATATATTTTGAAATAAACATTTTGATGTTTGAATTTTGAAGTTTGATAAATGTTATATCGAAAGTATTTCCTAATATCACAACTAAAGGCTGTTATCATCGTTTTTGAAAAAGTATTTGGAATAAAATCGGCCGAGTACGAGTCGGACTCGCACACGAAGGGTTCCGTACCATTATCTATAAAAAGGGGCCAAGTGCGAGTCGGACTCGCCCATGAAGGGTTTCGTTGTAGCAAGTAATTATGTGACTGGATGTTTGTGTTGCAACTTAGTTTTTCATAGTGTTTTTATGATTGACAAAGTTATCCTTGCGGTTTTTAATAAATGCTTTACATCTTAAAAACTGCTTCTTTTATTTTGTTGAAACGAATTTTCGTTGAAAGTGTGTATTAAGATACACAGCATATATTTTTTGTAGATTTTTCACTCTCTTACTTAAAAAGTTAGAGGGGAGACACACACATTTTTCCACTTTGGAAGGGCCTGTCTCTTTAACGATTTACTTTGAGGAAAAATTGTTTCAAAAATCTTAAGGTCATTTTAAAAGATCTATCTATAAACACCCCACACATAAAACCATAACAAAGTTTCTTCTCACACTGGATTACCAAAGTACAGAGCAGTTTCTAATCTAGAATAGTATGCTGTTAATATATTGTAATTTTTATTGTTTTTGTCTTGAAGCCTAGAAGCTGTTTCTTTTAAATTTTATAACCTTGTTATTCTCTTTATACCACAGATACTAATATTATACTAATACTTTATACCCAGAAGCTGTTTCCTTTTGTTATTGTGAAGCAGTTTCTTTTAAATAGTATAACCCTATTTCGCTCACTACCCAAAAGCTGCTTCGTTTTGTTTTGTTTATCTTTGTTTATTTTAGTAAAGTTTATGCCAAAGCTTATAAATTTTAACATGTTTAAATAGTAATTGGTTCCCCAAGATACAGGCCTAGCCTAGTTTGGGGACCCCTGGTAATTTGATTATTTTGTTTAAGCTATGCACTGAATGTTAGATGCTAAGTTCCATTACGCCGTACCTTTTTGTGCTAAATAAATATTTTTTAATTTTTTTTTTTTCATATAGGTTTGATGAAAAAAAATATTTTTTTTGTTTCAGTTCCATGTATGGGAAGCCCCCTTAAATTATTGAAAAAAAAAATACTATAAAAATCGTAAAGCAGTTTACAAAATACATCTACATACCAAGTTTCAAGTGTTTAGTCTTAATAGTTTTTGCATACAATTTCTGTGACATTCTCTGTGTCATTATGTGACAATAATGGAGAAACATCAGTTCACTGGGTCAACATAGATACTTATTATAAACTGTCAAAACTTTTTTTTTTCTCAGTGACAGTTGTATCCACCGATTAACGAAACTCTTTGCCTCAGAGGTTGTATTGAAATATTGGGTTGTGGACGTCATAGCACGTTGTCGAATGGTGTTCTTTGCTACAGAAATTTGACAACTCTGATATCGACGAGCCCTTTTGTAAGGCTTCAACGTCCAAAAATCAAAATCAAAATCAAAAATCATTTATTTCCATAGGATGTTGTTACATCACTTAGATCCGTCATTACATTTTTTTGGGTGAGTTCACTAACACAATGGCGGAATCTGTGGAGAAGAGCTCACCGAAGAAACTCCACAGTCGTCGCATCTTTTGCGTTTCCTTTTTTAAATAAAATATTGTCAAATTACAAAATGAATGCTAATTATATATTGAAACAGCCTGTTACTCAAACAATCTATTCCCATGGACATCTATCTCCTCGTCCTCTAAAAAATCAGATATCCTATAGTAACCTTTTTTATATAATTTCTGTTTTATTATTATTTTAAACTTGTCTTAAGGTAAGTTTTTAATATCAGTAGGGACCTTATTGTAATAGCGTATACAATTGCCTTTAAAAGAATTACTAATTTTATGTAGTCGGCTTACATAAGCAACCAACTTGTCTTTATTTCTAGTATTAAAATTGTGTATATCACTGTACTTCTGAAAATTAGTTATATTTCTTTTTACATTCACAAGATTGTCATAGATATATTGAGACACAAATGTCAGAATATTGATTTCTTTAAACTTTTCCCTCAGTGACACTCTAGGCCCTAATCTATAAATTGCACGAACAGCCCGTTTCTGCAGAATAAATATACTATTAGCATTCGCAGCGTGACCCCACAATTAAATACCATAGGTCATTAGACTATGAAAGTAACTATGGTAGACTAGTCAAGCGGTGTCTACGTCGGTAAGAGCTCTAATTTTTTTAACTGCGAACGCTGCCGAACTCATTCTGTTCGACAATTTATTTATATGAGGATCCCATTGTAGTTTGGCGTCTAAAGTAATGCCCAAAAATACAGTCGACTGCACAAGGTCCAATCTCTGTCCTTTTATAAATATGTCTGTAGTTACCGGGTTCACATTGGGTAACACGAATTTAATACATTTAGTTTTCTTTTCATTAAGTAATAAATTGTTAACAGTAAACCAGTTCACTAGAGATAGCATTGTTTACCTCGTCATAATTTGATTGCTGTCTTTTAACTTTAAATATCAAAGAAGTATCATCGGCAAACAATACTAACCCATGTTTTGCTTTAACAAGGTAAGATAAATCATTAATATATACTAAAAACAAGAAAGGACCAAGAATTGAACCTTGCGGTACGCCCTACTTATTGAAGACCCAGGTGGTCTTTTCCCATTAACATCGACCATCTGAACCCTATCTGTTAGATATGACTCCAGAAGGCCAAGTGCCTGATCTTTTACACCATAATGGCGTAACTTCCTGACAAGAGTGTCATGATGGACGCAATCAAAAGCCTTGGATAGATCGCAGAAGACACCTATTGCATCCATTGCGTCTTCCCAGGCATCAAAAATATTGTCGATTAGTTCAACACCAGCATCGGCTGTTGAACGACCCTTTGTGAAACCAAACTGAGCAATATGAATTAAATTATTGAGATAAAAATGACTTTGCAATTGATTAAGTATGAGTTTTTCAAATATTTTGCTAAGCGTTGGTAGTATCGATATGGGTCTAAAATTGGTGGGGTCTGATGTACTACCAGCTTTGAATAAAGGTATAACTTTACTTAGTTTCATCAAGTCAGGAAACACACCATATTTAATCAATGTATAGATATACATTGATTAAATATACAAAAAAGGTGAGGTGCAATACAATCTACAATGGAACTAATAATTTTTACTGATAGACCATGGGCGTCAGCTGTCTTTTTCATTTCCAGGGATTTAAACGCTTTTACAATGTCTTCATTATTTACGTGCCTAAATTTAAAATCTGTTTTACAATCCTCAAATTTTTGTTTAAGTATAGATTCAGCAGCAGCGGGAGATGAATTTAAAGACTTGGTTGTTGAAACTGGAATGTCCGTAAAGAAATTTTCGAAAGCTTTTGCTACTTCTAGGTCTGTACTTAGCAATTGATTATCTATCTTAAGCTTGAAGTTATTATGTGTAGCTTTGGCCTTTCCAGTCTCTCTGTTTATAATTTGCCAAGTCGTTTTCATTACATTGCTACTAGATTCAATTTTGTTTTTAATGAAATTAGATTAAGCTACGGCACAAACGCGTTTAAACATTTTTGAATAACTACGAACATAATCTAGAAAGGCCGTATTTTTGTTATATGATTTCTCTTCATAGAATTCATATAATCTTCGTCTGCTCCTATGAATTCCAACTGTCGTCCAATCACTAAACAAAGCTTTGTTACTAACTTGTATGGTATTTCCCATAGTTTATCTAAAATATTATTCCTGTAGTGTTCAAGCCGAGTGTCACTAACGGGCACACATGTAATATCCTCTTTTTGGTCCTTTTTTATTTTAATATTGAATATACCTATCTGACCAGAGTGATCAGAGGTTAATTTATTGATGACCGATTTGAAAATGGGCGTAATGTTAGTAAATATAATGTCAATGCAGGTAGCAGATGTTGCAGTAATTCTAGTAGGCTCCAAAAACAGATAGTTCATGTTGTGACATAAAAATAAAGATTTTAATCTAGTACAAATATTATTATCCTCTAACAGATTAACATTAAAATCACCACAAATTATAAAAAAATTGTTTTTATCGCTGATTTTAATCAACACTTCATCCATTTTCTTTTCGAATAAATCAAAGGATGAATCTGGTGGTCTGTATACGCTCATTACAATAAGTTGTTCAAGTTCAATACAGGCTATTTCCATGGTACGCTCAACAGACAGGCTCACTATGTCAACTCGTTCCTTATATTTAAAACTATTATTTACAAGTATTAAGGAGCCACCGCGATCAGCTGTTTTTCTGTTGAACGAACTAGCAACGTGGTGGTTATTAAAGTTGAACATGAACTGATAACTCTTTAAAAAGTGCTCTGTTATACATAAAATATCAATATTATTACAGTTCATGAATAACTCAATTTCCAGTTCTTTACTTAACATGCCCTGTATATTTTGATGAACCACGTTTAAAATATTCTTACATTTACATTTTTCATTACTAGTAACTTGATTTAATGGGCAAGATGAAGGTATATTTATACAAATATTAATATTAGTGCCAGAGTTAC
The DNA here is from genome assembly GCA_949825045.1 of Argyresthia goedartella. NCBI lineage: Eukaryota > Metazoa > Arthropoda > Insecta > Lepidoptera > Argyresthiidae > Argyresthia > Argyresthia goedartella. Next base: position 15,390,805 of record OX463808.1, on the reverse strand, counting down.
TCTCTGTTGTCCTATGGGTTAATTTAAAGAGCTTGGAACAGATTCCAAGGAGTACATGTCATTATTATTACACTGCTTAATAGAAGCAGGCGTTTCATTAGTCAAAAACTTGACTGAGTTCAAAATAAAATAAGATAGTGACTGTGCTATCTGTTTTGTATAAAACCTAGATAGGTAATACCTATCCTTAGTCAAATAAAAATATTTTCCAATACAAATATTGGTGTCTATGAAATGAAATTTTTCAGTATGACGACATGTCAATGTGTGTATAAATGTATTATAATCATGTCTTATATGATTTTCATGTTGTGACAAAGATTGGCTGAAGGGAAACGCAAACAAGATTATTCTATCTACATTTTGTAAAGAATTTAATTTGGAAAAGTATTTAGTAATTAGTTTTTTAGATACATTTTCCCTTCTACCAATTAAAATAATTAGGGTGGTTAGTTCTAAAAACTGCGATGACAACACTTTGTTTAATATTTGTGAATATGTGGCGCCAGGCATACAGTTATTTAATATTGCCTGGCCCACGCGCTGACTAAGTTGTAAACCCATATTTTTTCCAAGTTCATCGCTGTACATTATATACCTATCCTTTGTCCGAGAGAAGGAGGCGTTATTGATAACACTATTAGTACTCAAGTCGACTGACGGCGGCGCCTGGGTCAGTATCAGCTGTTCGGCCGGCTGCTCGGCGGGACACACGGTCGGCACGGAACAGTCCGCTGGAGCTTGTTTACAATCACAGATGTGATTGTCGGTCAAAGATATGAAAGTGTCATAATTATTGATTTCGGATATACATATCATATCTGAAATGATTGTTCATTTATTTAGACAGCCAATTCTCTATCCAACTTTCTAATATAAGCCGCTCTCAAGATGTTCTCGACTTTTACTCAGCTATCGCAGTCTTAAAAAATTTAGCGAGAGGGCGAGAACAAATTCTGTCAAATGACATAAGAGTCGCCCCTTTGAAACCGAGCGCGGGCCCGTCGTTTTTATAAATTCTCCGGCGACTAGCGACGACAGTCAGCTGCCCGGGGACAGAATGGTTTGTCTACAAAACACATCGCTTGCCTCTAGGGCTGCGATCCAGAGATGAATAGAATATTTCAGCCGCCGATCGAGGTAAAGGCAATGAATAGAATGAATCTTCATAAACAGAATGCGTTCGTTAACCTGAAAGCGCTTTCACTCTCAAGATTTTATTGAGTTCCCACTTGCACTGAGTCTGCATACGATAGGATTCCTATTTGTAAGTGTAAATGTGAGACGCTATAGCAATTGGGCCTAACTCGGTATTGTGCTTTTCCAAGGCCCATTCAAAATCATGAGGCACCTTGATTCTTATGTTTATTACAATATCATTTTTATTGAAGACAGCAAATGAACTATGAACAGTTAGGTTAAATGACACTCATGGTTCGATGTGGTATTCACCGAATACAAACTTTTTGTTGTATGGTTCAAATTATTTTAAAAGCCACCTGATGTAGCTACTCATTCTTAACCAGTTCCCAGCTTTTTGCGCAAGCATCTGAATTATCTTTCCCGCTTAATTAGAGTTAAATAAACATGAACAGGAAGTTAGGAGTAGGTGCATGGAAGTTCATTCCAGTAGTGTACGGTAGTCAAAGTTAAGATTGTCCCCTTTGCGAAATTTAACTCACGTAAGTGACAGTCTGGGGCGCGCATGCGAGTAGCTAATTGGTGCGTAGGTGTTTCGCATTTCCGATTATTATTAGTTCGAATTGTCGGTATGTTTAATCAGTGTACTTGTAGCTGGAAAAATATTGAGGTCCATTTTGTATGGAAAACCTTCATTGTGACATAGCTGCATCTTCCATATGAAATCTGTACTTTATAACCAAAGTGTGAAATTTTGCATAGTGGCTCTTTGAATACAACTGAACGATTTTGGCCCGGTTTCCCATCGCGCCAATTCTAGGGGGCGAGAGGGGGAGGGACAATTGTGGTTCTGCCGCGCCTCCAATTAAAAATTCTAGCGGGCCTAGTTTTAGTTTTAGGGCATATTTCCATAAAAAATCCGTGGTCTAATGGGTTTCACGCTTGCTTCTCACACAGGAGATGCCGGTTCGATTCCTGACCGTGTACCAATGAGATAATTAATTTATCTTAAGTACATTATACGGACGTTCTAACGGTGATGGAAAACATCGTCAGGAAACCTTAATTACTCCATATCTGCGGTGATGGGCTAGCCCCCTGTCACGCAAAATGGAGTATTGAATAACTGGCTCAAAGTGGGCCTAATTGTGCGTCTGCCACCCCTTATGGGAAACGGCGTGACGCTATGTTATGTTCCGTAAAAAAGTTTCATTAAAAGCTTAAAGAAGTGAAAAATCTTACTTTTGTTTTTATTATCTTCTATGGATTATAACTTAAAATAATTAAACATTGAATTACTAAAAAAATGGGTAGTAAGCATATTTGTTCTTGTTTATGAAAATATATACTTTGTATATACTTGCTCTGAGAAATACTTCAGATTCAATCGGAAAGCGTTCGTGGCATAACCATCAGTTGCACTGCTTAGCTTATCAGTAGTAAAAACTCTACAGAAAACAAACTTAGGCAAATCAAATCAAATCAAATCGTTTATTTGTGATAAATAGGTGATACATCCGTTGGAAAAAATCTGGTTAAATTTGATGTTTTGAATAGGTTAGTCAAATCAAATCAAATCAAATCGTTTATTTGTGATAAATAGGTGATACATCCGTTGGAAAAAATCTGGTTAAGATTGATTTTTTGAATAGGTTCGCTATTTTCAGCCACTTGGCATACAAATATTTGGTTAGTTTGCACTTTAGGTGTGGTATGCAGTGAGTTGAGTATTGGTATGTCAAATAAAGATGATTGGAGCAGTTTTCAAACCCCCACACAAAAAAAGAGGTGTTGTATGTTTGAAAGTGAGTCTGTGGCATCCTATCTCTTAAACGAATGAACAAGGGGTAGGTGATTGGGAACGCTATTCTTTCCTATGCCCAGAAGCAGAGAAAGAGAGAGAGAGGGAGATCTCTTTCGTCTTTCGTGTGCGATCTTTAGACCTCTTGACGGCAACAAATGGGTTTCAAGTGCTGGCCTCAAAAATGAGGCTTTCTCCATTATTTAAATGTTTGTTGATATCATGGAACGGTAATGTAGATCGGAATGGAGAAAAACTGATGACTGGGTGGAGCTCCTCTGCCCCTAAGAGTGAACATATTGTCGTATGTCCTCCCTGTGGGGCAGAGGATGTCCCCGTCTGGGTGTGTGCCAATGGTGTATACGATAAGGGTCTCCTGATAGCACAACCTACCCAGTCCCCAAGATTAGGATTGAATTAGATAAGCCATCAAGTTCAGTGGCATGCATGGATGGAATTAATCGTTTGCAGGTGCAAAGACATGCAGTTACTAGTGAAACTGCAGCACACGGTAATTTGAACGCTTTGTTCATCCGTTTAAGAGATACGATGCCACAGACACACAGACCCACATACCCATACTCTTTTTGCGTCGCATTTTAAAAACCACTCCCATCAATCCCATCCCCTATCCCTGTGGGGGTCGGCCCGATAGGGAAATGGGCCAAAATTGTTCAGTTCTATCCAGAGGACCACTATGCAAAGTTCCACACTTCGATTACAAACTGCAGATCCCAGATGAGGGCTTCCACTATAATTATGACCTTATAAAACCAACGGAATTCGAATCGAGGCATCGCGATTTTGAACCTCATGCCTCATGGTAATTAAATTAAAAACCTATAACGGGAAAACGGCTTCTTTAGAAGCCCGTGGGCATTAACTGGTTAATAACGGAGCTGGAGTGAACGCCACCACTGAAGTCCGATAGACGCGGCGCTGCCGTCGCAGAAGTAAATGTTGCCAGTAAGATAGGTAGAAAAATACCAATTTTCTAATAAGGCTTGAAGAATTATGTTTGGGCAGTTGATTGGCAGATGAAGCAAGAAAACCTTTTGCACGATAAATTCTTTTCATCACCCCTCCATCAGCCACATGTCGAAGGGTTTTCAAAATTATATATATATATATATATATAGTGTGTTACCAGCAGCTGGGCTTTTAATTAAGGACGTTAAAATAACGCGTGTCTGTAACGTAACTATAACATTAATTTAATTAATAAATTAAATTTCAGAGTTTGTTAAATTTCTAACAAAATTTTAACTGCCCGCAATGTAAAGCACGCAAGTTACTATCAACACTTGTCGTGCCTGTCACACTGTCACACTATCGACATGCCTTGTACCAAGTAATTCAACGACATGAGTTATGACTATTAGGCAATACGTCTACTACATTTAAGCTCCAAATTTAGAAAGTTTAACTGTGGAGATAATTAACATAATAATGTTTACTAATACGTGCAAACGATTGTTAACGTAGCATGTTATTATCAGTTTTAATAAATGCTCACATGCCGGTAACAGACTGTATATTAGTGTATAGGAGTTCACGGACCCTACCACAGAGTTGCAGAATGTGAGGACCGAAACTCAAATTTTGATCATTCAAAATACCCAGATATTTTATGTTGTCTGATTGGGATAAAGATGGACAAGAGCAGGGTTGATTTGGGTCGGAACAATTGTGAGCCCAAATAACACCATCGTGGATATTCCCTTGATCTATCATGGTGAAAGTTAAATATTTCGTTTCATGGGCATTAAGCGTCAATAAGTTGTTTTTAAGCCATTGAGAAACAGTATCGAAACCCGTTTGAGCAACCTCATAGTAGTAGTACGTGTGTAGTACGGGGATAATACATAAAGTAAATAAAATAAATATTTTGTATTTAGTTCGTTTTTTTATCGATATCTTCTTACAATAATTATGCTCTTCTTGTCTAAGATGTCTTACTCCGGACATATTGCTGTCGCTATACATAGACTCACTATCATGATTGGAATCAGAGTCCGTCTGTTCTGTCAATACGATGAAGCTTTCCATTTCCACATCGTAGTGTTGTATTAGTAAGTTGAAAATTTATATATTTTTTAGTTCCAAACGTAGCTTGTGTACCGTCGGCAGCTTCTTCTTAACCACGTAGACAAAATGATTTTATGATGTATAGCATATAAGTCAAACCCATCTAAATCAATCGGGTGACAATTTTCTTTAAAGTACTTGCAGTAACTAATCCTTCTTTGGTGATTCGGAAAGGGTTTTCACGGAAACACCTGAAATAAACAAAATGTCTATTTACACAAAATATCTAATTTTGCGCTTAATCAAATGATATTTTTACTTTTTTCTGTAGAATATCATTAATCTGAAAAACATGTTATTTTAATTGCCTTAGGTACTTTATGGCAACTTATTGCTAACAATATATTACCCATGAAATATGCGAAAATGAGCGGCTATGGTATCCCTTAAGTTTACCTATCATGGCAGCGGGATTAATAGTTCTTTTTTCTTCTGTTCCAAATTACAAAATTCATTAACTTTGAGGATCACCTCACGGACTGCACTTTTACACACTCTACGCTCCATAATGCTGTTTAATTCACATAAAACAACTAACAATTCCATGACCCGCAAGCACTCCTGACACTCCGCAAGCACTCCTGACAACTGATAACATGGCGGAACTATAGACTGTGGCGGAACTGTCAAATTTTGTTTCCACTTTTGCCGTAGGACTTCAGTGGTGACGCGGACCCTAAGAATATTTTTGCTGCATTTGTTTTCGTGTGCGCTGAAGACCTAATACCGACTTTTATGAAACCATCCCTATTCCGTGCAGTTGAAAATCAGGCCTTAAACAGGACTGCTCGTAAACGGTCTTAAAGGTGAGCCGCCGTTGCCCTGCTAATCCGCTAAGGTGAACGGTTAGCTTGTCTCTGGTCTGCTAGCTGTCAATAAAAAAAATGAATTTGCGCTATTGAGATTCACATAAGCATCTCTCTTTCCCGCTCGTAACGTATTTTACACAACGTATTTTATTAGATTACCGGTTTTGTACAATAGGAAATTACGTTAAGTTTTTAAGACGATGAATTATTAAACATACAATTAGCTTAATAGGAATATTTTAAGCTGTTAACAATTTTTATATGACACTTTTTATAAGTTTTTTTTATTTGTTTATTTAACACAAGTATTACAATTTAATTAGGTTTTTCCACTCACAAATACCTCTTCTGGTCTATCTGGAGTGTTGAGTATGATTGATATTGATCATTTCCAGTATTTCTGATGATATATGTTTTTGAACTTGCCTTAGGTACTTAAAAAAAACGGTCAAGTGCCAGTGTAACTCACGAACGAAGGGTTCCGTACCACCTTACAATGTTAGGGTTGGTGTGGAGTGAATAGTTTAGATTTTACATAGCAAAATGTTGTTTACAAAGTTATTTGTGCAGCTACTTTCACACTCCATGTATTTAATCAGGTGCATTCATAAGTTTGTATGTGGTATCGAAAGAATTATCGTATGGGAGCCCCCTGAAATATTTATTTTCTTCGGTTTTTTAGTATTTGTTGTTATAGCGGCCACAGAAATACATCATCTGTGAAAATTTCAACTGCCTAACTATCACGGTTCATGAGATCCCCCAGTTTCCGAAAGAGTTGTCAAATGTAACAAGCGATTAATCGCTCATTATTTCAAAATAGCGGCATGTGATTGGCTGAAATGCGTTTAATAAGAGTTTAACAAGTTATCATAGCTAATTTTCCTTTCAGAAACCGGGCGACAGCCTGGTGGCAAACAGATAGACAGACGGACAGTGGAGTCTTAGAAATAGGGTCCCGTTTTTACCCTTTGGGTATGGAACCCTAAAAATGGTGAAAAAATTGCCAATTAAGTTTTTTACATTGTGTAAAATGCAGCTGATCTTAGCTACATCAGAGCCATATTTCAAAGTCCTTTCATCCCACCCACCATCGACATCGGTTACACAAATCTCCTCTCCCCGTCCTATTAAGTTCAACTGCCCCACGACCACTCAGAAAACCAGAAAGTTTTATTCTACCGCGAAACCAATGCCGCGGGCCATGGCCGTTGCAACCACTTCTGGCACAAGTGGGGATGGAAAGATTCTGCCCTGTGTGAATGCGGAACAAACGATGGAGGACATCAACCAACGATACCCAATCCATCGATACCCCGGTCCACCCGAAGACCTGTTCCACAACCTAACCCCTGACGTAGTCAACTGGTTGAAAGATCTAAAGACACATATATAAATTGCCTATCTAGTGCATTAAATGCCATAAAATTAAATAAATCACCACTCTCTGCAAAAAAAAATCGCCACGACCATCAGAATCTCAGGCTTCAAGGAACAGGCGATAAACACAATTAAGGAGGCGCCGAAGACGGTGTCTGGGCCACCCAATGACCTGGCCGTAGTCTCGGCCAGCGGAAGGGGGACATTACCCCGGCACCGCAACCCCGCAAACTGGAAGGGGTGTGAGAAAATAACCGAACGGTGTCTGGTACTAACAGCTGCAGATGCAAGGCAGCAGCTAGTGTCGGCTTCCAAATGCGCGCTCAGGCTGAGTTAGACATTTATCTATAAAAATATATTTTAGAGAAATGAATTATTAAATTTGTAAAAAAATGAGGTTGTTTGCCTAAATCTTATAATTTTCCTTATAGAACCGAGGTGGATTGTTACACTCGTGGGAGGGGGGACAGGGGACCTTTCCTGGTACGTTTAGTATAGTAAAATTAAGAAAAAAACCCTTATTATTTATTGTATTATTTATTTAACATTATTAAACTTTATAAACGTGTTTTATGGTCAAAATGAATTTTAGGAATGGGTCAGACTATTTATTTGCCACTTCTCTCCTCCGAAAATACTCAATCAAAGTTCTGCAAAACTTTGCGGGTTTTTATAATCGTCCTCGGCAAAGAATCTCTTCACAACCCGCCATTGCGATTCAATCCTCTGGGTATGTGTCCCACCGGGAGTAATGAAAAATTCTATGGGTCACTATAGTTTAACCTTTTATGGATATATCCATAAGCACCTTGACGATCATACGCCCTCCAGATATCTGAATGGATTGTTGAACCTACTTTGCGGGTCTAGCGGATATTCAAGCTATTTTTTTTTTACAAAAAAGAGCTATTCGAGCAATTTATAATTTAAAACGCACAGACTCGTTATGAGAGATTTTTAAAGAAGTTGACATTCTAACTGTAGCTAGTCAATTTATTTTCGAAAATATAATGTATCTAAGCAAGAACCTTACTACATTTCCCTAACTTAGCGATGGTTGTAATGTTAACCTAAGAAATATTTGCCGACTAGCGCGCCCTGGTTTCGACTCGCGAAGGTTTTTTCAAGGGTTTCAGTGCATTCTCTACTACAACAAGATACCTCTGGAGATTTTGTAATTGCCATGTAAAAGCGACTTTGTCAAAAAAAAGGATATTTCAAAGTCAAAGTCAAAGTCAAAGTACTTTATTACTGTAGATATTAACATATACTTCAAACGTCATTGACGTTTGCTAACTATATGTTCTCCCGAAGAAGGGCGTAGAAACTGCCATAGATTGATTTTTCGATCTCTTTTAAAAATAGGTTGTGCTTAACTATTACAAATATGAAAAAATTAATTATTATGATTAATAAGTGGGAATAAATAATTACAAAATTGTCAACAGCAAGGTCTGTTAAATTAACCCCATACAGTCCTGTCATTTAAGTAATCTTGAACATTGTAATTTCAAAATCTCCAGTATCTTATTATAGTAGAGAATGCTCAGTGCACCCTTGAAAGAAATACTAACCTTCGCGAGTCTAAATCGGGGTGCACATGGTCTGTGACTATTTCTTAGTTTAACATAACGGCTATCACTAAGTTTAGAAAATGGTGTTAGGATCTTGCGTACATACATTATATTTTCGAAAATAAATTTACTAGCTACAGTTAGTATGTCAATTTCTTTAAAAAGCTCTCTTAATGAATAATGAATAGATCTTTTCTGAAAAATAAAATGGTTTGAATATTCGCTGCTTTCCCCCACAACAAGATACCATAGGACATGACACTATGAAAGTAACTAAAATATCTTAGCCTAGATGGAGCCATATCCGTGCTTTGTCTGATGTTCCTAACAGCGTAAGCCGCAGAACTTAATTTACCAGCTAATTTATCCGTGTGGGGTCCCCACTGCAATTTTCTATCAATGGTTATTCCAAGAAACTTCGTATCATTTACTAATTCTAACGTGCAGTTGTCTAACACTAAACTGGTCTCAACTTGCCTGACATTTGGAAGTGAGAATTTGATACACTTGGTTTTACCAACCAGCGTTTAACAATAAATTATTAACTGTGTACCAATTCAAGGTTAAAGACAATACACCATTAACATCATCAAAATCTCCTTTTTGTCTTTTAATTTTGAAGATAATTGAAGTATCATCAGCAAACAACACTATATCAGTTAATTTCTCCACCATATAACAATGTTCAAGATTATTTAAATGACGGGACTGTATGGGGTTAATTTGGCTCAACACATACCTTGCTTTTAATAACATTGTCATTATTTATTCCTGCGTATTAATAATAATAGTTCATATCGAAACATTTGTATTAGTTAAGCACAAGAAATTTTTAAAAGAGATCTAAAAATCTATCTATGGGAGTTTCTACGCCCTTCTCTCCCACAGTGGTCCAATGTAGAGAATTGGCAAAAATGACGATTGCTAAGAATATGTCTATATATATATATATATATATATATCTACAGTAATAAAGAGCTTCAATGAAATGCTTCTGATTTAGTGGTACCAATACCTCAGGTGAGCTAACGTTTTCTAGGCAACTTCTAAGCGTAGGACTTCACTCCCGTTCTTCTCATCTCTGAAACAAACAATACATTATATTATATAATAATCTTAATAATTCTGATTACCTAGGTTTAGCAAGTACGCAATTTTTAACTGGCGTCAGACTAGGGATCGCCTCGCTACGTTCCACGGATCGAGCGCTTTGGGTCTGTGACATGAGATGCTCACCTTTGTTATATTTCCTCTTGTAAATTTTGCTTTCATTGAGTTGAACAAGCTTGGCCCGGCCGCCAATTTTTCCCCTTGTTTCTTGTTTGTGCAATTGGTATCGCACCACCACTTCCGGACAAAAGCTGTTTCAGTCCATAATTGTTCTGCAGGACCATCAGTCCTCGTAAAGTCCTCCCACATTACTTGCTTGTGGTCGTACTTATGAGCGGAACAATACATGACATAGAATACAGTGGGCATTAATAGCTTGACATTTTCAAACAAAGTCTCTTTCGCTCTTGCTATGCGGATCTTGCCATTATAGCATCCTTTAATACAAACAATGGAGACGATGGTTCTGTTTGAATGGTAGGCAACTGTTATCGGCTCACGGTGAATACGATACAATTTAATCTTCTTAATGAGGCCTTGATCTTCCGCAAATGCCACGCATTGCTGCCGCGTACCTAATTCCTGACTGAGCTTGATGATAATCCACATTTTACTCACTTCATGTGTACCTATACAAGTTTCTTTTGCGGTTCAATCCGAAAAACTGATGATCCACTCGTATAAAACTATCGAAAATGAACGAGTAATCCACAAAATCCACTATAAATTACAAAACAATGTTGTTTAGGCTAATATCTACTAGCTTTTTCAAGATCGTCTAATTTGGCTAGTCCCTATATAGTCTGTGAATTTGGCATTACAGACGTGCATAAAACAATTTGCTGCTGTCAAATTTAGTTTCATAGTAGGTACGTAAAGTCTATAAAAAAAAAAGGTAAGCGGTTTTTGAGTGGAAACTTAAACAGTCTTTTTGCAGGCCTGCTAACTGTCTCTCATAGTACTATAAAGCAGGGCAGTTCAGGCAGTTCAGACAAAATTAGGTCCTGCTTAAGTGTTGTTCCCTTTGTTCCCTTCCAATCACAAGTTTTTGACTGAAAGTTTTTCGTGATCATTTGTTCGTAAGTTATCTGTGGCTTGTTATTAAATCTGTCATCCGTCACATCCATTGTCATATTTGTGGGCATTTTCCGGGTAACATTTCCATGTTTTTTTTTGTAAAATGTCCAAATAATCAAACAATGTAAGTAAGATAATTATTCATCTTCATGCCTTTATAATATCGAAAATCTGGTTTTTGGTTCTATCACGCTTCCAATCTAGAGAGGCAGGCCGAAGAGGATGTAACTGGAAGACCTTGATAAGTCCCTACCAGAATGGTTCAATAAAGGTCTTTCTAGGCATAAGACCTCAAACTTCATAAATAATAGTTAGGGGTCTATATCAGTCCACTGGGTCTATGTCTTCACTATTTGATTTATTTTAAGGCAATTAGGTGATCAATCACTCTGCTTTGGTGCGGATAATGTATAGTTTACAAACCCGAAGAGCTCATTTGATGAACCGGCCTCCAAGAAGAAGTGTACGAGTATAATGCGCATTCATAAGGTATTTTTTACTTTTCGGTTTACACGGCGGTTTTTGGAGGTATTGTATAAACCCCTTGATTGACTTTGGGTCCCCTGGGTGCCCAAAATACCGTTATAGGTTTTGAATTCTATTATCATGGCATAAAGTTCAAAATTTCGACCCGTAATTCAAATTCAAGAAACAAAATCAAGAGTATCAAAATCTGAATATTAAAGTGATGAATTGATGATGTAATGGTGCTATGGTTCGACCAATATCGGTCACGTCCACCTCCTCAACTCATGGTTTATGAATAACACAACCTATTAACCAACAGATACATCACCTGAAACGGAATCATAACGCTTCCAAACTGATCATGCACGCTTTCTACAAAATCAACGACGGCAATGCGATCACCGCTAGTGAAATAGTGCGCTACCTGCAAGACAAGTTCGGCCCCGTGTGGCGGCAGAGCGTGCTCTACAGACAGGCTAACAGGACCCTTAAGCAGAGCGCAGCCCTCGGCATATTAGAAGTAGACGGCCACAACTACATAGACCAGCTGGTGCGCAGCAGACGTTGCTACTGCCGAAGCTGCTGCAGCCATCGGCGTTGGTACAGCAGTGGCCCTCCATCGCGTAGAGGCAATTTTGGATGAACTGTCCCTCTTATCTTTGGATGTGTCTTTCAAATAAATCAAAAGTTGAATATCATAAATTTATTTGCATTTATGCCTCGCAAATAGAGTAAAAGTACTTAGTAACGTAGTTTTTTATTAAACATGACGTCCAGCTGTGCCTTGGGAAATGCTGAGCAGTTCTTCCCAATTCAGCCTGCACGCCACTCGCCTTGTACACTACACGAACTGAAGGTCGACCAGCATCCTCTTCATTCTTCATCCCCGTCACAGGACTGCCGCTGCCAGGCAGCTTTAGATATCTCGTTACAAAATGCTTCAATAATATCCCACCACCATTTCGTGGAAAAAATACTACTCGTACTTCTCAAAGTCCAGGTTAGGCATTGTGATTTTGAACCTTATGCCATGGTAATAAAATTCAAAATCTAAAACGGCGAATTTGGCATCATATGTTGCCTTGAGGCCTTGAGAGTTCGAGGTGGTTCGATAAGTGCTTAGCCTACTAAACACATTCAGTTCACCAGAATCCCCAAGCCTGATCCCCAGGGGATCCTGGTGAACTCAGAAGTTCATCAGAATCCCCTTGTGGTAAAAGTATGAAAAGATGCATTCACATGGCGACAATAAAGTGTCGTTCGTTGGTCAGAGTGGAAAAAATGAACATTTATTGTAAAGAGTATCTTGTTATTTTAGTAGATAAACTTTATTGACCAAGCTAACTGTAGCAACTGGCCATAAATGCAATCTTATCAACTAAGAATAAAAAAACTTATAAACTATAATAAAGAAACATTATAAACTATAGGAGCCGGCGCAGAAGAACTTTTGTCCCCGGGGGACAAAATCCCTCCCTGAGGTACTTTTGTTTGGGGTACTTTATTTCTGTCGATGTACCGAGTACTTGTAATTGTCACGGGCTCAACGCCGCCGGTGAATGCCTATAATGATTTGTCCCAAGATGGAAAACGTGTTCACGCGATTTTCGACCTCAACGACATTATTTACTTTGCCGCTTTTTTCCCATATTATTATTTACATATTCAGTGTTATTGAGGTCCAAAATTATAGTTTTCTGAATGATGTCGTTAAGGTCGAAAATCGCGTGAACACATCTTGGGATGATTACCCAAGTTGGAAACTACGGTTCTACTTGACTTGATACTTTTTCTACAGAGCACATCCGTTGTAAAAGCACTACCACACGTATTGCCTAAGTAAAGAATGTTGTTCAAAACGAAGTCGATCTGGCAATACCTAAATGCAAAAACAAAGTCAGAACAGAATATTGGATTCCCGGCCAATACGAGAAATATACCATGAATGCATTGGTCCATTAAAAACCAGAGGATTAGATTTAGTGGCAACGGTACTATCTCTCAAGGATTAAAAAGTGCTTTATACAAGATCAAGAATGAATCTGCAGATGTTCAAAAAATTTGCTGCTGTAAAGTAAGTGTGGAGCGTGGACTGTAGTAGGGTTTTTCTCTTCTCAAATAAAAGATGCCGATAATTCTTCACTATTGAGCCAGGCTGGAGGGTGGGGTAGAGAGGGCTGGTGGTCGCAGGGAGTCTTCTTTCTCTTGATGACTTTTCCTCTTGAGTGCTGGATCCGGAATGATTCCGGGCCGAATCGGCGTCTCTTATATACGATTTCTCGAGCGACCACCCCCCCTCACCCCGCACTCTTCCCTTGGACTCAAATCTCTTTATTTTCATGTCAAACTTACATTTTACATGTACAAAACAGTATACATTCGTTTACTTACTTATTTTCTAGACCTAAACATACAATTTGCATTGTCCGCCGGCGCAAAACAGAGTGAGGAGCGCGTTCTTCTTCATTATCTTCTCACGCACCCTTTCTGGGGCGTGGGGAGTCGGGGTCAGGTCGACGGACCTCTTCCCGAAGAATTGCTTCTGTCCAATCCTGTGGACAGGTCATCGGATGGCCCCTGCGGGCGGTGGTCTTCTTGTGGCGCTGGTATGCAGTGGGTGATCGTCGGCTAGGCAACCAGGTCGCGTGGCAGGCGGCGGCGGTCGGGCGGGCGCGCGTGGTGCGGCGCCAGTTCGGCGATGTGCGGAAGGTGTGATGCATCCGCACGCGCGAACATGCCCTTCGCCAGCCTCTGGACAAACTGGTCCACGGTTTCCCATCTTAGGTCCCTCTGGATTGTCGCGTTCCTCACGTAGCGGGGGGCGCCGACGATGGTACGCAGAGAGAGGTTCTCTTGGGCTCGGAGTCTCCGTTTGTTCGTCTCCGAGCACAGGGCGTACCATGCCGGAGCCGCGTAGGTGAGGCGGGATCTCACGTAGGTCTTGTAGATCCCGAGCTTCGCCCTCAGAGGGAGGCTGGAGAGAGGAGGAGCGCGTGCGACAGATTTCAATATTTATATGACCCCGTCCCCCGCTTCCCCATGCCGCAGGTTGCGGGAGTCGGGGCCCCCCTCGCTCGCCTGTATGCGCCGACAGGGACAGTTGCACTATCTCTTTCTCTCGCTTGTTTTTGCTAGGTTTCCTCCCCTTCTGATGAGATAGTGAGTGTAATTAGTGTGAATTCTAATTGGAATTATGTGCTCTAATTTGATTATTTACTTGCAAATCTACTGAAACTATGTGCTATTTCCTATTGGAAATTTGTGTACCTACCTAACCGGGGATGGAATCGCTAGCAAAAACACATACATAATAAAATATAATCCTATTCTAAACTATTTACAAACTTACATCCTAGGCCCTAATCCTAATGAGAAAATATAACATTATTTCGTGACCAAAACTTAATCTAGCTTATCCTAAAACGTATAAAAAACAAAATAAGATAAAAACTATGTACAAAGTAGTCATTTCAGGTTCTGTCGTGCACAGTAAGTGAGGTTGAAATACCCAGAACACATTTATGTTTCGTTATGTGTGACTATTTTGATGTACATGGTTCGGGAGAACCAATACCCCGTGTCATCATTTTTTGCTGAATGAGAACAAACAAGCGTTGTCCACGATACAACATGTGTTCTGTGATGGTACTTTCCAATGTTGCTCGCCACCCTCTAAGCAATTATATGTCATGCACGGAGATATTGGAAGTTCTCTCACTTTCACAAATGTTGTGCCATTACTTTACGATTTGTTGAGTGACCAGAAAACGGCAACGTACGATATATTTTTTCTCAGGTACCTAATTTCAACCCCAAGAAATTTAATATCGATATGGAACAAGCCGCTGTTAACGCTATTAAGGAAAATTTTCACGAGGCAAATATAAACATTTGCTACTTCCATGTAATGAGAAATATTCGTAAAAAAACCGGTCAAGTGCGAGTCTAAATCGCGCACGAAGGGTTCCGTACCACCGTTCAATGGAAGCGATGGTGTGGAGTGAATAGTTTGGATTTTACACAGCAAAATATTGTTTACAAAGTTATTGGTGCGGTTACTTTCACACTCCATGTACGTAACCAGGTGCATCCAAAAGTTTGTATGTGGTATTGAAAGAATTGTTGTATGGGAGCCCCCTTAAATATTTCTTTTATCCTGTTTTTTAGTATTTGTTGTTATAGCGGCAACAGAAATACATAATCTGTGAAAATTTCAACTCTCTAGCTAGCTAGGTTCTTGAGATACAGCCTGGTGACAGACGGGCGGACGGACGGACGGACAGCGAAGTCTTAGTAATAGGGTTCCGTTCTTACCCGTTGGGTACGGAACCCTAAAAAGGCAAAAATCTTAACTTGCTAAAAAACAAATATACGAGAAGAGTGGTTACATTATATAGTGCATTGCCACAAGTGCTCGTTAGTTATATTACTGAGGGATGGAACTATATACAAAAATATATATCGAACATGAGCGAAGATCATCCAAAATTATTGAAGTTAGGAAACTGTATGAAATACTGTCAGTGTTTAGTGAAAGACATCGCACGAACAATGCAGTGAAAGCTGAAACTCAAGTTTAATCAAAATGATCGGCCGTAAATGCCCAGACATCATACAATTGTTAAATGCACTGAAAAGAGATGATGAACAGAAGCGACGACAAGCCAAGACGAAACGCAGACCAGAAGATATCGCTAACGATAAATTCATCCAGGAAACACAGATGGAGCTTTTGAATATCGAAATAACTGTTGGACAGTTTTTAGATATATAGATTTTGGTAAAAGTATGTTAGAAAATGATTAACAATCTTTTTTTCCACATCTTTACATAAGTTATTTTTGATGTGAACAAATCGAATAAAAATAATAATTTTAAAATAAGTAGTAAATTATTATGTTTTTATTTTATTTTAAGGTGACCTTAGTGTGAATGGGGCCTAATGTTATGAATCCGCGTCCAGGGATCCTGATGAACTCCTGAGTTCACCAGGATCCCCTGGGGATCAGGATTGGGGATCCTAGTGGACTGAATGAAAAGAAAACGAACATTTTGGAAAAGTGGCTATTTATTTCTCAACATAGTCTTCTTTTAGCTCGATATACTTGACCCAGCGATTCTCTTCTAACTTCTTTGACCCGTCTACAAAATAAGTTTTGGAGGGGTCTGCCAACTAAGCCTCCGTGGCGGTGGCGATAACCACCTCATTCGACTCAAATTTCTGCCCGGCGACTGACTTTTTCAAGGGCAGAAATTCGTGCCTCTGTATCTAGTTCTGATTTTTTCTGTTTTTTGGGCTGCTGAATCCGAATACTATGATTTGCTAACAAAATTTCGAGACGCAACATTGATAAAAAAGCATACAAAATGAATAATCTCGGGTTTTTGTAAGTTTTAGCTTAAAACTCGGAAACTATCATTATTTGTAAATGACCATTAAGAAAAGTTTAAAAATTTCACTATAAAGTATTCGCCAAGTAGTGTACTATTTCCAAGATTTCCCAAATTATTGTAGCTCAGAAATATCAGAAATACGTTTATAGTAGCGTATTTACAATAATTTATGTTTTACAGTGTTTGAGTATTGGGCCGTCGATCCGACCTGGAATAACCTCTAGGATGCTGTTTGTGCTGCCACGCGTTCTGCTTTAGTAGGAGGCCGTTCTCTTACGTATTATGGCATGGACTGCATTACTGCAGTACTTGCCTCAAAAATCATGTCCGATGCACTACAGTAGTGTAGCAGCCCCAGAAACATCCTAAAAACATTGTTATACTGGACGAGCAGGGCGTTAAGAGTATTTTAGTATAGTCGACGCATAGGCTGCACGGCACGTGTAGATTGATTGACAGTGCGCCTTGAAAAGTGAGATTTTACCGGCTTTTTACAATGTGCAATACGAGCCAATATATTCGCCCGAACTGCCAGTGCCATTATTCCTCAGTCACTATATGACCAAGGTGTTTGAAATTGGTTATTGAGGGTGTTACCATATAATTAAGTATAAAGATTGTATTTATTTCTTTCTTAATATTTAAATAAATGATCACATGGACTTTGTTTATCGATATTATTAAAAAAAAAAAATTTTCAAAAGTCAATTTATTCATAAATTAATAAATGTAGCACAAACAAAACACGGTCATTGTTGCAACTTAAATAAACTTAAAAAATATCTTACAGGTGTTATAAGTCTTAAGAAGGTGTTCCAAACACCTTCTTAAGACTTATAAATACCAACTGTAATAAGTAATTTAAATCTATTCTAAGCGTATTTCCTATATCATTCAACACAAACTTAGTTCCTATGCGATTTTTGATAAGTCACATTTATTACAAATATATACAGCAATAAATATTTTCCAAAAGGGTTTACGAAAGTTATCAGTTACTCTAATCATATTTTAGGTAAATGACTATTATTCTATAAATTATTTATTACATACCAAATTATAATGTGGCACATAAGACATAGTACGCGAAATTCGACATAATAGTAGGATAGTTTCGCAACAATAAGGACACTTCGGGTAGAAATGAACTGCGCCTAACATACAAGTATTAAATTAAGTATACCTAAAATTAAGCGCGCCTCGCCTCGGCCGGTTCGGCCTTCGCTCAGCATAGCAGCTAATGCACGCACTCGCGCGCGTACATCACTTGTGTCGCTGGTTTCTTATTTATACTATGTCGCCGGTGTCGGTAAGAATATAGTGATGGGGGAGGTGATATCGATGATACTTATCGATGCATGGCAGGTTGTTGAATCTTGATCTACCGATTGTTGAGACCAATGAATTTTGATGTTCAGGGTTTTTATACAAGTAAAATAATTTGGTAATCTTAATCTCTTATCAACGGGAAATTTATATTTTTGTGGAGGATGTTTAAATTAGTTAAAAATTTCATGTTAAATTATATCTTAATGGCTTTATTTTGGATTCTTTGTAATTTAGTATAATTGAAGTTGCAAGTACTACTCCAAACGGGTGCCGCATAAGTAATACAGGGACGGACTAGGGTTGAGTAGATTTTCAATTAAGTACAAGGGCTCAATTTGGTTCGTTTGATTAGAAAAGGACTTAGTGCGTTGAGTGCTTTAATACCTTTTATAACTAAAGAATTGACGTGACTGGTATTTTTTTTTTATATATATTGACACCTAAATATTTAACATGACGTTTCCAGGAAATCGAATGACCGTTTATGATAAGAGTCCTAATCAGAAGCAACCTTTAACGCGTAAATAAAATCTCCTCAGTTTTGGCCTCATTTAGTTTTAGTTTCCACTTTTTAAAGTAAGTGCACAGCCTCACAATCGATAACTGGAGCCTGTCTATTACCAGATCGACATCTGATGATGATGTGAACGACGCAGTATCATTCGCAAAGCAAGCTAGATGTGTGCTTTGGTATGTCATTGACATAAACTAGAAATAGGCCCAAGCACAGAGCCTTGAAGGACTCCGGCAGGGATATTAAACGACTGAGACAGTTCATCACCTAGGTGTATTCTAAAGCTCCGATTTGTGAGGTAGGATTGGATAATTTTGACGATATCTAGTGGAACCCCGTTCGTCAAAATTTTGTGAAGTAGTCCATCATGCCAGACAGTATCGAAAGCTTTTTCTATGTCAAGTAAGAACATTCCAGTTGTCTGGCCTAGGTTTAAATTGTGACCTATATGTTCGCTTACTCGCGCTAGCTGTTGTATAGTAGAGTGAGACTGTCTTAACCCAAACTGTTCATTTATTAGCTCCGAGTCTATGTATTTAATTATCTGTTTGCGCATAATTCTCTCCAAAAGTTTCCCTAAGGTAGGGAGCAAAGGGCGATAATTGAAGTCAAATCAAATCAAATCAAAAATCATTTATTTCCATAGGATGTTGTTACATCACTTAGATCCGTCATTACATTTTTTTGGGTGAGTTCACTAACACAATGGCGGAATCTGTGGAGAAGAGCTCACCGAAGAAACTCCACAGTCGTCGCATCTTTTGCGTTTCCTTTTTTAAATAAAATATTGTCAAATTACAAAATGAATGCTAATTATATATCGAAACAGCCTGTTACTCAAACAATCTACTCCCATGGACATCTGTCCTCTAAGTAATCAGATATCCTATAGTAACCTTTTTTATACAATTTCTGTTATATTATTATTTTAAACTTGTCTAAAGGTAAGTTTTTAATATCAGTAGGGACCTTATTGTAATAGCGTATACAATTGCCTTTAAAAGAATTACTAATTTTATGTAGTCGGCTTACATAAGCAACCAACTTGTCTTTATTTCTAGTAATAAAATTATGTATATCACTGTACTTCTGAAAATTAGTTATATTTCTTTTTACATACACAAGATTGTCATAGATATATTGAGACACAAATGTCATAGATATATTGAGACACAAAGGGATTCTTATCGTCTTTACCTTAAGCTTCTTAAGTGCTATAACCTTGGCCACCTTCTAGCTATCAGGGAAATAATCCAGATATAGGCAGGCATTTATAATTGTGGTCAGCCAGACTATGCACTTTTGTGACACATTTTTTATGAGCAAGTTATGAACGGAGTCATTCCGAGGCGATTTACGGCACTTTAAAGAACGGATGTTTTTCCAAATTTCATGAGGGTGTACAGAATGATTCAAAGTTGTTATGTGGTGACAGTTCAGAATAGAAAGAGATTGAGAAACTTCATCAGCAACGTCTTTATCCTTCCAGTTTATTGTGCATATTACAACTAAATGCATATGCCAATTTATTGCATTGATCTAAGATGTCTTTGGTGACTGAACCATCCTTTTTGATAAGGGCAGGAATAGTGACTGGTTTTCTTTGGAGAGATTTCACTGTTTTCCATAAATCTGAACTGGTGTTATCAACTTTCGACAACTTCCGGTTCCAAATTTTGTCATTGTGTGTGATTAGGGAGTTCCTAATTCGCTCTTGCAATTGATTAATCTCAAATTTTAGTTCTCTACGTATTTCAGCGCAAGATTCATTCTGCTGCCGTTTTATAAGACAATTTTTGGTTTTAATAAGACTTTTAATGAACCACGGTACTTTGTGATGGTTCCGTGAACTGAATTTGGTAAAAATTTGTCACTCGCTGAACATAAAGTTTTTGTAAGTAAAATAATTTCTGTGTCGACTTGCTGAGTAGATGTGTGAGTGGTACTACTAAGGTATATTTTTTCATTCAAATACGATCGGAAGCCCGTCTGTCCAATGTACTTATAATATAACTGGTTTGTGCGTTTCGGTATACCTCCGATTTTAACAAAGATAGGGAGATGATTTGATGAAAATGCCGGAACAGCAGTTACTTCATTTCACTCGTGGATATAAGAAGGTCGGGCGTATTAGGCTTGTAATCGGAAATTTAATGAATTAAAGTGGGTTTAAAAGGGGCATGTACTTGTAAATCACGATCTAACATATGATTATAAAAAGTCTTACCATGATTGTTTAGGCCACCGCGGCTCCACAGAGGATGATGGGCATTGTAGTCACCGGTAAGTAGAACATATGGCCCTAAGCTCAACAGCGAGTCAATATCCTGAGGTTTGAGAGGTAAGTTAGGAGATTGGTAAATGGAACAAATGATATAGTTTTTACCTGATAAACATATTTGGATTCCAACTGCTTCCATATGGATTGTAGGAGGAATAGAAACTCGAGTATGCTTAATGTCAGATCTTACGAGCATAGCCACACCTTGTCCAGCACCACTAATGTGTTTATCTTCACGGTAACAAACAAACCCTGGAATTTCTATAGGCACGCTTTTGCTAATCTTAGACTCACAAATAGCCACAATAACTAAGTCTCAAAACTCAAAACGTTTATTGCGACATTGTGGTGGTATATGGTGATATCATTGAAAGTCTAAATCATTGATAACTAGATAAGTTAGTTCTGCAAGCTTTTTCAGCACGCCATCGACATTCCAGTACAATAGGCGCAGTTCATTTCTATTAAACGTAATTTCCTAGATGTTTCAATATAAGATTTACTTTCTCAAACGGAGAAGAGCAACACACAAGCTTATTTTTATTTATTCAAACAGTGATCATAAGCTCTTAGGCGAATACCAGTCTTGTAAAATATCGATAAACAAAGTAGTACAAACTACAACTATCTATATATAAAGAACAAACTATCTATCATTTTTGTCGATAGCTGTACTTGTATCGATACTTACCTCATCGCTGGTTGCCACTTAAATTGTACGCGAAAATAATCCTACATGTCCTGTCTAAAGTCTATTTGGTTTCAGTCATACAAAGTAAAACGGTCGTATGAGTAAAGAGTGTCATATATTAACTTTTGTTCATGGAAAATAGCCCTACCTCTATTTACATAGTTGCTCTGAGGATAATTCACATCAATACCATCATAAAGTGTCACTGTGCAAAATCTCGTAAAGCGTCACTTTTCCGAGTTATGAGCTGTCAAAAATTTACAAGTGGCACCACATGTTTTTTTTTTCGCTTTTAAAAGTTTGCCGTGTTACCACAGAAAATATTAAACAGCGTTTAACCTCAAAACAAACGTCAAATCCCATACGTTTTTGTTTTAAAACAAGTGCTAAACAGTAGTTTATTTTTTTGTGGTATGGCCCTTGATGTTTATAGATAAATAAAGGATAATGTAACGGAAATGTTCAGATCTGAGACACATTTTTTATTTGCTATAAAAAGTTGGCAGGCGTTGGCAGGTTTGGGCAACGTGATTTCTATTTCTAGTTGAACTGTGTGATCTAAAATATAAAGTGTGTATACGGTGAAGACCAGTAACCAATCAGAGCACTGAGTTTCGAAAGGAAACGAAACGAACCAATGAGAATGACTCGCGGAGTTTGAGATGGTGTTTTGGCGAGCATGTCTGGGGAAGGTCATTTTGGTGGGAAGAGAAAATATAAAAGGGATGGGTCGAGATGAGAGGGGGCTTTTCTGTTGCTGGTCGTCGAGTGAAGTGTGAGTTAAGACTCAGAGGAGGAGCCATTCAGTCTCCGCGTCAAACTACTGTGAAACACGTCTTTCTGGAATTCTATACAGTTCGATTCGCCGTTTTACGCGTCTTGAACTGGGATAGTTGTGATTGCGTGTTGCAGTGGATTTTCGTGAGTGTCTGAAGCGCCGAGATATACCTCGGTTCCTATTCTTTAAATCAACCTACCCCAAATTCCAAAACTATCCTTGGGTCGTTAGATAAGAACTCGTAGGTAATTTATCTGAGTCTGAGTCTGGGCTTGGAGCGACCCTAATTTCCTTTTTCCTTCACCATAGGGTTCCTGGATTGGCTCTTAGGATATTCGCGGGCTAATCCTCTCCTCATTCCTTTCGTGCAGCGAGTTTTGAAATTCCCACACACACAGTCATTAAACATACAAACACATTCAAATCAAACTCAACCATTTTCGAGTGGTGTCGATGATGGACGTGGTATAACACTAGGATTTTAGACTAGGCTAGACAGGAGTTTAGTTGCGGCTAAACCTAGTTTGTCGAGGTTATGTAGTTAGGGGGACAGACACGATTATTTAGGTTTATTTGGCAGGCAGGTATCTGAAATTCGTATGATTACAAATAGTTAAGTTGTTTCCTTCTCACTCTTGAAATGCCTAAATACTTATAAAACTATCTAACAAACTAAATATTTTTTTGATTGTGACTGTTTTGATCTTTCTTTTCTTGACCGTATATCATGTTGGTTGGCCTACCTAACTTTACATTAAATGACAAACATATTCTTAATTCAAAGAAACTAATTTATATATAAAATATCTGAATGAACATCAATATGGTTACGGAATAAAACTTAAGAGACGGGTAGGTGCAAATAAAAATATCCCGTAACCAATCGGCCAGCGTGTTGGACTGATGGATGAGAGATATCACAATATCAAATCCCTTCTGGACGTGACCTCTAGCACGGGCCCTCCTTTATAACACATGTAATCGAAATGCCTTTTAAAAATGCTTATTTACTTGGAATTTATTCTAATAAGCACGGACTCGATAATTATCAATATGTTTATGTCACTTATATTCATCACTGGCTGGGGAACCTCATGACGATACTGTTTAACCGAAACCACTCTAAAAAGAACTTTGGGTTATTACTATCACAACGTCTGCAATCCTACCCATAGACGATCCATCACTACTTTGGCCAAATCATCTAAGTGGGATACTCGCAATCGTTGGTATTAGAATCTTTCCAATTGGAGAAATATTCCAATAAAAATGCGTGAGGGTTAAATTCCGTCTGACATTAAATTAATGGTTAGCTGGTTATATCTTTAAATTTACTAATCATAGAATCGTTCGGTTAACTCGTAGGGTTTATTCATATTATTTCAAAACTGTTGAATCCACTAGTTACCTATAATTATCACAAACGGAAAGTCGGAGGATCAACAGGTTATTTCAATAGCAGTACCTAGCTAGGTACTTACATATTTTATAATGTTAATTATATACAAGCCGCGCCACGAATAGAGTACGTTGGGCGACGTTTTGGCGGGAATTACTGCGCGTATGTACAGATATTGAAAGGTGACTACTGCGCATTCAAGGTGACCGCTCACAACGTGTGGCGCTACGGATATATACCTATGGGTCGGCAGAAACCCTACCTACGAAGCCAGGGTTCGAGTCCCGGTGGGGACAGGTGTTTGTCCGGTGAGTGCGGATGTTTGTGCTCTGGTCATGGTTGTTTGTCTATCTGGGTTTAGTATTTGTCTATATATTTACGTGTTGTCTGGTGCTCAGGATGCGGGGAGTCCTGGTTTGGGGCTGGAACAATGGGTGTGGATGGTGTCCAAAGTATTATTATGTATCTGGGAAACCAAAAGATAGATAATGATTCGAAGAATTCTTATAAGATACTTAAGTACTTACCTTAGTTAAAAGAATAAGGTGTTGTGGTTGTGATTCTGCCTACAATACGAGTGATCACGAGTTCGATTCCCGGCCGAGGACAATAGGATCAGAGTATGTGCCTATGTATAAACGCAATGTATGTATAGTTTGTGTATTCTTTATGAGGGGAAGTAATGCGATGTTTTAATTAGGAAGTTTAATAGGAAATTCGTTTAATTAAATACCTATCTTTGTGAAATACTTTCGTTAGCAAGTAGGTACCTAAATATATGTTTGGTAGGACACGAATTGACATTGGCATATGACGTCATAGGGGTATGACGAAATGAATGTAGGTATTAAATATGATTATGGAATTAACAATGCCTCGATAGATATCACGGGTTGTTGATTGAGCAGTTATAGGCATTGAACTACTAGCTCAATGGATATAGGTACCTATCTATAGGTACATGGTTAGATAGAACGTTAGATTGAGGTTTCTAAGTTAATTACCTATGTAGAATAAGTACCCATACTTACTTATGTGTGGAAAGGAAGATATATTTTTATTGTTTTTAAACCATGTTTCCGGGAGTACCTACTTATAATATAACGTGGGTAAATAAATAGGTACCTATGCTAGTTGCGTTAGATTGCCTACATAATTATTATAGCTGGCGAAGTAAGGGTAGTTGTATGTTCGCGCCACCTAGCGGCGTTGCTTTGAAGCTTTGTGGCGGTGCTCAAGCAGCGTTTGCGCAGACATCGTCGTAGTTCGCGTGTTCGCCACATCGCTAGTGCTACACAGTTAACTTTAACTAGAGCTCATTCGTTACCTTAGTTTGGGAATTACATTCGCTATGAATGAATGAAAAAAATATATTCGGTTTAAATATATATATATATATTTATATTTATATTTATATTTATATTTATATATATATATATATAAATAACTAGGTAATAAAATAATAGAATATTATGGGGTTCTCAATAGGGTATACTTATGTTTTACTAACATTTTATTCCTTATTTATTTACTCCTATCCCTCTCCCTGTTAATGTCTGTTATTTAAAGGAATTTATTTACTTCTCGTATTAAGTAATATCTGTCCTTATATACTCTATTTTTACCTGAATCCCAGATAAAGTCAGTCAACTGTCACATTATTCATATTTATGTTGAAAGAAATTGAGAGTTTGAATTAATATTCAATTTGTGGTTATTCCAGCGACGTGGAATGAAGTTTGAAATATTATTAAAGCACTACATTGTAGTATTTGGAGTCAATGAGACTATAAACTTATTGAAAGTAGTTACTGAGTTGACTAATTTCTGCAACAACGTTTTCAATTTGATGTGTTCGACTCGATGTCGAGAATTTTATTTAAACTCTGATAAACAAACCTGCAATTCTCGTCTTAACTGAATGATGATAAACGTTCAATTTCCCTAGACCTTGTATTGCAATCATGGAAGGCGGTCATGGTTAATTTTATTAATACAATAGTTATTAATTAATTACCTTTGATCAAATTATAGGATAAGCCGTCGCAAAGCCACCGCCAATGTTCTCATAACGCCAGAATGAAGCAATAGAAGTACGGAAATTCACAGTTATGCTCTATTCAGATGTGCATATTTATATTACTATACGGATACATATACTTATATCTTCGCACTTTACGAAGTAACAATATCATGTTTGGATCTGCTGATGGTAGATTGAAGGTCAATTCATTAACCTTAAAATGAATCATGCTACTTAAGCACTTCTATGGATGTGCAGAAATATTTTATACTTCATGCTATGCTTTTGTGCATTACTAAAAGACAAATAAGTCTTTATTGAAACACATAACGTGTAACTTAAACAACCAGTGAAACTTCATTGTGTATGTTTATGGTTTTCTATATGTGGAAGAGTATTTAATATAATCTTACTACATAAATATCAGATATTGACTGATGAGACAGTTGAATGTCATTCACAAACTATAATCCCATCCTGATCGGTCATACCCCATCCCAATCCGGTGAATCTATGACTAAATCCAATTCAGAATACTTATACGCTACTCTTTTTATAAACGAGTATCAGAACTACAAATTAATTGGTTTCGTAGAATTATCTGGGTACAAGACCGAATCAAGTGGTAGGGGTTTCTTCCCCAAAATTTTTAAATATATTTATATATAAATAACTAGGTAATAAAATAATAGAATATTATGGGGTTCTCAATAGGGTATACTTATGTTTTACTAACATTTTATTCCTTATTTATTTACTCCTATCCCTCTCCCTGTTAATGTCTGTTATTTAAAGGAATTTATTCACTTCTCGTATTAAGTAATATCTGTCCTTATATACTCTATTTTTACCTGAATCCTAGATAAAGTCAGTCAACTGTCACATTATTCATATTTATGTTGAATGAAATTGAGAGTTTGAATTAATATTCAATTTGTGGTTATTCCAGTGACGTGGAATGAAGTTTGAAATATTAATATATCACTACTTTGTAGTATTTGGAGTCAATGAGACTATAAACTTATTGAAAGTAGTTACTGAGTTGACTAATTTCTGCAACAACGTTTTCAATTTGATATGTTCGTCTCGATGTCGAGAATTCAGAGTTTAAATAAACAAACCTGCAATTCTCGTCTTAACTGAATGATGATAAAGGTTCAATTTCCCTAGACCTTGTATTGCAATCATGGAAGGCGGTCATGGTTAATTTTATTAATACAATAGTTATTAATTAATAACCTTCGATCAAATTATGGAATAAGCCGTCGCAAAGCCACCGCCAATATTCACATAACGCCAGAATGAAGCAATAGAAGTACGGAAATTCACAGTTATGCTCTATTCAGATGTGCATATTTATATTACTATACGGATACATATACTTATATCTTCGCACTTTACGAAGTAACAATATCATGTTTGGATCTGCTGATGGTAGATTGAAGGTCAATTCATTTACCTTAAAATGAATCATGCTACTTACGCACTTCTATGGATGTGCAGAAATATTTTATACTTCATGCTATGCTATTGTGCATTACTAAAAGACAAATAAGTCTTTATTGAAACACATAACGTGTAACATAAACAACCAGTGAAACTTCATTGTGTATGTTTATAGTTTTCTATATGTGGAAGAATATTTAATATAATCTTACTACATAAATATCAGATATTGACTGATGAGACAGTTGAATGTCATTCACAAACTATAATCCCATCCTGATCGGTCATACCCCATCCCAATCCGGTGAATCTATGACTAAATCCAATTCAGAATACTTATACGCTACTCTTTTTATAAACGAGTATCAGAACTACAAATTAATTGGTTTCGTAGAATTATCTGGGTGGAAGACCGAATCAAGTGGTAGGGGTTTCTTCCCCAAAATTTTATGTATATCAAATTTTCCTTTTATTATTTTAATATTTATAATTTTTATTTCATTTTAGTCAATACTCAAAATATACTATGACATTTTACTATATGAATCTGCTTTATAAGGTTATTAATCATTTAATGGATATTAATCTGTATCATTCTTGTTAGTGGGGACATATTTAAGTATATATCTTTTATTGAAATTTAAAATTGCTACATATTCAATTTAAAACATTCCTTGTTTAAAATCTATTGTCAAAGTTGATAGCACTTCTTTCTCATACCTCTAGAATTAGGGTTACTGGTTTCACAAGTAGTAGGAGTTCTAATTTACTAGACGATCTATTTTATTTGGCCATCACAATTAATAAGAGACTGCGTTAAAAAGAAGGGTGGACTAAATAGAAAGGGGGGATGTAACAATAATTCCTGAATAATATTTATTTAATATCTGTTACGACGCAATGAGCTTGTCTAGTTTGACGCGCCCCACGACTGAATCACACAAACCTTACCACTGGATTTATGATAGTGGGGCGCGGTATTTTAGTTTAGACAAGGTACTATAATGTAGTTTTTTAACGTTGTAATTATTCAACTAGAGGTAAATACCTATAAAAGACATAGATCCAGTGGTTACGTGCGTATAAATGAAGTGGAGGGGCGTGTCATTTCAAAGTATACTAGTATTGCGCCCACGTCTTGTGCATCATATGGTACATGGCCTGGGCGCGCCATCAAGATGTTGTTTTAGAACCACCAACTGGATTTTAAGCAGCTTTATTTATGGGTGATGATGAAGAATAATCATTACAATGTGAAATGATTATACTTCATCATCACTCATAAATAGACATTAGCAAGTTATTTATATTAGACACTAATATGTTATCCACAATAAGTGTAGATATAACAAAAAGGACTTTTCACTTTCACAATAATAATAATACTATATGGTTTATTTCAGACCTTAAGTCCACAGTAGATACATTATATTGCAAGGTATAGTTGTACTGAAAAAACTTATCTCGTATTGAGTATAGGGTAATTAAAAATATAATGCACTTTATAAGCACGTCACAGCGGAGGCAGCTATATTCAGGAATTTCCTGTACATGTCCGTATAGTAAAACCTGGAGTATAGTTGTTTGATAACGGAGTTGTCACACGCGTCGACCTTGGACAAGGAAAATGCGATTCTGAGTCTCACGTTACATGTAACTTGTTCAACCGAGTTTCAGCAAACATTTAGCTGCCTGAGCGTTTCAGGCCAATCAAGTGTCTGAAGATGTTATTATACTGAACACGGATTCCATCGCGAGACTTGTTCGTGTATCTGGTCCAGAGTTGACAGTCAAAGACAAGTCAAAGTCAAAGTTCTTTATTACTGTGGATATTTACATATACTTAGCAAACGTAATTTTTTGCCTCTTCTCTACACTGGACCACTGTGGGAGAAGGAAGGTGTAGAAACACCCACAGATTGATTTTTAGATCACTTTCAAAATTGGTGGTGCATAACTAATACAAATATTACGAAATTAATTATTACGATTAATTAATCGTAATAATTACAGGAAAATATAATTACAAAACTATTAACAGCAAGGTTGAGCTAGATTATCCCATACAGTCCCGTGATTTAAGTAATCTTGAACATTGTTGAACAACAAGTCGCTTTAACATGCTTTTTAAGAATTGCTCAAATGGCAATTTCAAAATCTCCAGAGATATCTTATTGTAGTAGAGAATGCACTGACCCTTGAAAGAAATGCTAACCTTCGCAAATCTTAACCGGGGCGCTACTATTCTATGATAATTTTTCAGGTAAACATTACAGCTATCGCTCAGTTTGGAAGATGTTGTAAGGTTTTTGCATCATAAAACATACAGAGCCACAAACTTATCTGTAGAACGGCGAAAGGGGAAACTACGGACGCCATTTTGAAAATGTCACTTCGCTGTCTGTTGTTGTTGTGTTGTGTTGTTCAGTTGAGAGTCCATTAGTTTTTCCAATATTACAAGTATTTTGTTTGATAATCATGCCGAAAGCAATCAAAGGTGGTGTACGAGAAATTATTCTCAAAATGAAATTATTCTTTGATGCAGTCAAAAGCTCTAATAATACCGTTTGTTTAGTAGTTATGTCATTCATTGTAATGCACGCATAAAATACATAATTTCATCTCGCCACCCCAACGTACGATATTTCACACTAGCAACACAGCTGTCTTCTGACAGCTATCTCTCGAACTAAACCTAGCGACGTGCACGCATATGCGACCCGTTCCGCATTGTGCCACTGCCAAGCCACACGGAAAACACTTCCTGTGAAGAAAGGGGATCCCCAAAACGAGACACAGGAGCAAATCAAGTGAGTGCTGATTTATCGTACTATTTCCTACATAACTTCATGGTCCTTCGTAGCCAAATTTCTGGCATTTTCAAGTGATTTTGTGCGAGCATTGCAGTGTACAGTGTTATAGTGTTATGTTATATTGTTCATAGTTCCAAAGTCCCTAGTTCAAGCTTTCCTCAAAAATTGTTGTGAAAACTGCGGCAAGTACGACGCCGTTGTTCCCACGCCCGCCGTCTGCTGGGTTATTTTTGTTTCAATTTTGTGTTATTGTACAATAATACAGTTAGTTTACGGCTGTACAGCCTAACTAAAGTTCAAATAAGTTCAGTTCAGTTCAAGAAAATAAGTTATATTGTTCAATACTTTTGTGAGTTTAGTAGTGCGAGCCACGTAAATAGTGAAAAATTGTAGGTAGACTAAAAATCTTTGTAATCAGCCTTTGTTCCGCGCCTGGACGCCTTTTGTGATATCACAGTTCGTGATATTTTATTGTTCGATTCTACACATTCAAGTTACAAATCTCACATACTTACAAGTTTACAAATTTACAATGGAGGCCGAGTTATATGAGAGAGATATTCTTATGCATACTCTGGAGAAAATGGTTGAAACCAGCAGTTCCCAATCGGCCGGTTGAATTTCGTTGTCGTGCACAAGAATTACCATAAATAAAAACCGCATTCCTGAAGGTCCAAAGCAAGATTGAGAAGTGATACATTAAAAATAAAACGTTTGATAAAGACGAACAATTGGCCGTTAGGGAAAGGTTCGATCATTTGTACTATCAAGTTCAAGTAGCAGCTGACTTGATGAAAGATGCTGAACGGCGTAGCTCTGTTACAGGACAGACACGGTCTTCTTCCCACACTTGTCCTAACAAAATTAAACTACCGGCTCTTACTCTGCCACAATTTGATGGCCGCATTACCGAGTGGAACTCATTTTATGATATTTACAGGTCATTGATCGATGACAATAGTGCCTTGTCGTGCGTTGAGAAGTTTAGGTATTTAGCGCTGTCCCTTAAAGGGGAACCCTTTTACCTTATCAAATCAATCCCAATCACGGAAGACAACTATCAAATTGCATTGCAAACTCTTATCAATAGGTACGAAAATAAGCGGTTGATATCCACAAAACATGTCGATAACATTATTTACCTGAAACCCATGTCCGAAAAAAAAATGAGCAGGAGTTGCGTCATTTGCTAAACGTCTATAATGAAAATCTTACTGCGTTAGAAACAATGAAGTTTCCAGTTTCCGAGTGGAGTTTTTTGTTGCTAAATATTCCTTTACGCAAATTAAACAAAGATGTTCGTACACGTTTTGAGTTATCCTTGAGGTCCCCGATTGAGATCCCACAAGTAATTGTACTTCTGGAGTTTCTCGACAAAGAGTTAGCAACGTTCGAAGTGATGTCAGCATCAAGTACTCGTGCCCCTGCACAGCTTATCGACGTGCCGTCGTCGTCGTCGTCGGCACGCGCATTCCGTTCTAATACTGCGAGTGTAGGTACTCACGAGTTGTCATGGCGAAAGATAGGTCGCGCGAATTCGGTTGCAACCTCGTCTTCGCATACACCGGTCACTCTTTCAAGAAGCATGAGTGTACACAACCCAGTTCAAAGTACACTGAGGTGTTTTTACTGCCAAAGTGGTCACCTCTTAAGTACTTAAGACAAATTTACTTCACTGTCAACAACAACAAATTTACTCATTAGTAACCGTAATAAGTTTTTGCAAAATAATAACATTTGTGTTAATTGCCTTTACAGTGGGCACTCAGATAAAGATTGTCAGTCAAAGTATACGTGTAGAACGTGTTCAAAACGTCATCACACATCATTACATGAGAATGTTCAACATGTTACTGTGACAAACTTTTCCCAGTTGGAGTCTTCAACTATCAATGCGTCCCCAAAACCTAAGTCCGGTACGGGGCATCAAGTTCAAATCAGTCAGACCGTAGCGCCACCAATCTGTGGTACGGAGAATATTGTTCAGATCGAACCGGCCGTAGCGCCACTCTCCGGTACGGAGAAAAAAGTTCAGATCGAGTCCTCGACTCTTAGAGCGGCCCGAGTGCCCGAGTTCCCTACAGGGAAAATTGTTCGACCTTCTTTGTCAAACGACTCTGCTAGTAAGGAGAATTGTACGGCTGCGCTGGTAATGATACTGTTACAACCCTTATTAATATGTAGATAAAGCTTAATAGAGCATAATCTCCACATGGCTGTATTTTTCCGTGTTAATTACTGTTGATCATCATTTTTAGACTTCGTCGTTTCTTACTCTTTTGTATTTTGATCAGTTAGATTCAGTCACTCGCGGAAAGCGGTAAAGCATTCTGCTACCTCAAAATTGGGAAGTTATAAAGTTCGTGTAATTCTCTCTGAGATCAATAAATATTAGTGTTAGTGACTTTGTGTTTTTTTTTTAAAAAGACAAACGACCCAGGCCGCCTAACAACTGGTCAGAAGTGGGATGAAAGGAAGGTCTTATTTACTGAGACTCTGTCATCCGAATCCGTGGCCACGTTTCGTCAAACGATCGACAGTAAGACTCGACCCCAGGTTGAGCCTTCATCAGCCGCATCCTAGCACCTAGTGATCAGACGGTTAGTCTCCGCTCCGTAGCGTGAGCCCGCGATCTTCACACACAAACTGCTTCACCAACCGGGTTGACGGTCAGCCTCAGCATCAGCTCGAGCCCGCACCATTACTCATCTGTAGATGATGACACAGATCTAACTCAACCACCATCATCCAAGGAAACATTCTCCCACGCCAGTCTTCATACAAACTCTGTTTTGTGGAAAATTCCACACCTTCAACTGCCGCCTTCACGTTATCTGCTGGCGATAGTAACAGGAGCGTTGCAAAGCCTGCAATTCATTGGATACCCTCGGACTCCTTGCATTAGCGCATACTTTCCTGCGCGCCACCTGCCTGCACACATACTACCTGCGCGTGGCACTACCGTGAGAATGAAACTCGAGATCTTCATCACCGTGTTCTTGTGAGTTAAAATTCAAAGTTTACATTAAGTGTTTCAGTGATATTTCTACAAGGTTTTACTATAATTTTATGCTATTTTACATTTTATAATTTTTACTTGTGTGTGATTTCTAATTATATACTACACTTGTCTAACATCTCACAGTTCCATTAATGTTGAAACTTGAATCTGAAACCGACGACGTCAGTCTAATATAAGAAGATAGCGAATCTTCAGCAGCCGAAACCGCTGAATCTTCTAACTCAACACCTGAAAAACCCTCTAAAACCAAAATGTCTGTCACTCTTGGTGTTCTCACTAAATTCATCAAAAGCTGGTGACAAGGAGTCACTCCCTGCTTTCTTAACAAACTGTGACAATGCCATGTCCCTAGCTACCACCGAGCAACAAAACGTGCTCTGCAAATATATACTCTCTCAACTAGAGGGTAAGGTAAAAAGCTTCACAAAATGAGAGAATATAAAAGCCTTTCTCAAATCAACTTTTGGGGGAAAAAAACACGCAACACATCTTTTGGTTGACTTGCAAAATTGCAGACAACTCTTTTCAGAAGATGTCAGCAAATATTCATTGCGTATTGAGTGTATACTAACTAGAATACAATCCGACATTCACTACAATTGCAAAGATTCCAAAGAACTTCTTTGCCGTATAGCAGCCATGGAAGATCTCGCGCTCAATACCTTCATGTTAGGCCTAAGTGGCTCAATTTCTAATATTGTGCGATGCAGAAACCCCTCAAGTTTAAATGAAGCGGTACAGCACGCTATTAAAGAGGAAAAACTGTACAACTTAAAACAACAGTCAACTTCCTCACATCGCTTTTAAAAACAGTGCTCTACATGCAATAAATTAGGGCACACATCCTCTGAGTGTTATAAAAATAAAAAGCCTCACTCACATAACACACAAAGGTCCTTTAACATAAATTCTGCCCAAACCCAAGGTTCATCTCAAGGTTCAACTAATGCTGTAAGAACCTTGGTCATATCCTTCAGGAGTGCCGTAAACTCAAATACAAAAATCGGCAAAATAATAACCAAGGTCAAATACCAAACTCTAACTCAACTCATGCAAACGTGCATGTAACGCGTGAAGACCAAGGCCTTGATTTAAACAGCGAATTATTTCGGATCAGTGCCTGCCGAAATCGTGCTTTAAAAACGGCACAAATAAGCCCTCTGATTTTGACTCTATCCTTACTAAGTCCCAAAACTTAAATTCACCTCGGGAAACTTTCCCGAGTCACACACCTCGTAAAAATTCGAGTTCATCTCAGCATCCACTGGGTTCACTGAGTTCACTGAGTTCATCTCTGCCTAAAGGCAAGAGCTAAGTCCACACCTCACGTGCCACAATGCGAAAGCACGTCGAGTCATGCTATTTTAAATCAAAACCCACCTCGAGAAAATTCGAGTCCTACTAATTTTACGAAGTCAAAAAAATACATCTCGTAACAAGTCGAATTCTACCACTTCTATATCCCGGCAAAATAAACAAAGGTCACTGAACCCTTCTAATAACTGCACTGAATTAAATCATACTACCGACTCTATTCTCATCTTTGAAACCTATACCAAAAAGGTGTCTCTACCACACATTTGTTTACAAACTAGCCATTCTACGGAACCACTGTGTTTCCTCGTAGATACAGGCGCGAGCATCAGTATCGTCAAAAGCTCAAGTTAAACATTAGGAACCTTTCAGATGATAATTAACATACCCCAAGAATCATTGAATTACAAATTTCATGTTACAAGCGATGACGTTAGTTTGGAATACTATGACGGAATCATCAGCAGTGATTTCTTTAGTAATTTTAAAGTAAAAATTGACTATCACTTAAACACTTTGCTTACTAAAGGCCAATCCCTATCTATTGTTTATAATCAGCCAACCTACATTATACCGACCCGCTCTGAGGCCGTTATCGAATGCTCAGTATCAAATTACTCGCCCGAGCTTTATCAAAATAATGAAGCCCTTATTCTAGATCATGTCTTATGCAATGGTGTTTATGTTGCTAATTGCATCGTCTCAATTAAATCTAATGCAAAAGTTTATGTCTCTGTTTTAAACACCACTGACTCAAGTATAGAAGTCAAAGACTATTATGTGAAACTAACACCATTCGAACAGAAGTTCCTCACTGAGTCTTGTCACAAAATAAATTAGATAACTACTTCTGAATCGGATCGACTAAATAGAGTGCTAAGTCAAATCCGCTGTTCTCATCTCAATGATGAAGAGAAAAGGTCACTATTCGAATGCTGTTCCCAGTACCCTGTCATTTTCCATCTCGAAGGTGACCCTCTGTCTTTCACTCATGCTATCGAGCATTCTATTAATTCCGGTAATGCACCGCCTATTCACGTCAAATCATATCGCTTCTCTGAATGTCATAAAGAGGAAGTTGACACTCAAGTCAAGAAAATGCTCGACCAAAATATAATCCGTCCCTCTGTTTCACCATGGAGTGCCCCTGTGTGGGTTGTCCCAAAGAAAATGGACGCTTCAGGCAAAAAGAAGTGGAGAATCGTCATCGATTACCGTCGTTTAAACGACGTCACTGTTTCAGAAAGCTATCCACTGCCTCTAATCACCGACATTCTTGACCAATTAGGACATTCCAAGTACTTCAGTGCTTTAGATCTCGCGAGCGGATTTCACCAAATTAAAATGGGCTCAGTCGACGCCCCAAAAACTGGATTTACCGTGTCTACCAACTCTAGTAGCTCTGGCCACTACGAGTTTGTCAGAATGCCTTTCGGGTTGAAAAATTCCCCTGCTACTTTCCAACGCCTTATGAATACGGCGCTTTCAGGGCTTCAAGGTCTCCACTGCTATGTTTATTTAGACGACTGTATCATATACTCTCATGACCTTGACTCCCACATGACCAAGCTAAAGCTAGTCTTCGACCGACTGCGTGAATTCAAATTGAAACTGCAGCCAGACCAGAGAGTGTGAATTCTTACGCCGCAAAGTCGCATATTTAGGACACATCATAACGGACAAAGGTGTGTCTCCGAATCCTGAAAAAGTTGAATCCGTGACAAATTTTCCCACTCCGACTAACGTAAAACAAATCAAGTCCTTCCTAGGCCTAGTCGGATATTACAGACGATTTATTGAGAATTTTTCTAAGTTAACAAAACCACTGACTTCACTGCTTAAAAAGGATGTTCCATTTGATGGGACTCTAGAACAACAAAATGCTTTCCAAATTCTCAAGGAGAAACTCACCACAGCCCCACTGCTTCAATACCCTGATTTTTCAGCTCCGTTTGTGATAACTTTGGATGCTAGTAACTATGCTGTCGGTGCAGTTCTGTCCCAAGGCGACATAGGCAAAGACCAGCCTATTGCCTACGCCTTGTATACATTAAATAAGCCAGAAGGCAATTATTCAACTACCGAGAAGGAACTTCTCGCGATCATATTCGCAGTCAAAACTTTCCGTCCCTCTAGATTTGGTCAGAAATTCAAAATTGTCACAGACCATCGTCCCTTGGTATGGCTGTTCAACGTCAAGGATCCTGGCAGTAGACTCATTCGTTGGTGCCTTAAGCTTGAAGAGTACGACTACAAAATAGTGTACAAACAAGGTCGTCTCAACTCTAATGCTGACGCGTTATCACGCTGTCCCGTCAACGCAATTCACGCTGATTCCCTGTTAAATTCAACTTACGAAAAGTATTTCAAGGAACAGTTTACAAACAAACTTCCAGATTCCAACACTGTTATTGAGGAGCACACTGAGGCTCTACAGCTGACTAAATTAAAATTAATAACATGTCCCGTCTCATTAGATCTCGATTACTCTTTGCCTCACTGCGAAGAGACATTGTCGCAACTCGACAATTCCGCTGACTTGTTCAATTCTGGGCGAGAACCTATAACTGTTCAGAGCGTAAACAGTAACAATAAAATATATTACTTTCCATACACTAAGGTTCATCACTATGAAGAGACGAAGTACAAGGACATTTAAAACTTGTCGATAAAACTTAGAGATTTTATTCTGAAAGATTACCCTGAAACCACTGATCTCGCAACATCCGACTTTACAGACCCATTTTCCAAAATTTCATATACGAAAATCTATAATATGATTTTCCAAGTTTTTAATAACACTAACATCAAAATTCATATCTACAAAAATCAATTGATCTACCCGACTCCTGTCGAGGTCCCAAAAATATTAAAAGAAAACCACGATTCTACTATCGCTGGTCACCCAGGGTCAAAGCGGATGTACAATAGAATAAAAGCTGCCTTTTACTGGAGAGGCATGCGTTCTGATATTGAGGATTATGTTAAGAAGTGTAAACTTTGTCAGGTCAATAAACCTTTACGAATATCAAATAAAGCCCCAATGGAGATTACGTCAACCTCTACGAGACCATTTGAACAATTGGCTCTCGATATAGTTGGTCCATTACCCGACGCGGGTTTCCAAAACTTTAGATTCATCTTAACATTACAGGATGATTTAACTAAATTTTCAAGCGCATACCCCATGGTCACTGCGACAAGTGACGAGATAGCTAGAAATCTCGTACATTTTATGTCTCTTTTTGGATTTCCCAAAACAATACTCACTGATTTAGGTACTTGTTTTACCTCAGAATTGTTCAAACAGCTTACTGAAATCCTGAAAATCAAGTCTCTAATTACTACTCCTTACCACCCACAGACCAACGGAGCACTAGAACGCTCACATGCTACACTGAAGGAATACCAAAAATCCTTCGTCAACGAAAACCAAAACGACTGGCACTGTTATCTGTTTACTGCCATATTGGCATACAATACTACCCCTCATTGTACCACTTTACCCCATACGAACTTCTTTATGGTTACAAGCCTATTATTCCAAATTCCTTTTAAGAGACCTCCAGTAATACTACCTATAACGAGTACATTCGCGCATTGCAATACAGAATGCGTTTTAGCCGCGAAAAAGCTATCGAAAAGATTAGAGCCAGTAAAGAAAGGTCAAAGCAATATTATGACGCAAACTCTCATGACGTCACATATAAATCAGGTGATATGGTTTATTTAAAGCAACACTGTGCCGGCACGTACGCCCGCCACAGATATGCGGAAATATCTTATGCACGTCATCAATAACATGTACCAACCTAGTATATAAGCTAGGATTTCCTATAATAAATTAGTCTAGTCTAGTCTCGTACTTCCGCGCATCTCAAGCCTTTTACTTTACTCCCGAAGATGTTACTCCCCTCATAATTGCCCCTGGCAAAGTGGTGACCCGACTTTTGAACATCAGCAACCTTCGGTAATAGCAGCATGGACCCAGCCGCGAAGAAAACTCCGTGTGCTGCCACCTTAGAAGTGCAAGCAAGAAGCACTTCGTCCATGATCGCCGAGCCCCGACTTCTGCATACCTATTTCAAACCACGCTGCAGAAATCCATAATCAAGACCCCACCCAAACCAAGACGACATCAAGCAAGCCATGACGGACCAGAAGCCAAAAGATTTCAACTGAAGATTTCCCGCAACGAACTCAAGATACCGCAAGAATAATGAACCGATAGTCAGCCGACTGCTGATTTATCAAAATGGAGCTCGCACCAGCAGAAACGAACGCGTCGGCAAATTCATTCACAGCAAGCAGTTTTTTTTTTTCAAGTTCAAGACATAGGAAGCCGTTCCAGCCCCCAGAAGAGTATTGAAACATCATCGATATACCCAATTCAACGAATATTGAAATCATCCAGGAAGAACATCGCACGAAGAATAATCAAATCACTGAAGAGAGAGAGAGATATATATATATATATATATATATATATATATATACACGATTGGTGTACAAGATGTGCCCTATGTTGCCAAATCCCAAGGTTTTTAGCACACAACTTTCATCAATCGACAACTTAATATTCACTCAAGAGTGAAGAGCACGCACGTACATATGACGTACGAGATCACTGACTGCCTACAGTCAAGGTTACAGAATTAATGCTGACGCTGATTCGGTCGCAATTATAAACAAATAGTGATTACAACTTCAACGACGTGCGATGTAAATTGACTCATCGATGTATGCAGTAGGTACTAACCTATGTTCTTTTAATTTATCGGGTTTGATTAGTCAGTAGTAATTCTTTAAACTTATGTAGAATTCGCATAACCGTAGTTCCTTTATTTTTCTAATTCGTGTAAGATTTACCTTTAGATTAAGTTAAAGTATGCACAATTAAGATCCAATTTATGTTTATTAAAATCCTACTAGTTATTATTGCAGTTGATAAAAGTTTGTTATGGTATAAACATTTCTAAAGTAAATTCGATTCATTTAAGGTTATTGTTTGATTCTAACTTAGATTTTTATTCATTGTTATAAGTACATTCATTTATTTATTTTCCCTAAAGGGGGGAGTATCTGTGCCGGCACGTACGCCCGCCACAGATATGCGGAAATATCTCATCACGTACTATGTCTTATGCACGTCATCAATAACATGTACCAACCTAGTATATAAGCTAGGATTTCCTATAATAAATTAGTCTAGTCCAGTCTCGTACTTGCGCGCATCTCAAGCCTTTTACTTTACTCCCGAAGATGTTACTCCCCTCATAATTGCCCCTGGCAAATAGGCTTAGGAAAGAGCTTTCACCAATATGAAAAGGCCCTTTTAAAATTATAAAAGTGCATAACAAGCACAATGTAACTCTTCAAGTCGGCCGTAAACATATAAAACACCACACAAACGAAATTAAGCCTGCTAAATATTAACCTAGTCCACTCTATTTATTTACAGAGCCCTGCTCTATGGATGCTACGCTGAGTCTAAAGTTACTCCGATAGTACATAGTCCCGGAATTTATATTGAACCTATTACAACGGTTCACATTCATAACGATTACTGGAAGGTAATCACGCACATTGATCTTATAACCCTAGAGCCCATTTTCAAAATGTAGAACACTTATTACAAAAGAGTCAAGATCTTTGTAATCAAATACAATCATCAGACCTCATCCAATGTAAGGCTGTCTCCAGCCCTATTGAAGTCTTAGTTGAGTCAAATTTTATCAAATTGCAATTACTATCTCATATTATCTCTACTCAAACCCCAACGAAGGTCAAACGATCTTTAGAATTCGGCGGAGAGATTCTAAAGTTTTTCTTCGGCACATTAGACGCGGGCGACGCCCGGAAATATGATGCCGCTATCGAATCTTGCAAAAAAAGCGAGAACGAACTGTTTTATTTGATGAAAGACAACATTCATATTGTTAAATCGACAATTAATAATTTTAACTCTACGATTTATAAGCTCAATCAGAATGAAATTAAACTGAATGCCCAAATTAATAATATGAATGAAATCTTATCCCAAATCACGAAAACAGATAATGTGTTATATTCTATGTCTAGGATAAATAGCTTAATTAATATAATCGAAAGTTCCTTAATTTCTCTTTCTAATTTGATAGATACCACGTTAAATGCTATTTTATTTTCTAAGGTTAATACACTACACCCTAGTGTGATAAGTCCTTCAAAACTGTTTGCTGAGCTATCAAAACACAGCAACCACATAAACAAAAGACTAGACTTTCCTGTTGAACTAAATATAAACAACATTCATTCACTAATTGACGTGTCGGAACTTAACTGTTACTATTATAACAAAAGGATAGTTTTGTTTTGCAGATTCCACTAATAACTTCCGATAGGTTCACAGTTTACAAAAATATAGCTCTGCCTACCCCGCATGATGACTCACATGTCAGAACTTTCGCGCTCATTCAGCCTTCCGATAATTACAATGCTCTAAGTGATAACAGATTGCACTATGCTATGTTGATAAGTGTAGATAAGTGTAAGAAAATTAATTATAACTACTCCATTTGTAAACTTGTGTCAATATTTTCAAGCAATGTTAATCCGAATTGTGAATCAAAACTCCTCACGGAGGTGACAATGTCCTTGCCTCCTCAATGTAATTCTAAACAGTTATTTGGACAAATAAACATATGGCAAAAGCTTCAAAATAACAAATGGATATATGTACAGTCAAACCGTACTAAACTTACTATGAAATGTGATGATAATATTGTTGATTATTCCGTAGTTGGTACCGGTATTGTAAAACTAACCGAAAATTGTATCGGTTTATCAAAAACTATTCAGCTGATTCCAACTAGTTTTTACTCTTTCGTAATGAAGTCTCCATTGGATATTACTTTTGATATCACATTAGACGACTGTTGTAAGAAAGAAGTTTTTAACCAGACTCTACCTCATTTATCGCCAATGAATTTGAGCAAAATAAGTTTAGAGTGCTTGAAATATGCTACACATAAAATGGATAATTTAGAAGATGAATTAAGTAAGTTACAATCAGAATCCCACTTAGTTAAATACAGTAGATACTATTCAGGTTTCACTTGTGTTTTAACAATTATAATATCTCTGTTTGTTTTGTATAAACTCTATAAATGTTACAGAAATCGAATTGGTAATCGTAACTCTAGATGTTGTATACAGATATTCAATCAATGCAATAATAAGAAGCTGGTCAAACATCAAGCTAAAATGTCTAACTCTATTGAAATGTCAGATGTTTCTACTTCAGATTAAGAAAAAAATCTGTAAAATCTCTGCTAGCCCCACATACAAGTCTTATGATAACCATCATGGAATCGAGGTTGCTCATCCCTCTAGACGTAATCTTAACTTTTAAGTGAATTCTGATAATACGTTTTGTACTTTTGTGTTAACTGTAAGTTTTGTAAGACTTCCTAAATTTGAGTTTACTATTTTCACCAAAACTTTAGTTTAGAACTTCGCTTCATTTTAAAGGGATGAAGCTCCGTCAAAATAGGGGAGCTGTTACAACCCTTATTAATATGTAGATAAAGCTTAATAGAGCATAATCTCCACATGGCTGTATTTTTTCGTGTTAATTACTGTTGATCATCATTTTTAGACTTCGTTGTTTCTTACTCTTTTGTATTTTGGTCAGTTAGATTCAGTCACTGCATTCTGCTACCTCAAAATTGGGAAGTTATAAAGTTTGTGTAATTCTCTCTGAGATCAATAAATATTAGTGTAAGTGACTTTATGTTTTTTTTAAAGACTAACGACCTAGGCCGCCTTACAGTACGTCCCACGCAGGCAGGTCCTTATGAGCCGCAGATCACGCGCGCTCTTGTTGATCAAGGTTCGCTGGTTACGCTGATCTCTGAGACGTGTGTCCAACGTCTTGGCCTACCACGAAAATATGCCAATCCTAACATGACTATTACGGGAGTAGGGGATAAAACCGAGAAACCTGGCGGCTTAGTTTTATGTGAGGTGACGCCCCACAACAAGCCGGAACCTAAACTGTTCATTGACATTGTTCGATTCCAAATCGATATTCATCGATGGTTTCTGAACGGCCATTTTGAATTTGACGTTGCTGCCAACCTGGCAGTTTTTTGACAACTGACAGACGAAAGCCCTCGCAATGTAAACGCGTTTTGGTTAGGGTATTGAAATTAAATCGCAAGCCATCTGGAATGTATTCGGGTTTCCCTCAGGATTGTCTATATAGCTGAGTGTGTTGTGGTTCCCCGAACCAGATAAAGTTCGCATTTACGTGGCCGATTGGTTTTTACCACGTAACATAACCTGTGTTGGAACACTGTGCTCATTGAAGCTGGCCCGCCAGTCATAGGAGGTTGGCTGAAGAACCTGTCTACCAAGAAGAGCCTAGGGTGCACCCGGGCCTTGCAGAGAGACAGGAGGTTGACGGGACCGAAGCACAGACCAGGTTAGATCGACCCCAATTACTTCAGCTCGGTGAA
This sequence comes from Argyresthia goedartella, assembly GCA_949825045.1. Classification (NCBI taxonomy): domain Eukaryota; kingdom Metazoa; phylum Arthropoda; class Insecta; order Lepidoptera; family Argyresthiidae; genus Argyresthia; species Argyresthia goedartella. The sequence goes on along the minus strand of OX463808.1, from coordinate 15,347,853 downwards.
TCGCCGACGTACACGCTTCTTGGCAACTGATCGTTACGCTACCTCGTAGCTGATGGGCCCCTACGAGGTCATTAGGTGCCGAGAAGCCTGATCATTTTGCTAGCTAGAGCGTGGCTTCCTGAGATTTGCAGCCGTCAAGGGCTCCAGGAAGGCACGATTTGGGACTATCAATCTGTAGGTATAGGCGGTTAGGTACTTGGTTGTTCCTATATCCACATAGATTGGTAGTATTGTAAGCTATAAGTCTATTGCTGGTAGTAGACAGACAGATATTGAATTGAAATTTGCATTGAATTACCAGTTAGTCAACCAGTTAGTTAACATAGGTAGTTACATCTATTGATAGCAGGCTATTACATTGTTTTCAGTTTATAGCAATTTATAACTTGAACTAATATTGACTATCTGTGTGTGTTATAATGATAAAGGGAAACTAAATTGTATTTACAGAATTTATATAGATATAAAACTCGGTTCCTATTGTTTAAGGAAAACAACATTGTTTAAGTTGTGGTTTAGGGTTCCCTCGTTTGGGTTGTAGACTGGAGGGTCCAATAAAATTGAGTTACTGCAAATTGTGAGTAAGCATCGTTCCGATCATGTCGTTATCTGAAATCCAGAAGGGTGTTTCTAAGGAACTCAGATGGTTTTCCTCCGCACACGGTCTGATAGACCGTTTAGATAGGCATGATGTGGTATTGGAGCGGTCTATGGACGTTAAGGAACGTTACAATAGGGTGCTCGAATTGTCCGCGCAGGCGGAATCAGTTGATGGTTGCGCACCTGACAGGCTGTCACGGTTGCTAGGGGATGTCGACCAATGTATGGAGATGGCAGCTGCTATCACGCAGAAGGCTGCGGACATACGTAGACAGCGCGAGTCCAGCCATGGTGGTGACATTGAAACACCTCTGCCGCTTCAGGGTTCGGGGTCCAGGTTACCTGCCATAACTATGCCTACTTTTGACGGAGTGTCCGGTGAATGGATGAGCTTCATCAATCTGTTCGACAGTTTGGTGCACATGCGATTGGACATTACCAAGTCTGTCAAGATGGCTCAGCTGGTGGCAGCATTGAGGGGTGAGCCTAGGGAGCTGGTCGCTCATTTGACAGTTACGGAGGGTAACTATGAAACGGCCAGGCAATTGTTGGTCAGACGTTACCATAACAAACGGAGGTTGGCCGATGCCCAACTGAACCGTTTGTTTAGTATCCCGGTTGTGAACAAGGTCGGGGCCATAGGGTTTTGAACCCATTGTTGTCCGTCACCAAGGCTCTAGAGAATCTTGGACTTCCGGTTGGTGAATGGTCGTACCTACTGTTGTACATTGTACTTTCCCGCCTACCCGCTGACGTGCAGACTCGTTTCGAACAGTCTCACGGGAGGTCGGCCGAGGACCTGCATCGACCCCAATTACTTCAGCTCGGTGAATCGCCGACGTACACGCTTCTTGGCAACTGATCGTTACGCTACCTCGTAGCTGATGGGCCCCTACGAGGTCATTAGGTGCCGAGAAGCCTGAACAGACATGTTCCCACATGTTCCAACTTCATTTGATCAAATTGCTCATTTGCAAAACATTCCCTTAGCCGACCCAGACTGACGATCTGAGCGTCCTATTGACATCTTACTTGGTCCGGACTATACAGATGCTATCTTGTTACATAATAACATTATATAATAAAATTTGTGTGAAGCTATGTTCGTAGGTACACACAAACGCGGCGACAATGGCCAATACATTGTTGCACTACCGTTCAAAGAGAATGTACCTACTTTGGGACATTCTCGAGACATCGCTCTCGCGCGTTTAATTAAACTGGAGAATCGATTGTCCCGTAACTCTGATCTACGTTCAAATTATAATAAATGTCTCCAAGAGTACATAGACTTGGGGCATATGGAGTTAGTGACAGATTCTGATGACTGTCATACGTTCCGTATTACATTCCCCATCATGCGGTCATAAAAATGACCACTAGTGGTCGGCCACTAAATGATAATCATTGACATTGAGATTTTCACCTCTTGACAAGTGCAAGAATATCGCTAGCCCCTAGTACTTCAAATGGAGCTTACCTCCATTTGCCGGGCGGGCACCTTTGAGCTACGTAAGTGGACGAGTAATAACGCAGAATTTCTTTCGAGCGTCAAGAACGATGACTCATCATCTTCAAATGATGACACTCTAGTGATTTCTGATCTTGATGGTGAATCATCTTTAAGATATTAGGCTTGCAGTGGCATCCAAAGTCCGATACGTTCAGCTTTAAGAGTGAAGCCTCCGTAGGTAAATGTACCAAAAGATTTATTCTATCCGAAATTTCAAAAATTTATGATCCTTTAGGGTTCTTTTGTTCTTTAACAATTCTTGTCAAACATTTAATCCAACTTCTTTGGATATCAGGTACAGGTTGGGACGTAGTACAGCCCCAATCTATTTGCGATGTATGGACGGCCTTTGTGGTGGAGTTGCCGCTGTTGACAGATATACATCTGCCTCTTCATGTGCTTTCACGGACGAATGAGGACGTGCAAATACATGCGTTCGCGGATGCGTCGGATAAGGCGTTCGCCGCGAGCGTGTATATGCGCGTGGTGGTCGCGCAGGGCGTGGTTCGTGTGTATCTGCTAATAACAAAAACGAAGGTCGCCCCTTTAAAACGCATTTCTCTGCCTCGCTTAGAGTTATGTGCTGTAGAGTACTGCTGGCTGAACTAGTTCAAAAGGTTTTTGTCACCTACGCTGATTTTGTTTCCATTTCAAATATCTTTGCATGGAGCGATTCGTCAATCACTCTAGCGTGGATCCGTTCTCCTTCACACGAGTGGAAGACATTCGTGTCGAATCGTATCCACGAAGTAACAAGTCGAGTTCCAGAGTCCAACTGGCGCCATGTTCGTTCTGAAGACAACCCCGCCGACCCGGCGTCGCGTGGTGTTCTTCCATCTCAACTTGGTCATGACTTGTGGTTTACTGGCCCAAGCTGGCTCAAAAAGCCTCAGCTTGATTGGCCTGTTTCAAATATAGATGTTGCCACCGACGAAGAACGTCGTAAAACCGTACATATCTCACAATGTACCAACTCTATGGACCTACAATTCATAGAACGATAGTCATCCCTTCCGAAACTACTACGGGTGATGTCGTACGTGTACATATTCATTAATAAATGTCGTAAGACTAAATCTGATTTCAATGATGTACAAATTTCCGTTCCCGAGATAAATCAAACACTAAAAAATCTGATCTGTCTAGTTCAAAACAATGAGTTCGCCGATGATATATCGCGACTCAATTCAAATAAAAACTGTTCACCGCGATTACAAAGGCTCAAGCCTTTGTCGTGTAAAGATATTAACCTAACCAGAACCTAACAGAAAACCACCAGGATAAAATTTAGAAATGGCAGTTTATTAGGGCTATATACAATGACTTTAGAAAAATGATAGGAAGATGAGGGTGGATGAAATGAGACAGGTTTTATAAAAAATACAGGTATCAGATTTAAAAAAAAAAGAAACGGAGGACACGGAGAGTAGGAGCAGAAGGAGCAGTAAAAACGGTCTGCCGAACCGGTCAGTGGAAGCACTGGTGGGCGACGTAGCACTTGCAGATGGAGAGCGTGGCCGGCGGTCAATCAGTCATCAGACCCCGACGGGCAGCAGGAGTAGGGGCCCTGGTAGCGAAACGCCGGCCAGGGTAGAGGCCCGCAGCGTGTCGGCCTGAAGTCACTGATGAGCAGGTGTAGCAGAGAACGGGCAGGTGAAGTGGAGACCCAACGAAGCGCTGGCCAGGGTAGAGGCTCGCCAAGTCAGGAGGCGTAGCAGTAGCGGCTCGCAGGATCCCGGGGCAGTGCGACCCCGGGATAAGGCTTTAGGTGATGCTTCTTGCTTGAGAGCTGAAGTGAGACTCCAGAATTTCAGAAATGTTCCGCCCTTATACCCTTTTTGGAGAGTTCTAAAAATTATTTAAATTAAAAGCAATTTTTGTGAGTGGCCAAGGGAGAAAAAGTATTTTTGTAAAAGTATTGAAGCAAACATATCAGACCGCTAACGAGTTTGAATAGACATTGCCATGACAACCAGATAAACAACAACAAAGTAAATGTCAGATTTTGGTTTCAGGCTCGTAATAGAAAAATCAACAAGTTCACATAGCCAAAATTACATAACAGCGATAGATAAAAGGGTAGCGCACCAGCGCGCACGAAGCCCGAGATTGCAGAGTTTCGGAGAAAGCCAAATACAAGGTCACCAAAGGTAAACTTCGCTATCGATTTAGAAGTGATGATAGTGTGAAAATACGAAGCGAAAATGATTTGTTAATGTGTTCTTATGGTTTAAAACGTTACAGGGTCCTATGAAAATAAAGGTGAAACCAAATATCAAGCTGTACAGCTCAGCAAGTATCCAGCTGAACAGACCGGAAAATAGCACGTAAGTAGCATAACACTACACCTTTCATTGACGATTCTGGGCTTGTCAGGGTCGGCAGCCGCATACAGCGTGCCAATATTGCTTATGATGCAAAGCATCAAATCATTTTACCAAAAAGACATCCACTCACGGTTTTAATAATTGATCATTTTCATATTGTGAATTTACACGTTGGCCCACAACAGTTACAATTTTTGCTCTCCCAGTCATACTGGATATTATCCGCTCGCGATGCAGTTCGCATGCGCACGCGGCGATGCGTCCGATGCTTCCGCGCGCGACCTGCAGCGATGCAACCACCTATGGCACCGCTGCCGGCCGCTCGTGTGAGAGCGATGCGTCCATTTCTTCATGTAGGAATCGACTTTGCTGGTTACTTCAATTTGAAGACAAATCACTCGCGAAGTGCGCGATACTATAAGGCATACATTTGTGTCTTCATCTGTATTTCAGCAAAGGCCGTTCATTTGGAGTTAGTTCCCAGTTTATCAACGGAAGACTTTACAAACGCGTTCAGACGTTTTACCTCGAGACGTGGTAAATATTCAGATGTTTATACAGATTGTGGCAGGAACTTTTTAGGTTGTGATAACAACCTAAAGGAACTTTTTTCATTCTTACAAAATGAATCAAGTGAACTTCAGCGGAGTTTAGCCGATCTGGGAATAACTTGGCATTTTCAACCGGCTTATGCAAGTTATTTTGGTGGGCTTTGGGAAGCCGCAGTAAAGAGTATGAAAACTCATCTCTACAGAGTTCTAGTTACACAGAAGTTAACATATGACGAGTTAAATACACTCATATGTCAAATTGAAGCGATTCTCAACTCGAGACCACTTAGATCTCAGAGTGGCGATCCAGCTGATCCGCTACCTCTCACACCTGCACATTTTCTTATTGGGCAACCATTAACCTCATTACCTGAGTACGATTACTCATCAGATCAAACTAGCCGTCTAGTGCGATGGCAAGTCATACTACAATCAGTTCAGCATTTCTGGAAGCTCTGGAGTGTGGAGTACCTCCACCAGCTCCAACAGAGAGGAAAATGGTTCCGTGATAGCAGTAGTTACACACCCCTATCCAAGGGTTCCGTAGTTATAATTTTAGATACTAATTTACCGCCTTTACAATGGCGCTTGGCTCGCGTTCACAAGTTGCATCCAGGCGTTGATGGCGTTGTTAAAGTAGTTACAGTACAGATAGGAAATAATTATTCAGAGAGATCTGTAGTTAAGATCTGTCCTTTGCCTATCGATCAGATACATTAGTTTTAGTTATTAAGTAACATTAGTTATATCAACTACTTTAGTTCTTACTCAGTACAGTTAATTAAAATAACTTAGTTATTTTAGGTCGGCGGCATGTTTAGTAGTTATGTCATTCATTGTAATGCACGCACAAAATACATAATTTCAACTCGCCACCCTAAAGTACGATATTTCACACTAGCAACACAGCTGTCTTCTCTAGCGACGTGCACGCATCCGCGACCCGTTCCGCATTGTGCCACTGCCAAGCCACAGGGGAAAATACTTCAAGCCCACGAACCAGTCCAGTTCCTGTGAAGAAAGGGGATCCCCAAAACGAGACACAGGAGCAAATCAAGTGAGTGCTGATTTATCGTACTATTTCCTACACCGTTTAAAAGTTACCGTTTTTTAAAAGAATACAAACGCATTGCAGCCGCTTCAGGCTAGTGTTATCAGATTATTATTAAATAAATTCTCGACATTGTTTGATTATACGTTATTAACTAAAACAGCTGTAGGTATTTATTAGTTCCAATTTAATTTAGATCATATATTACCTGGTGCCCGCGACTCGGCCGCCTAGAATTCGGTTACATTTTCTCAAATTTTATTACTCTAATGATGAGTTTATTTTCTTTTAGGTATTGGTATATCAACAATATATAAAATTGTTGCAGAAGGTAAAACCGCTGCAGAAATGGGTACGAAAATAACCACACCAGGAAAATCGAGAAAAAGGACACGTGGCAAAATAGAAGTTGACAGTTTCGATCTAGGTTTGGTTAAGGCGACGTGAGTTCAGCGCTTGACTGCTTTCGAGGGGGTGAGGTGCGGGGCCTGACGGGAGCAGGTGCGGGGCCTGAGGGGAGCAGTTGCGGGGCCTGAGGGGAGCAGGTGCGGGGTTGCCCCGCTTGCAAACGCGCGAAATATTTATCTTTGCGCGCTCGCTCGCTCGCTGCTGAGATGCCACAGTATAGCTACTAGCAGTAACAACACCCGTCAATACAACGACGACGGTGCTTTGAAATAAAGATAATTGTATATGGAAAATTATACAGGTTGTTTTGGAATGAGTGTAGGTATTTTGCAGATGGACAGGGTCGGTCCATACGATCATTTTATAGTATGGAAACTAGGGTCCGATATCCTTTAGTTTTTAAGTTATGGGTTAAAGACTGATTTTATCAAATCTTTACACTTTTTGGGTTAGAAAGCTAAAAAATAAACACAGTTTCAGAATAAATACAGTTTTATTTTATTCATCGATTCAAACACATAACACACGATTAATTAAAAGTCTTAAAACTATCCCGATATCAAAAACAATAAAATTTTGGTCAAAAGAAAAAAAAACAAAAAACAAATCTTAGTGACTTTTATCATTTCAATGTGTATTTAAAAAAAATGTGTTGGTGAAAAATTATTAAAATTTCTAAAAAACATGCTTATCTTTTCCCCTTTTTATTGATGTATCAAATAATAAACTACGTCTCAAATTCACGGAGATATGAGACTTTACATGCAGGGATACCTCAAACCGGACTCGCCTCAGGTAACAAAGTTGCAATAATAATACCTGCTAGGTATTATTATTGCAACGGTACTCAGCAGTAGAAAGGTAACTAACATTTCACAAATGCCGCAGAGATATCAGTCACATCTTGTTATTAAATTTGGTGTTCAAAATGGCTTCCGGCATTTCGAAGACAAGCTCGCGCACGTCGTCTGACTTCTGTAGTTGTTATGCCTAATGTAATGAAAAATATGTTATGTCTATTAATCTTCGGCCCATACTGATTTCACTCATACAATTTCCATGTTCTTCTTCTATTATTAATGATTCATCTTTCTGGCTCCTAAAACAAATATTTATCAAGCGTAAGTATTTTTCACAGTTAACAGTTAAACAATACAAAAATCATCTTCCAGATATCAGAATCAGTATCGCTGGCTGATCTGAAATCAACGGCTGAAAATCAAAGAAAATCTACGAGATTTTCTCCAAAAAAATGATTTTATTACTACTTGAACGGATTATATTGTGATATCTTAAATACTCATCAGCTTTGGATTTTTTGAGTATCTTACCGTGTTTTTTCAACACGATCGACCTCCTATGTCAAAAGATATCATAAAATTTTCAAATAGAGGTCACAGTGCCCGAACAAAAGTCGCTTTGAAGTCCGATAAAAAAAAAGTATTTTTTTTAATTATTTTTCATATCATTTTAGTCGATAAAATAAGCTAAAATTTAACGTATATTCTTATGTGCACTTTTGAAGAATCAACCTGTATATATTATATTGTTGAGTTTATTCTTACGGTGTTGGTGAAATTGTATCAAACTGCACCAAAGGCTGAATAATTTCATTTCAACGAACTGTCGCATCTGAAATAAAGTTGAAAACAATATATCTGTAGAAGTAATACAATTGTAAACGACCCATGTATATGTCACCGGAAAATAATACGATCCGCAAGTTTATAAATTTCCTAGGAAATTTATAAACTTCCTTCTAGATTATATTAGGCTAGGTTAGGTTAGGTTAGGTTATGTTAGGTTAGGTTAGGTTAGGTTAGTATATTTATAAACTTGCGGAAAAAATATTAGGAAATTTATAAACTTGCGGATCGTATTATTTTCCGGTGACATATATACGAAATACCAAAACAACACACAGTATATCCACTTTAATTTAATTTTTTTATGTCTATACTTACGGTGTCGGCGACACTGTGCGCAGCTGCACCAAAGGCGACCTTTTTTTGTCCGTACAGTCCATAATAGATGAACTTTCGCATCTGAAATAAAATTGATGACATCCATATTTCTAAAATTGACTATGAAATTGACGTGAACAGTTTCCACATTGATAACAGAAATTCCCTGCACGATACACTCAAATACTATTGAACGGCTTTACAGATAATTAGCCAAGGAACATTTATGTTTCTCGCATGAAAAATAAAATACCGTAGTTGCTCTACGGATATTTTCTTATACTGTGTTTATTTCCCGGTGCAGGCGACTCCCGTATCGTGTTATAGTGCCGTCCCTCTCGGCCTCCTGTCAAACTATATTTGGTTGAGCGGGATGGCACTGTCACTATAGAACGATCGAAATTCGAACATCGGAGTAGTTCTGGGTTTGGACATCCACACAAGATATTCGCTTCTAACTATGATTATTTTACATTGTTCTGGAATATACTAATTAATTAACGGTAAAAGGGGGCTAATTGGAACTGCAGAGATTTGGCTGCGTTTTCTATTAGTTTCAATTAGCCCCTCAATTCCAATTAGCCCTCTTATATTTTTTCTTTAAAAAAATATTCAAAATATTATAATTGCCACTTACTGATTTGATGTTGTCGAAGTTATAGATATTTCCTTGCCATTTTCTTTATTGTGGCCCGACCAACTAAAACAGCGAAACGTAATATTATTGTTTATTGACAACACAGAAATAATTACATTGTTTATCGTATTGCTTTGACAATAAAAATGTACATTGCCTACCATTCGGAATTGCATTACCGTGACGAAGTCTTGAGCGTTTCCTTTTATTTATTTTTTGTTACCCATTTTTATGAAACGACGCGCGGCCGCACAGCGCAGCGACACAGGTCAAACCTAGAACGCAGCTCGCGGAGCACTGAAGGCTGAGAGCGATCTAGGGCCGCGGGAGGGCGCGGCCGCAAATCGCTGTTTTTTTATTATTTAATTGAACCTATTTTATTTTATAAAGTAATAGCTGATTACGCTCGTAATTCAAACTATGCAAATTTTGGCATAATTTTCGTTTCAAAAGATGATTGAATTGAATAGTTATATTTTTTAAACAGTGCAATTTAGAGTCGTGTTCGCTATTTTATTCTATTAAGCCAAAAGTGCTTAATCGTGTTTTGAATAGCTGTTGACCCTGCAGAAAGGTCTTAAGATTTATATGTAAAATTTCTGAAAACCAAACTGAAGTTATTCAATTATATATAAATTTTCAAGTAAGCGTATTCCTGAACTCACGTCGCCTTAAGCGAAAAGTGCATGAATTTTATGCGATTAAAAGGGAATTACCAACGATTAATAAACTGCTTACTGTTCTAAAAGACGACATAAATTTCCAAGGTAGCTGAGAAATACTTCGTAAATTGTTACAAACAATTGGCTTTCGTTTCCAAAAAACACAAAGCAATCGCAAGGTTTTAACCGAGCGCAATGATATTTCTGCGTGGACAGCTAAATATTTGCAAGAATTAAATAAAAACGCTTTATCAGCTAATCATCGACCAGTTGTATACTAAGACGAGACTTATATACAATCCTCATATACCACTAAAAATGCTGGCAAAGTCAAGAAACAGATGGAGTTCTAGAACCTTTATCTAAAGGGCAACGTTTTATTATTGTTCATGCCGGAGGAGAAACGGGGTTTATCCAAAACGCAGACCTTGTATTTAAATCAAATATCAAAAGTGGGGCCTACCATGACGAAATGAATAACACAAACTTCAAAAAGTGGTTAACCGAAAAATCCCATTCTTGAAGAACCATCTTTGGTTGTAATGGACAACGCTCCATACCATAGCATTTGGGTTGATAAGAATCGTTTCGAATTCTCATCAGAAATGACTAAACCACAGTTGCTGGAGATTGTTAAACGATACAAACCTGACCCTGCATATGAAGTTGATAATTTATCATCACAACATGGTCACAAATGTTTACGGCTGCCATCCTACCACTGTGACATAAATCCTATTGAGATGGTATGGATTTCAATGAAAAGGAGAGTAGCAGAAGTAAATATATAGAGCACAAAAATGAAAATATGCCGAAACTAGTAACCGAAGCGTTCAGTTCTATTGATGCCTGAGAATGGCAAAAATATTATGCACTCGTGCATAAAATTGAAGAGGATTATCGACAAAACGACGGATATTTAGATAAGCCCTTTATAGTCAATTTAATCAGTGGCTCTGATACCGATAGTGACAGTGAATCAGATTTCGAGGAAATTAGTGGAATGTATCCACTCGACCATACATATGGCATTAGTGCACATACTTCGGCTTCATTAGATCATAATTGTTGTGTGAAAAGTTTTCAATTAAACGAAAATTTGAAATGCAATGTGTCTGCAATTATATTTTTATAAGTAATATTTATACTTAATCATTTGTCGATCATACGGTCTGGTCGAGTAGACCTCTTGTAAAATACGTATTTAGATGTTAAAAGTTGTGATAAGTGCCAAGTGCTTTGTATTGTGGATTTTAGTTATTAATAAATGTTATGTACATATGTATATTTTTTATTTGGCTAACAAAACGGCTATAATTATGTATCAATCCTAAATTAATAAATCGCTAAAAATAATCGTGTGTTACATCCACTGATTGCACCGATTGCAGCAATTTAGCAACCCTTTTCGATGGTGGCGTCATCCCTTCATTCTACAGATAAGTTTGTCAATGTGAACATTATATTTTAGAAAATAATTTGACAAGCTATAGTTAGTATGTCCATTTCTTTAAAAAACTCTCTTAAAGAGTCTGTTCGTTTTAAAATATGAATTGCTCGAATAGCTCTTTTCTGTAAAATAAAATAGTTTGAATATCTGCTGATTTCCCCCACAACAAGAAACCATAGGACATGACACAATGAAAATATACTAGCCTAGACGTAGTCACATCCGTGTTTTGTCTGATGCTCTTAACAGTCTAAACCGCAAAACTTAATTTACCAGCATATTTATCTATATGGGGTCCCCACTGCAATTTGCTATCAATGGTTATTCCAAGAAACTTCGTATCATTTACTAATTCTAACGTGTTGATGTCTAAACTTAAACTAGTCTCAACTTTCCAGATATTTGGAAGTGAGAATTTGATACATTTGGTTTAACCAGAGCGTTAAACAATAAATTAATAACTATGAATCAATTCAAGGATAAAGAAAATACACCATTAACATCATCAACATCTTTTTTTATTGTCTTTTAATTTTGAAGACCAGTGAAGTATCATCAGCAAACAACACTATGTCAGTCAATTTCTCCACCATAAAAGGCAGTTCGTTAATATATACCAGGAATAAGAAAGGGCCTAATATGTCACCTTGTGAAATGCTAATTTTTACACCCGATCCATCAGATTTAACGCCGTTGACATCTGCCTTTTGAATTATATAGCTTAAGTATGATCTTACTAGACGCTTTATTTCTAACTCCGCAATGATTTAATTTCATTAATAGAATATTATGATCAACACAATCAAATGCCTTCAACAGATCGCAAAAAACTCCGATAGCATCCTTTGCGGCCTCCCATGCAGAATAAATATGAGATATAAGGGATATAAGAGTGAGAGCAATTGATTGAGTATAATCTTTTCAATTATTTAACTTAGTGCTGGAAGAACAGATATTGGTCTGAAATTTAAAGGATCACCCTTGTCTCCCGACTGGAACAGAGATATCAGTTTACTGTGTTACATGAGGTCTGGGAAGGCTTTATCTTCAACATATTTATTGAATATATAAGCTAAATGTGGGACTATAACAAGAATTACTGAACCAATGTCTTTGACTGATATTCCTCACAGGTCCTCAGTATGTTTTAAGATAAGTAATCAAAATGTTTTGACAATATTCGGAGGATATAAATGATGAAATTTTAAGTGTTGTTTTTTAATAAAGTCTCTGCTTCATATGAAGATGAATTAAGACGGTTTGTTGTGAGTAAGGGTACATTGGTGAAGAAAGTTTCGAAATCTTGAGCAACCTTAGCGTTGGAATTACACGATTTAATATCATCACCTATCTTTAGGCAGAAATCATTGTCCCTTGGTATAACTTTGCCACTTTCACTTTATACTTTCATTATTTTCCAAACTGTTTTCATTCTTTTATTTGAATTTTATATTTTTATATTAATTTGTAAAGTTTTTGCAGTTCTACAAACCTACATTAAAGTTTTGAAATATTTGTTAACATAGTCATGAAATTTTCGATCAAAGTTATAGGTTTTTTGTTCACAAAGGCCATATAAGATAATTCTTCTTTATCGAATGCCAAGCATTGCCCAGTCAATAAATTTAGATTTACCGTTGTAGTCACTGACTTTATTTAATTTAAAAACTTTATTTAATTCTGTTTGAATAATTTTGAAGAAATATTGAGATTTTGTTTGGGTTCTGTTCATTAAAGTCCGGTACTGGCAAATTTATATTTCAGTTTTTCGTATGCGTCTCTAGTCTTTGGGATGTAATAGGCCTACATAATGATGGATCAGTCTTATTCTTACTAGCAATTAGGAATGAAACCGTTTGACCACTATGATCGGAAGGTAAGCAGTTAATTATATTTTTACTTGTGAATGCACAGTCACAATAAACGTTATCTAAGCAAGTTTGGCTAGAAGTGTTAATCTAGTCCGCTCTAAAATATATGACATTAATTCAATGATTTGAATAAAGTTATTAATCGTTGTTTTGTTTTTGTTCCTACAAACAAATCTATATTAAGATCGCCACAAACAATTAACTTTTTTCTGTTATTACTTAGTTAAGTGTAGGCTTCCTCCATAATTTTCTTTTTCATCCCTCGGTGGCCTGCAGACACAAACAATAATATGGCTATCTAACTCAACACAGGATACAAGTCTTCCTGTAGTATATGCTGAGCCGGATACGTTTCACCGTCGCCATATACAGCACACTTCTTTGTCAATCAAATCGCTTGGTACTACCCATATAAGCTTACATAATTTTATTTCCATTTTTATTGTCTTTATGTTTATCTGCTAATTACTTGTACTTTCTGTTTGTTATGTTCTGTATATTGTGACGCTTGAATAAACGCATACCATATCTTAGCTTACAAATACCGTTGTCTTCTAAAACGTTGTCCCTTCATTTCTCGTAAAGAATTTAAATCTTAGAAATAGACTAAATTAATTTTAACGAAGGTGGTTATCATACGAGTAACCTTATAATTTTAGTAGCAGATAATTTTACTGAGGAGAAATAGATAGGGGCAAACCATTTATTGTCAATTTGATAAATTGTGGGACACTGTGATTACTTACCAGATGAGCGGTATATATTGATATTCAAGAGCACTTGTCTCTGAGTGCTCTAATGACTCGAAATTGCTATAATGGCATTGCAGAGAGCGGCATTTATTCACCAAATGGCTGAGAATTTAACATCGCTCCAAGCCCGATTTGCGTTAGTTGGGTCCACAGGTTTTCTATGATGTATTCCAAAAAAAATATTATAAATCTATATTAATAATAATAAGATCATTCCTTATGTGTGTGCAACAAAATTCAACAAAACAAGATATACATAAAATAGTTAAACAAGATATACATATCAATCTATCCATCTGGCATTAGTATTAGCAATGAGGGCCATGGCGTGTAAATTCGCCGCTGGGGGCACTGGTGTAGCGGGAGGTCTTCCGATACAAAACGAACTGACAACCTCCTTATTTGTTTAATTTGGTACCGTACGATTACTTTCACTTTACAGCATACTTCTTGATTTTGGTCGCTGAAAGTGATCAAGATGTTCTGGGTCCTGCGAAGGGGTGTATAATGTAGAGTATATTAAGAGAAAATCTGAAAACAGTTAATTGATTTACTATTTAAAAAAAGTCCAGACGTGTGGCGCGGGAAAGTTCGTTCTGAACTTCATGGTATATAACCTTATTTGTCAGTGACACCCTCGGTAAAACGGTAGTTAGCAATTATTAAGTTATACAAAGGTTGACACGATTATGACCCACAACAATGACTCCTCTCTCGCTCACTCTATTCCTCAAGGCGTCAGTATGACAGTGACATAATGCAGTATTATAATGCTTTGACGTAATCAGAGCGAGGTACCAAGTTAACATTGATAACATTATTATAACATTATTACTACCTCACTTTTTATAGAGGATTTTTTCCCAAATAATACAAGCTCCTTTCTAATGTTGGCTCTACTTTGTGGGCGAGAAAGTAGCCCGTTCAAAAGATTTTTTTTTCATACATAAGTAAGGTTTGCAGTGAATAGTTGACAAAGTATAAATTTTAAGCATTCCTATAATTTTTTTATGCGGAATTATATTTCTCCGAAAGAGACACTCAAGTTAACGCATCTACTCGTAAATACGTTATTTAATTTTGTCACACAATTTCGTATGTGACTAAACTTTGTGATTGATTATCCTGCGAGCAAAGTCTTCTTGGGATGAATACAAAGATGGCATGTTCTGCCAACTCAATGTTAATGATTTAATCTGTGATTGTTGTGGGTTGTGATTTGGAAGCAGGTGTCTACACCACTGCACCAGTGACTCTGGTAGAGAATATAGCTTCGATGGTTTGGACATGTGTGAAATAATCCAAATAAATTAGTTTAACTCAGTGTAAGCAGGTACTTAGGGTGGTATAATATAAACCTGAGTAATTTTATGTAGTCCTCTCCAATTGATACACATCATTACTGACTGCCTAAAGTAACCTTGGCACCCGCGAGGAATGCCATTTCCCGTCCTTCCTTGCTCGCTCTCACCCTTGTCGCCTAACTAGGACAATGACGGACGCAATGGCGTCATCAGAGCAAGTTGCTAAGTTTCCTGGCGGATAGTATACATGTGACATGTGGAAATTTGTAACGTAATAATATTTAAAAAAATACTCTCGTGCGTTAAAATGCTCCTAAAAAGCCTCCTTCAACCGGTTTATCCATAGAAAGTGTGCGAACTTTAATAATTTCCTCCATAGGTCCAAATCTATACTATAGGGTGGGTAGTTAGTTTTTGCAAAGCCTATTTTCCGGTGTGAACTGACGGCATATAATCTATATTTAGCTAGCAATCCGATCACCGATCCATGTTTTAAAAATGACCACTTCGCGTCTGATTAGCGTGACACCGCCAAACGACATCGCACTCCTCGAGAGACACATCTTACATTAATTTTCCGACACGAATAATAGCATTCCTTTTGATCCAAGTCGATTTTTAGGATTACGACAATCTTTAACCCTCACTTCATTTCCGATGTTATTCTTTATGGGCCTATCCCCGTAATTCCTGGCTTGTCGTTCCTGGTTCCAACGCACGCGCTTCATTACATCATCAGCCGAAGGCGGTGTAGGCGCAACACCAGGGGCACTCATTTACTAGGTCTAGTCTACATCGTAGTCTCCTACCGAATATGAGTTGCGCGGGCGACACCCCCGTCATACAATGCGGGGTATTTCTATATTGAAACAAATATTGTTCTAGTATTTCACTATAATCTCGCTTATAAAGCCGTCCCTTAATGCATTATGTCCCATTATGCCGATAACATGTTTACAAGTCTTATTCGCGTTCTCCGCGAGCCCATTACTCTGCGGTGAGTACGCTGGTGACATCATGTGTTTGTGACCATTGCCCGAACAAAACTTACGAAATCCGATGATACAAAGGTTTTGGCGTTATCCGAGACCACCAATTTCGGTAGTCCAAATACATTGAAAATTTACATTACCTTATGAATAACTTGTCGTTCCGCAAACGTACACTTCTTGGGCTCACAATGGCACGTTGCAGTTCCCAGAGTACCTGGATGCAACAGACCCCTGATCAGACGATATGAATCCTATGTCATGCAATTCAACGGGATTGCCCGCTTTTTCTTCCCGCTGACATCAGATGTTCCGTCAATACCGTTAGCCGTGAAGAAATTTTCTATCTGCTTCTTGTAAATATTCCAATCGTCCATTTTACAACTAAATACAGGCACATTTCCAAAAATAGCTATTTTCTATTTGTTTCACGCGTAAAATAATCCTCGTTATCATGTTAGAAATGCAATAAGATTGATACGTGTTGCGCATTGGCCGTTTATATATAGACTGTAGTTACAAGTACCCACAAATATTGGTATACCTCAACAAAAAAAAAAAAAATATGACCCAACGTAGATTCGAAGTCAGAAACCTAAGATTGCGAAATCCACTAAGAGCCACCACTGTGTTATTCGCGAAAATAGATCACGTATCGTGAATATCGTTCGCAATGCTGAACAATCAGTCACAACCTTTTAGTCGAGTCCCAATTTTTTTAAGGAACAAATCACAGCTAGAGTTTTCAGCTTGTAAGAGTGGAAGTTATTTTCCTCTGGGGTGGTCTGCCGGCTGTAAAATGCTACTGGCTGAAAACTGTCACCTGCATGTTTACGCTGCAACAGAATTTCACCGATATCTATCCTACCTGCATCGGTATGTAGTTCTGTCTCAGCCTCGGGATCATAAACTGTCGGCACGGGTATTTTAACTAATCTCTCTTTCAAGCTCCTGAATGATTCCTCCTGATCCTTGGTCCATGTCCAAATTACGTTTTTTTAAGGAGCTTGTTTAATGGGTTTCATATCTGGGCGAAGTTTTGAATACATTCCCTCAAATAGCTGACTAGCTATAGGAATTGTCGAAAATTAAAAGCGTGGCGAGGAAGATCCATCACGTTTTGAATTTTCTGGCTGCCAAGTCTGATGCCGGAACCATTGATTTCATAGCCTAGACAATCAACTGTATATTCGCACTTTGCTAGATTTAATGTGAGATTGGCGTTTTCAAGTAATTGCAGAACAGATAACAGCTGCGTAAGACGTGCATCCACACTCTCAACATGAATCAATAAGTAAGTCATCGATATACGCAGTGGCCTTGCTAAAGCGATCAGTACCTAGAACCTTATTCATCATCCGCTGAAAGACGACTGGAGCGTTAGCCAATCCGACCGGCATGCGATTAAATTCATATTGGCCGTCCGATGTAACAAACGCAGTCAGCGGCGTGGGCTCCTCAGTTATTGGTACTTGATATTAGCCGGATGCAAGATCCAGCGTAATGAAGAATCCCTGACCCGACATCCGCGTTATTCATCGTTAGCATCCTGTAATCTAAACAAAGTCTTAGTTTGCCGTCCTTCCTTCGCACCAGGATGATATAACTGGTATATTCAGAGACAGAATCTCTGACTACGTCGGCTTTCAGCATCTCGTCAATCATACCCCTTACCTTCCCACGTTCCTTGTGCGATAATCGATACGGTCAATGTACGACAGGAACTTTGCTATTGACCTCAATATTCATTTCAGCTGCGTTTGTACAGCCCAGTTCCTTCAAATTCAATTTTTCAGGATCCCAAAAAGTTTTCTCCTATCAGCCTCGCAAGCACTTACAACAATGCCAACAGGCCAACGCTACAAGACTAGCCGGCTCCACATCAGCCGCAGACGAGAAAACTCGATTCACTACTTCGACTTTTGTTGCTCGACTTATTGTTATGCCTGTGAGCAGACACGGAGAAGAGACCGGACTGACACAAACGTTGATTACGCCGTTTTTAACCGATTAAACAACTCCTGTGACTGTATATTAATGATTTGGTTTGCCGATAGTTTTATTATCTATCAAGACATACCCATTATGCATTGGTAGAGTTACTGCCCTTATTGACACCTTACCGCTAAACACAAATATTTTTTCGACAACTACTTGTGGATTTCATTGATTTCGTATTGAGATAAAAGCATCTCAGTGCCGACCTCATGAAATCATAATTTTTCTGCGCTTTCATAGACCACTACATGAGGTTGCTCGGTGTATGTTTGCTTTACTAGCAACGGAACGTCAAGAAATTTATCTGGAACCACTCGGCAAGCTACGTCAGCTCATACTCCAACAATCACTAGTTTAGCACACTCCCCAGGGATTTTACTAACTCATTCCCAAAGCCCTTCATCGTAGACACTACGCTATCATGTTTGATACCTTAGCCTCGTGACCATTGATTCCTTCAATATAGTTACCTCCCTGGATGTTGAAATTGACATCGTTTTGTATACGGTTTCCATTGCCTTATATTGTACAGCTAAATTACCCATCTGCTGGCAATAAGTGCATCTTAAGGATTTGTCAAAATATTGCTGTATTGTATATATGTCCCACCTGCTGACATTGAGAACATTTCACTAAGGATTTAGAGCGTTGGTGATAAGTATGGCATTTCTTTTGCAGTCGAAGCAATCAATAGGGAATGCAGTGTTATTCCTACTCATACATAATGAAAACACTTGGTTATTAGCCCTATTAGTATATCTAACATTATCGCTGGCTTACCTCGTTTTTTATTTAAAACTATTATTCCGCTCTTGGTGTAGTATTTCGTTGCCACTGTCGTGTGCAAGTTTTTTTTTTTTAATTATCAGATGGGTGCAGCGCACCGCTATGGCGCTTGATCTAATGGTTTTGTCACTGATTCCGTGAACAATGCAGTCGACCGCATGTTTGCTACTAATATCGCACCGGTTCACTAGGTTTTCATAAAAGTAAGTTTCTATGCGCTCATTGTTTTTCAGAGTTTGCTCAGGATTTGGCCATAGTATTGCTCAAACGGGAAAGCGATCAAAAGCTTGTCTTGCCGTTGTGACCATGCAAACATATAGCTTCTAAGCTCTCGTACCATACTTAAGCCAAACCCTGAAGTTTCTGCACAGCAAAATGCACCAAAGTCACAACCATACATTGCAGCGCATTCATTCACATACTTTAAACAAACGTCAATGCGTTGGTTTTTTATGCAAGGGTTGAATTCAGGAAAAATGTTTTTGAAGTCAATACTTGCTTGAATGCGCTGACTTGAGTGGTTGCGGTGGCACTGTCTTAATTGTATTTAATAAGTTTGCTATATCTTTCGTCTTACTTCAAACGGCACTCACCCGGTCGCGCTGTCTACTGATCTCTCGCTCCAAATGGCGCAGATACTCGCACTCGAGAACCAGTGGTTCCTCTTGCTCTCGCAGTCGCTAGCTGCGACTACGATCTTGAGAAGGGCTGCGACCACGATGGTGACCGTGATTGCGTCTGGACATCGATCGTCGGGAGTCGCGATCTCGTTCTATCACCAACAGACGTTCGCGGGACGGGTCGCGGACTTTGGACCCTGCTTTAGGTCATTCATGCCTTGGTCAGACATTCCTGGAACTCGGAAACAACAATAGTTTAAAAACATATATTGTCCCCTTACTAGGTCGCAAACTTATGTGTGGCGTACCCACACGATTACAAACGAACCCGGAAAAAAATATTATGTAGAAATTAATGTAAGCTGCAATATACTATATACAGAATGAAACAGAAAATACGGCGTACAAATCAGCTGACTGCCCGCACCAAACTGTAAGAAGATGTAAAAATAAAGTTGCTCTGATCAAATCGGTTTCATAGTAAAAGTTTTTCAGAACGATTTCCCTAACAAACCCCTAAAATATGACTACATCTCTTTATTTTACACCTGTGTAATAGCCTACATTTTTTATTAATGAAATTTCTTATTAATGATGTTATTTAACTCATCGACGACGATTAGCAACTAGAGCAGTAGCAACTCAATATCCATCGATATGATATCTACTACGTTTTATAATTTTAGGGTGATGTTTAAACGTATTTTGACGAAACGTTTGTGGATGGTTTTTTGGTTAGTAATTATTTTTAAATGAGTAAATAAATTATTATTTCATATCTACTTGGTATATTCAACCTGATTTCTCGCCATCGTCACTGAGTCAAATCGCTGACGGATCTTATGGCCCATACTTTGCGCGTAATGGATGGGACGTCGATCCTGATAAGACGATAAACTTACAGGAATTAATGCGATGTAACATCCGGAGCCACCATTTGGGCTAAATCGCTTTGTTTTGACAGAGTTTTGTTTATAAAAGAGTCATGCCAAAATAAATTAGATATTCATAAAGTACAACGTTTATTCTTTATCATTGCTATCTATTATTTCGAAGTGAGAGTATACACTTTTTCATCCGGCTAAACCACTTGGAAAATGCCAATGACAATTTTCTTTGGGTACCTCAGGTCTCTCTACCTATAATTTCATAATTATAGGCAGCCAGGGCATCTTCTTTGGTTTCCAATTGATTGCCGTTTATTTTTTCTTTAATTTTCGGAAACAGGTAAAAATCAGAGGGAGCCAGTTCAGGAGAATATAGCGGGTGAGGGAGTATAATGAAATTTTTCGCACTAAAATAATCGAGTGTTCTGGCAGAAGTGTGCGGGGCGGCGTTGTCTTGGTGCCAGAGCAGATGCTTGGTTCCTGACTTTGACCGCTTGTCACACCGATCTGACAACACTTGTGGAGCACAAACTGTCAATACCATTCTGAGTTGACAGTTATTTGATCCACTAACACCACAGTCGCAATATACCCTGTCTTGCAGGAAAATGAGGCAACCATTTGTTTCCGTGTGCTTCGTGCTCGGTGACATTTTGTTGGAGTGGGTTTATCTTCAAAGCACCATACCGTAGACTGCCGCTTTGTTTCATGATCGTAGTCATACAACCATATTTCTTCACCTGTCGCTATATCATACACAGTTTTCTTCTCGTCAGTGTCGAATTAATTTATCATACAATTACACCAATCCACGCGGCATTATTTCTGCAAGTCATTGAGTTTATTTTCATGTCAAACTTACATTTTACATGTACAAAACAGTATACATTCGTTTACTTACTTATTTTCTAGACCTAAACATACAATTTGCATTGTCCGCCGGCGCAAAACAGAGTGAGGAGCGCGTTTTTTTTTTTTTTGTTGGAGGGGAAAAAAATGGAATTACCCATGCCCAGGAGTCAGACCTCCCTGCTATGTCCGGGTCCCCACATATTGAGCGGGCATCAGCTCGTGTGGTATACGGACTAAAAACAACCCCTTTGTGTTTACAGTTGTCTTATTAAGAATTAACTGTGAGCCATGGCCTCGGTATATGCTGAAGGCTTTCTACCTGCAATTTGCCCTTTTGGGCGATATATATGTATATGATATATATGGGAGGAGTTTGCCTGCTTACCCGATTTTGTGAGCGGGCCTCAGTTCATAGTTAACGGGCATGATAGCGGCATGTTAGGGGGGCAGATTGCCCCCGCTACTAAGAAGTGGTTATAAATATTATTTTTTTGAGACCTATCCTAATCCTAAACTACTTTATATTTGGGTCATTTAGGGGGGTTCTGACCTCAGTCCGGGAGGTTTAAAGGGGCAGGGGGAGATTGTGTGTTCGTCGAATCAAGACGGCGATCTCTTTCAATCCAAATTTGGTATCTGAGACGCTGTAGTGCTTCGGGAACACAGCCTTCGTCAAGTTGACGTGCCTGAGTGGCGGGGGGTGGTTGGGCTTTAAGAGCTTTCGTGATATCGTCCTCCGGTTCTAGGAGGACGTCTTTGGGGCGCCTTTTGAAAAGGTGTTTCTTATTTATATCTGGGGTCGGATCATAAAGGGATGCTTGTACTATAAGCGGGTTTGGGTGGCTAGATGCATTAATGAAGAAGCGTTCGGACGCTTCTTTCATATATTGCTTTACTGTGGGGAGTCTAAAGTCACTATGGAGGTCTACGTTTCGCATGTACCACGGGGCACCTACGGCTTTTCGCATGAAGCGATTTTGTAAAACCTGAAGGGGCTTAAGGGAGTGGGAGCAGTGTGCAAAGACTGGACTTGCATACGTGAAGACCGGACGGATGCAAGTTTTAAATAGAGTTATTTTGCAGCGCAATGGAAGATTGCTTTTACTTCTCATGAGCGGGTGAAGCCTACTCATGTAGAAGGCTGCTTTGTCGCGGACCGTTTTAATGTGGGATTTGAAGTTTAGTCGGGAGTCTAATGTCACGCCTAAATACTTCACTTTATTTTCCCAGGGGATCGGGCGGTCAAAGAGGGTGATTTCGGGTAGTGAAGAGGACGCGCGGTCAGCTCGAGTTTTGCCCCTTGAGAAAAGCACAGCTGCGCTTTTCTCGGGGTTCATCTCTATTCTCCATTTGAGAGCCCATTCACCGAGGTCGGTTACTGCTTTCTGGAGTACTTGACAAACGCGCGCCCTCTTCCTACTGGTGTAATAGAGAGCCGTATCGTCAGCGTAAAGGGCTAGCTCGACGTATGGCGTGCGGGGAACGTCTTGGACGTAAAGTGAAAAGAGGGTGGGGGAGAGAACTGAGCCTTGCGAGACTCCGGCGGCTATGGGGTGGGGCCTAGAACGCGATTTTTCTACTCGATAGCAAAAACTGCGCTCAGTGAGGTAGTCTTTGATAATGAGTACAAGCCTATCGGGGAGGTTGAGTTGGTAAAGTTTATAAATAAGACCATTGTGCCAAACTTTGTCAAAAGCTTTTGCTACGTCAAAGAATATGGCACCGGTATCTTTGGACTTTGCCGTTGTGTGGAACCCTTTGTAAATGTGCTCCGTTATGCGGTGCACCTGTTGGACGCACGAGTGTTTGGGTCTAAAGCCAAACTGCTCGTTGGGTATGAGATTTTTGTCTATGCAAATGTCTTTGAGTCGGTTGAGAATAAGCCGTTCATAGACATTGCCTATTGAAGAGAGTAAGCTAATGGGGCGATAGCAAGTGGGTTCGGTTCGATCTTTCCGGGGTTTGTGAAAGCCAATAACGTCAGCTTCTTTCCATGCGGTTGGAAAGGCACAGAGACGGAGGGAGGCATTGAAAATTACCGTAAGGGTTGTTAGGAGTCTGAGAGGGAAAGATTTAATTGCCATATTAGTGATCCTATCAAGCCCCGGGGCTTTCTTAGGTTTTAGTTCCTTTATTACTTTTTGCACTTCCTCAAGGGTGATCTCGGGAAGGGAGTCAATGGGGGGAGAGAGCTTTTATGCTCAACTTCAGAGTTGACCATGTTAAGATGATCGGGGTCTATTGGTTGAGAGGAGGGAGTGCACTGGGTTTCTAGACTATCGGCAAGACATTCGGCCTTTTCGTCGTCATCAAAGGCTGCGGGTTGGTTATCCTGTTTTAGGGGGGGCATGGGAACAATCTCATCGGATTTGAGGTATTTACTGAATTTAAATATGGCAGTGTGACTTGGGGCTATGCTAGAGACAAAGTCGTTCATGCGACTGCCTCTGAGTTCTCGCATGCATCTGGTAACCTCTCGTTGGAGGCGACGCATTTGAATTCTGTGATTGTCTGAGGGACAGTTATCATAATCTCTTTGTGCCGCATTCTTTGCACTAAGCAGCAGTCTCAAGTCCTCTGGGAGTTCGAAGCGATGGTTAGCCTGTACCGGGACCTCGCTAGAGGCGCCGGTCAGGGCTTCGTTGAGACTGCTGCCTATGTCAGAGATTTTGGCTTCTAGTTGGGCTCTATTGTCAGTTTCTGACGTGATATCTAATCTTGGGTCCCGCTTACTGAGAGCTTGCTTGAATTTACGGTTGTTAATAACGGTCCTGGTTTCAGTCGGTTGGTCGAATGGCCTGCCGAGATAGTATAAGACCGGTCTATGATCCGAGTGAAGCTCGCTAAGTACACTTATGTCCCTGACTGGGAGGCTAATGTTTTTGAAGATACAGTAGGAGAGAATGTCTGGCCTGTGGTCAGCAGTGTAGGGATAATGGGTCGGGGCATAGGGAGCTATGACTTCGCAGTCATCGAGGGATTCGAGAAGTCTGTGTACGGTCCGTCCGTTGGTATTTGTCTCATTACAGTTCCATTGCTGGTGCTTGCTGTTGAAGTCACCAGCTAGGATAACTGTACTACCTAGTTCTAAGAGGGCTTTGATATCATTAGCTATCATCTTCTGTCCGGCCGGCAGATAGACTGATGCTATGACTATGGGATCGTGACCTGACATTGCAATGCGGATGGCAGTTGCTTCGCAAATATCTAGTTGGGGGGTGACTATAGAACAAACGTGCAAAGATTTTTTATAATAGATGGCGGTACCGCCTTTGGGGTTATTTGGTCGGTCCTGAGTCGGTAAGCGGTCAGTACGGAGGAGACTATATTTGGCTATATTGAAGCGCCTATGTTTAAGTTTTAGGTAAGTTTCTTGGACCGCGAGGATATCTATTTTATGTCTATTGAGAAGATCGGCGACTTCTTCTCTCTGTTTAAGGAGACTATCAGCGTTATAGAGCGCTAAAGTTAGACTGTGGGGCTTTGTCCGTCCGTTTGTCGAGTTTACTAAAATGGGCGTACTATACATGATGGTAGTTTAGGTGTAAAGGGTGGGTTGGTGGGTGGGGGAGGTGACGAAGGCGTATGTAAGAGGGGTGCGCCTGAAAGAGGCAAAGTTTGGGGGATATAGTGTGGGGAGGTCGAGAAGACTTGGGATGAATGCCCTAGGTGGGGGGGGGGTAGTTTATGAAGTTGGCGGCGCTTAAGGTGCCGTTGGAGGAAGTGGGGCCGTGGCCCGAAGCCTTGTCCAAGGGGGTAGGTGGTGTTGGGTGGAAATAGGGGCTTAGAAAACTTTAGAGGGCGTTGGGAGGGCGCTTGTTGGGAAGAACTCTGGCTCCGTTCCCACCTGCGACTTGCGCCTGGGGCTGCCGGGCATCCGCCATAGTTGGCTGGATGGCCGGTCTGCCCGCACAACACGCAGGTGGGAGGGGTTGCCGCGTCCTTCCCGCAAACGGAGGTGGCATGATTGCCTGCGCATTTCACGCAACGGGGGGGGGCAAAGCATCTGCTTTGGCCATGTCCATACATTTGACAGTTGTAACACTGTGAAATGATGTTGGCGGATTTGGGGCTTTCGACGCTAATGTCTTTGAGACCGCAGAGGGATTGAAGGGGGCTAATTTGCCTACCTGCGGCGGTGGGTTCGGCAATTACTAGGATCATGTTAAATGCCTTTGCAGGCCGGTACGCGGTTTTTGCGCGGTGCAACCTATGTACTTCCATTACCGGGAAGTTTTTAGAGATTAAGTCATTTTTGATGACGGATGTGGGGAGATTTGTGGGGACGGGGCGGACTATGTAACGCAAAGTTCTCTCCTCTGGGAGAGAGTAAGTATGGAAGGCGATATGGTTCGCCGTCAAAAATTTGGTGATAGCGCGATGGCATTTGGACTCTGCCACCTGGACGCGGGTTACGGCTGATGTTATCGCGGATGTATATTTAATTCCATTTCTTTGCAAATGGATCGATACCCGAGTCCAGGCGGTTTCGTCTCGGATTATTACTGGTGGTGGGGGGCGAGCGCGGTACGCGTGGGGCGCGGGGGTTGGTGGGGCTACGGTATTCGCGGTACCGGTGGGGGATGGAGGGCTCTGAAGTATCAGAGTTCGGGGCGCGGGGGGGGCGGGGGAATTTGTTGAACACGGTGTGGGTTTTGGGGTTAGTGGAGAGAGAGACATGGCAGCGGGCCTGATCTGTTTGGCCTCGGGGCTTACGGGGGACTCGGAAGACCGGTTCTTCCGCTTTTTGTTTTTTGAGATGACGGGGGTGAAATGAGTTTCCTCATTGAATGGCGGTGAAGTTACAGGGGAGAGAGAGCTGAGGGTTGGGGTTGGGGTTGGGGGGTTCGCGGGGGATGCAAGAACCGGCGAGCGGGGGTGCGAGTCAGCTTCGGAGCTGGTTGAGGGGCTAGCGGGGGGATCGGCGGCCCTAAAAATTTGGATCAACGGGCGATCCGGAGGGAATGGAGACAGTTGTTGGAGTACGTACTCCAACAACAAGGGGACCGACGACACATATTTACCTATCTCGATAAGTAAATTAGTGTCTGGTTGGGGGGCCATGGCTTGGGTGTGTAGCCTAGCGTGTGGGTGTGTTCCTACTTGTGTCTCGAACCGCCTCCGTCTCTATCCAGGCGGTCCGAGGTGAGTGGTACAAAATAATAAAACAGAAGAATGGGGACAGTAGAAAGGGGACAGAGAGAGAAGAATAAGTAAATAAATAAAATAAAAATAATACGACCTTACTGGAACCAATCCAACCTGGGCACAACACACGCGGCGGACTGACCCAAGGGGGTCTCACGGGCGTGCGAGAGAGAGGGCGCGGGGCGCGGGTGAAAGAGAGAGAAACACTTGCTGCCGGGGCGGCAGCGGGAGAGAGTAAACACGACCGTCCTGCACGGGTGCTGGACGGTGAGTCATTATTACGAGTGAGGAGCGCGTGCGACAGATTTCAATATTTATATGACCCCGTCCCCCGCTTCCCCATGCCGCAGGTTGCGGGAGTCGGGGCCCCCCTCGCTCGCCTGTATGCGCCGAACGGGACAGTTGCACTATCTCTTTCTCTCGCTTGTTTTTGCTAGGTTTCCTCCCCTTCTTATGAGATAGTGAGTGTAATTAGTGTGAATTCTAATTGGAATTATGTGCTCTAATTTGATTATTTACTTGCAAATCTACTGAAACTATGTGCTATTTCCTATTGGAAATTTGTGTACCTACCTAACCGGGGATGGAATCGCTAGCAAAAACACATACATAATAAAATACAATCCTATTCTAAACGATTTACAAACTTACATCCTAGGCCCTAATCCTAATGAGAAAATATAACTTTATTTCGTGACCAAAACTTAATCTAGCTTATCCTAAAACGTATAAAAAACAAAATAAGATAAAAACTATGTACAAAGTAGTCATTTCAGGTTCTGTCGTGCACAGTAAGTGAGGTTGAAATACCCAGAATACATTTAAGTTTCGTTATGTGTGACTATTTTGATGTACATGGTTCGGGAGAATCATCACCCCGTGTCATCATTTTTTGCTGAATGAGAACAAACAAGCGTTGTCCACGATACAACATGTATTCTGTGATGGTACTTTCCAATGTTGCTCGCCACCCTCTAAGCAATTATATGTCATGCACGGAGATATTGGAAGTTCTCTCACTTTCACAAATGTTGTGCCATTACTTTACGATTTGTTGAGTGACCAGAAAACGGCAACGTACGATATATTTTTTCTCAGGTACCTAATTTCAACCCCAAGAAATTTAATATCGATATGGAACAAGCCGCTGTTAACGCTATTAAGGAAAATTTTCACGAGGCAAATATAAACATTTGCTACTTCCATGTAATGAGAAATATTAGTAAAAAAACCGGTCAAGTGCGAGTCTAAATCGCGCACGAAGGGTTCCGTACCACCGTTCAATGGAAGCGATGGTGTGGAGTGAATAGTTTGGATTTTACACAGCAAAATATTGTTTACAAAGTTATTGGTGCGGTTGCTTTCACACTCCATGTACGTAACCAGGTGCATCCATAAGTTTGTATGTGGTATTGAAAGAATTGTTGTATGGGAGCCCCCTTAAATATTTCTTTTATCCTGTTTTTTAGTATTTGTTGTTATAGCGGCAACAGAAATACATAATCTGTGAAAAATTCAACTCTCTAGCTAGCTAGGTTCTTGAGATACAGCCTGGTGACAGACGGACGGACGGACGGACGGACGGACAGCGGAGTCTAAGTAATAGGGTTCCGTTCTTACCCATTGGGTACGGAACCCTAAAAAGGCAAAAATCTTAACTTGCTAAAAAACAAATATTCGAGAAGAGTGGTTACATTATGTAGTGCATTGCCACTAGTGCTCGTTAGTTATATTACTGAGGGATGGAACTATATACAAAAATATATATCGAGCATGAGCGAAGATCATCCAAAATTATTGAAGTTAGGAAACTGTATGAAATACTGTCAGTGTTTAGTGAAAGACATCGCACCAACAATGCAGTGAAAGCTGAAACTCAAGTTTAATCAAAATGATCGGCCGTAAATGCCCAGACATCATACAATTGTTAAATGCACTGAAAAGAGATGCTGAACAGAAGCGACGACAAGCCAAGACGAAACGCAGACCAGAAGATATCGCTAACGATAAATTCATCCAGGAAACACAGATGGAGCTTTTGAATATCGAAATAACTGTTGGACAGTTTTTAGATATATAGATTTTGGTAAAAGTATGTTAGAAAATGATTAACAATCTTTTTTTCCACATCTTTACATAAGTTATTTTTGATGTGACCAAATCGAATAAAAATAATAATTTTAAAATAAGTAGTAAATTATTATGTTTTTATTTTATTTTAAGGTGACCTTAGTGTGAATGGGGCCTAATGTTATGAATCCGCGTCCAGGGATCCTGATGAACTCCTGAGTTCACCAGGATCCCCTGGGGATCAGGATTGGGGATCCTAGTGGACTGAATGAAAAGAAAACGAACATTTTGGAAAAGTGGCTATTTCTCAACATAGTCTTCTTTTAGCTCGATATACTTGACCCAGCGATTCTCTTATAACTTCTTTGACCCGTCTACAAAATAAGTTTTGGAGGGGTCTGCCAACTAAGCCTCCGTGGCGGTGGCGATAACCACCTCATTCGACTCAAATTTCTGCCCGGCGACTAACTTTTTCAAGGGCAGAAGTTCATGCCTCTGTATCTAGTTCTGATTTTTTCTGTTTTTTGGGCTGCTGAATCCGAATCCTATGATTTGCTAACAAAATTTCGAGACGCAACATTGATAAAAAATCATACAAAATGAATAATCTCGGGTTTTTGTAAGTTTTAGCTTAAAACTCGGAAGCTATCATTATTTGTAAATGAACATCACATAGAAATTAAAATATTTCAAATTCCCTACAAATTTCACCCTTTTTTTTTTTGACGTGATAACGTCTTTAAAATCGTTTTAGTCGGGTGACATGTTCAGAAACTTGTGTCACACCAAAACCTCACGAGCGCGATCGCAGGTATAACGAGAGAGAGACGGACCGATCTCCCGTCTTGCTTGGTGATCTTCTCACACCCCTTCCAGGGTGCGGGGTTGCGGTCCCGGGGCAATGGCCCCCTTCCGCGGAGTCTTCCGCTGGCCGTGACTACGGCCAGGTCATTGGGTGGCTGAGGTGTTCTTCTTCGGGTTGTGTGGCCTCAATCCAGGGGTGCTGCCGGCTCGGCAACCAGGTCTCGGGGTAGGCGGCGACGGTCAGGCGGGCGCGCGTGGTATGGCGCCAGGTCTCGCACGAGCGGGTGTTGAGAGCCGTCCGCTCGTGCGAACATGTTCGTTGCCAGCCTCTGGACGAACTTGTCCAGTGTCTCCAATCCTAGGTCCCTTGCGATCGTTGCGTTTCTCACGTAGCGAGGCGCGCCGACGATGGTACGCAAGGAGAGGTTTTCTTGGGCCCGGAGTCTCTTCTTGTTGGACTCCGAGCAGAGGGCGTACCATGCCGGCGAGGCATACGTGAGGCGGGACCTGATGTACGTTTTATAGATCCCGAGCTTCGACCGCAGGGGGAGGCCGGAGTCCAGGAGTGGACGAAGTTTTGCCCGTGCAGCCCGGACCTGGTTTACGACGTTGTCGACGTGGGTCTTCATCGTGAGCCGGCGGTCTATGGTGACCCCCAGATACTTCACTTGGTGCAGCCACCCAATGTCCTTCCCTTGGAGTTGGAGTGGTGGTGGCAGGTTGCTCTGGCCGGTGATCATCGCCTGCGTCTTCCCGACGTTGACGGAGAGCCTCCATTTGGCCAGCCATTTAGGCAGGGTGTCCAGCGTGCGTTGCATTTTGATGGCGGCGTGGGGTGCTTTGTAGGACGACGCATAGTATGCTGCGTCGTCAGCGAAGAGGGCCAGCTGTACACCAGGGCCAACTGGGATGTCATCCGTGTATCGGGAGTAGCAGGCGGGTGAAAGACAGGAACCTTGTGGGACGCCGGCTTCGATGGGGCGGGCTTCTGACACGGCGTCTTCCACCACCACTCTGTAGTGGCGACTCCGTAGGAACGAGGCCACGACGCGGGTGATTCGTCGTGGAGCTGGGGACGTCGACAGCTTGTACAGCAACCCCTCGTGCCACACTCTGTCGAACGCCTTCTCCATGTCCAGGAGTACTGCGACGGTGTATTCTTTCTTATTCCGACAGACCGTCATGTCGTTCAGTACCCTGGTGAGCTGGAGCGTCGTCGAATGCTCTGGCCTGAAGCCGAACTGTTCCGGGCGAGCTTGGATATGTGGCAGCAGTCTTCCTAGCAGCAGCTTCTCGAACACCTTTGACATGGTGCTCAGGAGGGTGATGGGCCGATAGCTCTCGGGCTTTTTGACATTCTTGCCCGGCTTGGGGAGCATTATGACCAGGCCTTCCTTCCATGTAGTAGGGAAGTGCCCCGTGCACATGATGCCGTTAAACAGGCGCGTCATAGCCGCCACAGTCGGTAGCGGCAAGTTGCGCAGCGCCATGTTGGTGATTTGGTCTGCGCCCGGGGCTTTCCTGGGCTTGGTGCGCCTGATCGTTCGCAGGACTTGGCCGGGCGAGAAGAAGATGGGGTCCTCTTCAGGAGCTATCGGCGTCGCGAAGTAGTGCCGCAGGTGTTCCTCCACTGCTGCTACGTGTTCGGCGTCGTCGGTGGGGTTCGGCTTGAACTGCCTCTCCAGGCATTCGGCGAAAATTTCAGCTCGGTCTTTTGCTCTGAATCTCGGGAAGCCGTCGCTGCCCAGCAGCGGTCGAACAGGAGCCGGGGTGGCCGACAGCTGCCGGCATAAGCGATGCACGGAGGGGACGTGATCGCCTACGGACTCGATGTGGCGTTCCCAAGATTCTTCGGCGTGGTCGGCAAGGCATCTTTTGGTGGTGGCCGTCATGGCGTTGAGGCGGGACTTCAGAGTTGGGCACCGGGTTTGTTGCCATAGCTTCCGGAGACGGCGCTGTTCGCAGATCAGTGCCTGAATCTTCGCCGGGAGGGGTTGGGGTTTCCTCCGGCTAGAGACGGTGTGCGAGGATGTGTCGAGCGCGTCCTGGATCTTGCTAGTCAACTCTGAAGTCAGTGCTTCGACGTCTTCTGGCTGTGTGGCTGTCCGGGTGGTGGGGTTTTCGGCGAGTGCGGCCGAGAAGGAGGCCCAGTTGTACCGTCGACGGGGCGCTGGTGGCGAGACTCTTGTTGGCAAATCCGCAAGGACGAGGAGAATGGGTCTGTGATCCGAGGGAAGGTCTGGCAGGACTTCCTGGCTTGGCTGGGTCCGGATTCCTTTGTAGACTACGATGTCGATGATGTCCCCAGAGCCTCTCCCGTCTCATCTCGAGCGCTGCCAGTCATTCCGTGAAACTTGTCACGCGGAATCCTCACGAGCGGAGGCTGGCATAGCGTTCGAGTGAGTGGACCGATCTTCCGTCTCTCTCACTCTAGCGGCATACAAACGAATGGAGATTTATCACGAAACATCTCGATCGTAAACCTACTTTACAAACAACCATTTTTTTTTAAAGTAACGTTTGGTTTTAAGCGTAAGTTGAAATTTAGCATATTTCGGAGGTCTCTGCAAAACTCACTTTTTCAACTCCAAAAATTTACTTCTTTATTATAATGCTTTCATTTAATAAATTTCTCCCGGTTTGCTGCACGTGCCTTATTTGTATCATAAATAAAAAGGCTTTTTTTAATATAAAATATTTTTCAAGCCCGAAATTATACAAATCCAAAATTTAAGAAGTTAGGATTCTAACAAAAAAGCTTGAAAAATTATACGCAAGTATTATATGTGAAAAAATTATTTGAGCCGTTGTTGTTTAGAAGGTCCTGGTTGAGGTTTTTCAATTGGGGAATACAATACGCCTTCTTGCATCAGAAGTTGCGCTGGCATCCTTTTTTACATTTGCAAGAATTGTACCGGAGTATTAAGTTCGGTGCAGGGTCCAAAGTTGGAATTTCGGTTTGCACTGGCATGAGACCATTAGCTTTTTTTTCCAACGCCACTCATTTGGGTCTCTTTATTGCTCGTCGGATGTGGTTTGACCGAATAACCACTGCTGCACCTACAATTAAACTAAAAAGCAAAAGAAGTTGTGGTTTTGATGAGTTACCTCCAACGCTGATAAAGGAATGTGCATTGGAACTGTCTCCACCTTTGTCTTTTATTATTAATCAGTCTTTTACACAAGGCGTCGTACCAGAAAAACTAAAAATAACTATAGTAAAACCATTACACAAGAGCGGCAGCCGTAGCGATTGTAATAATTATCGCCCGATTGCTCTTCTTCCCACCTTTTCTAAAATAATTGAATCCGCTATGTACAAACGTATCTACAATTTTTGCGAAAAATTTAATATATTCAACAATAATCAGAATGGTTTCCGTAAGGGTCGATCGACTACATTAGCAGTAATTACATATGTTAACGAGATTTTAAAAATACTGAACGATAAAAAACATGCCATTAGAGTTCTCTTAGACATGAGCAAAGCTTATGATCGAGTCTTATACGGAGCTCTTTTGGAAAAACTCTATGGTGTGGGAGTGAGAGGTATTGCTTTCAACTGGTTTTCATCGTACTTGCGCAACCGAATACAATATGTTGATATAGAACATTATAACTCAACTACCAAGCGAATCGGTAAAAAACGATCAAATGAAGTAGAATTAACCAAATCGATCCCGCAGGGTAGCGTGCTCGGATGTTTACTTTTTTTAATATATATAAATGATCTACCTAATACTATTAATATACCATGTACGCTATTTGCAGATGATATATCCCTGATTTTTCCTAGTCAAAACGTAGAGAAATTAACTATAGACCTAAACTCACACCTAAATAGAATTAAAACTTGGTTAGATGACCATAACTTAGAAATTAACTTTAACAAAACCAAATTAATGGAATTCAGACCTTACCAAAAACGACCCCTAGATATTATAAACTATAAATTTAACGGAACTGTAATAGAAAATGTAGAGACTTCTTGTCTCCTAGGTATCAATTTAGATAATAATTTAAATTGGAAAAGCCACATTCTAAAGATAACTGGTAAGCTCTCAAGCTTTATATATGCCCTATCAGAGCTGAAAAAAACTACAGACCTCAGGACGGCAACATGCGCTTATCATGCGTATGCACAAGCCTGGCTTAGGTACGGTATAATTCTTTGGGGCAGCACAGACGCAAAAAACGTCTTTATATTACAAAAAAAATGTATTAGAATTCTGGCTAATATAGACGCGAGGACGAGCTGTAGAAGATATTTTGTGGAATATAATATTTTAACTATGACAGCGCTCTATATTTTAGAAATCAGCGTCTTTGTCAGGAATAATATGCCTCTTTTTCCACAACATACTCGCCCTGAGGGCCTTAGATCACAACAACGCCTAGCCACCAAGATTGCTAAACTAGAAATCATAAACTCTGGTCCCCACTCAATGGCAGCAAAAGTTTTCAATGCTCTACCATATCACATACAAAATATAAAAGACAATACTTTATTCAAAAAAACCCTCAATAAGTACTTGATCCAAAAATGTTACTATTCTCTTCAAGAATTTTTCAGTGATAATTAATGTTAAAGTACACAATAGAAAAGAAAATATGTATAATTAAATAATACTAGAAATAGACAATTATAAGCTAGCAATTAAGGAATTAGTTTAATCATATTGTAGTGCCCTTACAGGGTGTCATGTACCTCTTGAATTACATATAAGAACTGTAATGACACATGATTATTGCAATAAAGAAATCTGAAATCTGAAATCTGAAATCTGAAATCTGAAAATGACTTAGTGCGTTGAGTGCTTTAATACCTTTCATAACTAAAGAATTGACGTGACTGGTATTTTTTTTTTTTATATATTGACATCTAAATATTTAACATGACGTTTCCAGGAAATCGAATGACCGTTTATGATAAGAGTCCTAATCGGAAGCAACCTTTAACGCGTAAATAAAATCTCCTCGGTTTTGGCCTCATTTAGTTTTAGTTTCCACTTTTTAAAGTAAGTGCACAGCCTCACAATCGATAACTGGAGCCTGTCTATTACCACATCGACATCTGATGATGATGTGAACGACGCAGTATCATTCGCAAAGCAAGCTAGATGTGTGCTTTGGTATGTCATTGACATAAACTAGAAATAGGCCCGAGCACAGAGCCTTGAGGGACTCCGGCAGGGATATTAAACGACTGAGACAGTTCATCACCTAGGTGTACTCTAAAGCTCCGATTTGTGAGGTAGGATTGGATAATTTTGACGATATCTAGTGGAACCCCGTTCGTCAAAATTTTGTGAAGTAGTCCATTATGCCAGACAGTATCGAAAGCTTTTTCTATGTCAAGTAAGAACATTCCAGTTGTCTGGCCTAGGTTTAAATTGTGACCTATATGTTCGCTTACTCGCGCTAGCTGTTGTATAGAAGAGTGAGACTGTCTAAACCCAAACTGTTCATTTATTGGCTCCGAGTCTATGTATTTAATTATCTGTTTGCGCATAATTCTCTCCAAAAGTTTCCCTAAGGTAGGGAGCAAAGGGCGATAATTGATGGGATTCTTATCGTCTTTACCTTAAACTTCTTAAGTGCTATAACCTTGGCCACCTTCTAGCTATCAGGGAAATAATCCAGATATAGGCAGGCATTTATAATTGTGGTAAGCCAGACTATGCACTTTTGTGACACATTTTTTATGAGCAAGTTATGAACGGAGTCATTCCCAGGCGATTTACGGCACTTTAAAGAACGGATGTTTTTCCAAATTTCATGAGGGTGTACAGAATGATTCAACGTTGTTATGTGGTGACTGTTCAGAATAGAAAGAGATTGAGAAACTTCATCAGCAACTTCTTTATCCTTCCAGTTTATTGTGCATATTACAACTAAATGCATATGCCAATTTATTGCATTGATCTAAGATGTCTTTGGTGACTGAACCATCCTTTTTGATAAGGGCAGGAATAGTGACTGGTTTTCTTTGGAGAGATTTCACTGTTTTCTATAAATCTGAACTGGTGTTATCAACTTTCGACAACTTCCGGTTCCAAATTTTGTCATTGTGTGTGATTAGGGAGTTCCTAATTTGCTCTTGCAATTGATTAATCTCAAATTTTAGTTCTCTACGTATTTCAGCGCAAGATTCATTCTGTTAACGTTTTATAAGACAATTTTTGGTTTTAATAAGACTTTTAATGAACCACGGTACTTTGTGATGGTTCCGTGAACTGAATTTGGTACAAATTTGTCACTCGCTGAACATAAAGTTTTTGTAAGTAAAATAATTTCTGCATCGACTTGCTGAGTAGATGTGTGAGTGGTACTACTAAGGTATATTTCTTCATTCAAATACGATCGGAAGCCCGTCTGTCCAATGTACTTATAATATAACTGGTTTGTGCGTTTCGGTATACCTCCGATTTTAACAAAGATAGGGAGATGATTTGATGACAATGCCGGAACAGCAGTTACTTCATTTAACTCGTAGATATAAGAAGGTCGGGCGTATTAGGCTTGAAATCGGAAATTTAATGAATTAAAGTGGGTTTAAAAGGGGCATTTACTTGTAAATCACGATCTAACATATGATTATAAAAAGTCTTACCATGATTGTTTAGGCCATCGCGGCTCCACAGAGGATGATGGGCATTGTAGTCACCGGTAAGTAGAACATATGGCCCTAAGCTCAACAGCGAGTCAATATCCTGAGGTTTGAGAGGTAAGTTAGGAATCTCCTAAATGATATAAATGGAACAAATGATATAGTTTTTACCTGATAAACATATTTGGATTCCAACTGCTTCCATATGGATTGTAGGAGGAATAGAAACTCGAGTATGCTTAATGTCAGATCTTACGAGCATAGCCACACCTTGTCCAGCACCACTAATGTGTTTATCTTCATGGTAACAAACAAACCCTGGAATTTCTATAGGCACGCTTTTGCTAATCTTAGACTCACAAATAGCCACAATAACTAAGTCTAAATCATTGATAACTAGATAAGTTAGTTCTGCAAGCTTTTTCAGCACGCTATCGACATTCCAGTACAATAGGCGCAGTTCATTTCTATTAAACGTAATTTCCTAGATGTTTCAATATAAGATTTACTTTCTCAAACGGAGAAGAGCAACACACAAGCTTATTTTTATTTATTAAAACAGTGATCATAAGCTCATAGGCGAATACCAGTCTTGTAAAATATCGATAAAGAAGGTAGGTAAACTATCTATCATTTTTGTCGATAGCTGTACTTGTATCGATACTTACCTCATCGCTGGTTGCCACTTAAATTGTACGCGAAAATAATCCTACATGTCCTGTCTAAAGTCTATTTGGTTTCAGTCATACAAAGTAAAACGGTCATATGAGTAAAGAGTGTCATATATTAACTTTTGTGCATGGAAAATAGCCCTACCTCTATTTACATAGTTGCTCTGAGGATAATTCACATCAATACCATCATAAAGTGTCACTGGGCAAAATCTCGTAAAGCGTCACTTTTCCGAGTTATGAGCTGTCAAAAATTTACAAGTGGCACCACATGTTTTTTTTTTCGTTTTTAAAGGTTTGATGTTTATAGATAAATAAAGGATAATTCCTGAATAATATTTATTTAATATCTGTTACGACGCAATGAGCTTGTCTAGTTTGACGCGCCCCATGACTGAATCACACAAACCTTACCACTGGATTTATGATAGTGGGGCGCGGTATTTTAGTTTAGACAAGGTACTATAATGTAGTTTTTTAGCGTTGTAATTATTCAACTAGAGGTAAATACCTATAAAAGACATAGATCCAGTGGTTACGTGCGTATAAATGAAGTGGAGGGGCGTGTCATTTCAAAGTATACTAGTATTGCGCCCATGTCTTGTGCATCATATGGTACATGGCCTGGGCGCGCCATCAAGATGTTGTTTTAGAACCACCAACTGGATTTTAAGCAGCTTTATTTATGGGTGATGATGAAAAATAATCATTACAATGTGAAATGATTATACTTCATCATCACTCATAAATAGACATTTGCAAGTTATTTATATTAGACATCACTAATATGTTATCCACAATAAGTGTAGATATAACAAAAAGGACTTTTCACTTTCACAATAATAATAATAATATATGGTTTATTTCAGACCTTAAGTCCACAGTAGATACATTACATTGCAAGGTATAGTTGTACTGAAAAAACTTATCTCGTATTGAGTATAGGGTAATTAAAAATATAATTCACTTTATAAGCACGTCACAGCGGAGGCAGCTATATTCAGGAATTTCCTGTACATGTCCGTATAGTAAAACCTGGAGTATAGTTGTTTGATAACGGAGTTGTCACACGCGTCGACCCTGGACAAGGAAAATGTGATTCTGAGTCTCACGTTACATGTAACTTGTTCAACCGAGTTTCAGCAAACCTTTAGCTGCCTGAGCGTTTCAGGCCAATCAAGTGTCTGAAGATGTTATTATACTGAACACGGATTCCATCGCGAGACTTGTTCGTGTATCTGGTCCAGAGTTGACAGTCAAAGACAAGTCAAAGTCAAAGTTCTTTATTACTGTGGATATTTACATATACTTAGCAAACGTAATTTTTTGCCTCTTCTCTACACTGGACCACTGTGGGAGAAGGAAGGCGTAGAAACACCCACAGATTGATTTTTAGATCACTTTTAAAATTGGTGGTGCATAACTAATACAAATATTACGAAATTAATTATTACGATGTATTAATCGCAATAATTACAGGAAAATATAATTACAAAACTATTAACAGCAAGGTTGAGCTAGATTACCCCATACAGTCCCGTGATTTAAGTAATCTTGAACATTGTTGAACAACAAGTCGCTTTAACATGCTTTTTAAGAATTGCTCAAATGGCAATTTCAAAATCTCCAGAGATATCTTATTGTAGTAGAGAATGCACTGACCCTTGAAAGAATTGCTAACCTTCGCAAATCTTAACCGTGGCGCTACTATTCTATGATAATTTTTCAGGTAAACATTACAGCTATCGCTCAGTTTGGAAGATGTTGTAAGGTTTTTGCATCATAAAACATACAGAGCCACAAACTTATCTGTAGAACGGCGAAAGGGGAAACTACGGACGCCATTTTGAAAATGTCACTTCGCTGTCAGTTGTTGTTGTGTTGTGTTGTTCAGTTGAGAGTCCATTAGTTTTTCCAAAATTACAAGTATTTTGTTTGATAATCATGCCGAAAGCAATCAAAGGTGGTTGTACGGTCCTACCGAACATGTTAGCAACCGGTATTTGCTGAAGTTGCTATTTACTTGGCCGCGAGTAATTTTGCATCATATTTAACATATTTTATTATTACTAACGAGTACGTCATCAACCGTCGTAAGACATACACATATCGGAAGAGTTACCACCCTTTACTGTGTTTACCTACTTATACAATAAAAGTGCATAAAAAGGATTGGGACTTTACTTTCCGCGACGTGCTACAACATACGATTACTATACTACTACTATTAAAGTCTGACTGGACTATACATTTTGGTCCTTCGAACCTCAGGTATTTAGCATTTTGTATTTTATTTACGATAGCGGATCGGTTTAGCTGGCTTCCCACAGGCGGGTCTCACCAGTTAAATTGAGAAGTCGCACATATCGTACGTGGAGTATAAAGTGCTATTGCCAACCAGCAACCATTTCTCGTCAGCGAAGACTGGAGCCACAACTGAACAACTTCGGTTTCATATTCGTCATACGAAGAGTGGGAAGACTACGGAAACTCTGCTGTCTTCGCGCTGGGAACTTGCGACCTCAGCTATCTATCATCGTCAACTACGTGATAGACTACCACCGAGCTACTGAAACTACTTACATCAACTTCGAACAACTTGAACTCTTGCCATGCTCAACCTGCAGCAGGAATGTTTTAACAACATCAAAGCGTTGTGTACTAACTACAGAAAAGACTCCCCAGGGAGGAAAACTGAAGATTACTTGGTTAAACGCCTCGAGTCGCTATTAACTCAATGGACGGACTTCGAGGACCGTCACCGAACACTCGTGGATACTTGCGAGGATAAGGACATCCCTTACTTCACCCAAGATGTCTATACTAGATTAAAAGAAATGTACGAAACTACCCGGAAGAACATGGAAGTACTACTGCAACAATATCGTGACAGGAAGAACATAGTCTTCGACTTCACGGGAGTTTTGATGCAACTGTTGGCTTCCTCGATAGTGTCTCTGCCGCTGACCAGGTCGTCCATATAAAGTTGATGTTGTAGCACGTCGCGGAAAGTAAAGTCCCAATCCTTTTTATGCACTTTTATTGTATAAGTAGGTAAACACAGTAAAGGGTGGTAACTCTTCCGATATGTGTATGTCTTACGACGGTTGATGACGTACTCGTTAGTAATAATAAAATATGTTAAATATGATGCAAAATTACTCGCGGCCAAGTAAATAGCAACTTCAGCAAATACCGGTTGCTAACATGTTCGGTAGGACCGTACATACTGGCAACCCCAAAAAAGGAGAAAATCTAAGTCAAAATCGGAGAGTTACCCATACAAAGCAAGTAAATATAAAATCGATAAAACACAAGTAAAAAGTAAAAATAAATTATGTGTCAAAGTCGAAGGCGACGTTGTCGTGGGCGTGGGTCACGGGAGCGTGCGTGCGTCGCTGCTGCGCGGGCGCCGGCAATCTCTCCGGCCGTGTGGGTCGGCTCTGTAGCTCGATGTCTTCGTGAAGGGGTACATCTTTGTTTCCCTTGCGTCTCCTACTGCATAGTAACAGCGCTGCACGGTGCTTTAGAGTCCATACGACGGCTGCGACTATTACAGCTCCAAGCAGCGTATAAGTTATCGCATACAGATGAGTATCGTAAGTTGTCGCGGTTGAAGGTAGAATTTCTTTACTTTTTAATGTAAGTATCTGTTTCTCTATCTCATCTGTTTCTCCTGGATTTGTTGGTAAAGTATTTCTTCTTCGTTGGTACGATAGATCCACGATGTTGTTTACAGTTGTATTCAGATCGGGGAAGTCGAAGAAGTGACTCATCTTCATATTGGAATTGTATTCGTTGTGCGAATAAATAGTTAACTCCTTTGATTGTAGAACACATCCTTCCGATAGTATCACGACGCTAGACGCCGTTATAGTATGCGCCTTGACGTCACTTGCACATATTGTACGGAACGTGCATGTTCCGCAACACACGGCCAGCCAGCTATTCGTCGCGTGTAACTCGATCCAGGAATTATCGCATGTAGACTGTTGGACGTCACATGGTGTCCTCGTCATACTACTCGTAGTGTGATGACTTAACAGTTTTGCTTCGCAGGGAGCGTAGTTATTATTTAAATTATATACTGGTAGGTTCTTGAAGCAAATGAAGCGTTCCGGTTTTAGTTGAGTGCACAGCTTCATCTCATCTTCACTCACGGTGATGTAACTGTTCAGCTGGAAGTTCACAGCTACATATTGCGCCTGCAGCTGCATAATAGTTATCTCCGACTCTGTTTTCACAGGCAGAGGTATGGCGCGATAGACGAAATAATCTTGATCGGATGTAAGAGGAATGTGTATTTCGAATAGGAAGTAGTTGTTTGTCACTCGAGCCTTCACATGCATAAGTTTATACACATCCTTTATATTATTTTCGACGTTTTCTACGGGAAGTGATAAAGTTTTCGGTAGTCTTCCAGAAATCAGGTGTAACTGCTTAATCAGCTCTACTGGAGAGAGGAGATGTACATCCATGTGTCCTTTATAGACGTCCGTAAGAGAGTCAAATAAAAGTTCCTGCATTGTTCTCATGTTTTTCGTCAGTAAGTACGTCGTTAAAGAGGCAGAGTTGAAGAAAGTAGTAGCCATCATAATCTCCAAAGTTGACTCGATTCTGGCCATATTCGAATCTGTCTGATTCATAAATTCCTCTAACATGATAAACTGTCGGTTGATGTTGTCTTCAGTCTTTTTGAGAACTTTATTTTCTAGCTCTACAAGGGAGGTCTGATTTTTTGTCAATTCTAGTAAGTATTTCTCGTTGTTTCGTAATGCTTCAATGTCCTTTTCATATTTATCAGCGAAGTTTTGATCTAGTATACCAAATAGGCTGTTGGCGATGCTGCCGATCCCGTTAATAAGACCTCTTTTCTTCCTGTCGGATAAGTGTCGGTGTGGAGCTAGTAGAATATCGTTGTAGTGGATAAGTAAGTCCATTTCGTGGTCCAACTGATTTAACGTAGACTTGCAGTATCTGGGATCTGTTTTCTTGCACAGTTCAGTCAAATTGTGAAGATAATATTCAACTTTTTGCACACCGTTCCAGTAATTAGTTAGGTTGTAGTACATGAGTATAGTCCATTCATCGTGTACTGTTTGTAATGTTCCGGCGGCGTCGTAGTAGATAGGTCGAGTCGGCTCCAGTTCTGTAATACGAGCGCCTTGCGATAAGTGAGCGCCAGCGTTAGCTCGTGCGCCGCTGACTAATGTAAACATTGTTACGAGTAGCGTAATCAATGTTGTGAGTGATCTTTTCACATCTGTTTTTCTCTTCGGCGATTTTGGTTCATCCCTTTTATAGTCTTGTAGACTTTCAGTAGCGGATGTATTGTCCAGCGGCAGTGGTGACAATTTGACTATCGGGCGTTTAATAACGCCTGTTTGCGTCTTCAGAGTAGTCACGCGCACGTAGCCGTCGGTGCCCGGGTGTACTTGTAACACCTTTCCCAAAGCCCACTTCCCGGGCGGCAAGTTGTTATCTTTTACCAATACGACGTCGCCTACTTTGAGATTATTTGTCAGCTTATTCCATTTACAACGACTTTGTAGTTGCGTCAAGTATTCGTTTGACCAACTTTTCCAAAATTGCTGCAACATGTTTTCAGTTAATTGCCAGCGACGCCGTAAGTCTAGAGTTCTTATGTCGCTGTGATCAGAGCGGGGCAGTGACATCGTTGGCCCGCCAGTCAGAAAGTGACCCGGTGTTAGGTAGTTATAGAACTCATCCGGATCTTCAGTAAGTGCGCATAGAGGGCGGGAGTTCATGCACCCTTCGATTTGAGTTAGTAGAGTCGAGAATTCTTCGAAAGTGAGCTTTTGTTCTCCCAGGACACGACGTAGATGGTGTTTCATCGACTTGACGGAAGCTTCCCATAGACCGCCAGCAGATGGCCATGCCGGCGCGTTAAAATGCCACTGTAATTCCAGTTTGTTGATTTCTTCGAAGAATTCTGGTGACATCAGCGTTTTGAACTCCTCAAATTCGTTGCGTAACAACTTGGCTCCTCCGATGAAGTTGGTCCCGCAGTCGGAGTATACATGGCTTGGCTTTCCTTTTCGCGCGCACATTCTTTGGAAAGCAGCTATGAAAGTTTCCGTTGACAGGTCTGACACGAGTTCAATATGCACCGCTTTGGTGGCCATGCATACAAAAATAGCTATGTAGCCCTTTGAAGTCCGGACGCCTCTGCCTTTGTTGGTTTTGACCTCTACGTGACCGGTGAAGTCGACCCCGGTGTGTGTGAAAGGACGTGAAGGAGTTGTCCGTTGTGGTGGCAAGTCGCCCATAAGTTGGCTATTCGTTGTTGTCTTGTATCGGTGACAACGTACGCAGCGGGTCAGTTTGGACTTGACAGCTCGATTCCCGCCAACAATCCAATAGCGTTGTCGTATGTGCGCTAGAGTAAGTCGCGCACCCCCATGCAGTACGGCTAAATGTGCTTGCTCAATCAGTAGTTCCGTAAAGCGTCCTTTGTGGGGTATGATGACGGGGTTCTTCATCTCGAATGGAAGGGCTGACTTATTGAGACGCCCACCCACACGCAGAATCTTTTCTTCATCCAAGTAAGGATTTAGTTTGAAGATCGAACTCCTGTTCGGTATTGGTTTGTCTCTACTGAGACAGTTGTATTCATTTTCAAAGTCGCGTTGCTGCACGTGCCTAGTTATACACTGTTTTGCAGCGGTAATTTCTATTGTAGATAAGACGCCGCCGGTTTCAAGTTTCACACTGTTCCGTGCATTTGTACCGAAGCGTCGTACCCAGCCGATGACGTACTCGTTAGTAATAATAAAATATGTTAAATATGATGCAAAATTACTCGCGGCCAAGTAAATAGCAACTTCAGCAAATACCGGTTGCTAACATGTTCGGTAGGACCGTACATACTGGCAACCCCAAAAAAGGAGAAAATCTAAGTCAAAATCGGAGAGTTACCCATACAAAGCAAGTAAATATAAAATCGATAAAACACAAGTAAAAAGTAAAAATAAATTATGTGTCAAAGTCGAAGGCGACGTTGTCGTGGGCGTGGGTCACGGGAGCGTGCGTGCGTCGTTGGCTTGTTTACTTGTACCGTCGTTGGCTTGGCTGTACTTGTTTGATGCAACATCTAAAGTCCAGACTGAGGGGAGAAGCGGAACGTCTGGTTCATCACTTAAACACCAGTGCTGAAAACTACGTGTCATGCTGGGAGATACTTCTTCACAGATATGGCAATCGTCGGCTGCAATTCACCTCATTTGTCAACTCTATGTTGAACCTGCCTGTCATACAAAATCCCGACAGCAATAACATCAAAAAGATGCATGACATCATGACTGAATGCCTAAACGGGCTGACTAACATGGAAGTCGATACAACTAACTGGGACCCGCTCATCGTACACCTAATGTCTCAGAAACTGGACTCCACGACTTTCACCGAATACAATAAGGATTTGCAAGACCACAGGGAATTACCCAATTTGACAGACTTCCTGGGCTTCCTAGAAAATAAATTCATGGCTTACGAAGCTATGAAGAATACGAAAAAGGAAGCACCCACCACTCAAAGACTGAAGACAACATCAACCGACAGTTTATCATGTTAGAGGAATTTATGAATCAGACAGATTCGAATATGGCCAGAATCGAGTCAACTTTGGAGATTATGATGGCTACTACTTTCTTCAACTCTGCCTCTTTAACGACGTACTTACTGACGAAAAACATGAGAACAATGCAGGAACTTTTATTTGACTCTCTTACGGACG
Organism: Argyresthia goedartella; assembly: GCA_949825045.1. Classification (NCBI taxonomy): domain Eukaryota; kingdom Metazoa; phylum Arthropoda; class Insecta; order Lepidoptera; family Argyresthiidae; genus Argyresthia; species Argyresthia goedartella. The sequence continues at coordinate 15,303,572 of OX463808.1, read as the reverse complement.
TCTATAAAGGACACATGGATGTACATCTCCTCTCTCCAGTAGAGCTGATTAAGCAGTTACACCTGATTTCTGGAAGACTACCGAAAACTTTATCACTTCCCGTAGAAAACGTCGAAAATAATATAAAGGATGTGTATAAACTTATGCATGTGAAGGCTCGAGTGACAAACAACTACTTCCTATTCGAAATACACATTCCTCTTACATCCGATCAAGATTATTTCGTCTATCGCGCCATACCTCTGCCTGTGAAAACAGAGTCGGAGATAACTATTATGCAGCTGCAGGCGCAATATGTAGCTGTGAACTTCCAGCTGAACAGTTACATCACCGTGAGTGAAGATGAGATGAAGCTGTGCACTCAACTAAAACCGGAACGCTTCATTTGCTTCAAGAACCTACCAGTATATAATTTAAATAATAACTACGCTCCCTGCGAAGCAAAACTGTTAAGTCATCACACTACGAGTAGTATGACGAGGACACCATGTGACGTCCAACAGTCTACATGCGATAATTCCTGGATCGAGTTACACGCGACGAATAGCTGGCTGGCCGTGTGTTGCGGAACATGCACGTTCCGTACAATATGTGCAAGTGACGTCAAGGCGCATACTATAACGGCGTCTAGCGTCGTGATACTATCGGAAGGATGTGTTCTACAATCAAAGGAGTTAACTATTTATTCGCACAACGAATACAATTCCAATATGAAGATGAGTCACTTCTTCGACTTCCCCGATCTGAATACAACTGTAAACAACATCGTGGATCTATCGTACCAACGAAGAAGAAATACTTTACCAACAAATCCAGGAGAAACAGATGAGATAGAGAAACAGATACTTACATTAAAAAGTAAAGAAATTCTACCTTCAACCGCGACAACTTACGATACTCATCTGTATGCGATAACTTATACGCTGCTTGGAGCTGTAATAGTCGCAGCCGTCGTATGGACTCTAAAGCACCGTGCAGCGCTGTTACTATGCAGTAGGAGACGCAAGGGAAACAAAGATGTACCCCTTCACGAAGACATCGAGCTACAGAGCCGACCCACACGGCCGGAGAGATTGCCGGCGCCCGCGCAGCAGCGACGCACGCACGCTCCCGTGACCCACGCCCACGACAACGTCGCCTTCGACTTTGACACATAATTTATTTTTACTTTTTACTTGTGTTTTATCGATTTTATATTTACTTGCTTTGTATGGGTAACTCTCCGATTTTGACTTAGATTTTCTCCTTTTTTGGGGTTGCCAGTATGTACGGTCCTACCGAACATGTTAGCAACCGGTATTTGCTGAAGTTGCTATTTACTTGGCCGCGAGTAATTTTGCATCATATTTAACATATTTTATTATTACTAACGAGTACGTCATCAACCGTCGTAAGACATACACATATCGGAAGAGTTACCACCCTTTACTGTGTTTACCTACTTATACAATAAAAGTGCATAAAAAGGATTGGGACTTTACTTTCCGCGACGTGCTACAACATACGATTACTATACTACTACTATTAAAGTCTGACTGGACTATACAGTGGTGTACGAGAAATTATTCTCAAAATGAAATTATTCTTTGATGCAGAATAGCTGCAAAAAGCTCCAATAATACCGTTTGTTTAGTAGTTATGTCATTCATTGTAATGCACGCATAAAATACATAATTTCATCTCGCCACCCCAACGTACGATATTTCACACTAGCAACACAGCGGTCTTCTGACAGCTATCTCTCGAACTAAACCTAGCGACGTGCACGCATCCGCGACCCGTTCCGCATTGTGCCACTGCCAAGCCACACGGAAAACACTTCCTGTGAAGAAAGGGGATCCCCAAAACGAGACACAGGAGCAAATCAAGTGAGTGCTGATTTATCGTACTATTTCCTACATAACTTCATGTTCCTTCGTAGCCAAATTTCTGGCATTTTCAAGTGATTTTGTGCGAGCATTGCAGTGTACAGTGTTATAGTGTTATGTTATATTGTTCATAGTTCCAAAGTCCCTAGTTCAAGCTTTCCTAAAAAATTGTTGTGAAAACTGCGGCAAGTACGACGCCATTGTTCCCACGCCCGCCGTCCGCTGGGTTATTTTCGTTTCAATTTTGTGTTATTGTACAACAATACAGTTAGTTTACGGCTGTACAGCCTAACTAAAGTTCAAATAAGTTCAGTTCAGTTCAAGAAAATAAGTTATATTGTTCAATACTTTTGTGAGTTTAGTAGTGCGAGCCACGTAAATAGTGAAAAATTGTAGGTAGACTAAAAATCTTTGTAATCAGCCTTTGTTCCGCGCCTGGACGCCTTTTGTGATCTCACAGTTCGTGATATTTTATTGTTCGATTCTACACATTCAAGTTACAAATCTCACATACTTACAAGTTTACAAATTTACAATGGAGGCCGAGTTATATGAGAGAGACATTCTTATGCATACTCTGGAGAAAATGGTTGAAACCAGCAGTTCCCAATCGGCCGGTTGAATTTCGTTGTCGTGCACAAGAATTACCAAAAATAAAAACCGCATTCCTGAAGGTCCAAAGCAAGATTGAGAAGTGATACATTAAAAATAAAACGTTTGATAAAGACGAACAATTGGCCGTTAGGGAAAGGTTCGATCATTTGTACTATCAAGTTCAAGCAGCAGCTGACTTGATGAAAGATTAGAGATGAGTCGTACTAGGTAAATTTGGTACTTAGTCCAACTGTTCCTAGTCCTCAAAAATACTTGATCCAAATACCTGTTCTTCGAGTATCACCTAGTCCTAGTAGTATCAGGGGGCGCCCTAGTCTTGTGGTATCGTCGTAAAGTACTAAGTAAAGTCACGTCTTACATCTTAGGACGATACCAGTGATAACCACTAAACAAACATACCATAGCTTCACGCCTTTCCCATACGGGGTGGCACAAGGACAATCGACAGATTAAACTAAACGATGGTGTAAATAAAATAATTAAGCATAGTGATTTAAATAAAGACAATGAAACGAATGCAGTCGGTTAAAAATAACTAAATAAGGCTATCGTTCCAGCATCTATTGTTCTTCATTGTTAGTTTGTTCGGCCTATGTCCTTAGGCGACTACACCAACTAAGTGAACCAAACTATAAAAATATAGCTCCAAACAAAGTAGCTCTACCTAGTATCATAAAGAAGAACTAAGATATTTACACGCTACTCGCCAACAGATGGCGTGGGAGAAGAATAAATATTTTATCGATAAACACGCTATTCGCCAAAGGACGGCGTTGGTAGTCGAAAACGCGTCTCAAATCAATGAAACTCTATTGAAAGCGCTATCCAGCAGGTTTACGCAAATAGTAACAATAATTTTGTAGTGATATAATGTATTATAATCGTAACCTTACTTCCATAGCATCATCGACATACTTAGAATTATATTTTTTTGGTACTAATATTTTCATATTATTACCTACCAATATTTTTGTTCTTTTTATGTTATAGTAACCTTCTAATATTTACACAGTATAATGGTGGAAGTCACGTATAAAGTATAAATATAGGCATAAGTATCTTCATCTTTTTCATTTGTTGACGCAACTTAAATAACGTTTATATACTCTAAAAATAAATCTTCAGAAGCAGTTACACCTAGATAGGTATATAAAGTTCAGCAACTGATATTTCTTGAGTTTTGTCCAACATAGCGTCGATTTTTTGAAGTAGCGAACCACTTGTTTGAGTTTTTCTATTAAATCAGTGATTTCAGACGTCGACTTTTATTTGAGCAAGAAAGAGAAACACGTAAAAAGTGGAAAGTATTATTACCCGAATAGTTAAACAATCACCTGATTGAATCTCGAATCATTGATTCTCGGCGAGATGTCAATATAATTCGTCTACTTGCTCTAGTTACGCTGCTAGGTTCAACCACCTTCGTGATTCTGAAGTTTGATTTGGCAAAAAGACAATGTCCTTGACACTCATTATGAAGCGAAAAAGAGATTGTAATATACACGCAATCACACTCGCTTATGGTAAAACGTACGAAGCACAAAATACATAGGTAGGTATACAATCACTCGTTCATTACTGGATTCAACGACCTCCTTGTTTTCTAAGTTCGATTTCGCGAAAAGAAGATGTCCTTTTCACTCACTCATTATGAAGCGAAAAAGAGATAGTAATATACACCAACCCACACCCGCTTACAATGAAACGTACGAAACGCAGAATCAGCACGGCTGCTGACGAGCAACGCCGAACATTTCCGAATCATCTCGAAATCCCCCGAATACCTTGGATTGGAACGTTGAGAACAAGTCCGCGTACGCTTATTAGCACGCGTTACGCGTATCGATACCCGAGACTTGGTAATACTGATACTAGATACTCGATAGACTCGGCTTCGATACTCGAAATTTGATACTCGTTGGATCTAGTCCGTACGTTTGCGGATCAGGTACGGGCTAGTATTGAAAAATACCTATTATTTGTACCTGTTCTAGTATATACGCCTCAACTCTATGAAAGATGCTGAACGGCGTAGCTCTGTAACAGGACAGACACGGTCTTCTTCCCACACTTGTCCTAACAAAATTAAACTACCGGCTCTTACTCTGCCGCAATTTGATGGCCGCATTACCGAGTGGAACTCATTTTATGGAACATATTTACAGGTCATTGATCGATGACAATAGTGCCTTGTCGTGCGTTGAGAAGTTTAGGTATTTAGCGCTGTCCCTTAAAGGGGAACCCTTTAACCTTATCAAATCAATCCCAATCACGGAAGACAACTATCAAATTGCATTGCAAACTCTTATCAATAGGTACGAAAATAAGCGGTTGATATCCAAAAAACATGTCGATAACATTATTTACCTGAAACCCATGTCCGAAAAAAAAAATGTGCAGGAGTTGCGTCATTTGCTAAACGTCTATAATGAAAATCTTACTGCGTTAGAAACAATGAAGTTTCCAGTTTCCGAGTGGAGTTTTTTGTTGCTAAATATTCCTTTACGCAAATTAAACAAAGATGTTCGTACACGTTTTGAGTTATCCTTGAGGTCCCCGATTGAGATCCCACAAGTAATTGTACTTCTGGAGTTTCTCGACAAAGAGTTAGCAACGTTCGAAGTGATGTCAGCATCAAGTACTCGTGCCCCTGCACAGCTTATCGACGTGCCGTCGTCGTCGTCGTTGGCACGCGCATTCCGTTCTAATACTACGAGTGTAGGTACTCACGAGTTGTCATGGCGAAAGATAGGTCGCGCGAATTCGGTTGCAACCTCGTCTTCGCATACACCGGTCACTCTTTCAAGAAGCATGAGTGTACACAACCCAGTTCAAAGTACACTGAGGTGTTCTTACTGCCAAAGTGGTCACCTCTTAAGTGCTTAAGACAAATTTACTTCACTGTCAACAACAACAAATTTACTCATTAGTAACCGTAATAAGTTTTTGCAAAATAATAACATTTGTGTTAATTGCCTTTACAGTGGGCACTCAGATAAAGATTGTCAGTCAAAGTATACGTGTAGAACGTGTTCAAAACGTCATCACACATCATTACATGAGAATGTTCAACATGTTACTCTGACAAACTTTTCCCAGTTGGAGTCTTCAACTATCAATGCGTCCCCAAAACCTAGGTCCGGTACGGGGCATCAAGTTTAAATCAGTCAGACCGTAGCGCCACCAATCTGTGGTACGGAGAATATTGTTCAGATCAAACCGGCCGTAGCGCCACTCTCCGGTACGGAGAAAAAAGTTCAGATCGAGTCCTCGACTCTTAGAGCGGCCCGAGTGCCCGAGTTCCCTACAGGGAAAGTTGTTCGACCTTCTTTGTCAAACGACTCTGCTAGTAAGGAGAATTGTACGGCTGCGCTGGTGATGATACTGTTACAACCCTTATTAATATGTAGATAAAGCTTAATAGAGCATAATCTCCACATGGCTGTATTTTTCCGTGTTAATTACTGTTGATCATCATTTTTAGACTTCGTCGTTTCTTACTCTTTTGTATTTTGATCAGTTAGATTCAGTCACTCGTGGAAAGCGGTAAAGCATTCTGCTACCTCAAAATTGGGAAGTTATAAAGTTCGTGTAATTCTCTCTGAGATCAATAAATATTAGTGTTAGTGACTTTGTGTTTTTTTTTTTAAAAGACATACGACCCAGGCCGCCTAACAACTGGTGTCAGAAGTGGGATGAAAGGAAGGTCTTATTTACTGAGACTCTGTCATCCGAATCCGTGGCCACGTTTCGTCAAACGATCGACAGTAAGACTCGACCCCAGGTTGAGCCTTCATCAGCCGCATCCTAGCACCTAGTGACCAGACGGTTAGTCTCCGCTCCGTAGCGTGAGCCCGCGATCTTCACACACGAACTGCTTCACCAACCGGGTTGACGGTCAGCCTCAGCATCAGCTCGAGCCCGCACCATTACTCATCTGTAGATGATGACACAGATCTAACTCAACCACCATCATCCAAGGAAACATTCTCCCACGCCAGTCTTCATACAAACTCTGTTTTGTGGAAAATTCCACACCGTCAACTGCCGCCTTCACGTTATCTGCTGGCGATAGTAACAGGAGCGTTGCAAAGCCTGCAATTCATTGGATACCCTCGGACTCCATGCATTAGCGCATACTTTCCTGCGCGCCACCTGCCTGCACACATACTACCTGCGCGTGGCACTACCGTGCGAATGAAACTTGAGATCTTCATCACCGTGTTCTTGTGAGTTAAAATTCAAAGTTTACATTAAGTGTTTCAGTGATATTTCTACAAGGTTTTACTATAATTTTATGCTATTTTACATTTTATAATTTTTACTTGTGTATGATTTCTAATTATATACTACACTTGTCTAACATCTCACAGTTCGATTAATGTCGAAACTTAAATCTGAAACCGAAGACGTCAGTCTAATATAAGAAGATAGCGAATCTTCAGCAGCCGAAACCGCTGAATCTTCTAACTCAACACCTGAAAAACCCTCTAAAACCAAAATGTCTGTCACTCTTGGTGTTCTCACTAAATTCATCAAAAGCTGGTGACAAGGAGTCACTCCCTGCTTTCTTAACAAACTGTGACAATGCCATGTCCCTAGCTACCACCGAGCAACAAAACGTGGTCTGCAAATATATACTCTCTCAACTAGAGGGTAAGGCTCAAGTAGCCTGTAGCTTAAAAAGCTTCACAAAATGGGAGGATATAAAAGCCTTTCTCAAATCAACTTTTGGGGGAAAAAAACACGCAACACATCTTTTGGTTGACTTGCAAAATTGCAGACAACTCTTTTCAGAAGATGTCACCAAATATTCATTGCGTATTGAGTGTATACTAACTAGAATACAATCCGACATTCACTACAATTGCAAAGATTCCAAAGAACTTCTTTGCCGTATAGCAGCCATGGAAGATCTCGCGCTCAATACCTTCATGTTAGGCCTAAGTGGCTCAATTTCTAATATTGTGCGATGCAGAAACCCCTCAAGTTTAAATGAAGCGGTACAGCACGCTATTGAAGAGGAAAAACTGTACAACTTAAAACAACAGTCAAAATCCTCACATCGCTTTTAAAAACAGTGCTCTACATGCAATAAATTAGGGCACACATCCTCTGAGTGTTATAAAAATAAAAAGCCTCACTAACATAACACACAAAGGTCCTTTAACGTAAATTCTGCCCAAACCCAAGGTTCATCTCAAGGTTCAACTAATGCTGTAAGAATCTTGGTCATATCCTTCAGGAGTGCCGTAAACTCAAATACAAAAATCGGCAAAATAATAACCAAGGTCAAATACCAAACTCTAACTCAACTCATGCAAACGTGCATGTAACACGTGAAGACCATGGCCTTGATTTAAAAAGCGAATTATTTCGGATCAGTGCCTGCCGAAATCGTGCTTTAAAAACGGCACAAATAAGCCCTCTGATTTTGACTCTATCCTTACTAAGTCCCAAAACTTAAATTCACCTCGGGAAACTTTCCCGAGTCACACACCTCGTAAAAATTCGAGTTCATCTCAGCATCCACTGGGTTCACTGAGTTCACTGAGTTCATCTCTGCCTAAAGGCAAGAGCTAAGTCCACACCTCACGTGCCACAATGCGAAAGCACGTCGAGTCATGCTATTTTAAATCAAAACCCACCTCGAGAAAATTCGAGTCCTACTAATTTTACGAAGTCAAAAAAATACATCTCGTAACAAGTCGAATTCTACCACTTCTATATCCCGGCAAAATAAACAAAGGTCACTGAACCCTTCTAATAACTGCACTGAATTAAATCATACTACCGACTCTATTCTCATCTTTGAAACCTATACCAAAAAGGTGTCTCTACCACACATTTGTTTACAAACTAGCCATTCTACGGAACCACTGTGTTTCCTCGTAGATACAGGCGCGAGCATCAGTATCGTCAAAAGCTCAAGTCTCAGAGAAACTCCACACCTTTCACACGAAATTGTAAGACTCAAAGGCATAAGTAACACTGAATCTTTAACTAAAACATTAGGAACCTTTCAGATGGTAATTAACATACCCCAAGAATCATTGAATTACAAATTTCATGTTACAAGCGATGACGTCAGTTTGGAATTCTATGACGGAATCATCAGCAGTGATTTCTTTAGTAATTTTAAAGTAAAAATTGACTATCACTTAAACACTTTGCTTATTAAAGGCCAATCCCTACCTATTGTTTATAATCAGCCAACCTACATTATACCGACCCGCTCTGAGGCCGTTATCGAATGCTCAGTATCAAATTACTCGCCCGAGCTTTATCAAAATAATGAAGCCCTTATTCTAGATCATGTCTTATGCAATGGTGTTTATGTTGCTAATTGCATCGTCTCAATTAAATCTAATGCAAAAGTTAATGTCTCTGTTTAAAACACCACTGAATCAAGTATAGAAGTCAAAGACTATTATGTGAAACTAACACCATTCGAACAGAAGTTCCTCACTGAGTCTTGTCACAAAATAAATTCGATAACTACTTCTGAATCGGATTGACTAAATAGAGTGCTAAGTCAAATCCGCTGTTCTCATCTCAATGATGAAGAGAAAAGGTCACTATTCGAATGCTGTTCCCAGTACCCTGTCATTTTCCATCTCGAAGGTGACCCTCTGTCTTTCACTCATGCTATCGAGCATTCTATTAATTCCGGTAATGCACCGCCTATTCACGTCAAATCATATCGCTTCTCTGAGTGTCATAAAGAGGAAGTTGACACTCAAGTCAAGAAAATGCTCGACCAAAATATAATCCGTCCCTCTGTTTCACCATGGAGTGCCCCTGTGTGGGTTGTCCCAAAGAAAATAGACGCTTCAGGCAAAAAGAAGTGGAGAATCGTCATCGATTACCGTCGTTTAAACGACGTCACTGTTTCAGAAAGCTATCCACTGCCTCTAATCACCGACATTCTTGACCAATTAGGACATCCCAAGTACTTCAGTGCTTTAGATCTCGCGAGCGGATTTCACCAAATTGAAATGGGCTCAGTCGACGCCCCAAAAACTGGATTTACCGTGTCTACCAACTCTAGTAGCTCTGGCCACTACGAGTTTGTCAGAATGCCTTTCGGGTTGAAAAATGCCCCTGCTACTTTACAACGCCTTATGAATACGGCGCTTTCAGGGCTTCAAGGTCTCCACTGCTATGTTTATTAAGACGACTGTATCATATACTCTCATGACCTTGACTCCCACATGACCAAGCTAAAGCTAGTCTTCGACCGACTGCGTGAATTCAACTTGAAACTGCAGCCAGACATGTGTGAATTCTTACGCCGCAAAATCGCATATTTAGAACACATCATAACGGACAAAGGCGTGTCTCCGAATCCTGAAAAAGTTGAATCCGTGACAAATTTTCCCACTCCGACTAACGTAAAACAAATCAAGTCCTTCCTAGGCCTAGTCGGATATTACAGACGATTTATTGAGAATTTTTCTAAGTTAAAAAAACCACTGACTTCACTGCTTAAAAAGGATATTCCATTTGATGGGACTAGAACAACAAAATGCTTTCCAAATTCTCAAGGAGAAACTCACCACACTACTTCGCCCCACTACTTCAATACCCTGATTTTTCAGCTCCGTTTGTGATAACTTTGGATGCTAGTAACTATGCTGTCGGTGCAGTTCTGTCCCAAGGCGACATAGTTAAAGACCAGCCTATTGCCTACGCCTTGTATACATTAAATAAGCCAGAAGGCAATTATTCAACTACCGAGAAGGAACTTCTCGCGATCATATTCGCAGTCAAAACTTTCCCTCCCTATATATTTGGTCAGAAATTCAAAATTGTCACAGACCATCGTCCCTTGGTATGGCTGTTCAACGTAAAGGATCCTGGCATTAGACTCATTCGTTGGTGCCTTAAGCTTGAAGAGTACGACTACAAAATAGTGTACAAACAAGGTCGTCTCAACTCTAATGCTGACGCGTTATCACGCTGTCCCGTCAACGCAATTCACGCTGATTCCCTGTTAAATTCAACTTACGAAAAGTATTTCAAGGAACAGTTTACAAACAAACTTCCAGATTCCAACACTGTTATTGAGGAGCACACTGAGGCTCTACAGCTGACTAAATTAAAATTAATAACATGTCCCGTCTCATTAGATCTCGATTACTCTTTGCCTCACTGCGAAGAGATATTGTCGCAACTCGACAATTCCGCTGACTTGTTCAATTCTGGGCGAGAACCTATAACTGTTCAGAGCGTAAACAGTAACAATAAAATATATTACTTTCCATACACTAAGGTTCATCACTATGAAGAGACGAAGTACAAGGACATTTACAACTTAGAGATCTTATTCTGAAAGATTACCCTGAAACCACTGATCTCGCAACATCCGACTTTACAGACCCATTTTCCAAAATTTCATATACGAAAATCTATAATATGATTTCCCAAGTTTTTAATAACACTAACATCAAAATTCATATCTACAAAAATCAATTTTTCTACCCGACTCCTGTCGAGGCCCCAAAAATGTTAAAAGAAAACCACGATTCTACTATCGCTGGTCACCCAGGGTCAAATCGGATGTACAATAGAATAAAAGCTGCCTTTTACTGGAAAGGCATGCGTTCTGATATTGAGGATTATGTTAAGAAGTGTAAACCATAGTCGTGCGGCTGGCGCGGCGTTCCGTTCGCGACGAGCTGCTGAAGGGCGCGAAGGTGCGGCGCGGCACCACCACTGACGGCCTTGGCCTGCCGCCTCACGCTCCGCAGAAAATGCACGTGAATGAGCGCCTCACGAGAGAAAACCGGGTCCTGTTTGCCAAAGCCCGTGAATTGGGGAAGCTGGGTTGGCAATTTATATGGACCAGGGATGGTCTCGTGCAAGCCAGAGAGTCCAAGTCAGCTAAAATACAATACATCCGATGCGAGGCTGATTTGAAGCGTGTTTTTGCCGACATCCCATGTTCTAACACAAAGTAACGAGCTTACTGTATTGTTGCTTTCACAGAATTGTTTACTTTGCACTATCTCAAAACACATTTTTGTTATTTACGTACTTGTACTTTTATCTCAATGTCAATGTCCTTCGTTTCACAAACATTCTTCCATTTTACTCTTAGGTTTCATTGTTATTTGTAACCAGTCACTTTGTTATACGATTGCCGACTCAACAATTTCCTTCTTATATAGTTTTACGCTGTATTGTACCGACGGCACCATGTGGTGTGCGTACGCGGCGGCTAATGGGCTTGTTGTGACTCATGCAAAACTGGTTTCTGGGCAAGTTACGCAGCTCATACACAACACTTCTATTATTTCTATTTGCACACTCAAATCACGCTTACAAAATTATGTTACTACTATCTATTTATTGTACTATAGTTTACTTATTCGTATTATTTTATCAATATCCGTCTTTTACCGATTTGCGCAGGATTGCTTTAACTATCAAATACAGAGCTGACTAACAAACATATCAAAATTTCATTGTGGAACGCGGGATCTTTGAACACAGGGCACGATGAGCTCACAGTGGCTATGCTGCAGAGATCACCCGATATCTTAGCGGTGAACGAGACTTGGCTTAGGGACGGCGAGGTGGGGCGCGCACCGGTGATACCGGGATACAGATTACGTCATCTGGCCCGCCCGCTCGATGTTAGACAGGCTCGCAGCGGTGGTGTCGCATTTTACATTAAGCTAGGTTTAAAAGCAAGGGCCTACCCTCACCCGCTATCAGAGTCTAAAGTCGAGCAAATGTGGCTTTCCTTAAATGTAAATTCAACTAAAATTATTATAGGTACAGCATATCGACCGCAGTGGATGAAAGTAGACGACTTTTTGGATGCACTTACAGACTCCATTACATCATTTTCGAGATTTGATCGTATAGTTCTAACTGGCGATTTCAATATTGATTTATGTGATTATGACAACATAATGACTCGTAAGTTGCGGCAGTTTCTCGAGTACACGAAACTGGTAAACTGTGTAGCGGAGCCAACGCATTTTACCGATACTAGCGCAACATTGATCGATCTTGTCTGCACAAATGCACATGTGGCTGGAGTTTCCGTTGAGCATATGCCAGATCTCGGTGCACATGCTTTCGTTACAGTGGAATTAAAGTTAAAAAGGGATAAATATCAACCGCGTAAGATTACGTACAGACCTCTAAAAGATATTGATATGCCGTGTTTCAACGACTATTTAAATAAATTTAATTGGGACGCTATCTTGGAACATACAAATGTTGATCTTATGTTAGATGCTTTTGAAAAATGCATTATTGAGTTGTTTGACAAATTTGCCCCTTTAAAAACAATGGTTATAAAGAATAAACCCATGCCATGGTTGACCAGCAATGTCAGGTACATGATGAAGCTTCGTAACAAGGCTCACGACCGTTATAAGCAGTCAAAATCTGAATCTCATCGGCAAGAATATAAGTCACTAAAACATTTAGTTAATACTAGTTTATTCGCGGAGAAGAAAGCATTTTTCGACGAAAATATTAACAAAAACTTCCATAACCCTAAATTATTGTGGAAAAAACTTAGAGATACTACATTACCAAATTTCAAGAAAACTAATGATATTCCTGATAACATTGGGACTCCCGACGAAATGAATATGCACTTTTTAAATATTCCAGGGGTCAACTCTGTTAAGATTTCAGATCTCACTTTCTTTGAGTTTCACAGACATGGCCCTGCTGTCTTCCAGCTTCAACCAGTAAATGAGCATGCTATCGGTAAAATAATTTGCAAAATGAGTTCTAACGCTTGTGGTGCTGATCACATTACCATGAGCATGATAATACTGACGTTACCGCAAACTCTTAAAATTATCACCAATATTGTAAACAAATCTCTTACTACGGCCACTTTCCCCACTCACTGGAAGAATGCTGTCGTGCGGCCGATCCCAAAAAATAATTATCCACAACGTGTATCCGACTTGCGTCCTATCAGCATTCTTCCGTATTTATCTAAGATTCTTGAAAAGATTGTTTATAATCAGGTCGTCTCATTTGCGGAAATAAACCATATATTACCCAAGCTACAGTCTGGATTTAGAAAGAACCGGAGTACCACGACTGCCCTGCTTGATGTCGTAGATAATATACTTGCGGCTCAAGATACCGGAAATGGCACTATCCTTACCCTCTTAGATTTTTCTAGGGCTTTTGACTCAATCAATTCGTGTATGTTGCTTTCTAAACTTAGTTATTATGGGTTTGACACGGCCGCGGTGAGATGGTTCGAAAGTTACCTTACGAATCGTAGTCAGCAGGTGGTTTTAAGGAAGAATGATGGCTCCTGTGATGAATCGCAAATCACCTGTACTGATAGGGGTGTCCCCCAAGGTACCATATTGGGGCCTCTATTATTTATTATTTACAGTGCTGATATCATAAAATGCATTACTCATTGCAAATATCACATTTATGCAGATGACCTACAAATTTATACTGATTTAAATAATGACAATTTTAATGACAATGTTATCCATATTAATAATGATTTAGATAGGGTGGGCGCCTGGGCTGTTAGGAACGCTTTGGTCCTGAACCCAGCTAAGTCAAAATACATGATTTTAGGATCAAAAAATCAAATCAAGACACTTACAAACCTAAACCCACAAATTTCAATCGCGGGTGTCTTGGTTGAGCGTGTAAATGAGGCTCGCAACCTTGGACTTATAATGGACCAAGAGCTTCGCTTTGAGAAACATGTTCTTGAAATGGTCAAGAACTGTTTCTATAGGCTTAGTATATTATATAAGATAAGATGCTTTCTAAGCGAGCAAATGCGCATCTCGCTGTGCGAGTCCTTGGTCTTATCAAAGCTAAATTATGGCATATCAGTATATGGACCCTGTCTTTTCAAACGAACTCAACGGCTGGTCCAAAGGGTTCAAAATGCATGTGCGAGATTTTGTTTCCTTATTCCTTCACGCGGGCACGTAACACCCTTCCTTAACAATGCCAACATACTTAAGATAGCCGGCAGACGGGACCTTCATCTGGCCTCGCTCCTATTTGGTGTAATAAAGCACAAAACGCCCGACTATCTATACGAAAAACTTACCTGGCGACATCCACACCATCACCAGACTAGGACCACCTCGAGCCTACTGTTGATCCCCCGTCACGGGTCTGCTGCTTTTCGGGGCAGTTTCAGATATTTGGCTACGAAGTGCTGGAACAATCTGCCGCCACCAATCCGTGATCTAATGTCTATAGCTCATTTTAAAATAATGTGTAAAAAACATTTTTTAACACTTCAAAAGTCAAGTGTTTGACTCGGTTCCGGTGAGCTCTCACGTTACTCGCGTTACTCGTGTTTTGTTTTATAATGTTACCCTGTGGTTTTAAAGTCGGATGATACTGATACTTTTATGTACTTTATATATTTTCACAATGCACACAAGTTATTTTTGTTTATTCATTTATTTATTTCACTCTCTACGTAGGAATTTATATGTTGTTTTAATAAAATAGGTTATATAACACCCATCCATATATAATACCCACGCACGATATTTAGGTGCCGACAGAATATCAGCGCTGCGGGACTTGCTGCAAGTCCCGCAGCACATGCTGAGTCGGAACCCATTCGCTGTTGCGGTGCACACCGCATGGGGAATCTGGTCATTTTTGCTTTTTTTTTTTTTTTTTTTACTTTTTTGTGAACCATACCTGTGTGTCTTAACAGTGAATAAACGGATTCTTATCTTATCTTATCTTATCTAAACTTTGTCAGGTCAATAAACCTTTACGAATATCAAATAAAGCCCCAATGGAGATTACGTCAACCTCTACGAGACCATTTGAACAATTGGCTCTCGATATAGTTGGTCCATTACCCGACGCGGGTTTCCAAAACTTTAGATTCATCTTAACATTACAGGATGATTTAACTAAATTTTCAAGCGCATACCCCATGGTCACTGCGACAAGTGACGAGATAGCTAGAAATCTCGTACATTTTATGTCTCTTTTTGGATTTCCCAAAACAATACTCACTGATTTAGGTACTTGATTTACCTCATAATTGTTCAAACAGCTTACTGAAATCCTGAAAATCAAGTCTCTAATTACTACTCTTTACCACCCACAGACCAACGGAGCACTAGAACGCTCACATGCTACACTGAAGGAATACCGAAAATCCTTCGTCAACGAAAACCAAAACGACTGGCACTGTTATCTGTTTACTGCCATATTGGCATACAATACTACCCCTCATTGTACCACTTTACCCCATACGAACTTCTTTATGGTTACAAGCATTCCAAATTCCTTTTAAGAGACCTCCAGTAATACTACCTATAACGAGTACATTCGCGCATTGCAATACAGAATGCGTTTTAGCCGCGAAAAAGCTATCGAGAAGATTAGAGCCAGTAAAGAAAGGTCAAAGCAATATTATGACGCAAACTCTTATGACGTCACATATAAATCAGGTGATATGGTTTATTTAAAGCAACACCATAGGCTTAGGAAAGCGCTTTCACCAATATGGAAAGGCCCTTTTAAAATTATAAAAGTGCATAACAAGCACAATGTAACTCTTCAAGTCGGCCGTAAACATATAAAACACCACACAAACGAAATTAAGCCTGCTAAATCTTAACCTAGTCCACTCTATTTATTTACAGAGCCCTGCTCTATGGATGCTACGCTGAGTCTAAAGTTACTCCGATAGTACATAGTCCCGGAATTTATATTGAACCTATTACAACGGTTCACATTCATAACGATTACTGGAAGGTAATCACGCACATTGATCTTATAACCCTAGAGCCCATTTTCAAAATGTAGAACACTTATTACAAAAGAGTCAAGATCTTTGTAATCAAATACAATCATCAGACCTCATCCAATGTAAGGATGTCTCCAGCCCTATTGAAATCTTAGTTGAGTCAAATTTTATCAAATTGCAATCACTATCTCATATTATCTCTACTCAAACCCCAACGAAGGTCAAACGATCTTTAGAATTCGGCGGAGAGATTCTAAAGTTTTTCTTCGGCACATTAGACGCGGACGACGCCCGGAAATATGATGCCGCTATCGAATCTTGCAAAAAAAGCGAGAACGAACTGTTTTATTTGATGAAAGACAACATTCATATTGTTAAATCGACAATTAATAATTTTAACTCTACGATTTATAAGCTCAATCAGAATGAAATTAAACTGAATGCCCAAATTAATAATATGAATGAAATCATATCTCAAATCACGAAAACAGATAATGTGTTATATTCTATGTCTAGGATAAATAGCTTAATTAATATAATCGAAAGTTCCTTAATTTCTCTTTCTAATTTGATAGATACCACGTTAAATGCTATTTTATTTTCTAAGGTTAATACACTACACCCTAGTGTGATAAGTCCTTCAAAACTGTTTGCTGAGCTATCAAAACACAGCAACCACATAAACAAAAGACTAGACTTTCCTGTTGAACTAAATATAAACAACATTCATTCACTAATTGACGTGTCGGAACTTAACTGTTACTATTATAACAATAGGATAGTTTTTGTTTTGCAGATTGCACTAATAACTTCCGATAGGTTCACAGTTTACAAAAATGTAGCTCTGCCTACCCCGCATGATGACTCACATGTCAGAACTTTCGCGCTAATTCAGCCTTCCGATAATTACATTGCTCTAAGTGATAACAGATTGCACTATGCTATGTTGAAAAGTGTAGATAAGTGTAAGAAAATTAATTATAACTACTCCATTTGTAAACTTGTGTCAATATTTTCAAGCAATGTTAATCCGAATTGTGAATCAAAACTCCTCACGGAGGTGACAATGTCCTTGCCTCCTCAATGTAATGCTAAACAGTTATTTGGACAAATAAACATATGGCAAAAGCTTCAAAATAACAAATGGATATATGTACAGTCAAACCCTACTAAACTTACTATGAAATGTGATGATAATATTGTTGATTATTCCGTAGTTGGTACCGGTATTGTAAAACTAACCGAAAATTGTATCGGTTTATCAAAAACTATTCAGCTGATTCCAACTAGTTTTTACTCTTTCGTAATGAAGTCTCCATTGGATATTACTTTTGATATCACATTAGACGACTGTTGTAAGAAAGAAGTTTTTAACCAGACTCTACCTCATTTATCGCCAATGAATTTGAGCAAAATAAGTTTAGAGTGCTTGAAATATGCTACACATAAACTGTATAATTTAGAAGATGAATTAAGTAAGTTACAATCAGAATCCCAATTTGTTAAATACAGTAGATACTATTCAGGTTTCACTTGTGTTTTAACTATTATAATATCTCTGTTTGTTTTGTATAAACTCTATAAATGTTACAGAAATCGAATTGGTAATCGTAACTCTAGATGTTGTATACAGATATTCAATCAATGCAATAATAAGAAGCTGGTCAAACATCAAGCTAAAATGTCTAACTCTATTGAAATGTCAGATGTTTCTACTTCAGATTAAGAAAAAATATCTGTAAAATCTCTGCCAGCCCCACATACTAGTAATAAGTCTTATGATAACCTTCATGGAATCGAGGTTGCTCATCCCTCTAGACGTAATCTTAACTTTTAAGTGAATTCTGATAATACGTTTTGTACTTTTGTGTTAACTGTAGGTTTTGTAAGACTTCCTAAATTTGAGTTTTCTATTTTCACCAAAACTTTAGTTTAGAACTTCGCTTCATTTTTAAAGGGATGAAGCTCCGTCAAAATAGGGGAGCTGTTACAACCCTTATTAATATGTAGATAAAGCTTAATAGAGCATAATCTCCACATGGCTGTATTTTTCCGTGTTAATTACTGTTGATCATCATTTTTAGACTTCGTTGTTTCTTACTCTTTTGTATTTTGGTCAGTTAGATTCAGTCACTGCATTCTGCTACCTCAAAATTGGGAAGTTATAAAGTTTGTGTAATTCTCTCTGAGATCAATAAATATTAGTGTAAGTGACTTTATGTTTTTTTTTTAAAGACAAACGACCTAGGCCGCCTTACAGTACGTCCCACGCAGGCAGCTCCTTATGAGCCGCAGATCGCGCGCGCTCTTGTTGATCAAGGTTCGCTGGTTACGCTGATCTCTGAGACGTGTGTCCAACGTCTTGGCCTACCACGAAAATATGCCAATCCTAACATGACTATTACGGGAGTAGGGGATAAAACCGAGAAACCTCGCGGCTTAGTTTTATGTGAGGTGACGCCCCACAACAAGCCGGAACCTAAACTGTTCATTGACATGTTCCCACATGTTCCAACTTCATTTGATCAAATTGCTCATTTGCAAAACATTCCCTTAGCCGACCCAGACTGACGATCTGAGCGTCCTATTGACATCTTACTTGGTCCGGACTATACAGATGCTTTACATTATATAATAAAATTTGTGTGAAGCTATGTTCGTAGGTACACACAAACGCGGCGACAATGGCCAATACATTGTTGCACTACCGTTCAAAGAGAATGTACCTACTTTGGGACATTCCCGAGACATCGCTCTCGCGCGTTTAATTAAACTGGAGAATCGATTGTCCCGTAACTCTGATCTACGTTCAAATTATAATAAATGTCTCCAAGAGTACATAGACTTGGGGCATATGGAGTTAGTGACAGATTCTGATGACTGTCAAACGTTCCGTATTACATTCCCCATCATGCGGTCATAAAAATGACCACTAGTGGTCGGCCACTAAATGATAATCATTGAAATTGAGATTTTCACCTCTTGACAAGTGCAAGAATATCGCTAGCCCCTAGTACTTCAAATGGAGCTTACCTCCATTTGCCGGGCGGGCACCTTTGAGCTACGTAAGTGGACGAGTAATAACGCAGAATTTCTTTCGAGGTCAAGAACGATGACTCATCATCTTCAAATGATGACACTCTAGTGATTTCTGATCTTGATGGTGAATCATCTGTTAAGATATTAGGCTTGCAGTGGCATCCAAAGTCCGATACGTTCAGCTTTAAGAGTGAAGCCTCCGTAGGTAAATGTACCGAAAGATTTATTCTATCCGAAATTTCTAAAATTTATGATCCTTTAGGGTTCTTTTGTCCTTTAACAATTCTTGTCAAACATTTAATCCAACTTCTTTGGATATCAGGTACAGGTTGGGACGTAGTACCGCTCCAATCTATTTGCGATGTATGGACGGCCTTTGTGGTGGAGTTGCCGCTGTTGACAGATATGCATCTGCCTCTTCATGTGCTTTCACGGACGAATGAGGACGTGCAAATACATGCGTTCGCGGATGCGTCGGAGAAGGCGTTCGCCGCGAGCGTGTATATGCGCGTGGTGGTCGCGCAGGGCGTGGTTCGTGTGTATCTGCTAATAACAAAAACGAAGGTCGCCCCTTTAAAACGCATTTCTCTGCCTCGCTTAGAGTTATGTGCTGTAGAGTACTGCTGGCTGAACTAGTTCAAAAGGTTTTTGTCACCTACGCTGATTTTGTTTCCATTTCAAATATCTTTGCATGGAGCGATTCGTCAATCGTGGATCCGTTCTCCTTCACACGAGTGGAAAACATTCGTGTCGAATCGTATCAACGAAGTAACAAGTCGAGTTCCGGCGTCCAACTGGCGCCATGTTCGTTCTGAAGACAACCCCGCCGACCCGGCGTCGCGTGGTGTTCTTCCATCTCAACTTGGTCATGACTTGTGGTTTACTGGCCCAAGCTGGCTCAAAAAGCCTCAGCTTGATTGGCCTGTTTCAAATATAGATGTTGCCACCGACGAAGAACGTCGTAAAACCGTACATATCTCACAATGTACCAACTCTATGGACCTACAATTCATAGAACGATAGTCATCCCTTCCGAAACTACTACGGGTGATGTCGTACGTGTACATATTCATTAATAAATGTCGTAAGACTAAATCTGATTTCAATGATGTACAAATTTCCGTTCCCGAGATAAATCAAACACTAAAAAATCTGATCTGTCTAGTTCAAAACAATGAGTTCGCCGATGATATATCGCGACTCAATTCAAATAAAAACTGTTCACCGCGATTACAAAGGCTCAAGCCTTTCATTGACGATTCTGGGCTTGTCAGGGTCGGCAGCCGCATACAGCGTGCCAATATTGCTTAAGATGCTAAGCATCAAATCATTTTACCAAAAAGACATCCACTCACGGTTTTAATAATTGATCATTTTCATATTGTGAATTTACACGTTGGCCCACAACAGTTACAATTTTTGCTCTCCCAGTCATACTGAATATTATCCGCTCGCGATGTAGTTCGCATGCGCACGCGGCGATGCGTCCGATGCTTCCGAGCGCGACCTGCAGCGATGCAACCACCTATGGCACCGCTGCCGGCCGCTCGTGTGAGAGCGATGCGTCCATTTCTTCATGTAGGAATCGACTTTGCTGGTTACTTCAATTTGAAGACAAATCACTCGCGAAGTGCGCGATACTATAAGGCATTCATTTGTGTCTTCATCTGTATTTCAGCAAAGGCCGTTTATTTGGAGTTAGTTCCCAGTTTATCAACGGAAGACTTTTAAAACGCGTTCAGACGTTTTACCTCGAGACGTGGTAAATGTTCAGATGTTTATACAGATTGTGGCAGGAACTTTTTAGGTTGTGATTCCTAAAGGAACTTTTTTCATTCTTACAAAATGAATCAAGTGAACTTCAGCGGAGTTTAGCCGATCTGGGAATAACTTGGCATTTTCAACCGGCTTATGCAAGTCATTTTGGTGGGCTTTGGGAAGCCGCAGTAAAGAGTATGAAAACTCATCTCTACAAAGTTCTAGTTACACAGAAGTTAACATATGACGAGTTCAATACACTCATATGTCAAATTGAAGCGATTCTCAACTCGAGACCGCTTTGATCTCAGAGTGGCGATCCAGCTGATCCGCTACCTCTCACACCTGCACATGTTCTTATTGGGCAACCATTAACCTCATTACCTGAGTACGATTACTCATCAGATCAAACTAGCCGTCTAGTGCGATGGCAAGTCATACAACAATCAGTTCAGCATTTCTGGAAGCGCTGGAGTGTGGAGTACCTCCACCAGCTCCAACAGAGAGGAAAATGGTTCCGTGATAGCAGTAGGTACACACCCCTATCCGAGGGTTCAGTAGTTATAATTTTAGATACTAATTTACCGCCTTTACAATGGCGCTTGGCTCGCGTTCACAAGTTGCATCCCGGCGTTGATGGCGTTGTTAGAGTAGTTACAGTACAGATAGGAAATAATTATTCAGAGAGATCTGTAGTTAAGATCTGTCCTTTGCCTATCGATCAGATACATTAGTTTTAGTTATTAAGTAACATTAGTTATAGCAACTACTTTAGTTCTTACTCAGTACAGTTCATTAAAATAACTAAAAACACAAAGCAATCGCAAGGTTTTAACCGAGCGCAATGATATTTCTGCGTGGAGAGCTAAATATTTGCAAGAATTAAATAAAAACGCTTTATCAGCTAATCATCGACCAGTTGTATACTAAGACGAGACTTTTATACATTCCTCATATACCACTAAAAATGCTGGCAAAGTCAAGAAACAGATGGAGTTCTAGAACCTTTATCTAAAGGGCAACGTTTTGTTATTGTTCATGCCGGAGGAGAAACGGGGTTTATCCAAAACGCAGACCTTGTATTTAAATCAAATACCAAAAGTGGGGCCTACCATGACGAAATGAATAACACAAACTTCAAAAAGTGGTTAACCGAAAAATCCCAATCTTAAAGAACCATCTTTGGTAGTAATGGACAACGCTCCATACCATAGCATTCGGGTTGATAAGAATCGTTTCGAATTCTCATCAGAAATGACTAAACCACAGTTGCTGGAGATTGTTAAACGATACAAACCTGACCCTGCATATGAAGTTGATAGTTTATCAGCACAACATGGTCACAAATGTTTACGGCTGCCATCCTACCACTGTGACATAAATCCTATTGAGATGGTATGGATTTCAATGAAAAGGAGAGTAGCAGAAGTAAATATATAGAGCACAAAAATGAAAATATGCCGAAACTAGTAACCGAAGCGTTCAGTTCTATTGATGCCTTAGAAGGGCAAAAATATTATGCACTCGTGCATAAAATTGAAGAGGATTATCGACAAAACGACGGATATTTAGATAAGCCCTTTATAGTCAATTTAGACTGTGGCTCTGATACCGATAGTGACAGTGAATCAGATTTCGAGGAAATTAGTGGAATTTATCCACTCGACCATACATATGGCATTAGTGCACATACTTCGGCTTTATTAGATCATAATTGCTGTGTGAAAAGTTTTCAATTAAACGAAAATTTGAAATGCAATGTGTCTGCAATTATATTTTTATAAGTAATATTTATACTTAATCATTTGTCGATCATACGGTCTGGTCGAGTAGATCTCTTGTAAAATACGTATTTAGATGTTAAAAGTTGTGATAAGTGCCAAGTGCTTTGTATTGTGGATTTTAGTTATTAATAAATGTTATGTACATATGTATATTTTTTATTTGGCTAACAAAACGGCTATAATTATGTATCACTCCTAAATTAATAAATCGCTAAAAATAATCGTGTGTTACATCCAATGTTTGCACCGATTGCAGCAATTTAGCAACCCTTTTCGATGGTGGCGTCATCCCTTCATTCTACAGATAAGTTTGTCAATGTGTACATTATATTTTAGAAAATAATTTGACAAGCTACAGTTAGTATGTCAATTTCTTTAAAAAACTCTCTTAAAGAGTCTGTTCGTTTTAAAATATGAATTGCTCGAATAGCTCTTTTCTGTAAAATAAAATAGTTTGAATATCTGCTGATTTCCCCCACAACAAGAAACCATAGGACATGACACAATGAAAATCTCCTAGCCTAGATGTAGTCACATCCGTGTTTTGTCTGATGCTCTTAACAGTCTAAACCGCAAAACTTAATTTACCAGCATATTTATCTATATGGGGTCCCCACTGCAATTTGCTATTAGTGGTTATTCCAAGAAGCTTCGTATCATTTACTAATTCTAACGTGTTGCTGTCTAAACTTAATCTAGTCTCAACTTTCCAGACATTTGGAAGTGAGAATTTGGTACATTTGGTTTAACCAGAGCGTTAAACAATAAATTAATAACTATGAATCAATTCAAGGATAAAGAAAATACACCATTAACATCATCAACATCTTTTTTTATTGTCTTTTAATTTTGAAGACCAGTGAAGTATCATCAGCAAACAACACTATGTCAGTCAATTTCTCCACCATAAAAGGCAGTTCGTTAATATATACCAGGAATAAGAAAGGGCCTAATATGTCACCTTGTGAAATGCTAATTTTTACACCCGATCCATTAGATTTAACGCCGTTGACTTCTGCCTTTTGAATTATATAGCTTAAGTAGTGATCTTAGTAGACCCAACGCTTTATTTCTAGCTCCGCAATTATTTAATTTCATTAATAGAATATTATGATCAACACAATCAAATGCCTTCAACAGATCGCAAAAAACTCCGATAGCATCCTGTGCGGCCTCCCATGCAGAATAAATATGAGATATAAGGGATATAAGAGTGAGAGCATTTGATTGAGTATAATCTTTTCAACTTAGTGCTGGAAGAACAGATATTGGTCTGAAATTTAAAGGATCACCCTTGTCTCCCGACTGGAACAGAGACATCAGTTTACTGTGTTACATGAGGTCTGGGAAGGCTTCATCTTCAACACATTTATTGAATATATAAGCTAAATGTGGGGCTATAACAAGAATTACTGAACCAATGTCTTTGACTGATATTCCTCACAGGTCCTCAGTATTTTTTAAGAAAAGTAATCAAAATGTTTTGACAATATTCGGAGGATATAAATGATGAAATTTTAGGTGTTGTTTTTAATAATGTCTCTGCTTCATATGGAGATGAATTAAGACGGTTTGTTGTGAGTAAGGGTACATTGGTGAAGAAAGTCTCGAAATCTCGAGCAACCTTAACGTTGGATTTACACGATTTAACATCATCACCTATCTTTAGGCAGAAATCATTGTCCCATGGTATAACTTTGCCACTTTAACCTTCAAACTGTTTTCATTCTTTTATTTGAATTTTATATTTTTATTTTTATTTGTAAAGTTTTTGCAGTTCTACAAACCTACTTAAAAGTTTTGAAATATTTGTTAACATAGTCATGAAATTTTCGATCAAAGTTATAGGTTTTTTGTTCACAAAGGCCATATAAGATAACTCTTCTTTATTGAATGCCAAGCATTGCCCAGTCAATAAATTTAGATTTACCGTTGTAGTCACTGACTTTATTTAATTTAAAAACTTTATTGAATTCTGTTTGAATAATTTTGAAGAAGTATTGAGATTTTGTTTGGGTTCTGTTCATTAAAATCCGGTACTGGCAAATTTATATTTAAGTTTTTCGTATACGTCTCTAGTCTTTGGGATGTAATAGGCCTATATAATGATGGATCAGTCTTATTCTTACTAGCAATTAGGAATGAAACCGTTTGACCACTATGATCGGAAGGTAAGCAGTTAATTATATTTTTACTTGTGAATGCACAGTCACAATAAACGTTATCTAAGCAAGTTTGGCTAGAAGTGTTAATCTAGTCCGCTCTAAAATATATGACATTAATTCAATGATTTGAATAAAGTTATTAATCGTTGTTTTATTTTTGTTCCTACAAACAAATCTATATTAAGATCGCCACAAATAATTAACTTTTTTCTGTTATTACTTAGTTAAGTGTAGGCTTCCTCCATAATTTTCTTTTTCATCCCTCGGTGGCCTGCAGACACAAACAATAATATGGCTATCTAACTCAACACAGGATACAAGTCTTCCTCTAGTATATGCTGAGCCGGAAACGTTTCACCGTCGCCATATGCAGCACATTTCTTTGTCTATCAAATCGCTTGGTACTACCTATATAAGCTTACATAATTTTATTTCCATTTTTATTGTCTTTATGTTTATCTGCTAATTACTTGTACTTTCTGTTTGTTATGTTCTGTATATTGTGACGCTTGAATAAATGCATACCGTATCTTAGCTTACATATACCATTGTCTTCTAAAACGTTGTCCCTTCATTTCTCGTAAAGAATTTAAATCTTAGAAACAGACTAAATTAATTTTAACGAAGGTGGTTATCATACGAGTAACCTTATAATTTTAGTAGTAGATAATTTTACTGAGGAAAAATAGATAGGGGCAAACCATTTATTGTCAATTTGATAAATTGTGGGACACTGTGATTACTTACCAGATGAGCGGTATATATTGATATTCAAGAGCACTTGTCTCTGAGTGCTCTAATGACTCAAAATTGCTATAATGGCATTGCAGAGAGCGGCATTTGTTCACCAAATGGCTGAGAATTTAACATCGCTCCAAGCCCGATTTGCGTTAGTTGGGTCCACAGGTTTTCCATGATGTATTCCAAAAAAAATATTATAAATCTATATTAATAATAATAAGATCATTCCTTATGTGTGTGCAACAAAATTCAACAAAACAAGATATACATAAAATAGTGAAACAAGATATACATATCAATCTATCCATCTGGCATTAGTATTAGCAATGAGGGCCATGGCGTGTAAATTCGCCGCTGGGGGCACTGGTGTAGCGGGAGGTTTTCCGATACAAAACGATCTGACAACCTCCTTATTTGTTTAATTTGGTACCGTACGATTACTTTCACTTTACAGCATACTTCTTGGTTTTGGTCGCTGAAAGTGATCAAGATGTTCTGGGTCCTGCGAAGGGGTGTATAATGTAGAGTATATTAAGAGAAAAATCTGAAAACAGTTAATTGATTTACTATTTAAAAAAAGCCCAGAAGTGTGGCGCGGGAAAGTTAAAATAATCGTTCTGAACTTCATGGTTTATAACCTTATTTGTCATTGACACCCTCGGTAAAACGGTAGTTAGCAATTATTCAGTTATACAAAGGTTGACACGATTATGACCCACAACAATGACCTCTCTCGCTCACTCTCATCCTCAAGGCGTCAGTAGGACAGTGACAGATGCTTTGACGTAATCAGAGCGAGGTACCAAGTTAACATTGGCTTATAACATTATTACTACCTCACTTTTTATAGAGGATTTTTTCCCAAATAATACGAGCTCCTTTCCAATGCTGGCTCTACTTTGTGGGCGAGAAAGTAGCCCGTTCAAAAGCATTTTTTTTTCATACATAATTAAGGTTTGCAGTGAATAGTTGACAAAGTATAAATTTTAAGCATTCCTATTAATTTTTTATGCGGAATTATATTCCCCGAAAGAGACACTCAAGTTAATGCATCTACTCGTAAATACGTTATTTAATTTTATCACACAATTTCGTATGTGACTAAACTTTGTGATTGATTATCCTGCGAGCAAAGTCTTCTGGGGATGAATACAAAGATGGCATGTTCTGCCAACTCAATGTTAATGATTTAATCTGTGATTGTTGTGGGTTGTGATTTGGAAGCAGGTGTACCACCACTGCAGCAGTGACTCTGGTAGAGAATATAGCTTCGATGGTTTGGACATGTGTGAAATAATCCAAATAAATTAGTTTCACTCAGTGTAAGCAGGTACTTAGGGTGGTATAATATAAACCTGAGTAAATATGATAGAATAGATGTATGTAGTCCTCTCCAATTGATACACATCATTACTGACTACCTAAAGTAACCTTGGCACCCGCGAGGAATGCCATTTCCCGTCCTTCCTTGCTCGCTCTCACCCTTGTCGCCTAACTAGGACAATGACAGACGCAATGGAGTCATCAGAGCAAGTTGCTAAGTTTCCTGGCGGATAGTATACATGTGACATGTGGAAATTTGTAACGTAATAATATTAAAAAAAATACTCTCGTGCGTTAAAATGCTCCTAAAAAGACTTCTTCAACCGGTTTATCCATCGAAAGTGTGCGAACTTTAAACATTTCCTCCATAGGTCCAAATCTATACTATAGGGTGGGTAGTTAGTTTTTGCAAAGCCTATTTTCTTCAGGAGTGATGGCTCGTTTACATTATACATGCTTTTGGTTATCAGACGATTGCCATGGCAACGTGCGCTCACCTTGGGGATCCTAAAGTACATGAATATTTTTAACTCATTTCTAAATAATGCCAAAACTATAATTCACTCCTACTGATTGATTTTAATCATGATGATCAACCACAATTACTTTGTCCACTTTTTAAACGTGGTTACTTCCAAAAATCGCGCGTCCGCAACGAGGATCGTCTTCCAAGCTCTCTTGGCCATGTCTATTTAATCAGTTAAAACTAAATAATCGGCCAATCGCAGGTCGGACTAGCACACGAACGGTACCCGTACCAGCGTACAATAAAACTTAATCAAGTAAAATAACAAAATGAAGATACCCTGATGTTAGGAATGAAATATACGTGTTGCGCACTGGCCGTTTATTATATTATATTATAGACTGAAGTTACAAGTACCCACATTTTTTGGTATATGTCACTCTTCCACAACAACCTTAGAACTCTCTATTTACTAATAGTATAACCAAAATCCAGAAGTAACTTAAAATTATGCTTTTTGAATTACACACAAATCTCTCCCCCAAATAAAATCTACTTTAAAATAAAGAAGTACCTAACTAGTACAATCTTATCCATTTATGGACATATGGTCAGGAGCTACAACAGCGACCAGAACGGGTGCGATGAACCAGTCAGTCGGGGTCTGATGGGTCGGGTCGGGGACCGCGTCGCTACACGATGTATAGGTACATCGTGTAGCGACGCGGCGGCTCGACAGCCGGCGTCGCCCCCGCGGCGTCCCTAGCGAACGCCGGTCTGAACTGACGGCATATAATCTATATTTAGCTAGCAATCCGATTACCGATCCATGTTTTAAAAATGACCACTTCGCGTCTGATTAGCGTGACACCGCCAAACGACATCGCATTCCTCGAGAGACACATCTTACATTAATTTTCCGACACGAATAATAGCATTCCTTTTGATCCAAGTCGGTTTTTAGGATTACGACAATCTTTAACCCACACTTCATTTCCGATGTTATTCTTTATGGGCTTATCCCCGTAATTCCTGGCTTGTCGTTCCTGGTTTCAACGCACGCGCTTCATTACATCATCAGCCGAAGGCGGTGTAGGCGCAGCACCGGGGGCGCTCATTTACTAGGTCTAGTCTACATCGTAGTCTCCTACCGAATATGAGTTGCGCGGGCGACACCCCCGTCATACAATGCGGGGTATTTCTATATTGAAACAAATATTGTTCTAGTATTTCACTATAATCTCGCTTATAAAGCCGTCCCTTAATGCATTATGTCCCATTATGCCGATAACATGTTTACAAGTCTTATTCGCGTTCTCCGCGAGCCCATTACTCTGCGGTGAGTACGCTGGTGACATCATGTGTTTGTGACCATTGCCCGAACAAAACTTACGAAATCCGATGATACAAAGGTTTTGGCGTTATCCGAGACCACCAATTTCGGTAGTCCAAATACATTGAAAATTTACATTAACTTATGAATAACTTGTCGTTCCGCAAACGTACACTTCTTGGGCTCACAATGGCACGTTGCAGTTCCCAGAGTACCTGGATGCAACAGATCCCTGATCAGACGATATGAATCCTATGTCATGCAATTCAACGGGATTGCCCGCTTTTTCTTCCCGCTGACATCAGATGTTCCGTCAATACCGTTAGCCGTGAAGAAATTTTCTATCTGCTTCTTGTAAAGATTCCAATCGTCCATTTTACAACTAAATACAGGCACATTTCCAAAAATAGCTATTTTCTATTTGTTTCACGCGTAAAATAATCCTCGTTATCATGTTAGAAATGCAATAAGATTGATACGTGTTGCGCATTGGCCGTTTATCTATAGACTGTAATTACAAGTACCCACAAATGTTGGTATACCTCAACAAAAAAAAAATATTATGCCCGAACGTAGATTCGAAGTCAGAAACCTAAGATTGCGAAATCCACTAAGAGCCACCACCGTGCTATTCGCGGAATTAGATCACGTATCGTGAATGTAGTTCGCAATGCTGAACAATCAGTCACAACCTTTTAGTCGAGTCCCAATTTCTTTAAGGAACAAATCACAGCTAGAGTTTTCAGCTTGTAAGAGTGGAAGTTTTTTTCCTCTGGGGTGGTCTGCCGGCTGTAAAATGCTACTGGCTGAAAACTGTCACCTACATGTTTACGCTGCAACAGAATTTCACCGATATCTATTCTACCTGCATCGGTATGTAGTTCTGTCTCAGCCTCGGGATCATAAACTGTCGGCACGGGTATTTTAACTAATCTCTCTTTCAAGCTCCTGAATGATTCCTCCTGATCCTTGGTCCATGCCCAAATTACGTTTTTTTAAGGAGCTTGTTTAATAGGTTTCATATCTGGGCAAAGTTTTGAATACATTCCCTAAAATAGCTGACTAGCTATAGGAATTGTCGAAAATTAAAAGCGTGGCGAGGAAGATCCATCACGTTTTGAATTTTCTGGCTGCCAAGTCTGATGCCGGAACCATTGATTTCATAGCCTAGACAATCAACTGTATATTCGCACTTTGCTAGATTTAATGTGAGATTGGCGTTTTCAAGTAATTGCAGAACAGATAACAGCTGCGTAAGACGTGCATCCACACTCTCAACATGAATCAATAAGTAAGTCATCGATATACGCAGTGGCCTTGCTAAAGCGATCAGTACCTAGAACCTTATTCATCATCCGCTGAAAGACGACTGGAGCGTTAGCCAATCCGACCGGCATGCGATTAAATTCGTATTGGCCGTCCGATGTAACAAACGCAGTCAGCGGCGTGGGCTCCTCAGTTATTGGTATTTGATATTAGCCGGATACAAGATCCAGCGTAATGAAGAATCCCTGACCCGACATCCGCGTTATTCATCGTTAGCATCCTGTAATCTAAACAAAGTCTTAGTTTGCCGTCCTTCCTTCGCACCAGGATGATATAACTGGTATATTCAGAGACAGAATCTCTGACTACGTCGGCTTTCAGCATCTCGTCAATCATACCCCTTACCTTCCCACGTTCCTTGTGCGATAATCGATACGGTCAATGTACGACAGGAACTTTGCTATTGACCTCAATATTCATTTCAGCTGCGTTTGTACAGCCCAGTTCCTTCAAATTCAATTTTTCAGGATCCCAAAAAGTTTTCTCCTATCAGCCTCGCAAGCACTTACAACAAGGCCAACAGGCCAACGCTACAAGACTAGCCGGCTCCACATCAGCCGCAGACGAGAAAACTCGATTCACTACTTCGACTTTTGTTGCTCGACTTATTGTTATGCCTGTGAGCAGACACGGAGAAGAGACCGGACTGACACAAAAGTTGATTACGCCGTTTTTAACCGATTAAACAACTCCTGTGACTGTATATTGATGATTTGGTTTGCCGATAGTTTTATTATCTATCAAGACATACCCATTATGCATTGGTAGAGTTGCTGCTCTTATTGACACCTTACCGCTAAACACCAATATTTTTTCGACAACTACTTGTGGATTTCATTGATTTCATATTGAGATAAAAGCATCTCAGTGCCGACCTCATGAAATCCTAATTTTTCTGCGCTTTCGTAGACCACTACATGAGGTTGCTCGGTGTATGTTTGCTTTACTAGCAACGGAACGTCAAGAAATTTATCTGGAACCACTCGGCAAGCTACGTCAGCTCATACTCCAACAATCACTAGTTTAGCACACTCCCCAGGGATTTTACTAACTCATTCCCAAAGCCCTTCTTCGTAGACACTACGCTATCATGTTTGATACCTTAGCCTCGTGACCATTGATTCCTTCAATATAGTTACCTCCCTGGATGTTGAAATTGACATCGTTTTGTATACGGTTTCCTTTGCCTTATATTGTACAGCTAAATTACCCATCTGCTGGCAATAAGTGCATCTCAAGGATTTGTCAAAATATTGCTGTATTGTATATATGTCCCACCTGCTGACATTGAGAACATTTCACTAAGGATTTAGAGCGTTGGTGATAAGTATGGCATTTCTTTTGCAGTCCAAGCAATCAGTAGGGAATGCAGTGTTATTCCTACTCATACATAATGAAAACACTTGTTTATTAGCCATATTAGTATATCTAACATTATCGCTGGCTTACCTCGTTTTTTATTTAAAACTATTATTCCGCTCTTGGTGAAGTATTTCGTTGCCACTCTCGTGTGCAAGTTTTTTTTTTTTTTAAATTATCAGATGGGTGCAGCGCACCGCTATGGCGCTTGATCTAATGGTTTTGTCACTGATTCCGTGAACAATGCAGTCGACCGCATGTTTGCTACTAATATCGCACCGGTTCACTAGGTTTTCATAAAAGTAAGTTTCTATGCGCTCATTGTTTTTCAGAGTTTGCTCAGGATTTGGCCATAGTATTGCTCAAACGGGAAAGCGATCAAAAGCTTGTCTTGCCGTTGTGACCATGCAAACATATAGCTTCTAAGCTCTCGTACCATACTTAAGCCAAACCCTGAAGTTTCTGCACAGCAAAATGCACCAAAGTCACAACCATACATTGCAGCGCATTCATTCACATACTTTAAACAAACGTCAATGCGTTGGTTTTTTATGCAAGGGTTGAATTCAGGAAAAATGTTTTTGAAGTCAATACTTGCTTGAATGCGCTGACTTGAGTGGTTGCGGTGGCACTGTCTTAATTGTATTTAATAAGTTTGCTATATCTTTCGTCTTACTTCAAACGGCACTCACCCGGTCGCGCTGTCTACTGATCTCTCGCTCCAAATGGCGCAGACACTCGCACTCGAGAACCAGTCGTTCCTCTTGCTATCGCAGTCGCTAGCTGCGACTACAATCTTGAGAAGGGCTGCGACCACGATGGTGACTGTGATTGCGTCTGGACATCGATCGTCGGGAGTCGCGATCTCGTTCTATCACCAACAGACGTTCGCGGGACGGGTCGCGGACTTTGGACCCTGCTTTAGGTCATTCATGCCTTGGTCAGACATTCCTGGAACTCGGAAACAACAATAGTTTAAAAACATATATTGTCCCCTTACTAGGTCGCAAACTTATGTGTGGCGTACCCACACGATTACAAACGAACCCGGAAAAAAATATTATGTAGAAATTAATGTAATACAGCGTACAAATCAGCTGACTGCCCGGACCAAACTGTAAGAAGATGTAAAAATAAAGTTGCTCTGATCAAATCGGTTTCATAGTAAAAGTTTTTCAGAACGATTTCCCTAACAAATCAAATCAAATCAAATCAAATCAAATCAAAAATCATTTATTTCCATAATATGTTGTTACATCACTTAGATCCTTCTTTTTTTCCTTTTCAGGTACTCTTCTCAAAAGAAAATCTGACAAAGAGGTGATCACACTTGACACTGGGATAATGAATGACCTCCAAAGAGGTCGGACAACATTAATTAAGTAAGTAAGTAAATACAAAAGACAAAACAAATTGTTGTCCTCTGTTACCGTTAGTTACATTACATTGCCGCGTGATCCGTGGTTTTCTGTGCTAAAAATTTTTTTCTTTCTTACTGACGACTTTGGCTTTTATCTCTCCGGACTTGATTTTAACCAGAGCGTAGTATATAGCATTGCAGCATGCCAGATATGTAAACGTCTGAAGAATATGCCAACATGCATATTACCTACGGCGAAAGCATCTGCTATGCCTGTGGCCTTAGTAATGTTTGGTCAGCAATTTGAGAAACGAGACATTATCCTTGAAAGCCACGATCACTGCGCTGCGAGGGCATTAGTGAGATCCACCGTTCTTACCACGCGCTGTAGTATCCGCTTATGTTTTGCTGTGGAGAAGATGTTTACTCTATTTCTATATCTCAGCGTGATCCTGAGACCAAATTAATACTCAAAAAGGTAGTCTCCGCTGCAAAATTTATTTTATTTTCGTATAATGATTGAACCAGGATAATCACCTGATGGATTTCCGTTCATTTTTAGTCAGTTTTTAGTTGACATATACACAAAAATAGAATTGGAAAGGATGAACTATATCAGGAACAGGCGAAGCTGAGGGCTGACAGTTATATGCACTTTCGGGATGCAAAACAAAGGCAGGACCTACCATCAACGGTAGTCAGCTGGGTCAGAAAGTAGTGCTTCCGTCATCTTTTATTGCGTACTCAAGGCTCCGTGAGATACATGCGCGTACCTGCCTAAAAATTACACGACCGCCACGACATTATAGCTAGGGTATTCCACCTAAAGGTGAAAAAGGTGATGTCTCTTCTAACCAAAGGTAATCTGTTTGGAGAGATTCGTTGTTTTATATACTCGGTGGAATGGCAAAAAAGGGGTCTTCCTCACATTCACAGTGTAGAGTATCACCCCATATAAGATCGACAATGTCAAGGACTTGACCACTTCTTATGGACAACCAGACAAGAGAAGATAGATATCTGCAATATAGAAGAAGGTCTCCAGCTGCCGGTGGTCAGAAAATAAAAATTAATGAAATTGAGTTGAACAACCGCTGGGTGGTGCCTTTCAATCCTGTCCTGCCAATGATTTTCAATGCTCATATTAATATGGCGTACTGCAACTCTGTTAAATCTGTCACATTTTTTTTTAACCGTGGACAAGGGTAGTGATCAAACGGGCTTTACTCTGGAGAATGAGAAAGATCAGGTAAAAAGCTACGAAAGCGGCCGGTACATAAGCAGTTCCGAAGCAGTTTGGAGGGTCTTAACCTTTCCCATTCAGGAAAGGTTCACCCCTGTCTTACATCTTGCTGATCATCTTGAAAACGGTCAGCGTGTATACTTCACCTCTATAATACATGTCAGAAAAAATAAACAGCCCACTTCAGACAACGCTCCTGGTCCAGTCAAAATAGTATACGGGTTAAGTATTGCTTAAAAGGCGCATTCCAACCGGACCTAGTAGGGAACTACTCGTTCCCTACTAGGTCCGGTGACGACAAAATAGCGACAATTAAGCAAAGATTTGTTGAGTAAATTATTTACGTCAGTATGTGGGTATGGTATGGTACATTAATAGGACTATAAAATAGGACTATAGGATAGGAAGCGCTAAGTAATCCTTCTAGTTAAAAAAGACAGTTGGAGACTATGCCTCAAAACAATAGCGACTCTAATTAGTTACAGAGGCACTGAAATAATGAGACCTGATATGCCAGTGAAATAGGTGACCATGCCTATATATCTCCGAGTATCTACGTAGAGATAAAGGGTGTAGAAATACAGCCCGTGTTAATGTCCAAAATCAAAAATCAAAATCAAAAATCATTTATTTCCATAGGATGTTGTTACATCACTTAGATCCGTCATTAAATTTTTTTGGGTGAGTTCACTAACACAATGGCGGAATCTGTGGAGAAGAGCTCACCGAAGAAACTCCACAGTCGTCGCATCTTTTGCGTTTCCTTTTTTAAATAAAATATTGTCAAATTACAAAATGAATGCTAATTATATATCAAAACAGCCTGTTACTCAAACAATCTATTCCCATGGACATCTGTCCTCTAAGTAATCAGATATCCTATAGTAACCTTTTTTATACAATTTCTGTTTTATTATTATTTTAAACTTGTCTAAAGGTAAGTTTTTAATATCAGTAGGGACCTTATTGTAATAGCGTATACAATTGCCTTTAAAAGAATTACTAATTTTATGTAGTCGACTTACATAAGCAACCAACTTGTCTTTATTTCTAGTATTAAAATTGTGTATATCACTGTACTTCTGAAAATTAGTTATATTTCTTTTTACATACACAAGACTGTCATAGATATATTGAGACACAAATGTCAGAATATTGATTTCTTTAAACTTTTCCCTCAGTGACACTCTAGGCCCTAATCTATAAATTGCACGAACAGCCCGTTTCTGCAGAATAAATATACTATGAGCATTCGCAGCGTGACCCCACAATAAAATACCATAGGTTATTAGACTATGAAAGTAACTAAAGTAGACTAGTCTAGCGGTGTCTACGTCGGTAAGAGCTCTAATTTTTTTAACTGCGAACGCTGCTGAACTCAGTCTGTTTGACAATTTATTTATATGAGGATCCCATTGTAGTTTGGCGTCTCAAGTAATGCCCAAAAAGACAGTCGACTGCACAAGGTCCAATCTCTGTCCTTTTATAAATATGTCTGTAGTTACCGGGTTCACATTGGGTAACACGAATTTAATACATTTAGTTTTCTTTTCATTAAGTAATAAATTGTTAACAGTAAACCAGTTCACTATATTAGAGATAGCATTGTTTACCTCGTCATAATTTGATTGCTGTCTTTTAACTTTAAATATCAAAGAAGTATCATCGGCAAACAATACTAACCCATGTTTTGCTTTAACAAGGTAAGTTAAATCATTAATATATACTAAAAACAAGAAAGGACCAAGAATTGAACCTTGCGGTACGCCCATACTTATTGAAGACCCAGGTGATCTTTTCCCATTAACATCGACCATCTGAACCCTATCTGTTAGATATGACTCCAGAAGGCCAAGGGCCTGATCTTTTACACCATAATGGCGTAACTTCCTGACAAGAGTGTCATGATGGACGCAATCAAAAGCCTTGGATAGATCGCAGAAGACACTTATTGCATCCATTACGTCTTCCCAGGCATCAAAAATATTGTCGATTAGTTCAACACCAGCATCGGCTGTTGAACGACCCTTTGTGAAACCAAACTGAGCAATATGAATTAAATTATTGAGATAAAAATGACTTTGCAATTGATTAAGTATGAGTTTTTTAAATATTTTGCTAAGCGTTGGTAGTATCGATATGTGTCTAAAATTGGTGGGGTCTGATGTACTACCAGCTTTGAATAAAGGTATAACTTTACTTAGTTTCATCAAGTCAGGAAACACACCATGATCTATACATTGATTAAATATACAACAAAGGTGAGGTGCAATACAATCTACAATGGAACTAATAATTTTTACTGATAGACCATGGGCGTCAGCTGTCTTTTTCATTTCCAGGGATTTAAACGCTTTTACAATGTCTTCATTATTTACGTGCCTAAATTTAAAATCTGTTTTACATTCCTCAAAGTTTTGTTTAAGTATAGATTCAGCAGCAGCGGGAGATGAA
Organism: Argyresthia goedartella; assembly: GCA_949825045.1. Taxonomy (NCBI): domain Eukaryota; kingdom Metazoa; phylum Arthropoda; class Insecta; order Lepidoptera; family Argyresthiidae; genus Argyresthia; species Argyresthia goedartella. Next base: position 15,266,985 of record OX463808.1, on the reverse strand, counting down.
TTTAAAGACTTGGTTGTTGAAACTGGAATGTCCGTAAAGAAATTTTCGAAAGCTTTTGCTACTACTAGGTCTGTACTTAGCAATTGATTATCTATCTTAAGCTTGAAGTTATTATGTGTAGCTTTGGCCTTTCTAGTCTCTCTGTTTATAATTTGCCAAGTCGTTTTCATTACATTGCTACTAGATTCAATTTTGTTTTTAATGAAATTAGATTTAGCTACGGCACAAACGCGTTTAAACATTTTTGAATAACTACGAACATAATCTAGAAAGGCCGTATTTTTGTTATATGATTTCTCTTCATAGAGTTCATACAATCTTCGTCTGCTCCTATGAATTCCAACTGTCGCCCAATCACTAAACAAAGCTTTGTTATTAACTTTTATAGTTTTTGATTTAAATACCGTATCATATTCATTTTTGACAAGGTTAAATACTGAGTTGTACAACAAATTTGGATCGTCACTGTATGGTATTTCCCATAGTTTATCTAAAATATTATTCCTGTAGTGTTCAAGCCGAGTGTCACTAACGGGCACACATGTAATATCCTCTTTTTGGTCCTTTTTTATTTCAATATTGAATATACCTATCTGACCAGAGTGATCAGAGGTTAATTTATTGATGACCGATTTGAAAATGGGCGTAATGTTAGTCAATGCAGGTAGCAGATGTTGCAGTTATTCTAGTAGGCTCCAAAAACAGATAGTTCATGTTGTGACATAAAAATAAAGATTTTAATCTAGTACAAATATTATTATCCTCTAACAGATTAACATTAAAATCACCACAAATTATAAAAAAATTGTTTTTATCGCTGATTTTAATCAACACTTCATCCATTTTCTTTTCGAATAAATCAAAGGATGAATCTGGTGGTCTGTATACGCTCATTACAATAAGTTGTTCAAGTTCAATACAGGCTATTTCCATGGTACGCTCAACAGACAGGCTCACTATATCAACTCGTTCCTTATATTTAAAACTATTATTTACAAGTATTAAGGAGCCACCGCGATCAGCTGTTTTTCTGTTGAACGAACTAGCAACGTGGTGGTTATTAAAGTTGAACATGAACTGATAACTCTTTAAAAAGTGCTCTGTTATACATAAAATATCAATATTATTACAGTTCATGAATATCATCAATTTCCAGTTCTTTACTTAACATGCCCTGTATATTTTGATGAACCACGTTTAAAATATTCTTACTTTTACATTTTTCATTACTAGTAACTTGATTTAATGGGCAAGATGAAGGTATATTTATACAAATATTAATATTATTGCCAGAGTTACTCTCTGTTGTCCTATGGGTTAATTTAAAGAGCTTGGAACAGATTCCAAGGAGTACATGTCATTATTATTACACTGCTCAATAGAAGCAGGCGTTTCATTAGTCAAAAACTTGACTGAGTTCAAAATAAAATAAGATAGTGACTGTGCTATCTGTTTTGTATAAAACCTAGATAGGTAATACCTATCCTTAGTCAAATAAAAATATTTTCCAATACAAATATTGGTGTCTATGAAATGAAATTTTTCAGTATGACGACATGTCAATGTGTGTATAAGTGTATTATAATCATGTCTTATATGATTTTCATGTTGTGACAAAGATTGGCTGAAGGGAAACGCAAACAAGATTATTCTATCTACATTTTGTAAAGAATTTAATTTGGAAAAGTATTTAGTAATTAGTTTTTTAGATACATTTTCCCTTCTACCAATTAAAATAATTAGGGTGGTTGGTTCTAAAAACTGCGATGACAACACTTTGTTTAATATTTGTGAATATGTGGCGCCAGGTATACAGTTATTTAATATTGCCTGGCCCACGCGCTGACTAAGTTGTAAACCCATATTTTTTCCAAGTTCATCGCTGTACATTATATACCTATCCTTTGTCCGAGAGAAGGAGGCGTTATTGATAACACTATTAGTACTCAAGTCGACTGACGGCGGCGCCTGGGTCAGTATCAGCTGTTCGGCCGGCTGCTCGGCGGGACACACGGTCGGCACGGAACAGTCCGCTGGAGCTTGTTTACAATCACAGATGTGATTGTCGGTCAAAGATATGAAAGTGTCATAATTATACTTACACGTCTCCAACAAACTATTCATAGCCGACACATGTTCCTTAATTTCGTATTGTGCTGACTCATATTTACGTGTAATACTTTGTAATGATGAGTTTAAAATATGCATATCTGACTGGAGTCGCCGTGTGTCACATTCGTACTTTTCTGTAGTTTTTTCCAAACATAATCTACAATCATCGATTTCGTTAATTAATTCGACACTTTCCTTGCTACAATTTACATTTTTACAAAATATTTTATTTCTATTAGCTAGTTTTTGTGTTTTTTTATATAATTATTCAGTTTAACATATTTCTTTAATTTATTTTTACTACAGCTCATAGTGGTTACTGATTGCGATCTATTAGGACTATCACACGTGAGATCAATTGTCACAGTTGAATTTTGATCTATGGGTGAGATGACAGAAGCTACAGGTGGAGTGATCAGCTCCTCAAAGAGTGACTGGGTCTGCCCCGACCTGAGGCTATCGTTTGCAGTTTGTAGTGCAGAAATTTCGTTACGTGCGTCGCGAAGCTCCTTCTCCAGGACAGCAATACGCCTCAGGGCATCTTCGAACGCACTGCCACTCCGGTCGAAGCCATCTACCAGGTGCTGAAGCCGATCCCTATCTCCCGTCACATCTTGTTGTGCAACTCTGCCATCTCACTTTTTAATTTTAAGTTCTTATTAACAATAAGCAACACCTCCTTCTCACTTTCATCCCTTTCAGTAAGCAACTGCTCATTGGTTACCTTACACTGTTTTAATTCATATAAAGCTAATTTTAAGTTATCTTCTAGTTGACGGGCTGCCTCACTTCTGGTTGTTGGCATTTTAAACAAAATAAAACAACAGTAAAAAGCAAGATTGAAGCACGGCTGTAGCACAGCTGATAAGCAGTCACTTAAATTGAGGTTATGATTAACGAAATGTGCAAAAAAAATAAGCTATTCAACAAAAAACAAAGTAATTCCAAATCAATTTACGTGCCTAAGTAATTATTTATATTGAAAATATCGTTAATTATAGCCCAGTAGCAAATTATTTCAAATAAAATACTCAACCGTCAACGTTACGTTTTTTAAATACACAAAATAGGATAACTATAAGAATTTTATACACTTATGCACCAGTTAACACAAAATACACTTATTAATACGTATAAAAAATGCGATAAACTTGGAAAATTGTATTAAAGTATTTTTAAATCAATAAAATGTATCTAATCTTTTGTTTACAACCTATTCGCCAGTGTTGCCAGCGCAATCCCAAGTCCCAGTCCTTGCTCATAGTGTGAACTACCGTGTCCTCCGGGGAAGGCTTAACTTTATTGGAGCCGGGAGCAGATGACTCCTTGGCTTAGTACGGCATTAGTATATTTTCATTAGTTTGACACGTTCAGAATGAAAGTATAAGGATTCCAAGTTTGAGGTGTTTTTTTCTAACAAATGAACTTATCAACCAAATGTTACAATAAGTGCTCACTCCCCAGAGTTCATTGTGCTAGTAATCAGAGAGTATTTTTTTAAATTTATTATTGAAATAAAGTGAGCTTATAGATGGTTTAAATTTGATTTTATATTGGTAAGGATAGGACGTTAAAAAATGTATTTTTAAGACAGGTAGATAGTAATTATCTAGTTCATCATTTTGTTCAACAATTTGTCGATGGCACACAGCAAGCTAATAAAAGGTAACACTCTCAGCAGTTCACTGTAAGACTTAATTATTTTGTTTAATTTTGCACAACCATTTTTGTATCAATCAGCAGATAGTAAAGTCCAATGTATATGTATATAATTCTATAATTTTTGAGTAAAGTCATTACTTTGTTCATCAGTATGTTAACGATCAGCAGGTACTATTTTGCTTAATAACTTGTGTCGAAAAATAATTTCTATTCAGGTACAATTTGTTTTTTTCACTACCACAAGCGTGAAGGAAGTAAAAGGGGAGATCTAAGTTAGTAAACTAAGTATTTACTTGTTACTATATCTAGTGATTTGACTAGATATAGGTTTTACCGTAGCATTTCATAGTCATTGCTGTGTTAGCATTTAAATTGATATATAAACTATCAAATACCTAATAAACGGACTCTCCACCACATACAACGTCTTTCCATTTATTCATATATTACACTACTAGCTTTTTTAACTGTAAAAGGAATTTTTTTCTAAGACGCTGTTGTACTCTGATTCTTAGTTTATCTGGAACAATAAAAAAATCTAGAAGGAAAAAGGGGAAGGTTGTAGACGGCTGGCCAGAAGTAAAAAAAGAGCACGCTCCGAAATAGAGTCTACACGATTCATCAAAACAACACCGAGTGCCTGCCTGCTGCTCCATGAGGTTAGAGGGCCAACAAGCTTTGAAGACTTGAAGACTGTGAATGGTATCATCCACCCAACATTTCAGTCTGAGTGCAAGACCCTTGTATTGCTGGAAGACGAGAAGCATTTGTACAGTCCTTTAGATAAATCTGCATTGTGCCGTCCACCTTTGAAGCTGCGATAGCTATTTATAGCTATCGCAGCTTCAAAGGTGGACGGCACAATGCATCTATCTATAGCTTAAAGCCTTTGGGAGAAACACAAAAACAGTCTTTTGGACGATAAATTGAGAGAAACTTGCAAGATAGTGCACAGCTGCTCATAGACGGAGTCTACAACAGATGCTTGCTATTTATCGAAGACGCAGAGTAAGCTCAAGCAGGACAAAGCTTAGCATAATATGGATTGCCACAACTAAAAAGATCTGCAGCAACTTTGTATAATTCAGAATATTTGAGGACGACCAAAAATTAAAAGAAACTTCAACGCGTCGGATGCCAGCAAAAATGGTTGCGCTAAACTATTACATTCAAGGAAAATTCACCTGTGATATTCACAATCCAGGACATTAGCAATAACAGGAAAGCATTTACAGCGCACGTTAAGGACCTCAAGAAATTCAATGATTAGGAAAAGCAGTGATACAATCAGGCATCATAGATGAACAACCCGAACCAAAAGTATTAAATTATAGACAGTTGAGGAATGACCCAAATGAGGAATCAGATCCCATCCAAACCTCACCGCAGCCCGCAGTCACACGTCGACGTCGACCTTCACTCCACCACAACTTCACACCCCCGGCCCATCACACGAACAGCCAGGACCCCCTCACAACAAACTTAAACTACCCGCAAATGAAAAAAAAACAAGTTGGCATAAAAAGGGAACCAAGTAAGAAAATCAACTTCATTAGCAGATTAGAAGCAGTACGGATATACGCATCATGTAATATTCGTACAGACCTATTAAATATAGCATATTCAGGATGGGTCGCGCCGTACATCCATTCATTCCAAGATACGTGGCCTGGCACCCAGCAATGCCGAATCCCGATGCCGGCACCGGACCACCTCCGAGCCGTCGTCTCTGATACGGAATTGAAACCGCGGATCCCTGAAACAACAAGCCCAATATTGACATCGGACCAGGGGGTGCCAAGCCCCTTGCAAACCGCGACCCCCAACCTAGCGTCGGAACCAGAGACCAGCGGACCAGCATCAGCCCTAAGCAGTACAAGGAGAACCCCAATCCCAGAGACCATCGAACCAGCAACAGGAGGGTGACTCACTAAAGTTGGATGCAACCCCATTTCCCGACTTCGAAGAACTCTTGGCACTGCTCACCGCAACGGACACGGGCAGCCGGCTCGATATGCCGCCGCTCAGCACACCACCGAGTGGAGACCCCCTGGGAATGGGCATACTCCACGATCAAGGCAGAAGAGACTACATTCCAATCTATTCAGGAACCCCTGTGTAAATATATTGAAGTGACATTAAGTATATGTGTTACGCCTAAACCTAGAAGAGCGGTTAATCCTACGTTTAGGGGATGGAGAAAGAGGAATTATGAGGAAATAAGTGGAAAAAAAACATACAGAGAAGAGGGAGAAAGATAATTTACGGACACAAGAAAGGAATATTACGACTTCCAGATAAAAAAAAAACATTCAATGACCAGTGCTGACTACTGAGTAAATATATTAATACATAAACATAAATAAACAATAACGGTCTTTCTACAAAAAGTAATAAAAACACAGTATTATCACTTGTTTAGCTAAATCATCATCTATCAGTAAAAAAATAAGTGGTCTTACTTCTTATAACTTACTTATAGAACGGGTAAATCATTCAGTTGATTTTCTTTCGTTCTTCTATTAGCCTAAAAGGACTGAATTTCCAGGGCCGTACAACACAGTATGAAAAAATATAAAAAAAACATTCTTCAGTTATGACGACATGAATTTTTTGTATGTATTTTTTCTGAAACCTATCGTGTGGGTTATCAAATTAAAGAATTTCATGAGCACGTTCTAAAAATATACTACACCACTACATTTCGGCTGCCTGTTTTCCTCGAAGTAGGAGACGGATTAGTAAAGAGCATATATACAAACCATGAGAGTGAGTGAAATAGACTATAATCATTTTCATGAAAAGTCAATAGATTGTATTTTAAATCGCAAAATGTAGTTTACAAATTTATTTACTTTATTACTTGATTTTGATTGAATCTAAAATTACCTACCTAAAAATTGGTTCACAGTCCCCCCTGTTAGCGAGATCTACTGTAAATAGTCAAATGAGAACAAGTGAGGTTACATTCGAATAGACAGGTAGTCAGGTACACACAGGTTAAAACAGTAAAATTCTAGATGTACAGATGTATAGGTGGGGTACATGTAACATATATCTATCTTATAATTATCACTGACACTAGCATACCGTTGTTCTGAAACTTTCGCGATCCCGTGATGCGGGGTTAAGGCATTGCTGCGGGGTGGGAAACGTAGGCCACGCCCAAACCACAAAAAAAATTGGCATTTATAGAGTAGGTCCTTAAAAAAATTAAAGAGAGAAATTAGAATAAATCCGATTTATTTTAAACAAGTTTCTCTGTTTTTTGAATTTACCTACCTAACCAATCATTTATAAGATTAGCGACTGAACCCTGGATGCCCTGTATGTTGTTGTTATGTAGAGACGGTAGCCGGTAGTCGGGGGAGCGGAGACGGTGTGGCAGTAGTCAGGCCTGTGTAGCGGTGATCAGGCCTGTGCAGCAGTAGTCAGGCCTGTGTAGCGGTGATCAGGCCTGTGTAGCAGCAGTCAGGCCTATGTAGCGGTGATCAGGCCTGTGCAGCAGTAGTCAGGCCTGTGTAGTGGTGATCAGGCCTGTGCAGCAGTAGTCAGGCCTATGTAGCGGTGATGAGGACTCAACATATGAGACCACTGACTCTATGAAATTCATTTCCTTGGGGGACGCACAAATTTCACTTTTTAGATATTATCAGAAATAACTTCTTCATTCTTCATCGTTAACCTACAAATAATCAAATTCTACGATATAGCTACAACATATATACAGTCTCGAGAATTGCTAGTGAAATAGTTATTCATAAAGGGGATTTAGGATTTTTTTATTTGGTGCTAACAGACTAGGAATCTTGACAACAACTATTTCTCGTCTGCCAGCATGAAAGAAAAGGAAGACAGCTTAGTTCAGCCCTTCTACCCTTACTTAAAATGTTCAACTATCAATATCTAATCCATAGATAATATTTGTAATTTTTAGTGTAGGGTGAGAAGACAAATGATTAAACGTAAGTCATTCCGGACCGTAATAGTTCCAGGAGACATCCCGGTACGATATCGTTCCGGTCCAAATAGTCCGGCGGAGTCAGAACCACGACAAGGATCCAGCTACGAGATATATAGGAACTCCACGTGTCCGGCCGAGTCGCACTTTGGTCCGATGAGGATTGAGGAACGAGCGAAAAAGCAACTTCACGTGTCCGGCTGAGTCAGACGTTAGCGCGACGTGGATCGAGAACGAGCCGAGCGCGTCATCCTTCCTATTCCGCGACCTCTCCGTCTCTACTCAACTACATTGAGACATACTTTTTATTTGATCATCTACCTCTATTTGTTATGTTGTACTATTAGTTGTTCTGTGTTGTCTTTAGATTTTCCTATTTGGGACACCAGAAGTAATCATCACTGATAGTGGCCGGATATTTAAGAGAGCGAGTTTTAAGACTTGGGTTTCTGAAATGGAACACTCGATACATTTAATCACTTCTTAGGTAAATAATGAAAATGGATAAGCCGAACGCTATTACGGCACAGTTCTCAATATTTTACGCATAGAGGCTACTTACTAACAAGGAAAACTCGTGGTCAGACAGCCTGTGCACAATTCTGTTAGTTCTCAACTGCACTATTCAGAAGACTACACATCGAACTTCGCCGATGCAGCTAGTCAGAGGTGTCGATATTTGTACCCCTATTATTGTATTACATAACATTGTTGCTTATGCATGGGTGGTATGCTACTGTGATGCCTCTACCGGGTGGTATGCTACTGTGACGCCTCTGGATAACAATTGCATTGTCACATTATGTTTCGATACAATCGATATATTTCGTCATAGACTATAATAAACTGTTCTAATAGAATAAACTGTTCAAATATATTTTCAAATTATTATCAATTTAATTATTACACGAGCATTTAGTGTTTAAAAATTATTTTAAAGATATTTTCAATAATTATTCCACGGGCAAACCAATTTTGAATATATTAAAATTATGTTCAATCAGTTTCAGAACGTTTGTGTTTCTTGCCGCGGCTCGAATTGACTGATTATCACTTCAGTCATTATTATTTTCACTGATATTTTGATTTTTTCATTTCTTTTTGTGCTGTATTTCGTGTTATTATTAGAGATGGAAAACAGCAGGAAACGAATGTCGAAACGGCAACAGGAGCTGCTTTTAGAGCGGCTCCAGTCAAACAACGAGACGGTTCGGGGTATGTGCATTGTAATAACTTGTTTGTTAGGTAAATTGTTTGTGCTGTGTTTTGTGACTTGTGACTGCGACTTCTCATCTCTGCCCACTATAGGACACTGATATGCATGTCTGAAATGGTACCTACCTATCTATTTTGCTCTTAATCGGGATGATAAGACCTTCCAGACTCCCGCGCAATCAAAATACAAATAGTGAGGAAGGCATATGTTTTGATTTTACTAAACTTTTGCAGGGAATAGAGCTAGCCCCACGATAAGGGAGCAGGAGCAGTGGTCGGCCCTGGCCACACAGCTCAATTTATTGGGCTGCGGCAGTGATGTGAAGGAGTGACAATCGGTATGTCTAATGCAATTTTCCATATGCCTGTAATTTGACAGAACTACAGAAAAAATCTGTGCATAGAATGAATATTCATTTATTTAATTTAACATGTCATCACAGCGATGCTATTTTATATTTCGACATGAATAATTTTATTCATAACTTTACTCTGACACGGGATACATTGTACCTGTCTAATAAATATAGAAAATTAGTAGCTACATTGTTAGCGACGCAGCTATAGTTGGTTTAACTAAGTTCAACTTGACATCAGCTTATTTTAAGAGTAATATGACATGCACCCCTATTGGGAATTCACCTGTTAATTATACTTTGCATGCAACATTGGAATCTGTTCCAAGTAATTTAAATTAGTTCATAAGACAATAGAGGAAATCTCTAGCATACAAGAGCCACTAAATATGTCAAAATGTAAGCCCCAGTTAAATATTGCCCATCAAAACATCCAGGGGCTACCTGGCAAAGAACTTGTATTAGAATTATTTCTAAAAAATTCTGACATTGATATTATTTGTGTTACTGAACACTGGTTGAAGGAAAATATGATGTCTTTTAATATAAATAATTACAAAATTGTCAGTTGTTACAATAGAAAGACTGCTGATAGAGGTGGTTCTTTAATCTTAGTGAAAAATAATATTAAGGTGAAACAACGGAAAGATATTCTTGCACTTACTGTTGAAAGACAAATAGAGGTATCCTGTGTTGAGTTAGATAGCCATATTATTGTTTGTGTCTACAGGCCACCGAGGGATGAAAAAAGCCATGGCAATTTCGAAATATTTGAGAAAATTATGGAAGAAGCCCTCATTAAACTTTGTAATAACAGAAAAAAGTTAATTATTTGTGGCGATCTTAATGTAGATCTGCTTGTAGATACAACACTGAAGCGACGATTAATAACTCTGTTCAAATCATTTAATTTATGTCATGTATTTCTAGAGCCGACTAGAATTACACTTACCAGCCAAACTTGCTTAGATAACGTTTTTTGTGACTGTGCATTCACAAGTAAAAGTGTAATTAACTGTTTACCCTCCGATCACAGTGGTCAAATAGTTTCATTCCCAATTACTATTAAGGATAAGACTGGTCCATCATTTTATAGGCCTATTACATCCCATAGACTAGAGACATATACGAAAAACTTAGATATAAATTTGCCAGTACCGGATTTTAATGAACAGAACACAAACAAAATCTACTCAGACTTCTTCAACATTATTCAGACAGAATTCAATAAAGTTTTCAAATTAAAGAAAGTCAGTGACTACAACGGTAAATCTAAATTTAATGACTGGGCAACGTTTGGAATTCGTAAAAGTAGAGTTATCTTGTATGACCTTTATGATCAAAAAACCTATAACTTTGATCGAAAATTTCATGACTATGTTAAAAAATATTCCAAAACTTTCAAGTTGGTTTGTAGAACTGTAAAAATTTTTCACATTAATAGAAAAATTCAAAATTCAAATAATAGAATGAAAACAGTTTGGCAAATAATAAACCGCGAAACTGGCAAAGTTATACCAAGGGACAGTGATTTCTGCCTAAAGATAGGTGATGATGTTGTTCGAGCTGATGAAACATTCTTCACCAATGTACCCGTACTCACAAAGGACCGTCTAAATTCATCTCCATTTGAAGCAGAGACTTTATTAAAAAATAACACTAGCGTCAGTAATGTATATTTAAAATTTCATCATGTATATCCCCAGGACATTGTCAAAACGTTTAAATTACTTAACTTCAAAAATACGGAAGACCTGTGGGGTATATCAGTCAAAGTCATTGGTTCAGTAATTCTAGTTATAGCCCCACACTTAGCTTATATATTCAATAAATGTGTTGACGATGGGGCTTTTCAAGACCTCATGAAACACAGTAAACTTATACCGCTGTTCGAATCGGGAGATAAGGGCGATCCTTCAAATTTCAGACCAATATCTGTTCTTCCAACACTAAGTAAAATATTTGAAAAGATTATACTCAATCAAATGCTCTCACACTTCAACCGTACAAAACAACTCCACGCTAAACAATATGGTTTCACTAGGGGTAAATCGACTACGGATGCAGGTATTACCCTTGTATCTCATATTTATTCTGCATGGGAGGCCGCACAGGATGCTATCGGAGTTTTTTGCGACCTGTCGAAGGCGTTTGATTGTGTTGATCTTAATACGCTATTAATTAAATTAAATCATTACGGAGTTAGAAATAAAGCGTTGGATCTACTAAGATCATACCTAAGCAATAGAATTCAAAAGGCAGAAGTTAACGGCGTAAAATCTGATGGATCGGGTGTTAAAATTGGCGTTCCACAAGGTTCCATATTAGGCCCTTTCTTATTCCTGGTATATATTAATGATCTGCCTTTCATGGTGGAGAAATTAACTGACATAGTGTTGTTTGCTGATGATACTTCAATGGTCTTCAAAATTTAAAGACAAAAAGGAGATTTTGATGATGTTAATGGTGTATTGTCTTTAACCTTGAATTGGTTCACAGTTAATAATTTATTGTTAAACGCTGGTAAAACCAAGTGTATCAAATTCTCACTTCCAAATGTCAGGCAAGTTGAGACCAGTTTGGTGTTAGACAACAGCACGTTAGAATTGGTAAATGATACGAAGTTTCTTGGAATAACCATTGATAGCAAATTGCAGTGGGGACCCCACATAGATAAATTGGCTGGTAAATTAAGTTCTGCGGCTTACGCTGTTAGGAACATCAGACAAAGCACGGATGTGGCTACATCTAGGCTAGTATATTTTAGTTACTTTCATAGTGTGATGTCCTATGGTATCTTGTTGTGGGGGAAAGCAGCGGATATTCAAACTATTTTTATTTTACAGAAAAGAGCTATTCGAGCAATTTATAATTTAAAACGAACAGACTCCTTAAGAGAGCTTTTTAAAGAAATTGACATACTAACAGTAGCTAGTCAATTTATTTTCGAAAATATAATGTATGTCCGCAAGAACCATACAACATTTTCCAAACTTAGCGACAGCTGTAATGTTAACCTAAGAAATAATCACAGACTATATGCGCCCCGTTTTAGGCTCGCGAAGGTTAGCAATTCTTTCAAGGGTCAGTGCATTCTCTACTACAATAAGATACCTCTGGAGATTTTGAAATTGCCATTTGAGCAATTTAAAAAGCATGTTAAAGCAACTTTATCGAAGAAGGGATATTACAATGTTCGAGATTACTTAAATGACAGGACTGTATGGAGTTAATCTGGCTCAACACAGACCTTGCTGTTAATAATTTTGTAATTATTTATTCCTGCTTATTAATCACAACAATAAAATTTTTCATATTTGTATTAGTTAAGCACAACCTATTTTTAAAAGAGATCTAAAAATAAATCTGTGGGAGTTTCTACGCCCTACTTCTCCCACAGTGGTCCAATGTAGAGAAGAGGCAAAAAATGACGTTTGCTAAGTATATGTAAATATCTACAGTAATAAAGTACTTTGACTATTGACTATTGACTATAATATTTGTTTAGATAAGTTTCCACTGACCAGATACTAGAGTGTGAGAATGATATGCATAATAATATATAGCCCATTAATGCCCCCACCGAGGGGCACGGGCCTTTACTTGGATACGAGTAAGGTTATTTCTTACTCCACCATGCTGGCTCTGTGCCGGTTTGATGGAGGAGTGTCAACCCTGAATAGTGGCCAACCCAACTATCAGAAGATATCAAGACGCCCTACCTCTGACACAGCTACCACCGAGTATGAGACACATAAGTGATACAAATAGATTAACTGGCTTAGATTTAGCTGGATAACATAGCTAAATTATGAAAGTTACGTCATTCATGAATTTGTTTGTATTGTGTAATATATTCTTTTTAATTGTATTAAATAGACATCGACCTAGTGGGCGAAACCTTAAGCAGGCAGACGGGCAGTGCGAAGGCTATGCCGTGGTCAGTACAACAAGCCAAGTCATTCTAGTGGTTGCTGTCATAAATCATAGCCAATCAATTATCTGTTGATAAACTTGTCTGCCAAGAAAAGTCCTAGGCCACTAATATTTCCGTGTCGGTTGGATTTTCTACTGTCGGACGTCTTTAAGCCGTCTTGCTCAAGAGTATGGATTGCGTGTCTTTTGCTGGTCATTTTCATACTAATTGGTTGAATGTTTATTTCATATATACCTTGTTTGTTGTATATTTCATTTAGATTGTTGCTATTCAAGATGTGAATAATGAAAGCAATAAGTGTTATGCATACAAAACCTTTATGTCTCTGTTATACTTCATAATACAAATACTTATGTAGTCTTTTGTTTACTTTGCAGGGCAGCCGAATTCGCCTGCACTCCTGTTGGTGCAGGCTTTAAATGAAAACTCCCGCTTGATGCGAGACTGAGGGAGTCAGCGGCTGAATCGATGGTCACTATCAGGGCTAACACAGCCGCTGTTGCCGCGTGCTCGAGCCGCCAGACTGTGCAGAGGCACACGGAACCACATGTTTTTTTTTTTTTTACAAAGCCTATTCTTTGTCCCACTGCTAGGCAAAGGCCTCCCTTTATCGTACCCGCAAATTCCTATCGGCCGTCATGCCGACCCAATCTGACTGGAACCTATCCAGGTCGTCCCTCCATCTCTTTCTGGGCCTTCCCCTACGCCGGTGTCCGTCTGTAGGGACCCAGTCAGTGACTATATTCGCCCTTCTGTCTGGGTGCATTCGACTCATGTGTCCGGCGCAGTTTCATTTGAGTTTCGCGGTTTAAACGCCTACATCAGCAACGCCAGTTTTAGAGCGCAGTATGGTGTTTCTGATGCGGTCTATGCGTTTTACTCCCAAGATGCTACGCTCTATCGCTCTCTGACAAACCTTGAGCTTGGACTTCTGATGTTCTGTCCAGGACCAAGTTTGTGCGCCATAGGTTAAAATGGGCAGGATGCACGTGTCGACGAGTTTGCGCTTCAGGGATAACGGAAGGTTGCCCTTCATAAGTTTGTTAATAAAATATATTTAAAAGCATAAGATTGTGTTTATTTTTTTATGTAAAATAACTATGTTCAAGGTTTGCCCGCTGCTGACGGCCTTCCTTCAGGAAGTCAAACACTTCCATATCATTGGCCGCGCCAGCATTGGTTTCCTTTCATCTTCTGAATCCAAAATAAAAATAATACGTAATAACAGGTGCGTACTACATACTACATACGTACCACATAATATAGGTAGGTATTTTGAAAATTTTGGCAAACGTTATAAACGCTGGGCTTTTGCAGCTTCCATTCTTATGTCTATATGTCTTGTCATCATAGTTATGAGTTTAATAATAAATTTAGTTCACCTATTATTATAATTGTAGAAGAGGTAGTAAATTGAAAGGCACGGGACCTGAGTAGGTATAGATCTCGTGGTAAAGGAAGGCCTGTACCCAACAGTGCGTAAATGTTGCTTTGATTTGAAATGATTTGATTGATTGAAGGAAATTGATAAGTATGTGAAAAACAATCTGTTCTAACTTACCGCCGGTAATTAGACTCTTCGTCTAGGGCTAAGAAAGTCGCCACGTATACGATATCCACTTATTTCGTGATATATATTTTAGGATCAAGAATTCACGACTCAAAACCGTGAAACAGAAGTCACGACAAGAAAAATAATTTTCCCGCTTAAACGTTCGAACGATCAATTGATTGATTGATTAAATCGTTTGATAATCTCGAATTAGACTGAAATACTCACGAAATAATAGTTTTTATACGAAATATGACCAACATGCCCGTTAAGTTTTAACTGCTATCTGTCAAAAAGGAATTAAAATCGGCCATCTAAAATGCCTTCCGAATACGAAATCCACACAAATTGGCACACACTAAATTAGACAAGTTAAAATTAACTTTAAAAAAGATAAATCGATAATTTGGCGCCTTCCAATTACTATTATTAGAGCTCATCAACTATGATGACCTCTAGAGAGCTAAGTTCCCTTTCTAGTTTGGAGCATTCGCGTTCGAAAACGCTCACACTATCTATCTATAATATCTATACTGGTTTTAATAGCTACACGCTAGCCTCTGATATGATGACGATGATAAATGTCCCTCTTAGATAATTTTGCAAATCCTATGTGATGAAATAAACTATTTCCATTTCTGGTTTGCAGGTGAGGACATTAAAGACCCGGAAGCCTCATCAAGTACCAGCAAGGCCATCAAATTCAGCGGTACGAGGGACTGTCAGGAGAGACCGTGTTAGCCAGCAACACCGGTGCACGAGAGTATGGCAAACATCGGTTGACTTCGGCACGTTACTACTTCCGGAAGCATTGAAGACGTTCGGCTAAATTCGTATTCGTCGCGTCGCCTCTGCTATTTAAGCCCATCGATACCTAAACCGGGTCTTTTTGTTCTCTCAACCTTCAGCGTAGAAAATAATCTAAACGTTCAAAATCAAACCTTTGTTATTCAAAATCGTTCTTGTAATAGTACTTTTAGCTTTTCATTCTCATAACTTTCATTAAGGGATTAAATATGGCCAGAAATGCATCTTTAGCTTCAATTATAGGCTAAACTAGACAACATAAAAATGTAGGATAAAAATATGTTATAAAAGGTATATTAGAGATAAGAATGGGACTTTTAAAATTACCGGATATCTGTTATATTTAATACTTAAAAATATTTTTCGCAATGCATTATTATTCAACTAAATGAACAAGCGCTCGGAGACGAAATAAGTTTCCTATATGAAACTTACACGCAAAAATAGGTAAAAAAAGGGAAAATTTTTGGTTGTTTTATTTTATTTTTAATGTTATTATTACAGGAGTTTAGTAATATTTTCTATAATTTTCCCGGTCTCGGAGCTCGGGCTGCCCCGCGGGGCTCTGCGCGGGAGCATGCGTCAGTCTGCTTCGACGCGATGCGACGGGTATTTGTTTTCTTTGTCTAATTCTCAATGCCATTGGCCTATGTTCAGCCCTTAAGTGTCACCTGTTACTTATTTTTCTGGCTTTTAGAGTTCTTGTACTTTTATGAACAAAATTAAGTCGAGTGCTTTAAACTTGTTTTTAATTCTTATCGCTTCCATCGTCGCTTATGAAGGCATGAGGCTGATATTTCATGAGCTGTTCATGTTCTCAATTAGGGCATACTGGGTTAAACTAGAGCTTGTTCTACCTACAGAATGTTGTTGCGGGTTCCTATTTACATCATATGGAAACAAAGTTAAGCTGAGCAAACAAACTAACAACGGGCGGAGTCACATTGTTCACTGTAGCACGTCACAGTAGAGCCTTAATTGTTCACAGTTTTGAACACTTCGAATAGCGTACGAGTGCGACCGAAATTGAAGAATAGTTTTTTTTCGGAGTGAATGGCTGTTAGCTGGAATGGTCCTTCGGGTTGGGTTCTGCGTTGATGTTGTGATTTTTTGCTCGTCCCTAAAACTGAAAACTGACCCGAAAAAGCTCGCATATCGTAACGTAGATATATATTTTATTTTTAAAAAGATGAGCGCAACTCCACACAAAGTTTTATTTTCGCACAAGTGAATCGAATTACTCACCGTTGCAACACGCTGTGTACAGGGTGCTCGCGATCCGCCGGGCGTGGTATTCCCGCAATAGTGTGCCAACAAATCTGTATTCAGCGGCGAGCCGGCAGTAAATTGAGCGCAGCGATGTACAGGCTTGTAAGGAATCCCGGGGGAAAAATTAAATTCTTCCGAGACGCTCCGAGCCGGCATGGGACAAACGCGTGCCTAAAGGCACGTCATATCGCGTGCGTACCTTTTGTGCGTGGACCACATGCCTCTCTGTGTAAAAGAGGAGAGGAGCACTCTTATACATTTGTATTAAAAAAGGCACTTATACAACGACTCATTAACCTACCAGGGATCCCAGTATGATAGTCTACAAACCCAAACATGAAAGGATATGAAGTAAGTAATATATGTGCTGTAATTTACCCCAGAATGAATTTCGTTAAATTCTTAATAAGCTCAGAAAGTTTCTATGTTATAACCAACCTATTACTAGTGAAGCTCAAAATCTTACGTCAACGTCGTGTTACAGTACGCCGGGCTTACAGTCAGTGTAATCTAGCATCGTGGTGCAAACTTTTCTTCATATTCCTTTTACATTGCAGAGGAGTCAAAGCGCCTGCAGCTTAGCGCCCAGTTGCAAGGCGCTGAACAAAATTAATGTCTTTCGCAGTGAAGTCCTTGCCGGCAGTGGGCGCACTCGTCCGGAGTATCTAGAGAACATAGTGTCAGGCACGTGATACAGCTTGATTTATAGATCTAGTCTCAGGCTTGAAATCTACGAGAAGGTTTCTCCTATTTACAAGTTCTGTAAATTTTTAACTCCACAATCTGCATGAGTTTTGCAAAAACTAATGTATAACTCATAGCGAATTTCCTAATGTAAAGTAGTTAATAACTTTTGAAACCAAAGCAAACAGGGTAAAATATTGTCACTTAATAACAAATCCTCAAATCGTCGCATCGCGAATCTGAGGGCACTCAACACGACTTTTGTGCGTCAATGCACAATATAAAAACAAACATCAAGCTTCCTGAAGATAAATCAGAGAACGAGAACCAAAGTTTCGGGGACAAAGATCGATCGGAACATTAAATTACCGTGTTCCGTAGACCTTTGTTGCGGCGTACAATACGTCCCGCTTGAGCCCGTCGTCGATTAACCTAAAAACAAAGGACTAATTTAATCACAAACCCAGTCAATTATTTCTCACTGGATTATCTTATTTCCATTACGCATTTTTTCAGGTTCACCAAAAGCTGTCATGTCATTGAGGCACGAGAACGGTGTTTGCGGTTAATTCACATTTCGACGATGTCGTTACGGTGACAATGCACTTTGTCTGTACGTTTCAATGATATCGTTAGTTTCAGTATATTTCATGTTTCAGTATTGATGTCCGGTATTTTATTTCACCATTTCACTTGAATGCCACTTCATCGAGTAAAATGGCCGACAATAATGTGTAACAGGAGCAATAATAATAAATGAAAGTTGCTCGCCTTTATAAATGTTTTTTGATTCCATGTTATATGTGTGTATGCTTGGTGAGTACTTACTGTAAAGGAATTGAGAATTACGAAATATCAAGTTATATGTACGAGTAGAGTTCATTTCTCATGCCACGGTATACCCTCCAATTCAACAGACATGAAACGTGCTCTTTCGAATAGGAAGATTAGGTCATTGGTCTGGTCACACATCAAGTACCACTTGTAACTCCAGTGAAATATTAATATTTCGGATGCCAATGACGCTACAAAGATTCCGTCATGTAAGTATGCGAAGGCTGAATTAGATAAAATATTAAAATACTGAAGTATATTATTTTATCTCACAATTTGTAGACTTGTTACACTATGCTGGCAACGTCAAGCCATTTTATTAAATTCAGCGAACGATGCTAGACCCTTTTCACAGCCATAAAGTACAGCATAATATATTGTGTGGCTTCAACGAAAACTGTCAAACAGAAGCACGTCGTGCCCTAAATATATATTTGTTACGTTGTTTTTATTTGAAACTACTAAACAAATCTAGTAAAACATATATCTTACTCCACAACGTGATACGTGCTTACGTATACATTGTTAATACTTGTAAACACATAACGGCCTGTCTTTCTACCACGCTACCTTAGTTTCACTAGTAGATATTCCGTATCAAACGTAATGTCTAGAAATGTATTCAAATGGGTGCCTCGTGAATTTTAAATAGATTTTGTTATCGTGCGTGGGACCCTGGCCTTGGAATATGAATGACATAAAACTAAGTTAGGTTTTGCCTATAAGCAAGTGATAAAATAATATTCTCAGAGCAAAGTATGCGTAACATACAGCGCAGGTGTTGTTGTGAAACTCTACGCTACATGCAGAGAAACATATACAGAAACTTAGGCAAGTCACTTATAAAACTTTTAATGGAGCTAGTGGACAACAAAGATTTAAAGACTTCTCACATGAACTTGGAAACGTTCAACGAGTAGCGCTATCCAGTTCAAAAATGTTTCAAAAGTATATTGCTTACGGGATCCAAAGCGCGGAGCTTCCGACGCTTTCGTTGCAGGAATTAGCTGGTCTTCGATTTTACTTCAAGATTAAAAGAAGAAGGGAAATAAAGTTCGTGAAGATGCGTTATTGTAGTTTTCATCTAGTGGCTTATACAATATATTATAGGAGACTATGCATTAGTTTTGATTATTAGGGTTCCGTATCTTAAAATAAAAAAAGAAACTCTTGTAGGATCACTTCGCTGTCCGTCTGTTCGTCTGTCCGTGTATCCAGACCTTTTTATCGGGAACGCTTGGAGGGTTCAAGTTGAAATAGATATTTATTACTCAGGTTGGTAATCCTTTAAAGCTGTGAAAAAAATCGAGCTTCAAGGTTAACGCAATCAAAAGAGGCGACCGTTTATGCTGTAAAAATGTTGGATTTTCATGGTAGTGGCAAGGGAACCAAAACCTATAGGGTACATCCCGTTGACCTCGAATAATGAAATTTGGCACATAGCAAGGTCTTATAGCACAAATAAAGGAAAAAATCTGAAAACTTTAAATTTCTGTATATCTGTCTGTTATTTTTGACTAACAGTCTGTAGAACTGGTATGCATACGCGTTTCTTGATTCTGTATGTAGGCAATGCAACTTTTTCGGTCACGTGATTTAGGCTTAGCTATGATTCAGCCTACTATTCAAACATTCTGCCTTCAGCCTTAACGTGAGTACAGCTTTGCTTATCTTTTGGCTTGAGGTAATAGGTGGAACTAATTCTTTTCGATTGTTTCGGTGCATTAAGTTGTGCAGAACTGGCACCCCCCTGTAAACGTTACTCACGCGTCAAAAGATACACGCTTGGTTCTCATACATTTCACCGTGTATGAGTCGTCTATCTTAATCTATGGTCTGTGAACACAACCTTATCTACAAGTATGTACGGAACCCTTGGTGGGCGAGTTCAACGCGTACTTGACCGTTTATTTTTTTTATTATACTTATTTAAATAATTTAGAAATGATTACAAAACTGCAAAGTGTATGTTGTGTGAAATTAGATTCTTCCTTTTCCCATACTGGGTGGCAGAGGCACAATTGTGCCCACTTTGAGCCAGTTATTCAATAATCTATTTTTATGGCAGGGGATTAGCCCATCGTCGCAGCTATGGAGTAGTGAAGGTTTCCTCACGATGTTTTCCACCACCGTTAGAACGTTCGTATATACTTAAGATCAATTAATTATCTCATTGGTACATACATGGTCAGGAAACTAACCTGCATCTACTGTGTGAGAAGCAAGCGTAAAACCCATTAGACCACGCAGCTTTTAGAGCTCGAACTGGGTCGAATTTGAGGATTGAATTTGAATAATTACATTACAGGGTATCATCACGATATTGTAAATTGTTCCATTCACCTATTTCAATACGCAAGTCAAGAGATACTTCGTTCGATAACCCAACTAAATAAGTTAACTCAGGAACTTGGTTTATTTAGAAAGCCTTTAGAAAGATTAAAGATTATTTCTTGAGATTAATTTTATTCCATATTCATATTAATGAGGTATCTTTTAGAATCTTTTTAATATCTGGCCAGGAAATGCATAGTAAACTAATCCTAGAATTCAGCCACATCAGCGCAAATAACGTCACGAATTTAGAATGCTGTGCCTTATGTTATGCCCATTAGAGCTTGGATACTTGGGGTAAACAATGGTAATGGAAGTAAATTCAGTGTACAATTTTTGTTACGGAGCAATATAGGTTTCAGATATCTTTGTATGACGGTCTTCGATGCTATTATTAAAATGTAACATGGTTTGTAGCTTACAAAACACTTAATATTATTAATGGTAATTAAGTAATAAAATTCAATGCAATATGCGTTTAAAAAATATACAAACAGCACAAAAGTTGCTTGAACACACAAACATCTTAGTTGAAGTTGTTAGATAGTGCAATTTGCATGCAATTTCTGCTATTTGACTCTTCCGTAAGGGGTCCAGGTGAACTAGAGCTGTGAGTAGGTTAATTAAGTTAGGAAATACCTTATTGGAAGCTTGATAAAAGTGATAAAGATTCATTCAAAATAATGCCGACTTTCCTAGAATTTATAAAGACTACATGTGATGCTCCTGCTACAGAGTCCGGCTGGGCACGATGCCCACTTCAAAACACGAGATTTATCTCTGTCATGCATAATCTTCATACCCTGGAATTCTTTGTCGAGGAAACGGACCAGGAAGAAGTAAAATGTGATAACACTTAAAACATAGGCAACTATAACTTTTAGCTGATTAATTTTAAACTTCTATTTTTCATTTTGCAACCACTGTTTCCGCTTTAAGTAATTTGTATTTTTTCAGCATTTTACATTTGTTGTTTCGCTTCATTTCATTTTAGAGCTGAAACGAATATCCGGTAACTATTCGGCATTCGGCCGAAAACTGAAAAGGAATTCACTATTAGGCCGAATACCGAATAATGGGGAAGCTTGAAATATCTTTTACATTGTTTCTATACTTTTAAATAACATTAAAATATGCGTCAGAAGAGAAACACATTCAATATAGTTAAGTACTTTTACAAAATTGTGCATAACAGTCCCATTTTGTGCACAATTTCAAGTAAGATACATATCTTATTAATTCAAAATTCACCAAGGGTGATATATAATAAATTGATAAACACATTTTTTTGCATTCATCGGCTTATTACGCTTGCTCTCATAGTATAGAAATAGACAAGGCCAGCTTCCAAAAATAACTTCTGAATAGTCACTGCTGCATGGAGTCGAGAGGAAAAATCTTGCGAATCTCTGTAAAATTGGATATTCCGAAAAAGTGTTCTCACATAAACAAAACAAATGGACATGCGATGCCTGCACCGGAGAACGCCGCCACTCAAGTCAGTACCACCGCCCCGATGACTTCAATTGTAAACATTGACTCGGACAAACTGTTTGCGTATATGGATGAGAAATTAAAATCTTTTGAGATGTCCATGCTTACGAAAATTGCAGACCTTGAAGCATCAGTCAAGTTAATGAGCGACAAATATGACACTGTCAAGAAAAACATGGATAGCCAGGAGAAGGAGTTGAAGATGCTGCAGGGCGGGAATGTCACGCTCAAGGACACTGTGAAGCTGCTTGTAACAAAGGTGGACAGCCTGGAGGAAGACTGCTCCAAGCGTGACAAATGGTCGAGGATGCGGAACGTCGAGCTAGTTGGTGTTCCCAAATCCGAGAAGGAGTCCCTGCCTGAAATCGTGATGAAGGTCGCCGCATATGCCGGAGTGTCGCTGCAGCCCAGTAACATGGAGTTCGCTCACCGCGTCCAGGCCAGACGTCCAGTCAAAGGGACCCCGAGGGCTATCGTTGTGCAGTTCCGCGACCGAGCAACCAAGGACGCTCTTATCTATGCCTCCCGACAGTGTCCCGGTCGGATGACAACAAATGACTTGGGAATGGGCGGTGAACCTTGTAAGGTGCATGTCAACGAGCATCTCACGGTAAAAAATAAACTACTGTTTACTAAAACTAAAAAGACTGCTCATGACAGTGGCTACAAGTATGTCTGGACAAAAAACTGTCGTGTTTACGTCAGGAAAGCCGAGGGTTCACCGTACATTATTATTTCAAAGGAGTCGAATCTAGCGAAAATAGTTTGATTATTATAGTCACTGTCACTGAAGCCCTCCTAATTATCTCACTTTCTGTATCCAATAAATATTACATAATTTTACTTAACAACAACCATACTCAACAACATAACTTCACGCTGAACAATTACACACTTAACAAACACTCACTCACAAAAACAATTTACATCAACCTAACATCGACTGGGATCTTACTTAATACTGTAATACATACGTTTATTTTGCATTCTCATCGGCATGCGCATGGATTAGGACCTATCTGTATTACTCGCCAAATGTGTTGTCTAAACATTCAGATATATCTTGATATCAGAGCTAACTGCAAATAACCTCCGCGTCTATTATCAAAATGTTCGTGGTCTCAATACTATTTTTTACAACAGTGTACTAAATTGTGATCACGATATTATACTTATAAGTGAAACTTGGTTGCAGGAGGGCGTACTTGACTCTGAACTAACTACTAGCAAGTACAATATATTTCGTCGCGACCGAGGTCCAAGGGTGGGAAGTATTTTAATATTAATAGCCGCGCGCCTCAATGTTCGCCTGCGCACTGACTGGCGGCGAGATGACGATGTTGAGTGTCTGTGGGTGTCTATAGACGGCCGATCATTTGGTTCGCAACGAGATCTCTACATCGGGTTAGCTTACATACCACCCTATAAAAACAAACATGCGACGCGGATAATAAAATTTACTAATATGATGTCAGACTTTATAACAGCTCATGCAGATGATTTTCACATTGTGGCCGGAGATTTTGACCTCAGTATGTTTCAATGGCATACTGGTAGGCCCACTCTCACTAGACGTGGACCAGTTGAACTTCAAAACTCAGCACTTGAACTAACTCATAATGCAGATCTGTTGGGTCTACGTCAGTTTAATGAATTCACTAACGTTTCCGGTAACACTTTAGACTTAATTTTTTCCACATTCTCTTTACTCGTAACCAAATGCGATGACCTCCTGGTTAAAGAAGATCTAGCTCACACAACACTCAGCATGAACGCCAAAGAGATCACGGTCCCACCGCTTTGCCATGTACCACGGCGTAAATACATATTCCGAAAAGGTGACTACAATAAAATCAACGAGGCTGTTGCATCTTATGACTGGACAACCACTCTTAACGCAGGCACGGTAGACGACGCAACCTCAATACTTTATGATAAATTGAAAGCTGTGATTAAAGAGCACGTTCCACAAGTCATTACTCGCACAACTAAGCGTTACCCGATCTGGTACAGTCGGGTTCTTATCTGCATTATCAGAGAGAAGGATAAGGACACTGGAAGCGGTTTAATAATCCAAATGACTACAGTGCCTTTTCCCTTCTAAGAAAGAGGCAAAAGGCATTACAGGATGAGTGCTATAAATGATACTTCGGCAGGGCTCAGAAAACTATTAAGAGTGATCCAAAATACTTATGGACATACATTAAATCTAAAAGGAAAACTAACTCTGGGTTCCCTAGTTCCATGATCTCAGGAGATAGAAGGCTTATTGGAGAGAAAGAGATTAGTGAAGGCTTCAGTCAGTACTTCGAAAGAATGTTTGTGAAACCGGCAGATAAATATTCAGACAAGGAAGCTTCGAGCAATTTCGAAAACAGCATTAATTCTCTTGCAGTTAGTGAAAAAAGTGTATTTATGCTAATCGAAAGTCTTGATCCTAACAAAAGTGCTGGGAATGACAGCATACCTCCTAGCTTTATCATAAGATGTGGTGAATTACTGGCTAAACCGCTCTGTATCATATTTAACAGGTCTATTCGGGAATATTTTTTTCCTTCTAAATGGAAAGAAGCCCACATTGTACCGGTGCACAAAAAGGGGTCTAGGTTGGATGTGGAGCATTACCGTCCCATATCTATTTTAAACACCTTTGGCAAAATGCTCGAAAAGTTTGTATTTGATCATATTTATCCCGTCGTTATGCAGGGTGTCCCAGAAGAGCAACATGGCTTCATCAGGGGTCGGTCTACCACGTCCAACCTGGCCGTATTTATAAGTGACGTCCTTCATGGTATGTCCTCTCATGGGCAGGTTGACGCGGTCTATACCGATTTCGAAAAGGCATTTGATCGAGTGGACCATATCATCCTTCTCGGTAAATTACATTCACTAGGTATACGGGATGATTTGCTTCGATGGATTGAGTCCTACATAACAAACCGCAGGCAGGCCATAGTTGTTGGTGGTTTCCGGTCGGATTACATTGGCATACCCTCAGGAGTACCTCAAGGCTCCTTGTTGGGATCCCTCCTCTACGCAGCTTATTTGTACGACATCACAGGATGTTTTAAACATGCCAAATTCCTCTTATACGCCGATGATACGAAAATTTACATCAATGTTCGTAATAGCGATGATTTGCTTCTTTTACAAGAAGATCTCGACAGACTTACTGCCTATTATTACAAGAACCGTATTAGTGTTAACACAAATAAATGTGTACACATAACATTCACAAGAAAAAGCGATCCAATTTCCTTTGACTATAAGCTAAATAACACTGCAATAAATAAATGCAATATTGTCCGAGACCTGGGCGTTATTCTCGACTCAAAATTAACCTTTTCAGCTTATTTTGACCATATAATCAAAAAAGCTTATCAAAATCTGGTTTTTATCTTTCGCACGAGTAACGAATTTACGGACACTACTTGTATTAAAATTGTCTATTTCGCTTACGTGCGGAGCGTTCTCGAATACTGCAGTCCAATTTGGAACCCACTTTACACATGATATTGCCAATGAAAACATGCAAAAAAAGTTATTAAAATTTTTGAACTACCGCTGTCGGAATTCTCGCGCCGATTATCCTGCGTTATGTGACCGGTTTAACATGTTACCACTAAGAGATAGGCGTGTACTGGCTGACATGTCACTTCTACACGATGTGTGCTCCGGCGCACTAGACTGCCCTAGATTGGTAACAGACATGCTGATCCTTGCTGTCCCGAAGAAACGTACACGACACACGAAAATGTTTTTTTCATTACTCATACTCTGAAAGGGGTCATTGTTCATCCAGGCACCGTGCTGAAAGTGGTACATGCCTGCTCTAAAGCAGAAAAGTATTAAAAAAAATATATATGAATTGTAGTTTATATTGAACAACGCAATGGTAGTAACCTATACAGCTATCCAACGATTAATTCTTCATTTATTAGTTTTGTTGACATTTAAATTCTTTTTGATGTTTATAATTAATATAATGTACTTTATGTATTTATTAGTCACTTTCAAGGCGAGATGTGATTTGCGAAATAAATTAAAATATTGTTTAAGACACAGATAAAACCACCAAATACGCAAATTCAAAATGGCCGTCTTTCGCGGTCGCGCGCCATCTTGCGAATTGTGATGTACTTTGATTTTAACTGGTTTGTGTTACTATTGTACCCTCCGATTGCACTAATTATGCCTCTAACAGTACATGTCATAGGATTCCTAGATCTTATAACAAAAGTTTCCCGGACCTTGACCCATTTAGCAACTCAAAAGGTGCATTTAAACGATTAGTTACACTTGAGTTGCTGGATGAAACTTAATCTGTCTCATTCTTACTTTATCATTAGAAACAGCCCCATGTAAGCCCTCTCCCCCCCCCCCCCTTACTTCGTTCTGATAACGAAGGTCATTTACAAATCTTCTTTGCGCCAGCCGTATGCGAATGCCTAACTATCAGAACTCCCAATTAATAAACTTTCATGCTTATGTTTCTCTACTGGATCCCCCCCCGAAACACACATGCACACACGCAAACACTTACACCCACACTTTCACTAACTTGTTGTGTATTACCTACTCTATTTCAAAAATTAATGTCTTTTATATCTTAAGTTCTACATAGTAAAATCCTTAATTGGCCCGTAATGTTTATTGTATTTGAACGGCTGTGGATTTTTGTTAAATTCATAAAATAAAATAAAATAAGAAAAACAATTCGTGTCTTGAAAATAAATTGATAATTATACTAAGTCCTGCCGAATATTGGTTGCTATTTGGTTTGTATAGCAGCCGAATTTCCGGTATTTGGCTAAATCACTATTTGTTTTATTTCTATTTTATAGCTATTCTCTAGGTATACTATTACTTTAATGACAATGGGTTGAGTGTTTTGCCAATGTTCGGTATTATATCGCATTATTACTAGGAATATTTCAAAATTCCTGATTCGTCATATTCCTGCAACACTATATATGTAGTAGATACCTTTATGATGACGATATGAGTAGAGTTAGTATAATATATTATGGCGCGGAAAAGCCAGTAAGTTTTGTAAATACCTGATACCTGAACGTGATCCTAATAAATCGATTATCTGTAAATAAGTCCGATCCTGTTTGCAATATTATTTCTCAGAGATAAGACGACAAGTAGATTGCAAGGCTTTTGCTAACGGTACATTAAATCAATATGTTTGTTTAAAATACAATCTCCTTTTTGTTTGGTGTATGTGAAATTGTGTATCGAAGTGGTTTTTCCGCGCAGTGTCGGAGCGCTCGGTGCACTCGATGATTCTTTCTTTGTTCCTTTCTAAGCTTCTTGATAAAGTAGCGAGATAAAATATAGCCTGAGATCCCGTTGAACCACGACATAGGGATAAAGTCGGAGAATTTAACCTATACAAATAAAGCTCATTTGCTAAAAGAGAATAAAAGTTACTGAATGAGGGACTTATGTATTATGTTTCGTATCTTCAATTACTCGTAAGTCTTGTTGTAAGTAGTTTAAATTTAGTTTCAAAATTTTGGTTTTAAAACGTCTATTGCTTAATTATTTTGTATAATGCACTCATATTTTAGAATTTTTCTCTTTCGCTGACATTATTTTTTAATGCATGCGATTTTGAACCTTATGCCATGGTACTAGAGTTCACATCCTGTGAAAAGCAAAAGTTCCTTTTTAGGGTCTCTCCAAGCCAGCGGGTTAATACTAGTTTTTGTGACTGTAATGAGTGTTATTTAATGCAGTTTCATTAAAATACCAGTTTCGCCTTCAAATGTATTGTCCTCTGAATTAATAGGTCAGCATCAAATTTTGGGCGCCTAATTAATAGTTTTTAAGCAACTATTATATTGCAATTCAAGCTACTGTTAATATAACTAATTGCCATCTTCATATTTCCAGCTTCTAATAAGTGTATCAAATGATTCTATAAAATCATTTCAACTACTTGTAATTTCATAAAGTCCCCTTTAGTAAGCAAAAGTCATTGATGACTGAATCTACTAAACAAGATTCACATTATTATATCGAAATCGCCCTAGCTCCGGCTACTACGGGGCTGCGGCGAAGGCCCCGCAATGCGCGCACCCATGCTGGCCTCCGCAGCCTCGGCTCGCTGGTCATATACCTCGTGCCTCCGGCTCCTAAAAATTACTGTAGAGTCCACAAGAATGCCTAGAAAGGAGTGCCTAGGTGGTGCCTTGATTCGGATTATTCTATTTGACCAATCAATTTTGATGCTAAAATATTTATAGGGAGATAGTATGGGTTATATAGGGTGACATTGAATTAGCCGACCATATTTTTGGGAATGATAGTACCCATCATTATGAAAAATATCCCCAAGAAGCATATGGTCGCAATCAAATAATATAGTAGTTAAAAAATGAAAAAAAAAAACAAAAAAAAAAAAACAATAGGCCTTATTAAGGCGAATCAAATGAGCCTTATCTCGATGGATTTACAAATAAGTATACCCATTTTCCGTCTGGCTCCTTCCAGATCCATCGGGTGATGATGATGAAAACACCGCCAGAAAATATGAATAGGACTTGTCACAACAAATCAAACTCGATGGGTTTACAAGTAAACAACACAAGATTCCCTCTCCCACCTCCGAACTCCATCGTCAGACCAGGTGGTATCATATTATTTTATCGATGATATCATATTATTTTATTGTCATCTGAACGCCATATACATGTCAGCGGCCAATTGTAGAATTAGGCACATCATGATGTGCCGCGCCATAATAAGATATGGCGGATATCTTTTCATTTGCTACCATAATTCCCCAAAATATGGTAATTAATTTTGTTTGAATTGGCGCGGGCTGTTTAATGGTAACATAAATTATCCAACCATATTTTGGGAAATTATAATACCCATCATTATGGAATCTTTCCCCAAGAAACGTATGGTCGCAAATGAAAATATTGGTTTGTCCCTTAATTTGTTGACCCGATCAATCAGACCCGAGTACATAAAGTTACTATGGGAGGCCCAATTTTTTTTTCCTGTGCGTCCATATGTTGCTTGGAGAAAGTTCTTCAAAAAGATTGGTACTATCACTCCCCAAAAGTAAAGATAGTGAATTAATGAAATATAACCTGTTCCATCAACTCGTTGTTTACATAAAATACGCTAGGTGGCTGGTGCTAAAGAAAACTTTTGATGTTGCAATTATAATATCCCTTAGTTAATAATGTAAATAAGCTGCTGTAAAGACCAAACGCACTCGACATAGGGCTGGCATCAGGTGGGCCCAAGCAAACGCACTCGACATAGGGCTGGCATCAGGTGGGCCCAAGCAAACGCACTCGACATAGGGCTGGCATCAGGTGGGCCCAAGCAAACGCACTCGACATAGGGCTGGCATCAGGTGGGCCCAAGCAAAATGTAAATATTTCTGATTGTTCTCCCTCTCTACATTTCGCTCCCGTTAATATCAGCGAATAGTAAAATGAAACCTTGCTGTTTGTTTAATTTCCTGACTCGATCTTTACGGCTAGATTCCGAATTAATCAGCGCTGCCAGTGAGTTAACGATGTTACCTGGAAACTCTAAATTATCACGAGTTACTGTTATTAAAAAGTGTAAGTTTGTTTCAGTTTATGTGAAAGTAGTAAGTATGTGTATATAAAAGGAGGAATCACACGAATCGGTCACACGCACGAAGGTTTCCGTAGCATTGTACAATAAAGAAGCAAAAAAAACACGTATATTGTATGGTACCACACCTTTTTTATTGTATATTATCCCTTCGGCCACTTTCGAAACCAAGGGTTCGAAATCAGTTTAGAAAACAGAACTATTTTTCTTTTTAGGAAACCTGGTTTATTGCTGTAGGGGCAACAAAAATACACTTTTTACACACAATTATAAATTCAACTCTCTTCCTATTACGTTTCAAGGGATACAGCCGGCTGACAGACTGACAGACAGACAGACAGATAGACAGACGAGATAAACTTTGCTTCGATGACTAACGAAGTGACTAATATTAAATACAACGTTAATTCTCAGGTTTTTTGTAACCTTTCTTGACAAAACCAATAATTAGAAAATTATTCCATTACATTCCGATGCAACATACAAGAACTGCAAGTAGGTACCCTCATCAGTAACATCGTATAGGCGGGTGCTGCCTCCGGGCGGAAACACAGCAATAGGGCGGGCGGCCCCGGACTGCCGTCGTCAAAGATCCAAAGAAATTACACGCCAGCCCGTCGGCACGAGGAAACGCCAATAATTGCTAGGACCTGTCCTTGTGAGCAAAAGTCTTACCAACATAATGACTAAAATGCTACACTAAAGTCCACTTAGCTTCGTGTAACTTGTGCTAAAAGCAAATATAGGACCACTTTACAATATCTAAAGATCTTGTTTTGTCCGTAGAAGTTTTATTTGATATGAAACAAGTTTCTCGGAATTATCCCCTATTAAGTAGTAAAGGATAACTTTGTATAATAATATTAATCGCGTTTATATCGAATGCTGAAATTGTCTTGTCCTATGGTGTAAGTAACCGAGATGAATTTAAGTATGTAGTTTTATTTAGTGTGGGTCTGGGTATGCCTCAGATAGATTGCACAGGACATTACCTTCACCATCGTCAAATGCTTAAAATAAATAACATTCATATGCTCGACTTGGACCTGAACAAATATTACTCAAGAAGATTCCCTGAGAACTCGCTGATAAATCTGAATATTCTTCAAGGCGACATCGCGTCGTCTTTACATAGCCGAGAAAATCCTCTCGAACAAATCGACGTCCCGGCATTACGCGTCTGTCTGTTCTGTATATACCCTTATAAATAACTAAGCTCTCGCAAACCTTACATTTTTATTTTTAAATCGCAGTTATGAAAGAAGAACAAAAATTGAAATACGTCTATTTCAATTTTTGTTCCTCTTTCATAACTACGCTATACGTTTTTCTGAAATATTCTTAGTTTCTTGTCGCTTGCGAATAAATATGAATGATAGTAACTGCAACATAGAGATGCAAACCCATTTAACAGGTACCTGAAGTATACACCTTGTAATTAATTATTTTGTTGCAGCTTTGTATGTAAACCGTCAAATTATTTATCGCAAAAAACATATAACATGTTATGTTTTGGTTTGGTCGGAAGCGTTATCTAATGTTAAGACAAAAACAAACTATCTACCACAAAAAATGTCATAATTTACAGATTACAAGATCTTTTTTGAATTATTCTCAACAGTTTCAATACTGGCGCCTAAAACCTTAGTAGCTTAATATAATAATTACGAATTAAAGTACTGGACTACAGCTATGAATCGAAACTTTAGTAGGAAATGTGCGATTGTAACATATTACTATTCAGTAATGTACAATACTGCGAAAAATAATTTTCCTCGTAGGCGCAATGAATGGACCCCTGGTTGCTCCCTTTCTTTTATTTTCCTTTCAGAGAACCTGTGGCTTTTAAAGTGGGTTGCCCACAGCTTGTCTTTCAGAGGGTTTACTCCCGCGTTCTTTTCATATCTGCGCTCCAATTTCCCGGTGCAATTTATATGCACTTTGTAGCAGTCACCGCTCAAAAGCATCTCGGCTGGAGCGCTTATTCGAGGAGAGTGCTACTGTTAAACGCCATTTTTTTTTGCTGAAGAAGCGTCTTGATGACGGCGTTCATAGTTAATGAGCAGCCAGTATCCGGCGGGGGTTACGTTGCAAATTGCCCGCTCTTTAGAACCTCGCCGTTTGCCAACTGAAGTGAAATCGGTCTTCTATGAAAGAAACTTCCGACCGTGCGTTATTGTTTATCAGCGGAATGACTTCCTTTCACTGGAGCAACTCGAGAAGATCAAAGTTTACACGTGTCGGAAAACTATCTATTCTCGTTCACCTACAGAGTGGAGGATGCACGAACTGCCTTTTTCTCTTACTAACATGAAAGTACAGGCGACGACGTTTGATAGTGACAGGTTTGAATGCGTTCAAAGGACGTCGTCTCCTTCTTGTGATGGAAAAATAGCTACATTTCTCCAAAGAATATTGCTATTTAGCCGTAAGGCTTACGGCGATGTTTACAAAAGCTGCATTTTAAGCAGAATGCACGTCGCTTTGCCCAGGGATACTAGGGACTATTATAAATGATTTCATTAGAGGAAATTCAAATTATATTCCCCGATTTTAGTCATTAGGGCTTCATTAAATTTGAATTTACCTCTATATTAAAGGAAAAACGGTGTCTGAAATTAAAGATGGCAGCTGGATATTAATGCAGTCAGCTCGTGCGCACGGTACTGCGCGGTCGTGTTGTCTCGTGTGTGACGCTGGCATCAGCGGCTACGGAAGTAAACATGTCTTCCAACGTACTTAAATGTGACAAATGTAATATCGTCATTAACGAAGTTCTCGCATTCGTGCAAAATAAGTGTGATGTTATGGACGAGGAAAGCCTTGTTCGTCTGTGTACATCGGCTTTCACAGCGGAGGAAATTGTCACCGCAAAAGCACTTCTTTTTGACTCAGCGTCAAAGAAAAAGACATCAAGAAGAAAGGAAGGCAAGTCTAATCGTGACATGGATGACATTATATGTCTAATCAAGGAATCAGATCCTGAACATCTGCCTATCTTCGTGGCAAAGCAGCTTCAAAAATTACCGCCGGTCACCTTTGACCACATCGATGTGTCGAGGCTTCTAAAAGACATAATTGTAATTCAAAGTGAATTGAGAAACATCCAGGAAAGTTTCTCGCAGGAAAAACAATTTGCAACCGTTGACCAGATAGACCTGTTGAAAATTGAAATTGAGAAACTCAAGTCTGTTCAGAATAAGGATTATGGAACTAATATCAATACGAAGAGAGGCGGATATTGCTTGCAAGATAGCTTTAACTTCAATAGCGGACCGACGGGTCTGTTACTATTTGAAAAAGAGACGCCTGTTTGTGCAAAGGGTGGCGGCGGCGGTGAGGTGTCAGTAAGGGTGAATTCTTCCGAGGCCGAGTCTAACCACTGCGTATCGCGCTCTTGCGTACACACTGAAGCTGATATTCCCATCTCGCTCTTAAAATCAGCTGAGGCAACCAGCTGTGATCACAAAATGAATGATTCACAAGTACCCGGTTCTAATGTCTCGCTTTTATCAAATAGGACGCTAGACAAGCATGCGACTATGGCTGACGCGGTACCGGACCATACCTCAATGACCCGATCTTACGCGAATATTGTGTCCACGCCGTGTGACAAAAAGGAAAGCGATGAGGGATGGGTAAAAGTTGAGAGAAAGCAGAAGAAAATGGGGTTTTCTGGCAGAAGAGGTACAGCTCTTGTGAGCCCGACGTGTAAATTTAAAGCAGCGGATGTGACAGTTCCTCTTTTTATCTACAACGTATCAAAAGAGTCTACGCCGGAAGCCGTTGCGGACTATATCATGAATATTACTAAAATAACAGTTCATCCACAGAAAATACACATGAAAACGCCAAATAGTTCTGATTCATATAAAATACAGGTGCCGAGGCAGAAGTTAGCGCTTTTTGATAATAATAAATTATGGCCAGATGGCATCTTCTTCAGAAGATTTTATAT
Source organism: Argyresthia goedartella (assembly GCA_949825045.1). NCBI lineage: Eukaryota > Metazoa > Arthropoda > Insecta > Lepidoptera > Argyresthiidae > Argyresthia > Argyresthia goedartella. Next base: position 15,233,196 of record OX463808.1, on the reverse strand, counting down.
GTTTAAAACACGATAGGAACGTCATACTCTCAACCTTTAATTGTAAAGGTGTGATCAGATCGACAGAGTGTGTGCGAAGACTATGCAAAACTGCCGATGTCATTGCCCTTCAAGAGACATGGTTATGGCCACATGAGTTACCCAATCTTGGAAGTTTGCATGAGGACTTTGCATACACGGGCAAGTCAGCCATCGATACGTCTGTTGGAATCATTCGTGGACGACCATACGGCGGGGTGGCCCTGTTGTGGAGGAAAACCGCTTTCCAAACAGTGTCGGTTATTTCCTGTAACAGTGATCGCATAGTGGCTATAAAAATATTGAATAATAACCGTTCATTTTTAATATTCTCCGTTTACATGCCATTTGATAACAATAAAAGTGACAGTTTAATAGAGTTTAGTCATTGTGTTAGTGAAATAACTGCAATAATTGATTCTGAAGGCGTGGAATCAGTCATTATATTAGGGGACTTTAACGCGCACCCGGGAGAACGTTTCCACAGAGAGTTGCTGAGTACATGCGCCGAGCAAACATGGTCGTGTATTGACGGTGAACTCCTACCTAGTGATACGCACACATTTGTTTGCCAAGCCAGCGGCTCCCGACGTTGGTTAGACCATTGCATAGTGACGACTGCGGCGAAAAGGTTGTTTATAAATGCGTCAGTGTTGTATGGGGTATACCTATCTGATCACTATCCTATTGTTTTTGAATGTGATATCACTGTGATAAATCAAAAATTAACTACTTCCTATGTGTACTGCGATAAAGTGAGATGGGGAGAAAGAGATAAGAATCAAATTGCGAAATATTATGAATATTGTAACGACATGCTAAAGGTAATCGATTTCCCCCCAGAATGCACTGAATGTTCTGTTAAATTGTGTCACAATACTTATCATTGTACATTGTTGAATAATATGTATAATAGTGTGATAAATATTCTCAGAGAGGGTGCGAAATGTACGTACATAGGTAGGGATATGGTGAGGAGTCATAGGTATATAACAGGCTGGAATAAACATGTCAGTGACGCACACGGGGAGGCCCGGCTATGCTATCAGATGTGGTTATTGTGTGGTAAAACTACATCTGGGAGTGTTTTTCGTCAAATGTGTGAGTCCAGAAAACATTTTAAAGCTAAATTAAAGTTCTGTTTAAATAATGAGCAACAAATTAAGATGGATATGCTTGCAAAAACACACTCAGAAAAATTGTTTGGAAAGTTTTGGAAGTCGACCAATAAACTAAATGCAAAGACGGGTCTGCCCGTGAGCGTGGCTGGATTGAATGAGCCTACTGCCATAGCGAACTTGTTTCGACAGCACTTTACTGTGAAATCACTGTTGCCACGCGAGCAACGCGTGACCGAGGCTGAGACCAGTGGCGGGGGGACACCCACCATGTTTAACGCTAAACAAGTGGAAGCCATCATTAGAGGCATGGTAAGAGGTAAGTCTCCGGGTCATGATGGTCTCAGCATCGAGCACCTTAAGCTGGCGGGACCCCACTTACCAAGAGTCCTCTCCTTATTTTTTAACTTATGTGTTAGTCATAGTTATCTGCCACAGGCCTTGATGCATACTGTTGTCGTACCGATCATAAAGAGTAAGACTGGGGACGCCTCTGACGTGTCCAATTACAGGCCTATATCCCTGGCTACAGTTGTTGCAAAGGTATTGGACAGTTTGCTTGACAAGCAGTTGGCTGAACATGTACAACTCCACGACGCTCAATTCGGCTTTAGGCCGGGACTGTCGACGGAGAGCGCCATACTGTGCCTCAAGCAAACTGTCCAGTACTATACCATTAGGAAAACGCCGGTGTTCGCCTGCTTTTTGGATCTGTCAAAGGCGTTCGATCTTGTGTCGTATGACGTAATATGGGGTAAGCTGCGTGAGGATACAACGGTGCCGTCTGACATTGTATCATTATTTAGGTACTGGTATGATCATCAGAGGAACAGCGTACGATGGGCTAGCGCTTACTCGGAAGAGTATGGGCTGGAGTGCGGGGTGAGGCAGGGGGGGTTGAGCTCACCGCGGCTCTTCAACCTATATATGAACCGACTGATCGGTGAGCTCAGCGGCGCCAATGTTGGTTGTCATATTGATGGTGTTTGTATGAACAACATCAGTTATGCCGATGACATGGTGCTGCTGAGCCCGTCGGTTAGTGCTCTTAGGAAGCTCCTGGCAATGTGTGAGTCCTATGCGGTGGCCCATGGGCTCAGGTATAATGCAAAGAAGAGTGAGCTTATGGTTTTTAAATCAGGCTCTAAAACCTACCATAATCTGCCTGAAGTCTCACTCTGTGGCACTCCTCTATGTAGGGTACAGAAGTTCAAATACCTGGGCCACTGGGTCACTGATGATCTTAAAGATAATATGGACATTGAGAGGGAACGCAGGTCGCTGGCTGTCCGCTGTAATATGCTGGCCCGAAGGTTCGCTAGGTGTACGAAAGCAGTTAAAATCACGCTTTTTAAAGCATACTGTCAGTCATTTTACACCTGCAGCCTTTGGGTTGACTTTAAGCAGCGGGCATATAGCGACCTGCGGGTCCAGTATAATAACGCTTTCAGGGTTCTGCTGCGGCTGCCGCGGTTCTGCAGTGCCTCTGGCATGTTTGCGGAGGCGCGTACGGATGACTTTTACGCTATAATGAGAAAACGAAGCGCATCCATGCTGGCTCGCCTCCGCGGCAGCACCAACAGAATCCTGAGCGTATTTATAGACCGGTGGGACTCCCCAATGTTGAGTCGTTGGGTGCAGCTCCACACTACGAGATGAGATGCTCGCGTGTGTGTGTATTTTATTTTAATTTTATGTTTGTTACTAACTCTAGACTTTAAGATATTGTTACTAACACTATGGACTAAACGGTCTGAAATAAATGAATATTGAATTGAATTAATACAATGGGGAAATTTCATTATTTTTCCATTCTTATGAAAATCCGTTTGCCATCAATGTACGTCATGTGGTGCATCATAAAATCAAAACGAGTGCACCGATTTCATTACTTAACGTGTTAGACCATTTGTATTTTAACTCCAACCGAGATGCTAAATAATGACATATCGGATATGATGCTCTTTGTCATAAGCTCATTCGTGAACCACGATAAATCAAAGAATAGCCGTTGTTCGATATGTCAGAAATTAAAATTTGTAAACTAGTATAAAAAAATACGCTGCTAAATTATAAAATATACCGCAACAGAATATTAAATATCCAGCGTCAGTTCACAAACAACAATCAATATTACTCAGCGCTGCCCATAAATACTTCAGCATCAAAATCACTCAGCGGTAGTTTTTGTAAATGGGTTTCTTCATATATTTTAGAGATTCGACATATGTCCGATAACACAAACTAATTCTAGCCTCAAAATTAGTAATTGAAATTATTTACTCAACAATAATCATAAATAAATCACATAAATTTATAATGGAAATCTGCATGTTTTTTCTGGGTTTTCGACGATTTTGGGTCAGATAGAATAGCGAATCCGAATCAGGGCACCCTGCTTCCTAGGCAGCCTTAGTGGCTCGACTCTGGAATATTTTTCTGAGCCGGAACTAGGGCGATTTCAAAATAATAATTCATAAAACAACAAACAATTATTATTCGAATATATTATAATAAATTCAGTCATTAACCAGGCAAGTATCCAATGGAACTAGAGTGCCTTAATTTGCACGTACTCCGAGGCACTCGAAGAGATGAGAATGTTTTGGATTTTATGGATCGATCGCTACAAAGAAATATATACTACTTAGACTCAGTCTCTCTGTTTAATATATACAGCGTAAATGCACCTGAAATTTAGTGAAAAACACATACAAAAAAGACTCAAACAACCAAAAGACTTGGCTTAAAGGTCTCGTTACCAAGCCATAGATTCACAAAAAAAGTCAAAGATACGTTACGGGAGTAAAGAAAAAAAAAATCCCCAGGGCTTCGATATTTACATGTGTGTGACGTCACTGTTTCTGGTTTACGCCAATATTATAAACAATAATTGGATTATTTTACAATTTATTCTAATATATAACTTAATGAGCATTGCAATAAATCTTGATTAGTGCATCTGCTACTTCAGACTTGGTTTTAGAGACCATTGAAGAGCACGGCAAATTTCAATCATCAATAAAATAAGTTTTTCGGACCTAGTTTAACAAAAACAAGTGAAAGCTTTTTATGTGCTAAACTTTATAAAAATATGTTTAGTTTATGATCTTTTATTTATGTTATTATTGACGTAGATACCTCACACATTCTTGAATTATGACTAACCAGTTTGAGGGAGTAAAATATACTTTTTGGACAGTCTTTTTAATTAAAGAAAGTTGCAACTGCTAGCTTTAATTTTTTTCTTATTTCCATAGCATTGTCCTACGGCATACTACTATGGGGATGGCCCACTGACATTGAGACCATCTTTATTTTGCAGAAGAGAGCGTTCCGATTTATTTATAAGCTAGATAATAGAGAGTCTCTAAGAGATTTTTTCGAAGAAACTAACATACTAACATTTATAGCCGCCATAACGTGCAAACTAGAAATAAACATAGGCTTTATTTTTCAATGTTCAGGCTCACAAAAGTTAGTTTTTCTTTTATGGGACACTGTATACGCTTCTACAATGAAATTCCGCAAGAAATACAAAACTGAAACTGAAGCTGCACAAAGGCCTACTACAAAATTAATGACTTTTTACATGACATCGACATCTGTCATTAAACCAGTTCATTTTTCCCTATATTTTATGTACTAATAATTTGGCACCTACTTAATGTTTTATTTGCTTGCTTGATTATGTTATGACGTTAATTAAGTCTCAATTTTTGAGCTATTATGAATAAAAATCTTTGAACTTGAACTTGTACTTAAGGGGTTAGGCGAAGTGTGGTTTTCACATGCTCGGTCGAGCCATGTTCTTCAGTAATACGACCTCATTTAACTCTTACTTAACTTTTGCTTTACTCCTGTGCTGGTAATTCTCTCGTGAAATGCTTGGTGAGTTAGGTTTATTTATTATTCGAACTTTTCTTAGCATTTTCCTGACTGTAAATATATAAATTTTTCTTTGCATTTTGTTAATCTGTCAAGGGCTCACTTTGTAAATTTTTTAATTTGATTTGTGTTCCCATTTCTGCCAAACCGCATCGTCTACAAATCTTTACAATTTGTTTTTTTTTCTGTTCACTCGTTCATTCAGCCTGGTCTGAAGTGCGTGCCTTTTGCCCTATGTGATTTTTTCTTTGTAATTTATATTATTGGATCTTGTTGTTACGAGATTCCTTTCTTTTTCTTTTAGAGACTAGGTCAATATTTATTATTTCATTTGGTTTGAATATTTGAAGTAATATTGATACTGTTATCAATATTACTTCTGTTTCAATATTACAACTGTTTTCTTCTCATGTTCTTCAAGCGATGACTGTATAAGTGCGGAGAGTCCACTATCCGATGAACTTACGTCTGTCTTTGCAAGCCTTAAGCATAATTTTAATATTGTTCATATTAGTGCCCAGGCATTCACTCCAGTTATACGGACCTACTAGAGGCGTTAAGTAGTAAACATGTGGATGGTATTCTAGTATCCGAATCCTTTCTCAAGTCGACTTTACCATCCACGATGAACTCGCTGCCTGGATTCCAGCTCTATTGGAATGACAGAGTTGGGAAGGCAGAGTTGTAAGTACCTCCCCTAATGAGTACTCCAAATCAGCAGAAAATCTCTTCCTTGAAATCTGTCATTGCCATAGTCAATAGTCAATAGTCAATAGTCAAAGTACTTTATTACTGTAGATTTTTACATATACTTAGCAAACGTCATTTTTTGCCTCTTCTCTACATTGGACCACTGTGGGAGAAGTAGGGCGTAGAAACTCCCACAGATTTATTTTTAGATCTCTTTTAAAAATAGGTTGTGCTTAACTAATACAAATATGAAAAATTTAATTGTTATGATTAATAAGCAGGAATAAATAATTACAAAATTATTAACAGCAAGGTCTGTGTTGAGCCAGATTAACCCCATACAGTCCTGTCATTTAAGTAATCTTGAACATTGTAATATCCCTTTTTCGACAAAGTTGCTTTAACATGCTTTTTAAATTGCTCAAGTGGCAATTTCAAAATCTCCAGAGGTATCTTATTGTAGTAGAGAATGCACTGACCCTTGAAAGAATTGCTAACCTTCGCGAGTCTAAAACGGGGCGCACATAGTCTGTGATTATTTCTTAGGTAAACATTACAGCTATCGCTAAGTTTGGAAAATGTTGTAAGGTTCTTGCGTACATACATTATATTTTCGAAAATAAATTGACTAGCTACTGTTAGTATGTCAATTTCTTTAAAAAGCTCTCTTAAGGAGTCTGTTCGTTTTAAATTATAAATTGCTCGAATAGCTCTTTTCTGTAAAATAAAAATAGTTTGAATATCCGCTGCTTTCCCCCACAACAAGATACCATAGGACATCACACTATGAAAGTAACTAAAATATACTAGCCTAGATGTAGCCACATCCGTGCTTTGTCTGATGTTCCTAACAGCGTAAGCCGCAGAACTTAATTTACCAGCCAATTTATCTATGTGGGGTCCCCACTGCAATTTGCTATCAATGTAATAAAAAATAGTAAAGTTCTGCTCGGAGTTCTCTACATTCCCTAGATTCGTATTGATTACTTTGGCTTTCTTGAGACTTTTCTCAATGAGCTGACTCCTCTTTATACGGACGCTTATTCTGATCGCTAATTGAGGAGTATCCTTTACCTTCCCGTTCCTCCAAACCCCCAAGGCAATCTCATGGTTACCCCCTGGTTGCGTGGGGGATCCCGCCGTTCCCCTAGCCCGTCCTCACCTAATCCTACTTACCAATACCCCACCCCCGTCACCGCGTATAGTATCGAGCCCGCGTGCTATTCGAACCGTAACCGTAAAGCAGTTGTTTCCAGGGGTATTCGTTATAGTCATACACAATCGTAGACAGCGTGGCCATTTCGTGTTACCAGTAAATTCATGCCACGGGTTGCGAAGGAGGGAATCCGGGGCGTCCTTCATAATATGTGTAAATTACTTAGCCTTATTCAGATTGTGTATTAGTTAAAATTTAGATAATATAACCTTTGGTCATTGTAATAAACCTTGCGGCACCAAGTTGGGAATACCGTACCGTCAAACCAATCTTTCCCTGAATGTTTCCCACATTAGGGTACGTAGCTAGATCCTATAATTGACATAAAATAAGGCTCATTGCAGAAGTGCAAAGTCTTTCGTGGACGAGTGCAAAGTCTTTCGTGGACGAGGTAACCAGGCTGAGCTGGCCCGAAGGGTGCCCCGTCACAATGATTTGATATTTTTTCTTGGGAGGGATGTTTTTCTTGGAGGGTAGTCCTAACTACATGTCATATTTATGAGCTCCAAAATTTTAAATTCATTTAAAAACACAATAAGTAATCTATATGGATATTTATTGATATAATACTGACCTTGACTCCCACAAATCACATTTTCAATTATGTATCTTACATTATCACTTAAATAACACCAACATCACTGCAACAATGGATCTGCATGCTGAGCTGGCAAAAAAAATGGAGAATATAGTCAAGTCCTTGGGTGAGCGAATGGAAAGATATGAAAATGAGTTGCATGAAGCTACACCTGCTCCTGCCCGGAAGAACATGGCTAGCCTGGCGAGTGAGTTTTCCAACTTTGAATTCCTCATTTGGAAGTCCCTTGCCATGCTCAAATCTGACACTGGGATTGGACCAGCATGAGACGACCTCTAGGAGGAAGGTGCTGCTGGTGCATGGTGTGCCTGAAGCCAGGAGCTGTTTTGAGGATGGTGCTAACTGACCAACTTAAGGCGTCGGAGCATTGGTGTGGTTGAAACGGTTAGGGGTTCCCTATCTATGAAAAGAGAGTTTGCACTATTTACAAAGATTTATTTAAGAGAAATCAGAGCAAGGTCGTGGATATGAACTCGTTAGACGGACTTTGCGCGTTAAGGCTGCGACTCCCCTGGTGAGGTCTGGCAGCAGGAGCGGCAGCACACAACCGACACTAAAGTGCCGCGAGGAGTCAGGTACAACAGAGGGGTCTCAGGTGCAATGGTGTGAGCAGTAGGGTAGGTAGGCGGGTGCACAGGTGGACGCTGCGGAGGACACAGTGTGAGGAGCGGAAAATAATCCAGGATCTAGAGCTGTCTGCAAACCTCCGTCAGGCTCGCCGAGGTCGGAGAGCCGTATAAGAACCTAGCTATCGGAGGCATTGCAGACGGAGTTGTAGCAGTAGGGATGGAGATACACGAGACATTTACTAAATTATATACACAGAAAATAGAAAGGACTACGAGCCATACCAATGTTTACGTACCCAATCGTGGGGGTCAGCAATCAATTACAGCACATCAAGTAAAAGCCTTCTATGTACAACACAAGTTATTTACAAAATTATGTCTATTAACAATTATGAGGGACTAGTCCATCGCTGCAATTATGGCTTAATGTGGAGGTAAAAATAAACTGACGTAGAGGATACGTCTTAGGTATTCAGAGCTCAAGGAAGGAGTGCGTCAAAAACAATCGAAGAGTTACCAAACGAAATTCCAGGCTTGAATTCTGAACCTTTGTTTTTCAGAAGGCTAGTCAGCCAGTAAGCTCGTCAAATGAAATAAAAAGAGGTGTTACTACAATCTGTATACTTAAATACGACTTAATTGGAAGAAGTAGTAGAAGTAGTGGGAGTACCACAGGGATCGTCTCTGTCGAACATCGTGTTTTCCCTGCTTCTTAATGACTTGCCCAGCGCGGTTGTCGGAGGCGAAATATTTTTATTTATCGACGATGTAGCCGCAGTAATGACTGCACCGACAATAGCAATGCTGGAAACAGAACTCAACTTAGTGGCCAGCCGGATGTACCTCTGGTTTCTCCAAAATGGCTTATTATTGAATACGACCAAAACAAAATTTATTAAATTTGATTTTTCCGGGCATCAAAGACCTAACTTGGCTGTCGAAGTGGACGACGTTCAAATTGAGCAAGTCCATACTGCACCATTTCTGGGTTTTCAGGTAGATCAAGCGCTAACGTGGGACATACACATAGATAAACTGTGTGGCAAACTAGCCAGCGCTTGCTTCGCGCTAAGTCGGCTGTCATCTACGCTCCCAGCAGAGTCGATGCGCACGTGCTACTACACGATGGTGCACTCGCTGCTGCAGTACGGCGTGGAGCTGTGGGGCGTGGGGCGCGCGGCGCAATGGCACCGCGTGTTCGTGTTACAGAAACGCACCGTGTGTCTGCTGGCGAGAATACCCAAGAAGACGAATCTACGAGACCACACTTCAAACATTCACAAATTCTCACACTACCTAGCCTTCTTATTTTCAAAGTGGCCATTTATGTGCTTGAGAATATAGACCAATACAAACGACTTGGAGAATGGCATAAATATGAGACACGCAACTCCAACAAGCTGGCTACAATTATGCACAAGCTTGCTAAAACAAGCAACACGATCCATGTTAAGGGTCCGGTAGTCTACAACAAGTTACCTGAAGCTATATTACTGGTGCACCGAGTATGTCCATCTTTAAACTGAGGTTGAAAGGATGGCTTACCGAAAAGATCCTATGCAGCTAAGATGAATTTCTAAAACTAATTGACTAATTATGAGAACGATGACATTGTAACTACATTGAGTATGTGTTTGACATACCTATATTCCATGAATGTAACATTATTTAAAAAATAATTATATTAACATTTTTACCCCATGGTGGGTGAATGGGCCATCTCATCTCTCTGAAAACACCTTTAGGATTCCGCTGCTACTGCCGCGCATTCTGCTCAGCAATGATGCAGCTCTTTTTCTTATGATCGCTTGGAAGCCATCATTGCGCGCGTCTGCAAACATCGCTGAAGCGCTGCAGAAGCGCGGCAGCCGCAACAGCCTCCTAAAGAAGTTATTTTATTGGACGCGTAGTGCGCTGTAAGTCTTCTGTGAATATCTGACCCACAGACTACTGGTGTAAAAAGATTGACAGTATGCTCTAAAAAAAAGTTTATCTTTTACCTGTGTTGAGCACCGAGCAAATCTACGAGCCAGCATATTACTTCTAACTCCCAACGCCCTACGCTCCCTCTCTATATCAAACTCATCTTGTAAGTATTCGTTTACAACGTGCCCCAAATACTTAAATTTGGTTACCCTATTGAGGCAACATCCCTTAAGGCTTATTTGTGGAACATTATCAAGTGTTCTCGAGTCTGCTTTGAAAACAAGATATTCACACTTCTTCACATTATAAATTAGACCATGGCTATCTGCATATTTTTCGCATACAGCCAATAGTTTTCTCAGGGTACTCACCGACGGGCTCAGCAGCACCATATCATCGGCATAGCTCAGATTATTCAGACAAACACCATCGATATAGCAAATAACAATCATAGTTTATGCATCATCAGACCAGCTAAGGTAAAATAATGATCCGTTACATCTATCGCACTTACTATACCCACTGATGGAGAAGGGGACTTGATAAAAATGTGATCAAGACATGTTTTTAATCTCGTTGGCTTGGGAATGGCTGGAAGGAGGCAGTGTTCTGCATTTAAATTAAGGTAATCCATGCTGACATAGGTGTGCAGACTACCAAGCTGAAATGGAACTGGGCCGGGTATTTCCGTCGCATGTGCCCCGACAGATGGGCGAACATCGTCACTGACTGGATGGACGCCGGCATAGGCGCAGGCCGAGGCGGAGATGGCGGGACGAACTCAATACGTTTCTGCCAGGGTGGACGGACGTGGCCCAGAATAGAGAATCGTGGTTGCAACATTGGGAGGCCTTTCGAACTCTACTCTTTATCGAATCTATTGAGTGTAAGACAGATTTACATACTCCAACTGATACTCAGGAGACATCGACAGGATCCCAACTATAACACTATGACAAATAAAAGACATAACATAGTTTTAACAGAACTCCGGCACACAACACAGTATTCGCTCGTAAACAGTACAACATACAGTCCAGTATAATTTACAACAAAGTTAACGAAATTTTAAATGTTCATCTAAAGCTATCATTCGATTGCAAGACCAGTGTCTCAAAATGGCTCAAAACCCTGGACTATATAAAGCAACAGAATTATTTCTCGAAATTACACAGTAAAAATCAAAACAAAAACAATGATCATGTTTAATTCCGATTTCATTACATTAATTATTTTTAACATTAATTTAATTATTACATATTTTATTTTATTTCATTTTATCAATCTAATTTATTCAATATAATATTCTAAGTTTGTAAATCTTACTATAAATCTTCACATACATACAGAATTATGAATAAAAATATATTAAAAACAGTACGCAGACTTTCCCTCCCTTCCCATCCCCTCCCCACATTAACAGGCACTACTTTACACACTTTCAGACACTCACTTCACTTCTCATCTTCTCACCACATTTACTCTACCGAACATTTTCACCAAAATCATGTTTTAACAATGCAATTCATACCACATGAATTTATTTTTAACTAAATTAAGATGCAATTCAAACTTAATGCATGCTTATTTAATTTTTCTCAGCATATTTTAATAACCTATTTTTTTTTATAAATTAATAATTACTTTTTAATTATCATTATCCTTAATTTTAGCTGCAATGGGAACAGCGGGGTTCTTGTAACACAGGATCTGATGATCCTAGCACAGGGCCTTATTGTAAACTAGTTAAGTAATTTTAATTTTGAATAAATCAAATTAAATCAAATCAAATATTTATTTATTTCACAAAAAGCAAACAATTTTAACTATAATTTAAATATTATGTGACGACTTATGTGTAAAATTAAGATTAAACAAAAACAGTACTTTTGATCCCCACACTAGGCAAGCCTGTATCGTGGGGATCATACAGAGGAGGGACTGACACACAATTTCAATTATTTAGATTCACCTGCACCAAAAATAACAAATGCAATCAGCGCTTTAATCAAATCTAAGTTTGATATATTCTATACATTTTGACAGCTGCTAAGTAGAATGATTTTGTATTTGCCTTTGCCCAGCAGTGGGAAAATTAATGACTACAAAAAAAAAACGTAAGAACGATCTATCATCTAGGCAAAATCTTGATGTTGATATCTCCTGTAACAATCACATTTCTACCATCAATTGTTGCGTCATCAAAAGTTGCGATCTTAATTCAGTCAAAATATTTTTTATTTTCAAAAGGCCAGTAATTGTATGGTTTTTAAATATTAATGAAAAGGCCACCAACTTCCTTGAAATTCCGCTCGGAGACAACGGGGTTCACGAGTCCATGACATACATAAACGTTTACACCGCTATTTTTGTTTGTAACTTTTTTGGAATCTTGATTTTTGTATCCAGATATGTTTGGAATAATAGAAAATTCATTGATATGGTACTCTGTCAGAACAATTAAATTACAGCCAACAAAAGTGTGAAATTAACTAAGAAGTTGTCAAAGTTTCTTTTAATTTCAGTATATTAAAGTTCAGTATTATAAATTTCTATTCTATCTAATTTCTAAGAACATATAAAACAGGCATGCGATGATCATCCAGGAACTTGGAACATAGTCCTAGGTGATTTTAACGCAAAGATCGGACCGAGGCAAGAACTGGACAGCCAAACAATAATGGGTCCTCACAGGCTTGGATGCCGAAAACAACGTGGATCCCGCTTGCTCCAGTTTGTATTGGCCAAAGTCTCAAAATAACTAACAGCTTCTTCTACAAAAAACCACAACGTCGCTGGACATGGATCTCACTAGATAAATAGACTAAAATCGAAATAGATTTTGTAGTACCCTCAAAACAAACCATAATCAAAGATATATAACACATTCAAGTATAGCTCTGACAATAGACTCGTGCAAGAGTATACTTTGACACCAAAATTCAACGTAACAACTTATTTTTATTTTATTCTAATTTTAACAAAAAACTCACCAAATCAACATTAAGCAAAAACAACGAAGAATTCAATTTAGAACTTAAAAATAATTTCAAAGACCTAACATAAGACATAGAAGATTAACGACAATATTAATAATTAAATAGAAAAAGCTGGTAAAAATAAAAAACAACCTAGAATAAACAACAATAAATTGACAGCTTTTACAAAAGCTATAAATATATAAATGAATTACAATCCCAACCAAAATGTTCCACAGATTATTATTTATTGGACCGCAGAGTAAAACGTTACATACACAAAGATCTTCGACATTTTAATAAAGACCTGAACAGCAATAGTGAACAACCCATCGCTCGAACAGCAAATCAAGGCATTCAGAACAACAAAACATGGATCACAAGCTTGTTACATGCCCTGCATTCACGGAACCTGCTGACGAGGTCTGATGACGACATTGCGCTTGCATAGTGATAGTTTTAGGTAGTAACTTATTATTTCACTGTAATTTTCCTATGCAGCGTAAGCAACCCGTGTAACCTACATACTTTTATATTGTATTCATTTTTAGTGCCTTTTCTTTTGTTAACTTTAGACTTCACTTCAATTCTAGCATCGATTGAATATAGACATAAGTTTTAATTGTAATTTCCATTCCTTAAAATAAAGGATTAAATTAATTATCGGTTTTTTTAAAATCCATCGGTTGCCGATTCCTTATTTGGCGCAGCCGGTAGGATCCTTGAGTCAGTAGGCGCGCGGGAAACTAAAGGACTCCAGACATCGTTGCTCCTGTTGGCTCCGCAAGCCTCTGGTTGAGCTTTCAAGCCTTCATCAAGGATTCGACGAACGAAGACGAGCAGCCGGGGAGGTATCTAGACATTGATACGCGAAGAAAACCGAAGAAGATGATATATTATATGTAAGTCCATGCATTGTTCTTACTCTTGTGTTGCTTCCCTTTTTTTTTCCCGTGTGTAATTTCCTCTTTCCACAATTTTCCGTCCCGAGAAATCTGGTGTGAAAAAGTCCTCCATAAGACAAATACGTAAGGAAGGACTTTTAGATTCGAATAGGATTTTGGAAAGTGAAGATTTAGGTGTAGAAAATTTATTTAAGGACCCTAATAGTGATAGTGTTAGTTTAGTGACCCTGTCTTTGCCTAATATTAAAATCATGACGGCGCCGACTATTGACGCTGACACCATTTTCAAGGCACTACACCTAGTGCCCGAATTCGATGGTAACCCGAATATTCTTACGCGATTTATTAGAATATGTGATCAGCTAGTAATTCAGTATATAAAACCGGAAGCCGGTTGCGAGCTAGCGAACTTAAGTAGTTTAATTAACGGAATATTGAACAAAATTACCGGTCCTGCCGCGAGGACAATCAACTCAAATGGAATAGCAGAAAACTGGATAGGCATCCGTACAGCTCTGATTATTAATTTTTCAGACCAAAGGGATGAAACCGCCCTCTATAATGATCTCTCGATGGTGACGCAAGGACAAAGCACCCCCCAGGAATTCTATGAAAAATGTAAAACTCTTTTTAGTACGATTATGACGTATGTTAGTCTTCATGAGACTATCCCTTCCACAGTAGAAGCGAAACGCGATCTCTATAAAAAAACTTACCAAGCAGGCTTATGTTCGTGGTCTCAAGGAACCCCTTGGATCTCGTATAAGATGTATGAGACCCGACACCATAGAAAAAGCACTGGAGTTCGTACAGGAAGAGATGAATGTGATGTACCTCCAGGGCCGAAATGATTCACTTCCAGAGCGTAGAGCTCTCCCTCACTATCAACCCCCTATGCACATGAGAATGCCTATGCAGATGCCAACTGCCATGCTGAAACCTTTTAATTTCCCGAATATGCATCGCCCTGTACCTGTTTGGCAGCCAAACTTCCAGTCTCCACCTAATCAACCCCCAAGAATGTCTAATATGCCTTCTTGAACCCAGCAAATGTTCGGAGCGCCTCTCCCCAACTATAACCCTAGAAGTAACGTATTCAAATTACCCCAGAGACCCACATTACCGACTCAAAATTTAGGCCCCAAGCCTATGAGTGGAGTAGTAAACTACTCATCTAAACCGCTTCCCCCTTCTGGCCATGATTGGCGTAAATTTTGTAACCCTCCACCAATCAATTATTTTAAAACTCGAGAAATGAATTTCAATGAAACTGCCGATTATAATGAATACGAAGAAAACAACTGCTACGCACCGACTGAGCAATACTACGCCGAGTATTCTCAAGCTGACTACGCCGACTATCCCCAGACGTACGACTACGAAAACGCACCCCATGACATGCCCAACATGATTGAGGCCCCTCAACCGTCTACTAGTAGTAACATGGATTTTCCCAAGGACAACACCTCCACAAAACCAAGATAGAATTAAATTTACACTCTAAGAGACACCTCCGATATGTGCAAATTGCAAACCCCCCATTAAAATTATTAGTGGATACCGGCGCGAATCAATCATTCATTAGCCCCGAAGCTGTGCAAAAATATTTTTCGCACATTCCTCTTAACTACGACCCTTTCAAAGTGGCCAATGTACACGCGACGACAAAAAATTACTATTCCATTACTATTCAAAACTTCCTCGAATTTAATGATGACCAGAATATTAAATTATTCGTGTACAAGTTCCATAGATATTTCGATGGACTGATAGGACTTGACATACTAGACGGACTCGAAATAGACCTAAAAAATAATTTGCTTATAACTAGAAATGCCAGAATCCCGATCATACCATATCAGAGTAACATGCCTACTACTGACTACACAATCGCAGCACATTCATCAAAATTTATTCGCATGCCCATCGATAGCCCCGACGGTGACATAATGGTCCCCGATCAAATTTCCTGTAATTGCATTATACACGAATGTTTCACGACTGTGATTGACCGCGAAGGAATTGTAGAAGTAGAGAATATATCCGACAACGACATAATACTTTCATTTGACCGACCAGTACAAGCTGAGCTATTTAATATCGAGTGCATGAGCACCGTACATGACCCGATTCGGACTCGTGAAGTGATATCACGTTTACGAACCGATCACTTGAATCAGGAAGAGAAAATTAACTTAGAGACTTTATGTTCCCGCTATCCTGATGTATTCTATATTGAAGGAGAACCACTGACATTCACTAAAAAAATTAAACACAGCATCAGGACCCACGACGAAACTCCCGTTTATACGAAAAGCTATCGCTACCCCTTTGTACACCGCCAAGAAGTTAGAGACCAGATAACTAAGATGTTGGATCAAGGCATCATAAGACCTTCTGATTCTGCATGGAGCTCACCTATATGGGTGGTCCCCAAGAAAGTTGACGCATCTGGAAAACAGAAATGGCGATTAGTGATAGATTTCCGTAAATTAAATGACAAGACCATTGACGACAAATATCCCATCCCGAACATTAACGACGTTCTTGACAAACTTGGCAAGTGCCAGTACTTTACGACCCTGGATTTAGCGAGCGGATTTTACCAAGTAGAAATGAGCCCTGACGATATACCGAAGACTGCTTTCAATGTTGAGCACGGGCACTTCGAATTTTTGAGAATGCCGATGGGATTAAAAAATTCTCCATCGACTTTTCAACGAGTAATGGATAATGTCCTCAGAGGACTACAAAACGAGATTTGTCTTGTATATTTGGATGACATTATTGTGTTTAGTACTTCTTTACAGGAACATATGATTAACCTAGAGAAAGTTTTCACACGACTGAGGGAGTCAAACTTCAAAATTCAAATGGATAAGTCCGAATTTTTAAAGTTAGAGACTGCATACCTTGGACATGTTATCACTAGGGAAGGAATAAAACCTAACCCCGACAAAATTTTTGCAATAGATAAGTTCCTAATTCCCACAACGACAAAACAGATAAAACAATTCCTTGGTTTGATAGGTTACTATCGTAAATTCATCCCCGACTTTGCCCGCATCACTAAACCAATGACTAAACGACTAAAGAAAGGTAGTAAAATAACCCTTGACCCTGACTATACTGAGTGCTTTGAGAAGTGTAAGACCTTACTGACAAATGACCCCATATTACAATATCCCGATTTCAGCAGAGAATTCGTACTCACAACAGACGCTTCTAACGTTGCCATTGGAGCCGTTTTATCCCAAGGATCAATAAGATCTGACAAACCCGTATGCTATGCATCCCGTACTCTCAATGATAGCGAGATGAACTACAGCACCATAGAGAAGGAGTTTTTAGCCATAGTATGGGCTACTAAGTACTTCCGACCCTATCTATTTGGACGAAAATTTAAAATTTTCACTGACCATAAGCCACTTCAGTGGATTATGAACATTAGGGAACCCAACTCACGACTGACACGTTGGAGACTAAAACTAAGTGAATATGACTATACCATAGTTTACAAAAAGGGAAAGTATAACACTAACGCCGACGCCCACTCCCGAGTCGAGATTCATAACGAAGAAACTGAAACATTTTCTATGATAGCTAACCCCTCGGAAAAGCCACCCACTGAAACAAGATCGACAACTGCAACTGCCCACACTAGTAATGAACACCCCATCCTCGAAGTTCCCATCACTGACGAACCCCTTAACAAATTCCATAGACAGTTATGCTTTTCGATTGTAGGTGATATAAAACGTAGACCGACTGCTACTAAGCCATTTGACACGCACACACGTACACTTATTCAGGTATCTGAATCAAATTTAGAGCAGGATGTTATAAAAGCCATTAAGGAGTACGTCAATCCAAAAGTGAAAACCGCCCTTTTTATTAATCCACCCCTAGGGATGTATCAAATCATTCCTGTTATTCAGGACGCATTTAAAAGTTCCGCCATGAATCTAGTTCTCTGTAAAATTCAGTTAGAAGACGTAAAAGAATATTTAAGACAGCAAGAAATTATCAGACACTACCACGAGGGAAAAACCAACCATAGGGGCATAAACGAATGCTATCTATCGCTCTCCCGTAAGTACTACTGGCCTAAAATGAAGGACCAGATTACTAAGTACATTAATGAATGCACAATTTGTGGACAAACTAAATACGACCGTAACCCCATTAGGCCTCAGTTTAACATTGTTCCCCCAGCAACAAAACCCCTTGAGATTGTCCATATGGACCTATTCACAGCCCAGAACGAAAAGTATCTCACGTTTGTAGACGTTTTCTCCAAATACGGCCAGTCCTATCACCTGAGAGATAGAACTGCCGTAAGCATCCTTCAAGGACTTTTTCAATATTGTACCCATCATGGGCTTCCCTTAACCTTAATAACAGATAACGGCACCGAGTTCACTAATCAGATGTTTTCAGAATTTACACGACTTCATAAGATAAATCACCATAAAACCTTGCCCAATGCCCCCAATGATAACGGTATCATTTAACGCTTTCACTCCACCTTGTTAGAACATCTCCGTATCCTGAAACTACAGCAAAAAGACAAGCCTGTAATTTACTTGCCTATAACAGCTCTGTGCATAGCTTTACTAAGTGCAGACCATATGACATAATAAAAGGATATTTTGACCCTAGAGACCCTCTTGACATCGATCTTACAGGACATTTAATACAACAATACGTTTTGACCCATAAGGAACAGATGAAAACCATATACAATCTTATAAACGAGACCTCTCTTCACAATCGCACCAATTTAACTGAGAACAGGAATAAAGATAGAGAAACGGAAGTGGAATACCAACCTCAACAGCAAGTTTTCATTAACAACCCCTTAGCAAGCCGACAAAAGCTAGCCCCACGTTACACGCAAGATACTGTTTTAGCCGATCTACCCATTCACATTTATACGTCTAAAAAGAAAGGCCCTGTGGCCAAGTCACGACTCAAACGAGTCCCTAAGAATATAAAATTGTTACAGGATACTACTGGGACTGACGACACAGCTGACGCGAGCTCGCGAGATAAGACTTGAGAGCTTGGACGATGGACCTGGAGTTTTACCATTCAAATTAGGAAAAATGACTCTGATAACTCACTACCATACTTTTCTACAGTACATTCAATTATCTGACATCGAAGAAAAACTTGACCCCGTAGAGGCTCAACTACAGTACTTTAGGAACCGACTTGATAACCAAACCTTTTCCCTTTATGAATTTCAGATCCTTTATCTTATCCATAAATTAGCAAAATCAATGTCGCAGTTAAAAAGTTTAGAGCCAAGTCGCACAAAAAGAGGTCTAATAGACGGATTAGGTTCAATGATTAAAAGTATTACTGGAAATCTGGACTATGCGGACGCGAAAACGTATAATGATGCGATTAAGTTACTTGAAGACAATCAGAATAAGATGTTATCAGAAATTAACGAACGCATTAGTATCAATAATGAGTGGATGTCTCAACATACCACTATTCTGTCCCACATAGCATATAACCAAGTCAAAATTAACGAAACTTTAATGTTACTTTTGGACAGAAATGCATACGCAGAGAATAACCTTTTAAAGTACGCAAAGTTTGTCCAGATGTTATCTATTATTAGTGAAAATATTGATGACTTATCATTAGAGTTACTTAGAATAGAAGATATATTAGCTTTTACACGTGCACCGAGCACACATCATTCTATGCTTAATATAGATACTTTAAGAAATATGTTAGATAGGCTTGGTAAAATATATAAACCAGATCAAATATTGGATTTGGAACTGAGAGAATATTACAATATTATTAAGCCAGGATCATACTTCTCAGGAAATCAAATAGTAATAGTTTTTAAATTACCTGTAATTTCCCCAGATTTCTTTGATTTTTATAAATTATCTATTGTCCCGAATAAACTCCATCAGACCTTCATTCCCCCTTATCCTTTCATAGCAACCAATGATAAGACTTTCATGTACATAGAGGCTGAATGCCCGAAGTTCGATCATCAGTATATCTGCGAAGCAAATACTAATCATCCCGTAAGAAGAAATCCTGACTGCATTCAACACCTTATTACCAAACAAACTCTGGGTAAATCCTGCCAACCTACTACTATCTCACTAACAAAGGGAGCCATGGAAAAACTAGACGACCAGCACTACTCACTTGCATTCCCGGAACCAACAGCGATTAAACTAGTCTGCGACCGAGAAGAATATATCACTCTACACGGAAGCTATCTCGCCATCATCCCTCACACCTGCCTTCTACGCACTGAAGAATTCACAATAATGAATGAAAATGACCTACTCAAAGGACAACCGCTGAAAATCATGAAGTTACCTAATAAAACCGACATTACGTCACCAACCGTTCCTGTACCACATATCAAACTAAACTCTATCAATCTGAGAGGACTTCATAACGCTGAGGACAAAATCCTTCTTCAACCGCCTCTGCAACTGGACCAGCTAACCTCTGAAACACTATATAACACGACCATACCATTCTACGTGATATTCTGCTGTGCCAGTCTAATCGCAGTAATCATGATCAGCCGCCGCTTCTACACTCTACGCAGTACTTCAAATCCTAAAATGGAGTCTACATCGGAACCAGTATATGAAGACCCTGGAAAACTAACGGCTAGAAAAGCCATACCAAAAATCAAGGCTAAAAATGACATTCCAGAGACATTTTCTCTCAATGTTCTAAAATAGTCACTGATCTTCGCGGGGAGGTGTTACATGCCCTGCATTCACGGAACCTGCTGACGAGGTCTGATGACGACATTGCGCTTGCATAGTGATAGTTTTAGGTAGTAACTTATTATTTCACTGTAATTTTCCTATGCAGCGTAAGCAACCCGTGTAACCTACATACTTTTATATTGTATTCATTTTTAGTGCCTTTTCTTTTGTTAACTTTAGACTTCACTTCAATTCTAGCATCGATTGAATATAGACATAAGTTTTAATTGTAATTTCCATTCCTTAAAATAAAGGATTAAATTATTTATCGGTTTTTTTTTAAATCCATCGGTTGCCGATTCCTTATTTAGCTTAATAGATGAATAAAGCACAAAACAGGGAAGCAGGCACTAAATCATTGCCCTAAGCAACAAGTGATAAATATTTGTTGTCCTACTAATACCTTTGAGGAAATCATAAAAAAGATAGCCGTAGGGACTTTTGATGAACATACCACCAGTGTTGTTATGGTAGGAAATCACTCATAAATTAGTCGGAGTGCATTAGATACCGGTATAGACGTACTGCTCAATTGATATAACAAGACGAAGTGCAAGTTTATTCTATCTAACTTTCCTTATTGTTCCAATTTATCGATACAAAATAAAAGTTAACATAGAATGAGCATGCACCTATATAATATAACTTGTCATCATAGGACGATGAACAACCCCCCGAGCAAGCGCGCTTCCAACCTGGACTTTCTACTACTGATCATCTCCAAACCCTAAACCAGATTGTTGAAAAACATCAAGAATACAATATTCGCTATTCGAAAGAATTCGATAATCTTGCACACTCCAAGATTCCATTTTTATCCATTTTTAATTCTTTGCTTGATCACAATATAGATTCTGCCTAAGTCAATATATTAAGATCAGTTCATAACAGTATTACAGCAGATGTTGAACTTCAACTTCTGGGACCCACAATTGTCATAGAAAAGGGCGTGAAATAAGGCGACCCCTTGTCTCCAAAACTGTTCACCAGCACCCTAGAAGATGTTTTCAAAACCGTATCAGCTTCAGGGCAAGGTAAAGGCATTATTGTCGGTGAGCGAATGCTACACAACCTTCGCTTCACCGACGATATTGTACTGTTCGCTTTAACAGTTACGGATCTTCAAACTATGCTACAGGAATTGGGATTGAACTAAAGATGAATCGGTCAAAAACTCAACTAATGACTAACGACGCAAAGCGTAAGGTAGTCATTAGTTGATGGGCAGAAGATACAATACGTCGACGAGTACACCTACTTGGGAAACAGTGTCCTTCCAAAACAGGCAGGACAAAAAAATCGAACGTCGTGTTTCGAACGCCTGGAAGAGTTTCTGGTCCATGAAGGAGATAATGAAGGGCAACCGTTGATCCTCAAGCGCAAACTCATCAAAATGTGCATTCTGCCCAACCTAACTTACGGCGCACAAATGTGGTCCTTGACCGAACATCAAAAGTCGAAGCTTGCCAACGTGCGATGGAGCGCAGCATCTTGGGTGTGAAATCACCGTACTGCGTTCTAAAACTGGCATAGTCATATGTGTCAAATACACCCAGACAGATGGGCAAAGATAGCCACGAATGGGTGCCTACAAATGGACACTGGCGTAGAGGAAGGCCCAGAAGAAGATGGCGGGACGATCTGGACAAGTTCCAACCAGAGTGGGTTGATCTTGTGGCTACCAGAGATATAATTGCGTACATTATTAAGGCCTTTTGTTTCTTGTTGGAATAGGCGATTTCTCATTGATTTGACAGAGGGTGTTTATATGAATGTCATTGTAATAATGTGTAGAAACTCTATAGCGAAACCATGGTAGCTCGTTGGTATTAACTTATTATATTGTTGAATGGATGTGCGTTCTGTGACTAATCACTTTGAATGATGTGATCGTAAATGATAAGGATACATAACAAAATAATGATATGAAAAAAAATATATAAATAAATATTGGCATATCCTTAGGACTTAGGATGAAAAAGTTCGACCATGATTTTATTATAGGTTGGCTAGTTTTTGGAACAGATTGGGCCAACTTCCAACGCTGATTCCATAATCTCATCATCAAATATTGAAAACGCTAATTCATAATATAATTAGTAAGTTGTGACCAAAACAAATAAACAAACATTTATATATAGCCACATAAATTGCTTCTACATATTACACGCTATGAGAAATTATTTCGTGGGAACCAGAAACAGCGACATCACACACATATTAAACATCCAAGACCTAGGGTTTTTTTATATCCCTAGCCGGGGATCGAACCCGGGATCTCTCGCACGGTAGGCAGAGCCACAACCGCAGCGCCACAAAAGTCGTCTAATAAACAGTTGTGTACTATGGTGCGAATCCCATTGTGCGAGACGATTCGACATAAATTACTGACTTCAGTGCACTCATTTTGATTTTATGATGCAAATAACATCAAGTGCAGTGACAGCTTTCATAAACGCGCACTTCTTTTGAAATGCGTATTATTTACAAATCTACTTAACGGATTCTTAAGTCTCTTTTCTTAGTTATCAGAGTTTACCATATGTTATGAATAAAAAAATATTATAAAATATCATAATTTTTTAATATTCAGATGCCATGTTTAATTTCTTATATATATTTTTGAAATTAAAGATGTCAATGCAAATTTATTGATACCCTGATCAATAAAATTGATAAAGCCATTTTAATAATATTTTATTAAATTATGCAGCCGCCTTATCGTTAAAGGACCGCCATCTTAAATTTAAGTGAATATAATTATCATTTCTTCGGATGAAATCATTGATCCTTGGGAGCACTCGCCAAGTCAGTTTGATTTCAGCAGTTTTTTTTGCCAAGCCCTATGATTGATTTAAGTGCATGTAATCTAAGTTGGAGTGAAGTGCAATGTTTATATTTTTATTTCATTTATATGAACTTGTCACTAGCTCTGAAGTGCTACTTTGTCATCTCTGCCGGAATGTCGAATGCTGAAAATAAAATACTGTTGGATTGTTGCCAAACCCGGTTAGATAAACATTGAATATTCTTCTTTTCTCCACATTGACATTGGGGGGGGGGGTACCGTGGGATCCCGCAAAATTGCAGATTTTAAGGGTTCTATTAATAAGACTTCATTGTCGGTCCGTCCGTCCGTCCGTGTTAGAGCAGACAAGTACATCATAGCTTAAGGAATAAGGAACAATAATTGGTTCAACTAATCTTGTTGATGACAAACAAATATGTTGACCGAAATAATCAAATACCTTTATAAACGTTACCAAGAAAAGTAGTATTTAAAAGGTAGACTTGTTTAGGGCGGACATGCAACTCGATAACATTCATTCGTTGTCTTGTTTATAGCACACATGCAACTTGATAACATTCATTAGTTGTCTTGTTTAGAGCATACATGCAACTTAATAAAATTCATTAGTTGTCTTGTTTAGAGCACACGTTCTGCTTGATAACATTCATTAGTTGTCTTGTTCAGAGCACACATGCAACTTGATCAAATTTATTACTTGTCTTGTTTAGGGCAGACATTCAATACGGAGCAATAAAAGTAATCACACTAGTGTGGCATTTTGGTGTGACTACGGTGCGGTTGTGAAATAAACATGCAACTTCGTTAACCTAAACAAGAAACTTGATTAATTTAACTACATTGTCCTTGTTCAGAGCAATCAAGTAATTGTACATGCCTATCGCATGCAAACATCTTGTTTGAGACAACCAACTTCAAACTTGATAGCAATCTACAAGTTCTGTGATAGTTTTGATAATAATGCAGTGATCAAATTAAACGTGTCACAACAATCAATCAACGTGATAGGTTCAGATGGAAACAAGATGAATTATCATCGTAAACAATATCTAGTTTGCGTAAATAATTTTTTTGTTCAGTGCAAGTGTTCATTTGTTTGTAGTTATTATTTACCGTGCAATAAAGTATATTGAAGTGGCAAATAAATCAAACACACATGGGTATCTATGCATCGCCATCGGAGAAGTCTCTGTTGGCTGCGGCTCTGAAGGCTAAGTTTTTCCATTCCAGCTAGACGGACATCACGATAAATAAACCAGTATCAGATAAAAATACGAAGATAGACTAGATAGATAGATACTTCGTATTTATAATCTGCATACTCTGTGACAGGCACAATTCTTAGAATTTATTAATCAATCAATATACAGGATGATTTTAAAACCGCTATAGCTTTAACAAATGGCCCAACGGGGCGGGTGGCAGGGTATTGATCGCCGTCCGCGCTGGCTTCATATTCGTACGATGCCGTTGTTTTCAAATTATGAGTGGAATATTATCAACTAAAACGGAAAAAATATGTATGATTAATTATTCTACTGGTGATTCTAAATCAGCATATTCAATATTCTAAAGATCTATCCTAAATATATAAACTTCGCGACCCAAAATATATCCTTTTCAACAACTTTACCAGAACTGTAAAGTATTAAATGTAAGACAGCTTTTCATTCTGAATGCTATTGCTACTCAAAACAAAATTATTGCACGTGGTAATGTAACAAACCTAACAAAACGACGCAAAGACCGCGTCTGCCTAATACCAAACCCCAATTTCACTTTTACCAAAAGATTCTTCGCCTATCTCGGTATATTACTGTAGAATAAAATTAGTGCAACTATCCCAATGCTTTTGCTTTCCCATGTAAATTGCACCTGTAAAATTACTGCCTTTCTCGGTAACCTATGCTATGAAGATACTGAAGAGTTGATCCATTGATAATTCTGCAATGACAAATCTCCTGTAATTACACACACGCACGGACCCACACACAAATACACATAATACACCCGCGCAGACACGCACACATATACAGTTAGTGTTAAAAAATATATTATAGGTTATCGGTATTCTACGATCTTCTTTGAATAGTTATACTTGATCAAGTAAAATTGAAAATAAGATCAAGATACGAATAGACGGGGTTCAGGGCCTGACATTCCATAATACATATTACCTGATAATCTAGCTAAAATCTAGCTAGCTCATCTCCCTAGTTAAATGTACACGTATTAATAATTCTGTACTATAATACCTTTGGTCCTACCTTAATTTATGTACATTTCCTTTCTGAATAATAAATGATATTTGATATTAAATTTGAATATAATTTAGAGGGCTTAAAATAACCCGGCATATATAATAAATACAGTAGACCATTAATGCTCCCCCAATTGGACACGGGCCCTTACCCGGTAAGGAGTAAGATTGAGCCATACCCCACCACGCTGGCTCAGTGCGGGTTGATGAAGGGGTGTCGAGCTAGTAGCCAATCCAACTGTCAGAATTCATCAAGCTGCCCTATTAGGCCCTCTGACACAGTTTACGACTTGCGATAGTAGCCGGGACCAGCGGCTTAAGGTGTCATCTGTAACAAGGAAGCGCCCGAAATAAATTCCACAGAGAAAAGGACACCCATCCATACCTGTCTCGACCAGATGTTACTACCCACACGATTGTTTCTAATGTGTGAATACCGCTAGGCCTCGGACGCTTCTCGCTTCTATCACTTAATACCAAATCTTTTGATCAACAGCCGGTACCTTTCCTCCAACAAATTATTATATTTTAACGTGCTTATATTAATATTCTATATCTTCAGATGTGTACTGAGATATTAATTAATTAGTAGCATTAACTTTTACTAATTATACAATAAAAAAAATAATATCAATAAATAGTTTATCACTAAGTTTAGTCAAGCGGATCGAATCATAGTTTACGTGGTAGAAGGAATTCAATCTTGCTGAACTAGATGTTAAACTTAGCAATTCAAATAATCGTGAAATTTATGAGCGTAACGCAATACAATGGTCAAAGTCCAGCACATTCAATGGCACCAAATATTATTATAACAAAAAGAAATGTTTATTTTGACTTTACACGCTAATCGGGCCGGAGAAATGAACCATTCATTCGCTGCATACGCAAGGTGTACTGCAGCGATGTATCATAACTCAATGTGTGTGTTATCAAACTGCTTTCTATTGTGTTCTAGGTAGTTCTGTGTTCTGAGTTTTCAATTATGGTGAAGGGACGTAACGCGCATGCGGCCAATTTTATTAATAGCAGAACTCCGCAAGAGTCGCGCTCGTATCGCGGCCGAACTCATTCACACAGTTGACTTCGTGTTTATTGTTTAAGTACCTAACTAAAAGTTACGTCACGTTTGTTTATGTGGATGGCCAGATACATTTGTTTAAACTTCCAAGTTTCTAAGGAATTTGTAAGCAGCTAGTATGGTAACCAATGGATCAGATATTACCGGTAAGTGATGTAATTTTATTGCCACGTATTTTAACATTATTTTTTTTCTATGAGTATACAAATAGATATATAATATACGCACGAGCAGTCTTTTACAAAACAATTAATGCAAATGTAGACAATACCCTTCATTTTAAATTATATTTGTTTCGGCGATAACGGTGCCAAATACCACAAAAATTTTTGGGTTTCTCCCCCTCTCTCTATAAAAATTAGTACGTATTCTGCTAAATTAATCTGCTAAATAAATACGAAAAAAACTATGCTTGTTTTTAATTTTCTTTGCAAAAGCAAGGTAAATACCCG
Source organism: Argyresthia goedartella (assembly GCA_949825045.1). NCBI lineage: Eukaryota > Metazoa > Arthropoda > Insecta > Lepidoptera > Argyresthiidae > Argyresthia > Argyresthia goedartella. The sequence goes on along the minus strand of OX463808.1, from coordinate 15,205,918 downwards.
ACTGCAACGATGCGGAAAAGTGGAAGGTTATTTATATGACCTGTAGTATATAATAAATGTGTGTATGTAAGCCTTTTCTTTTATCCCCTCGAAACCACCTAAATTCTCAACCGAATTTGATAAATCATGCGTCGAATTACGCGATATAAAGTTGTATTGATAGCGCTATCGTCACTGGATTCATAAAATTATAATATGGTGGACTTTATGCGCTTTTATATGCGAGTCAAAAGACTTTTTTCAAAAGCCTCTTGTGGGGCATCAACATTGATTTAAAAGGTTACTACAAAAATATTTACTAATCTTGCACAGGTTATGAATAATACTTTTTTGAAAATAAGCATTTAGAGATTTTTTCTACTAAAAAGCAGGATATAAATGACGTAATTTAATTTAATTTAATTAAAATACTCAAAAACCCGACTGCGGCATACTAAAAAGCACAACACAAGCAGATATATCTTAACGTAATTATGTTTATCAGTTTTATGTATATTAAATTAAATTTAATTACAGGCAGGAAGAATTAAATCCAATACAATGGATTCCGCTTTTAATTACGTATATATATGCATTTTATCTCAGCCAAGGTGCTCACTATCACATTTCCTTATTTACAGGAGTTTCACTTGAATTAGGACTAAATAAATCCAGCAATTTGGAATTCATTCCCTCAAAAACGTAAGTAAGTATACAGAAAAAATATTTACTACAATCATCTTACTTTGAACATATAGTTTTTTTTTTTACAAACATTTGATTATTACAGAGATAGTACAAGTATTTGCAAAAAGCAAAGTTGGACCAAATGTATTCTGAACTTACAAAACCTATTGCCCTCAGCATTGGATTACAAACAATACATCAGTGTGTGCATATGCGGTAAGTATGATGCAGCTACTGTTTCTTCTATTAAAGTTGACATTATCAATGTATAGTTCATTGGATTCAAGAGCACGTGATGTCTGTTGATGACGAAACCAGTACCTATTCAATTTATTGTTGGACTTGAGAACAATGTATTTGAACCATAACACTTACGTTTGGCTTATGTTTAAACGATTACCAAAAACGCGCCTATTTTACTACCAATAAATTCGAAAAGACTGCCAGAATGGATAAATGTCCACCAAATTGTGTTTGGATAAATGATCATCAAACTTCTTTTTATGTTTTGTGTACTTAGGTTATTGTTTTAAGTATTTTTTGTTGTTCTTACATGTTCAACCTAACACGAAGGATAAAGGGGGCTTCGCTTCGCTCACCCCCTTTTACCCTTCACCTAAGCTACCGCAGTATTTTTCTCTGATATTTTTTGCATCTTTTGGTGTTCATTTATCCATTTTGGGTAGGAAAAAAATATTTTGGTGATCATTATATTTGTTTCCCTTACGTTTCACTCCTTGCTTATAGAGAAAGGCATAGGATTTATGGCTAGTAATTAATCGCACATCAAAAATACTGATATGACCAGCTAAAAAAAAACAGCAAAAACACTTTATATGTTTTAAATATTTTATGTGTACTCAAGTTTATGTTTTAAGTATTTTTTGTTGTTCTTGCATGTTCAACCTAACACGAAGGATAAAGGGGGCTTGACTTCGCTAACCCCCTTTACCCGTCACCTAAGCTACCACAACATTTTGCTCTGATATTTTCTGTGCAAATTAGTATTTTTGATGTGCAGTTATTTCCCAAGATTTACTTAGGGAAGATAAAAGAAGAAGGCTTCTAAAGCGTTACTTTAACTTTATTTTCTAAAGTGTTCCATGAACGAATTCAGTATTTGTTTCCGCGAGTATCAGCATATACTTTACCTACTTAATGCTATGAGTTCCGTTTCAGGTCTGCTGCTTTGGGGGACTTCATGGTTCCTACTCAGGGATGTGGTCATGCCCGGGGGGTGGCTTTTCAAAATGACAGGCGTTGTCATTCTAGGATATGTTTTCGGTCATACCCTGGAGAGGTACACAACGGTACACCCGATTGTTGGAATGACCTTTGTCGGTGCACTTTGCAGATATTTAGGCGGAGACAATTTTTTGGAACATCCTATGGCGGATGTTATTGATTACCATTTGAGGTAACGTATCCGATCCAAAAAATTAAAATAAGGAACTTTTTGTGAATTTTAGTTAAATCATAAGTAAATTAGTGCGCTCACACCATAACATGGCTTTTTTATATTGTAGATACAAAGTCCTGTTTGAAAGTAGCCTTAAGGCGCGTGAATCGGTAAAATTAGCTACTGGAATCGGGGTGGTTTAAAATTTGGACACAACGATATTAAAATAAAGTTCACAACAATCTCAACCTGTCACTGAGGCACGTCAGTGTGAATTGTGCTTTTAATTTATTTATTTCAAAAATCTTTGACTTCTGAATTACAAACATACAGTTTTAAGATATTTTGAATACCTATTTTTTGACGGACGAACCATACCAATATTCTTTTTTGATCCCAAGAAATAGCAAGTTTTAGGAGAAAAACTGTATTTTTTCGTTTAGTTTCTATCGACATGTCTTCAAACATACACATTGAAGGAAAATTGTTTTTTTTTTCTTTTTATCAGCAATCATCTGAATAGGGCTTCAAAGATGGACAATTCACAATATGCAGCGTCTTATCAACCATTATCGCTATTTAGTCTGTAAATCTTGAGTTTAGTATTAGGATTTCTGCTATATACGCACATTCTCACCTCTTTATCGTTCCAGGCGCATTTATCCCGTCATAATCCTGACGCGAGGGCCACTCGGCTGGGACTGGGAGTACATAAGGAGTAATCCGTTGCGAGTTTTCTCGCTGGCCACTTTTCCGTGGATCGTGGAATGTTTGTCTGTGGCGGTATTAGCTCATGTGCTGCTCGAGTTCCCTTGGTATTGGGGTAAGTAAAAACTAAACTTTACTCTGAGTGTATATCCATGGCATTTATTTGTATTCATGCGATCGATTATTGCAAGGCCAAAATGTTAAAGTAATTTTGTTTGTTCGAATGTTTGTATACACCATACATTTGAATTCGTGAATACATAAACTTATTGTGAGTATAATAGCACAGCAATTAGCCTTAACAGAGAGGTAATGCTCGTTAAGATACGAGTTTATTTAGAATTACTGCTTATTAAGAAAAGCCCAAGAGTTACAAACTTGGGCGAGGTGTTAAAGACGGCACAAAACATGGTGTGTTGTGAAATATCCTGAAGGCACAAAGAACTCCGGGGTAGCTTCCAATATCAGCAACAGCAGCAACAGTATATTTTTTCAGCAACATGTTTCATTCGAAATTATGTTAATACACACTTAAGTGTCCATGTATGCAGTATAAATACTTACCTTATTTTTCTTTTTAAAGTACGGAAACCTAAAAAAGGAATATTTATAGTATCACTTCGTTGTCAGTCTATCCGTCTGCCAAGATCCCTTTTCGCAAGAACGCAAGAAGAAGATCCCTTTTCTCAAATCTGTAATCCCTTAGAGCTGTAAATCAAAAATCAATGCAATCAAAAGATACCGCCATTTAAGTCACAATTTTGGTTAATTTTCTTGATACTCACAACGGCATCAAAACCTACAGGGTACCTCCTGTTTAACTAGAATCATGAAATTTGGCAAGAAGCACGGTTTTAGAGCACTTATAAAAGAAACAATCTGAAAACCGTAAAATTATACTTCCACCTTAAAAAAAAACAGATTTGTGCGGAACTCTCGGAAGCGCGAGTCCAACTTGCACTTTTCCAGTTACTTTTTTACACAACTATTGTAATATTATCGATGGTAACTGAATATATCTATCGGTTTCAACCAGGTATTCACCTCGGTGCAATCCTGGCCTCCGTGTCTCCTGCTGTGGTAGTCCCAACTGCCACAAGGCTGAGCGCGCGTGGACTAGGAGTCAACAATCAGATCGCACTGTTGGTGGCCAATGCCGGAGGACTGGACACGGCTTTCACGGAAGGCGTATTTGGGGTCATCAACAGCGCTATTTTCTATCCAGCCTCACTTAGTTATAGGATTATCAAGGTGGGTATGCCTATAATATAGTGGGTGCGTACTCTGCGATTGTGAATGTAATGTCTCGAACCCCTGACTTTTCACGTGCCTTTCATTCCTCAAGTTAGGACACTACCTGTGTGGGTGAGTCAAGATTTTAACCATTCATAGCGCGTTGAAGATACAGTTAGTAGACTTTTACAGTCATTTAGTAAGGGCACTTGTGGTTAGCGAGAAAATAAATCATAGATATACATAAAAACGCACACTTCCACCTCGTAAGCATGCATTAATATCACATAGCTATAAATTAAGTTCGTCGTAACCTGCCATCCTGGTATCCTGTTATAATTAATAACTAGCTGGTAGACTGCTGCTCCGTTGGAACTCTTGAGCCATATTTCATCGAAATCGTTAGCGAGGTCTTCGAGAAATGGAAACATTTTATTAAAATATTAAGCCAGCTATTTGTATTTGTCTGATTTTGGACTTCTCCGATAAAAAAAAAGTTTTCCGTACTGTGACCCGAGAATCGATTTGCCTCGTTTAACATATAATAAAAGAAATGATAAAAAAACGTTTTCTTTGGTTCATCTGCTATTAGTTTGTACAAAATATAATCTACCCACCTTGATATCTCGTAAAAAGAAAATTTTAAAATGTAAAACACCCCCCAACTAGAGATAGGTTTTTGCCCGGCTTTTTCGGCATTTATGATAAATGCCTCATAAATATTCTTTTATGCCGAATAAATGTTTATTTCCTGGGTAAAAACATAATCACAATTCTTATTTGCTATTTAATTTAAATTACTACATTTGAGCTCTTAAGTAGAATCACAAGCCAAACCAAACAATGCCATACTTATTAAAAATTATTATTGAACACATTATTTTACTAAAGTATTGACTTATACATGGTGTCCCATAAATGACGCGTCACAGCGATAGCGGAGGCAGAACTTCCTCAGATGCATCGAACAAGTAGCATAACATCAGTGAAAGTTGCATAGGTTTCAAGATAACGTCAGTTTAAAGTTTTAATTAAATTCCTAATCTTTATAATTGTGGGTGCCAGCCATATCGGGGACCCCCACACAATAAATAAAACTCTACGTCTAAAATTTGGCGGACTTATTTCCTTGTTAACTTTCGAACCACTGATCTCATTTCAATAAAACATGGCTATAAACCATTGTGAAAGTGTACTACCAACTACAGAAAACCGCATTAAAATCAGTTTACCCGTTTCAGCACTAGAATGCCACATAAAGACGCTTCAAACTTATAAAGCCCCTTTTTTTCGTCGGGGGTTAAAAATAGATTCATCTTGGCCTGCATATCTGTCTGCACCTTTTAGTAATTTTGTAACGCTGAAAATGTCCCTTTAGTCTTGACTACGCCTCAATATAAAAGAAGATAGTTAGTGACGATATCTGCAAAATCATTGAAATCCGTGCGGTTTTCCAATCCCACTCTTCAAAGCCACTTAAATTAACGTTTGCGTTTGCATTCTAATTCTCCCTACAGACAGATAATGGCTTAGTTTTATGCATCATATACTTTTATCGCTATGCTAGAAAGTGATTATAGTAAGTGTATCCCGAATTCCCATCAGGCTCTTCTGGCGATCTTCGTCGGCATCGGTGTTGGTGTAGCGTGGGGTATCCTGGTCGACACCTTGCCAGACCACAAAGACATCTACGCACCCGCGATAAGGAGCTTGCTTATATTCGCCGGCGGTCTGCTACTGTCCTACGCTGGAGCATATTTGGGATGGGGCGGCATGTGTATGTATACTTTTAATTACATTCGTTGTTTTGTGACTTAACAATGATTGTTCATTCAACATGGCGTGTATAGACGCTTGTGTGCCTGTCGCTATAGCCACTTCTTAAGGCTCATAAGGTATCGGTTTTCGCAACTCGATTCGTATACTGGTAGAAAATTTTGACACAACCATAACAAAATAAAGTTCATAACAGCTTACATTGTAACGTGGCTATTACGGCAATCAATACGGGACTACTCTATTATCTCGGTCTATGTTCCAAAAACCACATTTCAAACACAATTTTTTAAGATATTTTGAATACTCTGTCGACGCAAAAACCATATCAATATTCCTTTTAGATCCCAAAATATAACACGTCCTAGGTGAAAAACATCTATTTAGTTTTATTGTTTCATATGGTTCCCATTGATTCGGTATAATGATGTTTTCAAACTAAGTTTGAAGGAAAGGGATGTCTTCAAAACATATATTTTTTCATGATTTGGAAAGTATCTTCTTTAGGAGGAATAACGCTTTAAACTTAAACATGGGCATTTTGCAATACACATCATAATACATCGTCATAATACTTATTAGATATCATTTATTTCACACATGGAATGTTTAATTTGTACTGGAATTGAGCGCACAAAACATTTGTATTCAAATTAGTTAATTATTTCCCTGCTAGTGTTAAGTACCTAGATTTTAAAAATCTTCAAGCCGTTTTCTTTTTTCTTTTTCCTTTCTCTTTCTCTTTTATACGTACCTTACTTACTACAATCCTGTTTAAGTGGTTAGATTGTCCGTGGCATCACCGACCAGCTCTGACGGAAGACCAGCATTGATTGTAAACCAGCCAGCATTATGCTGAGTCAGGGTCCGTTTTGCGGCACAAATCAAGCTCGATATAGAAATTTAGTATTAGAAATTTAGTATTATATGTTAGTTTAAGTGCCTGTCTCGCAAATAAATAATTATTCTATTCTATTCTTTTCTATTCTAATATCTGTACAATAAGTATCAATTTAAAATATCAGAATCGGCTCACCGACAGATAAGTACAATCACTATCTCATAAGTATCGCTTGTCTAATTGCTACTGCGGCGCAGCGGCGGGGTGCCTCAGCTGAAGTTGAAGTGATTGTTGCACGTGACTCCACTTCAGCACTAGTCTCGAATCAATATATCATAATGAACTGGACAACCCACGTGCTTCAAAGGTACTTATACTAACCATGCGGGTAACTTGTACTTGCACATATGTAGCTACTTATGAAGAGTTTTCGCAAACTACTCTAATGCAGTTAAGATTTACTAAAATAAATTTGTATAAAAGGAGTTTTATTATAGACTTAAGCCAATGGTAGATACATAGGAGCAATGGCCAAGCCACACGTGACCACCCGAACAGTGCTTCGCCGCGGGGTCCCGCGGGCGATAAGTGTTCACACGATGCGGTGCGGAGCCGCTGCGGCACCTGAGCGGTGCCTCTCCGTCGTCGCTGCGGTGCCGATACAGTGCGAAAACGGACAAATGCGTAATTAAGATTTCCTTACCACCCAATGGCATTCAAGTTTATTGCAAGGGGATTCTTATCTTCTTCTTTAATTTCTTAAATTTTCCTGTATGTTTAGATACCAAAATATTGTAGATAGTGGGATATTTGTAGACACATACCAATATTTTTATCATTAAAGCATGAGACTTGGCATAGTTGTTCCTTAGGTGTACCAGAGTGGAAAACGCGGGGGTGAAGAAGCTTTCTTACGCCACGCGCCCTTCTGAGCCTCATATCTTCTTATTTATACCTACTAGGGCAAGTGTGGTATCATTTTCATATGAATAAATGATGGCCAATCATTTTCTGCAACAAAAAAAACCACCTTTACACAGGAAAAACTAGAAATACGCTACAAAATAAAAATAAATATTGACAAAAAAAAACTGGGAATGTCTCCAAATTTCAAATCAGTCACGATATCGATATGAAAAAATAGAAAGATAGAAAGCCAAATTCATCTAGATTACCAAAATACAAGTTTCATTGGAACGAAGTATAAAACAATGAGAGAAAAAAACATAGCGCGGCAGAGCACCTTAATAACTTTTTTTGGAAAAATATTGTCAACAAAAACTACTTTTATTTTATTGATAAGTTACTGTTACAAGTAATAATTTAGTTTTTCATAGGTAGAGTACGAAATAATGTTTTTTTTGTCATAAAAGAACACGATGGCTATAACCTTGTGTTGTGTTGTACTGTGTATCATTTAATATTTAAAATTAAGCTGCGCTGAGCCTAGTGATGATTTCAAATGACACCGTCTGGAATTAAATAAATAATACTGGATACAAATAATAATATCGAATAAAAAATAAAGACATCAAAATACCTACTTACATATTTTTTATTAATAAAATTTTCCATCGCAGTCATATATCTCAGTGCAGTATTCAGTATTCAGCATTCATTTATTATGCCATTTAGTTGCCGCTGAAAAAGTTATTTTTGCATCTGCACCTGATCATTTCCATGCAAGCATCGGCATCTACTGGCAGGTCTGTCCATGTAGTCTGCCAGCTAACATTGGTTTTAGTCCATCCCCAATGAGATGGACTAGGAAGATTATGAGTCGGTGACATCTGACCCCATACATGGACTGCTTGAAACACTGTTCGCAGGAAAAGCTGGTGCACAGCTTCTTTTGTAGGTGGATTTTTTCCAGCTTGCGGTCTTTTTTCGTAAAAAACCGGCTAAGTGCGTGTCGGAGTACGCACATTTAGGATTCCGTAATAAATGTAGAACATAAGCCAAAATAAATAAATTAGGAAGTTACTCACTTCACATACATCTGATACACCTAGCCAAAATATTACTGTCATTCTTCACCAGCAAATAATTACTTTGTTTTTCTTATAATGACAAAGTTATATTTGCGGTTTTTAATAAATGTTTTATATTTTAAAAACTGCTTGTTTAATTTTTTTCAAGCCAATTTTCGTTGAAAGTGTTTATTAAAATACACAACACATATATTTTTTGTTTTTTTTCTTTAAATTTAATTCACATTTTTTTCCAATTTGTGAGGCTCTGTTTACTTTGAGGAAAATTGGTTCCAAAAACCTCAGACATTTTAAAAGACCTATCTATTAACACCCCACACATATAGGTATGATGAAAAAAAAATCTGGTTTCAGTTCCATGTGTGGAAAGCCCCCCTTTATTTTATATTTTATATTTTTTATTTCAAAATCGTAAAGCGTTTCACAGAATACATCTACATACCAAGTTTCAACTATGTAGTCTTAATAGTTTCGGAATAAAGTTGCTGTGACATAAGGACGGACGGACGGACAGACGGACAGACAGACTTGACGAAACTATAAGTGATTCCTTGTTTCTCTACGAATCCCTAAAAAAGGTGCTTTCGGCTTTCATTTATAGATGTGGATGCGCTGGACCTAAAACAAAAATTAAAAAATAGAGTATTATTTGATAAATCAATATTTTGTAGATAGTTTAATGAAGTAAATATACCTACATACCTGTCGTACAAAATAACAACAAACTTTTATATATATGCTATCGCATCGCAAATCCTGTCTTCGTAAGCTGCCATAAAGCCTTCTGTGGCATCAGGAAAAGCATTTGAAGCTTCTTTCTTCTTTCCTTTAACGTTGATTGTTGATTCGGTAATTCTCCCCGAATGGGTCTACCGAAATGTTCGTTGATTCGTTGGTTCCGGGAGCCTGAAATGATGATGAAGATGGGAGTAGGTATCACCTCAGACACTCAAATGCCGAACTCCCAAACTGGCTGCTGCACGTGGCTCCGTCCGCTCCAAATCCACGGATGTCTGCAGATGAAAGGGGTCTAATGCCAGGCAGGCAGTGGTAAATTGTGCCATCAGCGACCGCCCCTCCAAAGCGCTGTGATGATGGTTGCTGATGATTTGAATTGAAACATTGACTTTAGTTTATTGATTTCACTACTTTCTTTGACATTAGATCACAGTACAATTATGAAAATGAAAATTACGCACCCCGCGTTGACAACTGAGATTATATTTATGATATAATTTTTATTTTCAACTGGGATAATTTTGTTTGCATCTGTTTCCTCGACTGGTATTTATGCCCATTATACTCTCTGGTGTGAGGCAATGCCACAAAACAGTTGGAATCCGACCTACATTCCTTATGGAAGAAAGAATTAGCAAATCAAATACTACATTTGTCACAAATTTCTTATCGATGACATTAAAACAATAAAAATATTTATATTTAAATTACACTTGTAATGACCTTTATTCATCAGTAGGAATCATCATCCTTCAATATGCATCAACATGTCCCAGTTCTGTCAATTGACCTCTTTTATCGACACTTGCTATAACTCATACCATTTTGCAACTGACAACGCTACTTTTTACAGGTACTTGTATAATATAGGCGAGTCATTCTGTGTTTTTAGTCAAACTTCCTAATTAAGAAAGTTTTAAAACTTGTGTAACACGATACTTCACAACTCATTGCCCCCCACCTCCTTCGGCACCTGACGCTACACCCCCCCTAACCGTAAAATGTGTGCCAACGGATTTATAATTTTTTTGAGAAAACTAAGACGATAAAATGTCAATGGCAAAAATAAAGAAGAGAAAAAATCCTATAATTCTTTCTGGATGCACATGAGCATCACCGATTTTTTTCACGATCACCGACCGAAGCGATTTTTTTTTATTTTCCAACGATTTAGCCGCAGTAGTGACTGCACCGATAATAGCAATCCTGGAAATATAACTTTACTCAGTAGTCAGCCGGATGTGCCGCTGGTTTCGCCTTTTCGCTTATTATTCAATACAACTGATTTATTAAATTTGATCTTTCCGGGCATTTATTTATTTATTTATTTTCTTTATTTGGGACATCAACAGCACAATACACATACATTTATACAAAAAACAAAATACAGTAAACAAGGCCAATGACAGATGTCCACAGAAGAGCAGTTAACATAATTAAAATAGGAGCTGACGACGTTATGCTTAAAATTTGTGTGTGTAGGGTGAGTGGTTGTGAGGGTGTATGTGAGGGTGTATATGTGTGTGTGAGGGTGTGTTTGTGCTTGAAAGGAAAATTAATTTAAGTTGGGGAGCAGTAGTATAGGAATTATATGCTTAATTATTAAGTACCTTCCTTATGCGGTTTTTGAATGCATTTCTAGTGCAATCAAATGGGTCAACACAGCTAAATCGTTTATTATATAAATTCATTATGCGGATAATAGGGGAGTTCTGGGCATAGTTGGTATGTACACGAGGTGTGTGAAATAGAAGATTTGCTGAATGGCGCGTGCGTGTGGTAGAAGTGCGGTAGCCGACCAGTTCAACAAGATTGGGACTATCGATACGGCCGCTCAGGATATCATGTAGGACAGACATATCAAGTGCTATTCGACGGTCTTCAAGATTCATTATATGGTGATGAGTGCACGATGAATAGTAGTCTTGTCCCCTACGTTTGGCACGATAATCTAAAAATCTTACAAAAGACTTTTGAATGCGCTCTATTCGTTCCTTGTGCGTAATATATTGAGGACACCAGACAACGCTGGCGTATTCCAAAATACTGCGCACGTAGGCGAAGTAAAGTACCTTAAAGCATGTAATGTCACTAAACGCAGCACATGTTCGACAGATAAATCCCAAGTTTCTGAAAGCGCGGTTAGTGATGTCGTCAATGTGTTGGTCAAATGATAATTTTGCGTCAAGAGTGACGCCCAAGTCACGAACAGTATTCACGCGTGCGATAATCTGATCCTTAAAAGCATACGAATGTACAATTGGTTTTGGACTACGAGTAAAAGAGATCTGAAGGCACTTGGAAATATTTACCTTAATTCGATTGGTTACATAGTACTCGGAAAGCCGGTTCAAATCTTCCTGCATTCCAATACAATCAATCGCATTACGTATTCCAGTAAAGATCTTTTTGTCGTCTGCATACATTATGAATTTACAATTATGGAATACTGTGTATATGTCGTAAAGGTATGCGTTGTAGAATAGAGGACCCAAATGTGATCCCTGGGGTACCCCAGAGGGGACGTTGACATAGTCAGATCTGAAGCCACCCAGTACTACCGCTTGGCATCTATTGGTTATATAGGATGTCACCCACCTATAAATGTCTCCACGCAGACCCAATCTATGGAGCTTACGGAGCAGTATGACGTGGTCCACACGATCGAACGCCTTTTCAAAATCCGTGTAAACCACGTCAACCTGCACCCCTTTGTCCATTGAGCGGAGAACGTGATTGACAAACTCTGCAAGATTCGACACGGTGGAACGGCCTTTCAGGAAGCCATGTTGTTGCGGTGGAATTCCCCTTGTTAATGTACCGTATATATTGTCATAAATAATTTTCTCAAAAATCTTTCCGAATATGTTCAAAATTGAGATTGGGCGATAGTTCGGAATTTGTAATTTAGAACCCTTTTTATGTATGGGTACCACAAGGGCTTCTTTCCATTTTGTCGGGAATGTACCGTTAGTAAGGGACATGTTAAATAAAATATTAAGCGGTGTGGACAGGCTCTTGGCACATTTAAAAATAAAATATGGGGGAATCCCGTCACTCCCAGCTCCACCATTAGGATCCAAGGATGCCAAGTATTTTTCAACAGAATCTGCTGAGAGTTCCAATGTACTGACAACACTACCATCGTCACAGCAAGGTGGGTTCAACTCTAAATGATCGTATTCAGGTGCGGGTTCGACAAATACTGATGCAAAAAATTGGTTAAACCCAGCAGTGATATCTTCGCCCTTTTCAAAACTGCTATCCTTGTATTCAAATTTCTTCGGGTAGGCTGAACAACCACGACGTGCTCTGACATAGGACCAGAGTTGTTTAGGATCGGACTTAATATTTTCTTGCATTGATGTGATATACTTATTGTAACATTGATCAAGAATGAATTTATGGCGACTCCGGAGCAATGAAAAATCGTCGTAGTCGCGGGGATTTCCATACCGCTTCCATTTAGAATGAGCTCTACTTTTCTCTTGTATAATTTTGATCAGTGGTGTGCTATACCAAACTGGATAGCTACACTTTTTACGACGGGTGTCCAGAGGTATACATTTAGTTATATTGTCATTAAGAATGTCGTAAAAAGTTAATATTGCATTGTCCAAGTCTGGTGCGCAAATGAGTTTATCCCAGTCAGTCCCCGAGAGTATCTTATTTAATTCCTCATAATTACCCTTACGAAACCTATATTTAGATTGTTTTGATTCTTCCAATGGAGCTGCAAATATATCCTTTGTAGTGATTTCGAGTGGTGGGTGGAATTTGTCGATTTTGCTTAGTGGATGTAGTGACATTCTGACATCCGCCGCAAAATTTGATACAATGAGATCTAAAATGTTGTCACTAGAATTTTTGAAAAAGTTTAATTGTTGCAGATTCCATGCAGAAAAGGTTTCCAATATACTGGCACTTGCAGCCTGAATCTCCACTGACCCTTGGTGAAGTTGCGTGGTGTGGCCGTCGGGGCACCACGAAATATTAGGCATATTAAAGTCACCTGTTATTATGAAGTGTGCGTTGGGAGATTCTGAGAGAGCCCTAATTAAAAGCGAGTCGATGTGACGTAAATCATTTGCTAATGTCTTAGAAGAACGCGTGTCGGGTGGAGCATATATAGTACACAGATGTAGGTCATATTTTGTCGCTGAGGGATCAACATTACCGGAGTGCATTCGCAGTCCGTTGGCCGGAATAGTGACCCAGAGACATTCTATGCCAGCCTGCGACCACTCGGGGCGAGCTCTTGCCTCCAGCGTGCGACGGATCAAGACCATAACGCCACCACCGTCCCGCTTACCACGGAGACTGCGGTCTCTATCCAGTCTGAAAACGTCATATCTACTGTCGCATATCTCTGTGTCTAAAATGCTCTCGATTAGCCAGGTTTCAGTAATGGAAATGATATCATAGTCTTCGCTCAAAATGTTACGATAAAGGTGGTGTAATTTAGATCTTAGTCCACGAGTGTTCTGGTAATAAATAGTAAGTTTAGAATCGAATAGAAAGAAGGAAGGATAGAACAAAGACAATAGTAATAACGGAGATTAGTAATAGTTGGGCATACTTGTTGACTTGGTTGTATAAAAGGAAGGGAAATAAGTAGGTTATTTGTGTGTGTGTATGTATGAGGAGTAGTGATTGTGTGTGTATCAGTGAACTAAGAGTGCAGTAGTAAGTTACAATGGAGTTATCATAAGCGATTTGGTAACCAACAGATAAATAACTAATCATACAATTTTGGCAAAATCCTTAGAGCTTCTAATATGTAACTGAGGACAATTTATAGCTTTACGGACGTAAATGTTACAGTGTTTTACCCACACGTAAGTGTAATTTTGTTCGTTGCATACGGCTTTACAGTCCTTTAGTAGTTTCTTATTAAGCGGTGTTAGATGGTCATGGACATAAAGTTTTTTGGAGTTTCCAATAAACCCTAGGTCCGAAGTGTAGACACCTTTAGTTTTGCGCAGACCTGACATTATCTCGTCCTTGTGCAATCGTTGTCTCAGTTTGACTATGATGTTTTTTGGGCGGCCAGGAACCGCCTTTACCGGCTGCACGCGATGGGCGAACTCTATGTCGCACGACTGAAGTGTGACTCCGGCGTGGCTTGCGATTTGAATCGCTACGTTAGGGATTGACTCGTTATTCGTTTCCGGTACTCCCGAGATTTCCAAGTTGTTCATACGTAGCCATTGTTGGTTCGCGCCGAATTCATTCTCAAGCTCAATAATTCGCTCCTGAGATGCCTGTAGATTCTTTTCGAGCTCACATATCCTGCTACACTGAGATTCTACTTCAGCTAATCTACCATCCAATTCAGAAGTGAGACTTTCCACATGAGTAGCTATTTCTGCTTTTAGCATCTCGCGAATTTCTTTTTTCAGCGACTCATTGCCTTTCAAAATTAAGAGTTCAAGGCGTTTCTCTAAGTCAGAGAGAAAATTTCCACTTGTCGCGGTCAAATATCTAACCTGGTTGTCGAAGTGGACGGCGTTCAAATCCATTCTGCACCATTTCTGGCCTTTGAGGTAGATTAAGCGCTAACGTGGGACGCACACATAGATAAACTGTGTAGCAAACTGGCCAGCATAGGCTTCGCGGTAATGCGGCTGTCATTTACGCTCCCAGCAGAGTCGATGCGCAAGTGCTACTACGCGACGGGGTGCACTAGCTGCTGCAGTACAGCGTGGAGCTGTGGGTGTAGTGGCAGCGCGTTTTCGTGTTACAGAAATGCGCCATGCGGCTGCTGGCAAGAGTACCCACTGACGAATCGGCGAGACCGCACTTGAAACATCTACGAATTCTCACAATACCTAGCCTTCTCATTTTCCAAGTGGCCATTTATGTGCGTGAGAATACAGACCAATACAAACTACTTGGAGAATGGCATAAATATGAGATACGCAGCTCCAATAAGCTAGTAACAATTATACACATAAACAAGCAAGACGATGTATGCACCGAGTATGCCCATCTTTAAACTAAGTTTGAAAGGATATCTTACCGAGAAGAACGCCTTAAGCAACAAGTGACAAATATTTGTTGTCCTAATAGTTCCTTTGAAGAAATTATAAAAAAATGCTGTAGGGAATTATGATGAATATACCACCATTGTGATTATGGTAGAAAGCCACTCGAACATTAGTCGGAGTGCTTTAGACACCGGTTTAGAAGTGCTGCTCAATTTATATAATAAGACAAAGTGCAAGTTTATTCTTTGAAATTTTCCCTATTGTTCTAATTTATCTGAGCGACAAATAAATGCGTGCATAGAATGAACATGCACCTATACAATATAACGTGTCATCATAATGATGCTGTAACGGCATAAATAGCTAAGGTCGAGCCACCGCTACCAGAAAGCTATGATCGTCTATTCTATCTACCCCCAACTTAGATGTCCCGATTCAGCTGTGAAAAATGTCAAGTCAAGAATGATAAGTCTGAATTTCTCGTTTGTTGAGAAGTTCGTAAGGCGTACAATAGTCGAACGGAAGATTGGTTCAGGAAGTTAGAGTTTCAAGTTAAACAGAGAAAGCATGTATGCCCGCAAGCCGGTATTTCGCATCAGTTAGCGGTGTTTTGCGCCAGATCGATCTTTGTTATATTTTGTGTAATGGTACCATTTTTTTAAATATATGGACGCTTGGAGCTTCTTTTCCCGTGGTCGACCACAATTTATAATATTTGTTTGGGATATCGTATGGTTATTCGTCGTAGTGTTACGACGTGAGTACTCAATGATATTTCATGTGCACGCTAGTAGCGGCTTTAGTGGCTCCAATTATATAATTAGTTCACGGCAATAACGATCCAAATAGACCGGGTTTACACAATTGCTATTTGATATTCCGAAATGGGTCTGAACTAGCGGTTTCCTCAAAAGGTCCGTAACGTTTTGAAACCTTCAACTCTGCGCAATTCGAGCTGGATGTTATCGAAACGTTTTCTTTAGTGCTTTTGGAGATCTAACCCTCTCCACAACGAGTTGCGTACTTCAGAAAATACCGATTTAGGCACCTCGTTAACCTCAACTCGCCTCGACTGAGCCCAGCAAAATAAATGCGTGACACAATGTACACGTTAGATCTCCAGCAAAATTTACATTTAATTTGCATTAAAGATGCAACTTGAATCAAAACGATCCAAGGCAAGGCAAAATTATCTACCCGTCCCTAAACGATGAACTTTAGACTGTAATTTGATCTCTTCGCGCGTCCCCGACAACACTCAAATGTCAAATATATCAACAGGATAGGTTATCTGAATTGACAACGTTTATACTTTGTTCTGAATTTGTTATTTTCATCCGCGGAACCTCATCGATCAAACAGTCTCCCTATGCCTTGACAACCTAGGTTTATCCTCAACTAAACTCCTGTCTAGCCTAGTCTAAAATCCTTGTGTTATACCACGTCCATCATCGACACCACTCGAAGCTGGTTGTGTTTGATTTGAATGTGTTTGTATGTTTAACGACTTGTGTGTGTGGGAATTTCAAAACTCGCTACACGAAGGTAATGAGGAAAGGATTAGCCCGCGAATATCCTAAGAGCTAATCCAGGAACCCTATGGTGAAGGAAAAAGGAAATTAGGGTCGCTCCAAGCCCAGACTCAGACTCAGATCAAATTACCTACAAGTTCTTATCTAACGACCCAAGGATAGTTTTGGAATTTGGGGTAGGTTGATTTTAAGGATAGAAACCGAGGTATATCTCGGCGCTTCAGACACACACGAAAACCCACTATAGCACGCAATCACAAATCTTCCAGTTCCAGACGCGTAAAACGGCAGACCGAACTGTACAAATTACCGAAAGACACGTGTACCACAGTAGTTTGACGTAAGGACTTAATGACTTCCCCACCCACGCGCTCGTATTTATAGGGCCCACATGGTTGAAAATGGCGTCCCTACCCCGCAAATACTGCCCAAGCGCTAGCTTCTTATCACTAACTACACAGGGTCTAATTTCAATCAAACATGCCATGCACGCCCGCTGTTCTACAATTTTGTGTACGCATAGTTTCTAATCAACCATCGGTTATCACTCAAGTCATTTGGTATTGCCGATACACAAAATTTGTCGATAGCTGGCTATAAAGCGGTTGCAATTAATTTAGCCTGCCCGGCCGCAAGCGTCTAAGACAAAGATCACTGAAGTGATACGCAAACCCGTGATGTCAGACTCACCACAACATAATTATCAATCGCAATTGTATATTTGCAGTCAACACATTAGCTTTCTCCGTATAGTTCCATAAAACCTTCCATTATTTAGTTATTCACAATTTATTCAGCGCGCAGCCAAATCGGCTCTGATCCCTATACATTTCGCAGGAATGCGACAAAAAAAAACCTGACCCGACCTCTCTTCTCCGAACCAACCACGTTCTCAGGCCCCTTTCTATCCAACTTACTTCGAATCACTCAATATCCCAAGCGTTAAAGGAACTGACTCTTGCATTCAATGTGTGTATCATTACAGTGCGGCGATGGGCTAGCCCTCTGTCACGCAAAATGAAGTATTAAATGAACTGACTCTTGTGTATCATTACAATGCTATATTATATTTCGACATGAATAATTTTATTTATAACTTTAATTTGACTCAGGATATTTATTTATTTATTTATTTATTTATTTATTTGCATAAGCGCACACCCACACACAAAACATTGCAGATACTTAACAAAAAATAACATTGGTACCACTTAACAAAAATAACATCGCAGAAAACAAAAATACATACTTATAAACATTCAGAAACAACTAGAAACTATAGTTACCTAAAGTAATTACACCTTGAGACAGGTAGGACATAGGTACTAAAGTACCTATATCGCATTAGAAAAGAGGGTGGTGTGGCATCTGCAAAAAGGTTCTGACTCAGCATGTGCCTAAGAAGTAGACTCCTCAGGCGCTGATCTTCCGTCAGTACCGGAACAAGGGAGACGGCGTGCTCAACTGAAAGCATTAACAGAAGGTACCTGACTTATTTGTTTGTGTATACTTTTAGTTTAAAAGGTATAAGTTTATACTATACAAATTGATAATATTAGTAGGATTAGTATTAGGATACTAAGGTACCTGCCTAATAAAATAAAAAAACGATTAGCTACATTATTAGCGTAAAAAATATGCGTCACAGTTGTTAAAACTATAACACAGTCGCCTTCTGTTTTAGTTAGTATTAGTATTAATAGTAGTGGTTTGTTTACAACGGTAAATCTTAATTTAAGGACTGGGCAATATTTGGAATTCGTAAAAGTAGAACTATCTTGTATGACTTTTATGAACAAAAAACTTATAACTTTGATATAAAATTTCATGACTATGTTAAAAAATATTCCAAAACTTTCAAGTTGGTTTGTAGAATTGCAAAAACTTTACACATTAATAGAAAAATACAAAATTCAAATAATAGAATGAAAACGGTTTGGAAAATCATAAACCGTGAAAATGGCAAAGTTATACCAAGGGACAATGATTTCTGTTTAAAGATAATGTGTTTAAAAATTAGGTGATAAGGTTGTTAAATCCAACGCTGAGGTAGCTCGAGCTTGTGCAACATTCTTCACCAATGTACCCTTACTCAAAACAGAGCGTCTGAATCCATCTCTATATGGAGCAAAGACTTTGTTAAAAAACAGCACTAGCATCAGAATGTAGATTTTAAATTCCATCATGTATATCCCCAGGATATTGTCAAAACGTTTAGATTACTTAACTAAAAAAAAAATCTGAAGATCTGTGGGGTATACCAGTCAAAGTCATTGGTTCAATAATAATAGTTATAGCCCCACATCTAGCTTATATATTTAATAATTGTGTTGACGATGGAGCTTTTCCAGACCTCATGAAACACAGTAAACTGATACTTCTGTCCAAGTCGGGAGACAAGGGTGATCCTTCAAATTTCTGACCAATATCTGTTCTTCCAGCACTAAGTAAAAATTTTGAAAATATTATACTCAATCAAATGCTCTCACATTTTAACCGTACAAAACAACTCCACGCCAAACAATACGGTTTCACTAAAGGTAAATCGACTACGGATGCAGGTATTACTCTTATATCTCATATCTACTCTGCATGGGAAGCCGCACAGTATGCTATCGGTGTTTTTTGCGATCTGTCGAAGGCATTTGATTATGTTGATGTTGATCATGATGCGCTACGAATGAAATTAAATCATTACGGGGTTAGAAATAAAGCGTTGTATCTACTAAGATCATACATAAGCAATATAATTCAACAGGCAGAAGTCAACGGCGTGAGTTACTTTTAATAGTGTCATTTCCATAGGACATGACACTATTAAAAGTAACTAAAATATACTAGCCACATCCATGTTTTGTTTGATGTTCCTAACAGCGTAAGTCGCAGGACTTAAGTTATCATCTAATTTATTTATGTGGGGTCCCCACTGCAATTTGATGTCAATGATTATTCCAAGAAACTTCGTGTCATTTACTTCTTCTAACGTGCTGCTGTCTAACACCAAACTGGTCTCAATTTGCCTGACATTTGGAAGTGAGAATTTGATACACTTGGTTTTACCAGTGTTGAACAATAAATTATTAACTGTGAACCAATTCAAGGTTAAAGATAATACTCCATTAACATTATAATTGATGCAGCTTTGCGGTGCCTGCAACAGTCGGTTCAGTTTTTATATCCTCCCGTTAATAAAATTGTAAACTAGTGTTAATAGTGTTTATTTACATATAAAACTTATACTGTCGGATAGCTCTTGGCAAATCCTTTGCTATAGTGATTTCACACCAGTGCCTATATCGTTGCATCACACGGAAATCAACAAAAATATCCCGGTGTTGTCGGTAGTTGATTCAGTGAGTCAGCCCGAGACGCGCGGAACCAATTCACTAATACCCGTGTACGGCTTCGGGCCGTGCACTCTTGATATTGATTGATATGATAAATGATAGAATCGATATGTTTAAAAGTCTTGTATTGATTAAGAACAATTAGTTAACACACGAATAATTATGATAGAATGATATTGATATGAGCCACACGGTGTGCTTGCTGTCCGTACGTGAACTGGTAATAATGATTGATAGGTAAAGCAGGCAACCCGTGTGACCTCAATTACTTACAACTAATGCTACGGTGGCAGTACACCGTACATGCTCCCGAGGGCAGAAAAGGAATAATAACACTTCAAAGAAAATTACTCGATTACTACTCTAAAAATGATATAATGCTAATGTTCCTATAATACCTATTTGCTTGATGTAGGTATGCAACTTGATATAAAGCTTGCTAAGAAATGATTTTATATTAGGTACAAACTAAGTTCATTTAAAACTAATCTCTACCTAAACATGAAATGTAAACTTATGTAAAATTATGATATAAAAACAATTTAACCAATGCTGGGTAGATACTTATACTACTAAAGTCTCATTGATAATGATTTTTTATAAGATCTAGTGAAAGTCGGTGACGACGCTTTGTCTGTTTTACTAGCACTCATTGGTTTTTTAACACAACTTTTCATCTCAATTTGCTCACTGATTTGTTTCTTAATATGCCTATCGGACTCATTAACACTGACACTCGCGCACTTTTCACACACACTGCTCACACTGCTGGGCCCCGGGGCGGGGCGGGTGGCGGGGGCGGCGGACTGAGCACCAAGTCGAGACTCGGGCGCCGCCGCCTCCTCTGCGCCTGCGCGAGGTCCTTGCCGGGGCCGACGTCGCTGCTGCTGCAGTCGTCTCCAACACAGCACTGCTACTACAGCGCATACGATACACACCAACACATAAATTGCTATATAGTGGTGTACTTCATGATAAGAAATTCTGCTTGATAGTTCTGAGTTATCCTTTATCATCTTGATATTGTCTTTAATATCCTGTAACTCCTGAATCGGTCGGCTATCCTCTGTTTCTTCTGCACTTAAATGGGTTGATATTGGTACGTTGATAATGTTGTTAATAGGTGATATTTGTGGGATCAACAAATTTACTTCAGCGTCTAATCTGCTGTAGTCCTGCTTATGGCCATGTAAAATGACCTCATTGGTTTTGATTATGCATCCTTGATCAATGCTAATGATCCCAGTAGCTGTCAGCTGTTGCGCAGACACTTGATCGCCGCACATGACTCTCAGCTGACATATATCACAGCAGAAATAAAGGTACTGATTCAGCTTATTCATTTCGACCCACTTATTAGAGCACGGGCTTGAAACGGTTTGACATGAATTTGAGAGCTGCTCTGCTACGCATAAATCTTGATCTTTATTCATTTGGCGAATCGGCTTCCTGCTCCGACATAAATAGGTATCTCTAAATGCTTGATGTAGACATTCCTTGACATCTACTTCCGAGATTGATAAGTAGGCGTCTTTCTTTAAATTAATTGCTAGGTATTCTGATATTGGTATGACGTTGACCATTTGTTGTTTAATTTTCTGTGGGACTGATATGCTTTTGAATATTTCGTAGGTATCTCTGTTTAGTAATGGGATTTTTATTTCCATTATGAGATACTTTTCCATCATTTTGGTTTTGACTGAGAGAAGCTGATATATTTGTCTCAAGTCTTGATTCTCTCCAGCGGGCAACGTCATGTCTGATGATAAGTGGCCAGATATAATTGTCAACTGTTGATGAAGATGATCTGGCGGCAATAGATGAATGATAGTTTTCCCCTTGTAAACATTTGTGGTAATGTCCAACAATTGTTCTTGAATGGCTTTTAGATTTGATAAGAAGTGGTTTGCTATAGAGAGCGATAGCCATAGCTCTTGGCTTCGCTCGACATTTTGGAGTTCTATATCCATTTTGCCTAATTTATTATTGATTTGATTTAAATGCTTATTGATCTGCTTGTGTTGCTTCTCCATTACTTGTTCTAAGCGACTCAAAACGCTATATTCTGCTTCGATAACCGATGTTTGATTCTTCCACATGGCTAATAAATGATTTTGATTATTTCGAATTAATTCTATGTCTTGCTGATATTGTTGGGCGAACCGGTCATCCAATACTCCGAACAGTGTATTTGTTAGATACCCGACACCATTGATAAGCCCGCGTCGCTGTCTAGGTAGCGACGCGCGCGTGCCGGCGCCGCCGGAGTGCTGCGTCAGGAGAAGTTCATTGTAGTATTGCAGTTCGGAGAATCCGTGTAGTAGTTGGAGTATTACTACGTCATAGCGGGAATCCCTGTCTGCTTGATATAGTGCACATGCTTGCTTCAAATGATCTTGGTAGGCACTCAATGCTTTAATGCCTTCCCAATACGGTTGTAAATCGTAGTACATGATGATTTTCCAGTCTTCTGTAATAAGTTGCATGTTCGAAACCTTGTCCAAATAAAGTCCTTGTTGATTTCTTAATTTGGTGACATTAGTCATGCACTGTGAACTTGATATCAGTGTCATAAACGTCATTAATGCCATTGCCAATGAAACGAAACTATACCCCTTTTGTTGCTTGATAGGTTTGTTTTGAAATGTGACACAGTTGGTTGTTTCGTTGATGGTGGTGGGTTGCGATACTTGATTTGATTCGCTACCATCAGAGTCTTTGCCTGTTGGCAGTACCGACAACTTGATAATCGGCCGCTTCATGTACCCATTCTTGGTTTTTAACGTGACGACTCTCACCAACGAATCCTTTCCACTATGTAACTCGACGACGCGCCCCATAGCCCACTTTCCGGTAGGTACATTGTCGTCGTGAATCAACACCACATCGCCGATCTTGATGTTGGCTTGTGGGTTCATCCATTTGCTTCTTGCAGACAACTGCGCAAGATATTCGCTCTTCCAACGCTTCCACAGATCTTGGAATACCTTTTGTGCTAGTTGCCATCTTGTCCGTTTATCTCGCTCTGTTTCAAATATTGATAATGTTGGCCCACCAGTTAGGAAATGTGCCGGGGTCAAATATTCAAGGTCGTCCGGATTTTCTGATAATGGACATAGAGGCCTTGAATTTAAGCACGCCTCCACTTCTGCTAGTACCGTTGATAATTCTTCATAGGTCAAAACTTGCTCTCCTATGACTCTTCTTAAATGATGTTTGAGGCTTTTCACTCCAGCCTCCATTAGACCGTTTGCTGATGGCCATGCAGGAGCAGTAAAATGCCATTGAATCTCCATTTCAGTGACTTCCTTAAAAAAATCTTGATTATATATCTGCTTTAACTCCTCATATTCTTGCTGGAGGATTCTGTTGCTATGAGTGAAGTTGGTCCCGTTGTCGCTGTATAAGTGGGATACTTTTCCTCTGCGCGCCGTCAGTCTTTTCAGGGCTGCCAGGAATGCTGATGCAGTCAGGTCGGATACCAATTCCAAATGAACGGCCTTGGTTGCCATACATACGAATACTGCAACGTATCCTTTCGTTGTCCTGATCGATCGGGCAGTGCTAGATCGCACTTTTATATGACCTGTATAGTCCACGCCTGTGTGTTCGAAAGGTCGTGATGGGTTGCACCTTGCTTGTGGCAGATCCCCCATCATTTGATGCTGCTTGCTAGGTGCGTGTCTTCGGCACTTAACGCACAGTCGAATCCATTTTTTCGTAGTCCTGATTCCACTGACAATCCAATATCGTTGCCTGATGAAACTCAAAGTTAGTCGCGCTCCTCCATGATAAGTGAGTTTATGTGCTTGATCTATTAATAACTCAGTGAAGCGGCTATCTTTAGGTATGACAATCGGATATTTCATGTCGTCACTGATCGATGCATTTCGCAATCGTCCGCCGACGCGAAGCACGCCGTTGCTATCCAAAAATGGATTCAAACTGTTGAGCCTGCTTTTTGCGGATACGTGTTGATTTTGCTGCAATTCATTTATTTCTGCTCCGAATTCTTTTTGCTGTGTATATTTTATAATAAATGTTCTTGCTTTATTTAATTCCGCGACAGTTAGGTATGATTTTGTTGGACTTTGATGCTTGCTATTTGATATGAACCGTAATACCCATGCTAGTACATTTACGACTTTTGTAAGCGAGCTGTAAGAGATCAACAGGTAGTTGATGACGTCACAATCTTGCTGAGTGACTGCATTCACCTGATGCTGTGTCGCCGGACTCTTGATTTCTTCCTGTGTCTCGTAAACTGGTTGCTCCTGTTTCTCTGCTTGATAGTTTACTAGCCACGCCGGTCCATTCCACCACAGGGAATGCTCATTTAGTTGTGTGGCGGTTACACCTCTACTGGGTTTTCGGCTGTGAGTGAGTGAGATAAGTGACTGTGGATAGAGCGTATTCCTGTATGCTTGCTGACGGGGACTCTCTCCAAATGATCTTCTGATACTTTTGATCTTGCTCATTGACCCAAATCTGACGGTACATTTTCTCAATGTCCGCGGTGTATGCAAACTCGTACTGACGCCACTTGATAATCAGTGCTTGCAAATCCTGCTGCAAATTTGGGCCCCTCTCCATCAAGTCATTCAAACTTTGACCCGATGACGTCTTCATACTTGCATTGAACACAACTCGTAATTTTGTAGTCGTCGAATCGGCTCGAGTTACATGATGGTGCGGTAGGTAATATTCCAATTTACCGCTACCTACTGCCGGCGTCATATGGCCTAGCGATAGGTATTCCGCAATAAATAATTTATAATCTTTTGCTATATTTTGATTTCGGTCGAATTTGCGTTCGAGACTACGAAACTGGGCAATCGCTTTTGATTTTGATGAGCCTAGATTCTCTTCAAAGTTCGGTTTTAGGGGGAGCCGAACTTCATATTTTCCATCCTCCCGACGTGTGGTGGTAGACTTGTAGAAGTCGACGCACTGTTGATCACTTGATGATAAACTTGATGGCTCTGTGATGTCTTCTACTTCCCAGAATCTCTGAATGTCCTCGATGTTATTTAGGACGACGTTACACTGGAACGTTTGGACGTTTCCGCATAAAATCCACCCCAAGCGCGTCTGCTGAGCTATGGGCTGGCCTTGATCTGCTCGACATATACCTTCCATGATGATATGAGAGTATACGTCCGCCCCAAATAAAATATCCACCGGGCGACTAATGTGAAATTCCGGGTCTGCTAAACTGATGTTGTAGATATGTGACCACGCCGGCTTGTCGAATGTAAAACTAGGCAGATTGTTAATGAGAGTTTTCATAATGTAAACTTCCGAATTAAAAGTGTATTTGCTGTTGATGGCTTTGCATGCTATGCTCATCATCCCCTTACAGCTGCTTTCTTTGACTCCAACTCCTGATATCACCCCTTTGCATCTCTGACGTCGCAGGCCTAAACGTTGAGCTGCATTTTCCGTGATAAGGGATGTTTGTGAGCCCTGGTCGAGAAGGGCCCGCATGATATGATAGTTCCCGTCCGATCCTTGAATTTGTAACATCGCTGTGGTCAGCAAGACTTCAGGAACTTCTCGTTGCAATGATACATGTGTGTTACTTCTCCCTTGCTGTGATTGATCATTCGTAGGGCCGGACGAGTTGTTATGGGCTTGCTTGAACGCTTCACAAAGAGTGCTATTATGAAACCCACGGCAAGTTTGGCATCGCTTTTCCGAGAAACATGTTTTACCTCCATGGTCATAAAGACAATTTTGGCATAAATGTAGTTTTTGTACCAAACTGCGTTTCTTTTGTGGCGTCAACTCTAAATAATTCTTACAAAAATAAATGCCATGTTCATTATTCTTGCAAAGTGGACATTTGAACTGTTCTAGATTATATTGAGAGCGCTGCTTCCCATGTTGCGAAACTGTAGGCACTCGACTACTGCTAAATGCTTGTTTGTTAACTCGATCGTATTTTTGATTGTGATATTTTGATGATGATTGATGTCCTTGATTATGAATTTGTTTCTGCGAAGGGTTTTCTTGCTTCCTTCGGGAGAATTCCAGGCTGGTGAACTTTCCTTCCAGGAACTCCAGAAACTCATTAAGTGATGGCAGCTCCCTTGGGGCCTTGATGTAATCGATGTAGTCATCATGCGTATCTGAGTCCAACTTTTCTGATAATATATAGACAAGTAATATGTCGTTGGCTATGTCACCACCCAGGTTTTTTACGGCATTTAGACACTCGACCGTTGTGTCGTGCATGCGTTTGATAGCATTGACTGAAGCTTGCTGTATGACTGGCAAACTCATTAAAATTTTGACATGAGAGTTGACAATTTTCTTTTTGTTATCATATCTTGCAGTCAAAATGTCCCAACAGGTTACATAATTTTTCGAGCTTATCTGGAGATGTGAGACTAATCTCTCCGGCTCGTCTCTCAGCTTGCTCCTGAGATACTGCATCTTTTGTGCATTGCTAAGTGATGGATTATTATGTATCGCTTCCGAGAATAGATCCTTAAACGGTATCCATTGATTAAATTGGCCGTTGAATGTCGGGATGTCTATCTTCGGGGTTGATCGCTCGCGGTGCACCATTGACCACAGTTTGCTATTGATTGCTCTTTTGATGTTATTGTAGATAGTTTCCGACTTCGTGAACGACCTCTCATAGTCTTGATCTATGCCCTCCAGTTCACTATCTAACTCCCAGTGAACTTTGTCGATAACTTTCCAACGCTCGCCGATGGTACTAAGCAGATCTTCTAACTCCCACTTTTCTGATACGGTCTCCAGATTGATGTTGGAGACAGTGCGCTGGAATGCTCGGAAGTTACTTGCTTGCTTCCGCAGCATCTCATCCGTCTTGCTGTTGCTTCCTGTTGATATCATCGGCTCGCCAAATTGATCTTGGTTTTGCTCTCCCCCCGCCGCCGCTGGTGCAACTTGCTTCACCACGTCGGCTTGTAAATCTTGATAATTTTCCAAGATGTCCTTGATGCTTAAGTACTTTTGCCTGACTACCTCGTAGTAATTTTCTGAATAATATTGATGGGTTTTATCGGTTTCACCACAAAGAGTAATATGATTTACTTGGAATTCATTCCAATAGTCAGATAAAGTGTTAACGCGCTTTTTTAAATAAGAAGAAGTTTTCCTATCGCGACCGTCCTTTTTGAAATTTTCGAGGAGCTTATCCATAGCTCTCTCTAATTCCTGCTGCTTGCTGATCAGATTCATGGTTTCTGCGTCCATGCTGCTTGATAATAAGAGTTAAAATTGGAAATCTCTTACTTGATCAGACGAGATAAGATGAAACGATAATCCTGTTATCTTCGCTCCTCGTCTGCTGCTCCTTGATTGAGTAGCTGGAACGGGCGCCTTGCTGCCTCCGCTCCCTGATAGCGGCAGCTCCTTGATTGAGCCGGGCCGTTGAAGATGCTGATGTGCCGGAATGAGAATCTACTGATCCTCGCCCCACTGACAGTAGCTCCTTGCTTGAGCTAGCCCGTCGCACTTGATTGCTATTGATTGTACGATTCGATTCCTTGCTTGAATCGAACGCGCACTGATAGTTTAATAATCCTTGATAGTCACTTGATTCTGATCCGTCCACGCACAATCACTATTCGTATTCACAAATATGACGTACGCTTTTACACGCCGGAGGTCCAAAGTATGTCAAATGTTCCACGCGACGCGACGGTTTCGAAGGACCAAAAAAGATGTACGGCTTCGGGCCGTGCACTCTTGATATTGATTGATATGATAAATGATAGAATCGATATGTTTAAAAGTCTTGTATTGATTAAGAACAATTAGTTAACACACGAATAATTATGATAGAATGATATTGATATGAGCCACACGGTGTGCTTGCTGTCCGTACGTGAACTGGTAATAATGATTGATAGGTAAAGCAGGCAACCCGTGTGACCTCAATTACTTACAACTAATGCTACGGTGGCAGTACACCGTACAACCCGCTTCTCACTTCGACACCAGTACAGCAGCTACTAATGATCCGACTTTTCACGCGTGATTGTACCAACGAGTTTGCC
This sequence comes from Argyresthia goedartella, assembly GCA_949825045.1. Taxonomy (NCBI): domain Eukaryota; kingdom Metazoa; phylum Arthropoda; class Insecta; order Lepidoptera; family Argyresthiidae; genus Argyresthia; species Argyresthia goedartella. The sequence continues at coordinate 15,177,661 of OX463808.1, read as the reverse complement.
TGCAACGTGCTAACGTCAGAAACCAATGCGCTAGCATTGGTTTCTGACACTGTGAGATACGAGTTCATATCCCCGTGTGGTGTCTAATTATACTTTTTGTTTTTATTTTTTCCTTTTTGTTCTTAAACAACGGTCTGGGATGCATGTATGAAGCGTTTGAATGTGCGGGATACCTTGAAGTGCACATCGTGTGCTGGACTATTTTCATTACTTGTGTCTGAATATAACGCCTGTCCAATCCATAAAAAAACAAGTCGCGCTGAAGAAGACATGGCTCTGCGACCCGTGCACCAAAAAAAATTGGCGCAATAAAGACAGCACACCCGTGAGGAACATGCTTAATCTTGCTACCAAAGTGCAACAGAAAACACCGTCACCTAGTCCTCCTAGTTCACGGGCAGAGGACTCTGGCACTTCGTTTAACGCTTCCGCAGAGGATCAAGGAACACTTCCGAGCTGGTACAATACTTTGTAGGCCAACTTGACTGCAAAACTACGTGCCATGACCTCAAATTAAATAAATATCATCCAATCATCGAACGATAGTTGCCAAACTTGGCACGACTACTCTCCGTGATGGACTTCTTGCTGCGGTGGCCTAGTTCAACAAAGAAAATAATAAGGATAAGCTAAGCTCTTCTCATCTGGAAATATCTGGAGAGAAAACAGCTGTCTTCATGTCAGAGCACTTATCACCTACAGCTAAAAACAACAACAACTATAACGGCGCCCAAAGACAAGGGTTACCATTCGTCTGGACACGTAATCATGGAGTATTGGTACGCAAAGATAAGAATGCTCAAGCTCAGCAAATAAATACTCTTAATGACGTCCTAAAAATGTAACCAAACCTTGCCTAAAACATGGAACAACGACCGGGACGTATAGCCTTGTCTTCAATATTTACTATCAGAATATGGGCGGCATATGCACTAAACTTCATGACCTAAAAATGGCTTCTTATTCCTGCCATTACGATGTGATAGTTGTTACCGAATCATGGCTCAAGGACGGTATAGCTGATGCAGAAATACCTGCTCCAAGTTACACAATTTATCGTCACGATAGAGATTTGTCTTGTACAAAACTCGTTAAAGGAGGTGGTTGTTTTGTTGCTGTATCTAACAGTCTAGCTTCTGCTAGGCTGCAGCATCTTGTAGGTGGTGCTGATGATGTTTTGGTGTCGGTTCATCATCAATTGAATCCTTATGAAAAATACATTATTGGTGTTGCTTATATTCGACCTAATAGCAAGAAGCCAGTGTATGAGTCATTCTTTGATGGTATGAGTGTTAAACTATCTCTATGTTTGATCAGCAATAAACCACTGCTGTTTGGGGACTTTAATATTGATGCCATCAAATGGACTTTGGACGCAACATCCTTGTGGGCGAACCCGTCTAAATCTAATGAAGGACCACTATTACACTTTTCGATTTTTTGTCGCATAACAATCTGTATCAATTGCACTCCTTTGTTAATATAGATGGAAATATGCTAGACCAAGGTTTTTGTAATTTTATAGGCTTGGCTCTTACAGAAGCCATTGACAATCTAAGTAATTAAGACAGATTTCACCCAACTCTTCAAGTGGAAATTAAAAAAAGTGTTAAAAAAGAAAAGAAAGAAACAAACAAAGAAATTAAACAGAGCACACTTAAATCAAAGCAGTTCGTTATTCATAGTTTTTTAAAGGCTGATTACGAGCTTGTAAACGCGCGTTTGCTTGGTATTGACTGGAAACATATATTTGGTGATTGTTGTGATGTGAATTCAATGGTTGCGGTGTACTACGAAAACTTCAATATATATTATTATCAAGGATACTCTACCGATGACCAAAAAACGTCGCCATAGCTGTCCTGCGTGGTTTAGTCCTGCACTGATCAGAATGATACGCGAAAAAGAGAAAAGGCGCAGTATTTATAAGAATACTAAGAATCCCCGCGATAGTTTGAAGTTTTCGTTACTTCGATCTCGAGTTCAGACAGAAAATAAATGAAGATTACAAAAAGTATGTATCTTCCATCGAGGATAGCCTAAGGTATGCTCCAAAGAGGTTTTGGTCATTCGTCAAAGATTCTCGGAACGGGATGTCAGACAGCAATGACTTTAAACGGAATCTCCGCTGACAATAACTGTGATATCTTTTTGCTTCTCACTTCTCCTCAGTATTCTTGAATAACACACACTCCATAATCTCCATTTGTGACTAGTGTCCAATTAAACACTTCTAATTCCACTTTCTCGAGACTAAACATATTTGAGCATTACATCTATCGAGATCTCAAGTCTCTAGATACTAGTAAAGGTGCTGGCCCAGATGGCATTCCTCCTCTATTTATAAAAAGATGCGCTAAAAACCTGGCTTATCCACTTCTGAATTTGAATGAGTCCATTAATTCATATACCTTCTCATCGAAATCGAAAGAAACCAATGTAATTCCTGTAAATAAAAAAGGCGAAAAAGATTCCATCTCAAACTATAGGCCAATATCAATTCTATCAATATTTTCCAAGGTATTTGAACGTCTCGTATATTCCAACTTGGTTTGGCACGTAAAAGAATCACTAACAGTTCAGTTCAGTTCAGTTTCAGTTTAAATCGTTTATTTTTATTGGATTTTACATAGAGAATCTAATATAAAACCTCTTAAAAATAGTCATTAAAATTAAAAATAGTTACCTGCCTAGGTGCATTCGAAATGTTGTCCTCAATGTGAAGAATGCACAAGAAACACATTGCATACTCTTTTCAAAATTCAAGTATGTCTAATACAATAATTGTTTGGTCAATTTACATGAAAAGAAGCTGTCAAATGGAGCTAATTTACTGCCAGACCAGTTTATCATTTAAATAATCCTCAACTTTATAGTATGCCTTTTTAATTAATACATTCTTAACAGTTTTCTTGAATTGTTTTTCTGATAAATTAATAACATTGGAGGGCAACTTATTGTAACACCTAACAGAAAGCCCCTTGAATCTAGAGGAAACTTTGCTTAAACGAAAATGAGGATAAGATAATTTTAATTTGTTTCTAGTATTAACTGAGTGAAGATCACATTTTCTATTAAAGCTACTGTTATTTTTGCGGACATACATAATATTTTCATAAATATATTGAGAGGGAAGAGTCAAAATATTAATATCCTTAAATTTATCTCTCAAAGATGATCTAGCCTTCAAGTTATAAATGGCCCTAATGGCACGTTTCTGCAAGATAAAAATACGTTCAACATCGGCAGCGCCGCCCCAAAGGAGTACTCCATATGACATTACACTGTGAAAATAGGCATAATATACAAGCTTTGCTGTTTTTTCATCAGCTAGTTGCCGGATTCTTTTAACAGCAAAAGCCGCAGTACTTAATTTAGAGCCCAGTGTTTCAATATGTGGACCCCATTGCAGTTTACTATCTAGTGTTAAGCCAAGAAACACTGCCTTCTCGACAAAGCCCAATGTCTCCTTGCCCAGGTTTAATGGTGCTTCTACTTGCCTTACAATTGGTAGAACAAATTTTATACAATTAGTTTTCTTAGTGTTAAGATTTAAATTATTTTTATTAAACCAATCTAGTAGCACCGATAGAGCAGAGTTCGCCTTGTCAAGAGATGTAGATTGTCTCTGTATATTAAATATTATAGAAGTATCATCAGCGAACAATACACAGTCAGGTCATAAGTTCTGTCACACAATAAAAACTTTTGAATTTAGAACGCTGGCCACAAAAAAGTTTATTGAATTCGAATTTCGAATTTTTCATGAAAATAAAAATGTGTACTTTTTAGAATTTTCCTCATTTTTAAATATGGAGTGGACACTTAAAGAAGACCGTGTCGCAGTTATTGCGTTGCATCGTTGCGGTTACGCGCTAATTCAGATTTTCGACTTACTGAAAAATTTGAATATAACCAAAAGATTCGTTTATCGTACCATAAAACGATACAATGAAGACTCTAGTGTAGATGACAGGTCAAGAAGTGGTCGCCCTCGCTCTGTTAGGACTCCAGCAGTGATAAAAGCTGTGAAGGCGCGAATTCAAAGAAATCCCATACGTAAGCAGAAACTGTTGGCCCTTCAGATGGGGTTAAGCAGGACCACGGTGAAAAGGGTGTTAAATGAAGACTTAGGGCTTAGGGCATATCGAAGAAAAACAGGACATCGTTTGGACGCTCGTTTAATGGACCTGAGACTGAAGAGATGCCGCGCTTTGTTATAGCGGTACGCGGGAAAAAAGCATCGGGAAATTCTTTTTTCGGATGAAAAAATTTTCACCGTGGAAGAGAGCTACAACAAACAAAATGATAAGGTGTACGCACACAGCACTGAAAAAGCGAGCAACCGTATTCCGCGTGTCCAACGAGGTCATTTTCCATCCTCGCTCATGGTTTGGTTGGGAGTCTCTTATTGGGGCTTAACTGAGGTACATTTTTGTGAGAAAGGCGTAAAAACGAATGCAGTTGTGTATCAAAATACAGTCCTCAAGAACCTTGTGGAACCTGTTTCTCATACCATGTTTAATAACAGGCACTGGGTATTCCAACAAGATTCTGCGCCAGCTCATAGAGCGAAAAGCACACAAGACTGGCTGGCGGCGCGTGAAATCGACTCCATCCGGCACGAAGACTGGCCCTCCTCCAGTTCAGATTTGAGTCCGTTAGATTACAAGATATGGCAACACTTGGAGGAAAAGGCCTGCTCAAAGCCTCATCCTTATTTGGAGTCACTCAAGGCATTCTTGATTAAGGCAGCCGCCGATATTGACATGGACCTCGTTCGTGCTGCGATAGACGACTGGCCGCGCAGAATAAAGGCCTGTATTCAAAATCGCGGGGGTCATTTTGAATAAACTTTATTACCATAAGAATCTATGTTTTATGAAGTTCATTTTGCTATATAAATGTTTACATAAATAATAAACATGTCTAAATTATTTCATACTGCACATGTGACAGAACTTATGACCTGACTATGTACAATATCGGCAGATTTTTCCATAAGGTATGGCAAGTCATTAATATAAATAAGAAATAAAAATGGTCCTAATACTGATCCTTGATGGACACCCATTTCCATTTCACATCCGTTTGAAGCAATACCATTAACATTGATTTTTTGGGTTCTGTTCGACAAATAAGAATAAATTAATTCATTTGACTTATCTCTTATTCCATAATGTTTAAGTTTATTGAGCAAGGTTTCATGATTTACGCAATCAAAGGGTTTAGAAAGATCACAGAATACTCCAAGAGCATCCTCTGAATTTTCCCAAGAATCATGAATATGGGATATAAGAGCTATGCCTGCGTCAATAGTTGATCTACCTTTCGTAAATCCAAACTGTTTCGCGTGGAAAAGCCCATTAGAACTAAAGTGATAAAGCATTTAAAGCATTTAACGCCATTACAGCACGGTTTTGTTTCGAAGAAATCGACTACAAGCAACTTGATGTGCTTTGTAAATGATGCGTCTATTGCCATCTACAAAGGCCAGCAAACTGATGCCATATATACAGATTTCAGTAGCGCATTTGATAAGGTAGATCACCTAATTCTCCTTAATAAGTTGAAACACACTTTTGGCATTACTAGAGCGGTTTGTTGGTGGTTCGGATCATACCTTGGAGACAGATGGCTTATGGTGGTAAAGGATGGTTTCTACTCGACTTCATACAGGGCTACCTCAGGCGTCCCACAGGGCTCGCACTTAAGTCCTATTTTATTCAATATTTTTATTAATGACATTGTTGGGATAGTGAAACATAGTAAATGCCTTCTCTTCGCTGATGATTTGAAGCTTTATAGAGTTGTTGAATCAGCGTCTGACTCACAGTTGCTTCAGCAGGACTTGACTAGGATCAACGATTGCTATCTAAGTAACAAGATGTGTATTAACGTAAAGAAGTATTTCTATATCAAATTCACGAAGAACTTGAACATCATTCCGACTACCTACAACATAGCCTTGGTGTGGGAGGTGAGCTCGATCAGAGATCTTGGTCTAATACTTGACTCCAAGTTAAACTTCATTAACCACATAGATTACGTCTGTAAGGAGAGCAATAAAATGTTAGGGTTTTTGAAACGAGTAGTTAGTAAGCTTCAAATAACTGAAAGTCTTATGACCCTCTATAGTTTCAACTCGAACACGCCGGCCAAATATGGAACCCCTATTATCAAGTACATTCTAATCGTCTCGAAAGAGTACAGCACTAATTTACTCAGTTCTTGGCATACAAAGACGGTATCCGCACCCGTACTGATTACGAGGGCAGACTGAACCACTTCAAGTTAAATACACTGAGCCTCAGAAGGAAATACTTAGACATAACGTTCTTGAGCAAACTAGTGAACAACTCTGTGTCGGAACCGCTACTGTTGAAAAAGCTAAATATCTTATTCCCTAAACCGAACATTACAAATACCCGTGTCATACCCGCTTTTCAACTACCTTATGTTAGAACTAATGTCGGCGAGTCTGCTCCACTATATCGTACATAGAAGGACTACAATATGTGCGAAAGTTCTCTGGAAATTGATATATTTAATGATAGTCCCGCCACATTGAAACGTAAAATGCTGCATCCTACTGTTATTCATAGTCAATCTTAGTTAATTACGTCAATAACCTAATTATTCATTTATTTTGTACGTGTAATTGGTTGTTCATCGCAAACAAAATTATTTTTTTCACATACTATTCTCTTATTTGCCATTAATAATTGATAGGCTAATATTTTTCAGATTTTTGTCATGTTTCTCTTATTGTATGTTTGTAATTTCATGTTGTAATCTATTTACTACTTTTCCTACTATTGCAACTTTGTGAATGCTGTCGCATATCTTTAATTGACGCGTAAGCGAGACCGTGTCTTACTTAAGTTTATGATAAATGTAATGTCTATTGTGTTGTTGATATGTCTAATATATAAATTAAATTAAATAAAAATCAAATCATCAAAATCTTCTTTTTGTCTTTCAATCTTGAAGACCAGTGGAGTATCATCAGCAAATCTAAAATCGACGCCATGGTTCCTAAGAACAGGTGTCGCTATCTCTCGTAGTTTCTGACGTCTCCCTACTAACCCATTTGGATTGATCAGCCTGTATATTACCTGAAAATTGACTGACATATTGTTGTTTGCTGATGATACTTCACTGGTCTTCAAAATTGAAAGACAAAAAGAAGATTTTGATGATTTTATTTTTATTTTATCTTAATAATAATAATAATAATAATAATACCTTGGACACTATTTAAATACATTGATCCAGCCCCAAACTAGGATTCCCTGTATCTTGGGTACTAGACAACGATACACATACTTATATAGATAAATATTATACATAGATAGATAAACAACCATGACTAGGGTACAAACTCCGTTCTCATCAAACAAATATTTGCCCCACCGGGACTCGAACCCGGGACCCTTGGCTTCCTAGGCAGGGTCACTGCCAACTCGGCTATTTTATTTTTATATTAGACACATCTACAACACAACAAACAAATTTCGCTATCTCTTATAGTTTCTGACTTCTCCATACTGACCCATTTGGATTGATCACCCTATGTACCAGGAATAAGAAAAGGCCTAATGGGGAACTTTGTAGAAAGCCAATTTAATGCCGTTGACTTCTGCCTTTTGAATTCTATTGCTTAAGTATGATCTTAGTAGATCCAACGCTTTATTTCTAACTCGGTAAAGATTTAATTTCAATAGTAGCGTATCTTGATCAATACAATCAAATGCCCTCGAAAGATAGCAAACAACTCCTATAGCATCCTGTGCAGCGTCCCATGCAGAATAAATATAAGATATAAGGCTAATACATGCATCCGTAGTCGATTTACCCTTAGTGAAACCGTATTGCTTGGCATGGAGTTGTTTTGTACGGTTGAAGTGTGAGAGCATTTGATTGATTATAACCTTTTTAAATAAAAATATTTAGTGCTGGAAGAACAGATATTGGTCTGAAATTTTAAGGATCACCTTTTCTCCCGAATTGAACAGAGGTGTCAGTTTACTGTGTTTTATCTGAGGTCTGGGAAAGCTCAATCGTCAACACATTTATTGAATATATAAGCTAAGTGTGGAGCTATAACTAGAATTACTGAACCAAAGACTTTGACTGATATACACTACAGGTCTTCAGTATTTTTAAATTAAGTAATCTAAACGTTTTGACAATATCCTGGGGATATACTTGATGAAATTTATATATGCATTACCAACGCTGGTGTTGTTTTTTATTCTCTTTTTTTCTCTGCTTGATGATGTCTATGTCTATGATTATCTTGGCTTTGTCGAAGAGATTTATATCTCACCATGTAGTTTGCTCTGCAAACGCCTTAACTCATCCGCACACGGTATTATGAGTCAAAATGTAGGGGAAATCAAAAACCATCCCCGACCAAATCATCTGATCGTCCCCTAACCAACGCGGCGGGCGGTAGTCTTCATTTAGGTTTGCTTTAGCATTTGCTACAAGCAATTAACAAATAATAAACCTGTATAGGCCTACAACATTTATTTTTGGAGGTTCAACTTTGGGATAGGGAGGGATTCTAAATTTCTTCGACGAAGCCAATATAATAAACACCAAACTTCACTTGAGATAATATCGTTTGATCATTATATCTCAACTTAGCAACAGATTTAATATATCACTAATATAATAACCTAAAAACAACAGATTTTTGCCAACTTGTAGCTTAAATAACAACGTAAAATCATTAAATCGCAACTAAATCATGCATCATAAATTGCGTTCGCAAAGCTAGGCCTATTATAAAAAGTGGCAAATACTGCTGCCTGTCGATTCTATAAATTCCGATCACTTCACTTCACCTTCACTTCGCTTCATCTCATACTTTATCTGACAAAATTTAGTTCAACTCCCTGCCACGCTCGCGAGGGTAGCGTTAGTATATATGAGAAGTGAAGTGAAGTGATCGATTTTATAGAATCGATTGACCACCCAGCGGCTTGCCTAATGACGTCAATACTTGCACCCCTACGAATAGCCGCAGATGTTGCTGCTTGGCGGGTACTTTGGGTATATAAACGCTAGTATCGACGCTACAATGATCTAAAGTTTATTTTATCCACCAAGATATGGTTTGTGGCGTGGCGGGGTGGTGAGGTGGTGAGGTTGTTTGAACGTCATAATTAGTCTAGTTTCAGAAACAGGTCTTAAATCGGTAGTTTTACTAATATAATCGAGTGTTTGTGCTGGACTGAAAGATAAACCCTGCCGAAAAAAAGGAAGATCTAAGACAGATTGTCTTTTACCAATGCAGATGTTTTAATCAACTCTGTCATAGAAATTATAATTTTGTCACTGCTGTTCACATACGGTTACAGATGTAGTGAATAATCCTTTCCTTTCGTATTTTCTCGGAAATGTTCGTTTTTGTCTTACTACTTCAGTCGCACTCAGTACCCATCGAGACAACGTAGGGAACGGTCGCATTGCAAGAGGAAGTATCTATATAGAGTAGTTAATACCACAGAAATATTTTGTTGATATTTATGTTAGATTTTGTGATAAACTTCATGGACTCGTGTATTAATGCAGGCCACCTATATTATAATTTTTTTTGACTTTACATTTCACTCTTGTCTGTCATTTTTGTAAATAATAAACATTTATTTTATTCGATCCACATTAACAATTTATAACAGACATGCCGAAAGCACTAAGAAAAGGGAAACGTTTAGATCGGCAAGCCTGCGAAGTTATTTTCAATATTTATTTATATTTCTTAACTGAAAATGATAAATTCAAACATACCAACTATACTGCTTACTTTTGTAAAGTCCAAAAACGAGTTTCGGAGGCCAGTGGAATTTCTCAACGAACAGTAAATAAAGTATTGCAAAAAGAATACATAAATCAATCCACCTCCAATAGTCCGAAGTCGGCAAAGTTGGGTAGACCAAATAAATTATTTTGTCTAGGTCTTGACAATTTTGACTACAACGATATACGCCGATTAGTGTATAATTTCCATTTGATATACAAACAAGTACCTACAATTAAAGCCCTGAAGTCCAAGTTATCCGAAGCCATAAATTTTAAGGGATGTGACTTTACGCTAAGAAAAATTCTTAGAAAAATGGGATTTCGGTATAAAAAAGTTGAAAACAACAGAAAATTACTTACCGAGAAAGATGATGTTCGTTTAAAAAGAGTAAAGTTTTTAGCCGCGATAAAAAAGTACAGATTGCAAGGGAGAGAGATTGTTTATATGGATGAAACATACATCCATACCTCACATTTGGCAGGTAAAAGCTGGGCTGACTCGTCAGAAAACGGAGTAAAACAGTTAATTTCTAAAGGACAACGTCTTATAATAGTGCACGCTGGTAGTAGAAAGGGGTTTATACCTGGGGCATTGTTAATGTATCAGTCTACTGATAAAACAGGTGACTATCACAACGCGATGAACAATGAAAACTATGAAAAATGGCTTCGTAATCAACTCATTCCAAACTTAGCTCCACATTCGGTACTAGTAGTAGATAATGCTGCCTATCATAATAAGTACGTAGAAAAACCTCCTAATTCAAATACCAGGAAGCAAGACATGATTGATTGGCTATCCAAACATAACGTTCCGATTGATCCGTCATTAACAAAACTTGAAATATATGAAATTATTTGCAAGTACAAACAAGACTTTGTAGAATACTCTATAGATAAACCTATGAACGAATATGGACACAGCGTACTAAGATTGCCACCATATCATCCTGATTTCAATCCGATTGAAAACATATGGTCTCAAATAAAGGGATACGTATCCAAAAGAAACATCAGTATGAATATGACTACTGTGAAACAATTGGTACAGGAAACGGTTAATATGATTGGTTCCGATGTTTGGGCCAAAGTATGTGACCACGCCATCAAATGCGAAAACGAGTACCGAAAACACGAACCTGAGTTGGTAAATTATATGGCTAGTTTTGTAATCACCGTTCATGAAAACTCTGACGATGATACACCAGAAAATAGTTCTGATTCTGACTGTGATATGGAAGTTGGAAGTATTGTTTCGCATCACACTGTCCACCCCACTCCTCCTCTTATCCCGCTGTCATAATCGAAGTCGTTCATCCAATCAGAAAATCATATTTATTTATATTAATTTCTCTGCTGGTTTGTTTTGTTTTATGTTGAGGTGTCTTTTTTGTTATGTCATAGTATTTTTAATTAATTACAAAAATTTATTGTTATAAAAAAGGTCTGCAAAATCCTACTGTAGTTTTGACTTATTGTTAGACTTTTGGGGTTCCAATCCTTATAGAATCATTAGACCATCCCAACCGGAATTTGGTTTTTATCAGTGCGTTTTATTGAAATAAAACGTCCTCAGTAACTAGTTATATTTTTGTTTACCTAACGAATTCTTTATATGATAGAATCGTGGTGGTTTTAACATCTCAGTGTAATATACGTCAAACGGGCAATTTGACATTTGACATTGATAAATAAAGTATGCGATTTATTTGATACCTACACGTAATTAAATAATACAGTAATTCATAGACACATCGGCACCATTCGGGTGTTATCGTTGTTCCGAGTTTTGCCAATAGGAAAGGATTATTCACTACATCTGTACTTTGTTAGACTTAAGGTCTGGACCCGTTGTCCAGTGGCAAGAACCAACAACATAAATAACATTTTCGTCAGGTCCTCCAAACTCAAGTAACTGTTTGGGATTTTTTCTAAAAGTTTTTCTTAGATCAATTTGGATCCCAGCCTGTCGATTCTATAAAATCGATCACTTCACTTCACCCTCACTTCACTTCACTTCGCATATATACTAACGCTATCCTTGCGAGCGTGGCAGCGAGTGGAACTTAATTTTGACAGATAAAGTATGAGATGAAGCGAAGTGAAGGTGAAGTGAAGTGATCGGATTTTATAGAATCGACAGGCAGGTTGCAGAACATTGCAGAAAACTGGGTTTTAATCTGAACTTGACCTACCTTATTTCTAGACAAACCAATCTATGATGATTAAGAGTTTTATACGATGAGCCGTTATGAAACACATATTTAGAAAATCTAGTAAACTATGAACACATATCTCCAACGAATCAATCTCCTTTTCGACACAATTAAAATTGTATTAAGTGATAAGAATGAAAAAATAACGCGGATCGCTGGTTGCGGAACTTGTTGTCTGGCGAAGGCCTCCATGATAAAACACTCGCTGCCAGGGAAAGGTATTGATGTAGCGGGTATTCTTGTCTGAAATTGTATTTTTACAGTCTTACTAAGTTTAAATATTAGAGTATTACTGATGGATAGCGAATTGACCATCGCAAACCCGGTTTTGACGGCTAATACGGCACAACTGCGATTCCCGTTGCTTCGTCGGTAATATTTTTGCAGTACTATTGAGACGAGAGCAAATGGTGGAAAGCGCAGGAGTAAAAAATCCTCCAGTATACGTCAATATCATAAGCAAACGGATACATTACCTTGAGATATAGTTTTTGAATTTTGGATTATTTATTGAAGCAAATAGGTCAATTTGGGGTTTTACAAAATTTAATACAATGTTGTAAGACGATTCAAAATTGAGTTCCTATTCCGTGTCAATATTTTTAGATTCATAGTCTGCTTCTATATAATGAGATGATTTTACATATGATACGAAAAAAAAAACTTTTCTCACACCCATCCCAGCTCAATCGTGCTATGCTGTTTAAAATGTGTATACTGAAATCCGCCCATGCGACTAACATACGTGATAGCGGTTGTATTATCAACTCGCAGAAAGAGATCATAATTGTTGTTATTATATGCGAATGAAATAAGTCCAAAATACACTTTCAGTTTCAAGTAATTTATGTGATTTCTTCTTCATTCCAGGCCCCTGCGATTCTCTCCCCATTACAAGCTGCGCCCCAACCCTTTGGTGAAGCGTCAGTTAAAACCTCCAACTCAAACATATTAGTTTTAATAGTATTATATGATTTGGTATGTGCCCGACCGTAAGAAATGGCCGGGAAGCTTGCAGTGAGACTGTCTTAAAACCATGAAATTCTTCTAATCGTAAATAAATTGGTATTCAACATAGCATGAGTGCGGCAAAAGTAACATTATTTTTTTCTAGCGTTAATTCAATTTTATTGTCATTTTTTATGAATTAAGAATGAAACCTAGAAAAAGGCATGTTTTATTTGGAACTAAATTATTCTTCTGTAGTTTACTTCAAACCGTAGTCTTGAAAACATCCCGATGGTTTTGTCAATATTACTGCGCCAACTTTCATATTTTTTTCCGAAGCACAATTGATCATCCAAATACTGGACGGAAACAGCTCTAAGCTGCTCTAAGTTGAGAAATAACGGGCTTAAGTAATTTAGTAAAAATATACGGCACAGAACTCAAGCTGATTGGTAAGGCTCTTCATAGAAAATGTATTTATTATGAAATCTCAAAGTTTTTGTATGGTCCTCGTGAATTGGTATGCAAAGATAGGCCTCTTTCAAATCAAAATTCATCAAAAAGCAATTTTCGTCACAAGTCTAGTCGCCACCGCCGTCCTTATATCTTCCATTTCAAAATGATCACACTTAACAAATTTGTTAAGTTTCTTGAGGTTCAGGATAAACCGTTGTCTCCGTCACTTTTAGGGATTAGGAAAACACTAAGCCTTTATTTGAATAGCCGTATTATCTCCGTAACTAATCAGTTTCGGCAAGTGCTAGTTTTGGTATGGACATTGTTTGGGAATATCAATGAATGGGATTTTTGTATCCTTTGACAACATTCAAAATCCTCCTATCACTAGCCTGCCATTTATGCATATAATATTTTAGACAACCAGTTTGTGCCTGATTAGTTCCTATTGTCTGTTCTGGTCCGGAGCCCAGGGGTGGCGGCGGGGTGGCGGCCGGGACGATGTCGACGGCTGCGGCGGGCCTCTCCCATTTAAATTACTTGGAGTGGGTCAAATTATCTGGCTATCGTGGCGATCTGATGAAATCGCCTAATCTCTCGCCAAACAAAAAACTGTCTCATTTCCTATCCTTGAAAGGTTCCACGAAGCCTTTATCCAGCAATGGTATAAGCAACCAGCGATCATTGTGTTTCCGTTTCAGAAATGAATCTGCTATTAGCTTACTTGCATCCCTCAGGAGTCTCCAGAGGAGGTGATTAGCAGTGGCAACCGATCTTTTGCCCAAGATACCAAGGATTTGCTTTCTTGAAACTCTGGGGTCCCGATTTCCAGCCGATTCGTTAAGCAAAGTGACTCCTGGGTTAAGAAGTGGACTTTTAAGCACAGTTTTTTGGAATAAAAAAGCTTTTTGATTATGTATTTTGTCTCTTATTTATTTCTTGAGGCCTTTTACGAGAATTGGTTCGCAGCGTTTAGCCCGATCATTATTAACATCGTCACCCCATTCAGGTGCAATGCAAATGCAATCATCATCTGTGAATAAAGAAAAAATAATATGTTACCTACATGTTATATTTTCTTTATTCACATTTATTTGTTAATTATTAACTGGTATTAACTCGCAATTTTTTTGCTACTGCTAAATTTACTCGTAGCGATTTTTATATTGTACGTCTAGCATTCCCCGGTAGATCAAGGTGCTTGCTGCATAAAAGATTAACAATTTGTATATCATCCCGACACAGACATTTCGACGACGACTTTTTGTCAATATTTTTTTCGTAGTTTTTACCTACCTACGAACTCCACGATGTTCCTGTGACTCACTTGACTTCCTTTTAGGCACTAATAGAAAATGCGAAGAAACTATCAGAAAATTTTAAATAAATTTTACTAGTGCGTGTTGCCCGAGTGTACGGACAATAATGGAAACTTCCGCGCGCCGCGTTGGTAAGGGGTCACGTGGCTGATTAGGCAAGTGATATGGTCGGGGATTTTTTATCACTACATTTTTGACTCATAACAGTGTGTGCGGATGGGTTGAAGCGTTTGCAGGGCAAACTACATGGTGAAATATAAATCTCACAGGCGAAGCCAAGATAATTCTGAACTATGAACATGGCCCGTGGCCGTTAAATGTAAGGGGGGTCCCCGTACAGGGGGCTCAATTGTAACGATCTCTGTGGCGCTGTGGTTGTGGCTCTGCCTACCATGCGAAAGGTCCCAGGTTCCCCAGGCCTTGGATGTTTATATGTGTGTGATGTCGCTGTTTCTAGAACCCACGACACAGAGTATCCTAGTGTAGGCCAGAAGCAAAAAAAATAGCGACTAAGGAAAATTCAGTTCCAGATATATGCAGTACGGACTTTGAAAAATCTAATTTTTAAGTCAAGGCTATCGAAATATATATTGCAATATTGCCACATACTTCGACACCTTTTAGGGAATCAAAATTTATCCTATAGGGTACCATGGACAAGTAAATAAAAAAAACGAAAACCGTAAATTTGTAGTTGGACCATGAAAAACACGAGTACAAGGTAAATATGCAAGAGATAAGAGAGATTGTTAGATATACGCTTGCCTTTGTAAATGTATTTCTATAATTTAGTATTTTTGTGCAAAATATATATGCGATACACGTTATACCTACTATGCAAAAAACACATCTCTTGTCTGAGCACCAACTTTTTTTTTGTGAATGCGTGTTTTTTTATAATTTATAAACGAAAAAAATAAAGTAAAAGTGGAAAAAAATATTAAAAAAAGTCTTTTTATTAGATGCTCCTATACGAAGAAAATAAACTTTAATTTGAATATATAAAATTTTGTAAAATAGTTAAAACTCAAAACTCAAATGTTTTATTGCAAATAGGCAAAAATAATACACTTCTACAAGTCAAATACTTACTAAGTCTCATACAAATGGATAAAAATAAATCAAATATGATCTGAAAAGTATCCAAGCAAACCTTGTGTGGCAGGATTGAAATAAAACAATCTCCGCTAGGTGAGAACAAAATTGTCAAAAAATATTCATTTTTCTACATTACCAATTCGTTGAACAATTTAATAGCGCGAGTTAGAGTACTAGTTGTGCCATCTACCGGAATGATCAAAAACCAAAAACCTTGACACCACTTACAAAACTACAACTTGAACAGAGAAATAAAAACACTATGAACATTGGACATGAATCAACTACACTAATGAGTACATGACTGATTAATGTTTGAGTTTGAAAAAGGAAATCTCCCTTTCAAGTGGTGATTTAAGGCTGAATCTCGCACAGGAAAAGGAATCTTCATGAACTGTACCAGTGCTTCAAACATAAGCCTGTCAGAGAAGATAGCATCAAGAAATTCTACAGGGATGTACTTATTAAAATTTTCGACATTTTTTTTTTGTTTTTGCACAATTCACAAATAATCTAATCTAATGACAATATAACTTAATATAATATTAATATTATAATATCGTATCTATAGTGCCAGTAAGATGTCTCAAAATAACAATCTAACAAAATTAATAAATAAGAACAAAGAAAAGCTGTAATGAAAATAAGATATCAGACACCAGACTGGACCAGTCCCCCCAAGCAGCACCAGTTTACGAGTATGACTTGTGCACCAGCCATCACCCCCCTCGCCATATTTGAGGGAGGGGAGCATCTTTCTACACAGAGCCGCCCCAAACAAAGACATTTTAGTGAGCATGACCATAAACTCTTGTTTCTTGGTAACTACTTGTATTCTACGTCAAAACTAATAAATTCTTATGAGTCACCTCACATAGTACTTTTGTACACTAAATTTTGTTAAGACTATTCAATTATATTTTTTCATTATCATGGAGCTAAGGGCATTGGGGCCATGCAGTTTTGTCTTTAACATTGATTGATTGATTGATGTCCTCCAAGCCGATGCGGATACGGCGACTGCCAAAGACCTAAAGCGGGCGTCGCTGGTGTGCCCGAATGTGGCTGACGTAGCCAATCTTGGCTTTAAACGTTTTTCCACAGGTTGCACATTTAAGTGTGCCGTTCTCATAATTATAGTTAATGGCTGCAGGTGTTCGAGCCGTGGCTTCATCTCGCTTCTTGTCCAGGTCAGCGCGACGCCGTGCTTCGAATTCAAAAATCTTCTTTTGTGCGAGATGCCTCCATTCTGGTCGCTGGGCTGCACGATCTTCCCAGGTGTCTGGGTCTATGTCGCAGCGCTTCAATGCCTCTTTAACACGTCTTTAAAGCGTAGTCAATAATAGTATAACAGGCTTTCTTTATGAGATTAACCTTAATAAATGTTACCTTTGCATACGTAATTGATAACGTCCCTAAAATGTAAATAGATGTATACCGCTACCCCATTAATGAACCATTAACCAACCGAAATCTCCGAAAGGTATATTCAGTTTATTTTTATTTCTAGTGTTGAAATTATGAACATCGCAATTTTTGACAAAGGTGTTTATATTTTTCCGAGCGTACAATAAGTTTCCATATATGTAATGACAAGCTGCAGTAAAAATATTGATCTCCTCAAATCGTTCCCGGAGATAATCGCGGTATTTCATATTATATATGGAACGAATTGCTCTCTTCTGGAGCACAAATACCGATTGTATATCTGCGGCTTTACCCCACAACAGAATGCCATATGACATATTGCTGTGAAAGTAACTGAAATATACGAATCTTGCATTGTCTTCATCAGTTAACTGTCTAATTTTTGTACAGCAAAAGCTGAAGAGCTCAATATTCCGTGAGGACCCCACTGCAATCGTGAATCTAGATTTATACCCAAGATAGGTAGATAGGAACTACATTCCAAGATAGGTAGGTAACTACATTAATATATACTTTATTGCACGGTACGTAATGAGTACAAATACATGAACACTAATGCGCAAAGACGAGCTTATCTTTAAAAGAGATTTCTTCCAGCAACCCTAAGCACGAAACATAGTCTATGGCAGTCTGACAGTCTGGTGCACAATAAATTAAATAACTACCTACTAACATATCAAATATAATAAAAGTTATATAATACATTATAATACTTACATATACGTACGTATACGTATAATATACTACTCAAAAGAAAATAGGGGCCACTAAGTATTTTGATTGCTACGTGAAAAATATATTAAACAGTAATGTATATTTATTAAAATAACATGTAACAAGGCTTTTGTTTTAACTTATGCTAATAAACATTTAATTGTGTAATCAATTGTTTCACTTATTTCAATTAACATGAAATTAGTCCACTGTCAACAGCAAAAACTAAACAGAAACTCTTTGCAAAACAAAACAAAAACTGACACAAGCTGTTTTTTTTAATGGTTTAGTAACGGGTGTGTCCTCCTCTCCTGTTTTCACACGCCTGGAGCCTTGAATGCATACTCTCGATTAAGTTTCTGATGTTTTCATCAGGTATCTCTTCCCACGCACGTTTCAGAGCATCCATAAGCTGTTGCTGGTTGTGAACCTCTTGCTCATGCTCCCTAACCCTTCGTTTTAATTGGTCCCACATATGCTCTATTGGATTTAAATCCGGACTATACGCTGGCCATGGTAGGACACGAATATGGGAGTCATCCAGTACAGTCTGAGTGGCCCGAGCTGTGTGTGGGCGGGCATTGTCATGCATTAACCAGAACCCTGGCCCCACTCGCTGTGAGAATGGAATCACATGAGGCCTGATGACTTCATCGATGTACCGTTGTGCAGTTACTGTGCCTTGATTTAAGAAAACCAGCTCAGTTTTGCCTTGTAAGCTAATCCCACCCCAAACCATCACACTAGGACCTCCAAAGCGGTCAATTTCCTTGATGCAGACATCGGAAAATCTCTCACCCTGTCGTCTCCATACTCTAATCCGCCCATCATCACTACAAAGCTTCACTTTACACTCATCTGTGAAGAGCACCATACCCCATTGATTCATGCTCCAATCTGAATGTTCGCGGCAAAAACTTAAACGATTTCCACGTTGAACCCTAGATAAAGGAATTCGTACTACTCGGCGTCTGGACCTTTGCTGGTCTTCATGCAGTCGATTACGTATCGTTTGGTCACTAACACGAGTCCCTGTTGTCAACCGTAGGCGATTTTGTAACTTACGTGCCGTCACAGAGCGCTCTCGACGGGCACTCAATCGGATGTAGCGATCCTCTTGTGCCGTAGTCGCTCGCACCCTGCCCGATCCAGGCCTTCTTGCAACACTGCCAGTCTCTTGGAACCGATCCCACACATTTTGGATGGCTCGGCGAGAGAAACACAACGAAAAAGCTACAGACCGCTGTGAATGACCTTCAGCAATCAATGTAACGGCTCTGGTGGCAGTAATGGTATCCATATGCCTTCGTTGACGTGCCATTATTAACAAAAGATGTTAAAAGAAGCAAAAGATGGACAGAAATAGTTTTTTAACAGAATAAAATTGTGATTCCATCTGAAAGGAATTTGACCTGAAACTCGTTTTCTTTATTTGCTTCAATTTCTGGCCAGCTGTAAGACTTAAACACCAGCATTAAAGAGGTTGGATACTGAAGGAGGCCGGACATCATTAATTAGTCACTTATTAATTAGTTTACATCTAAAAATTTACTCAAAAATAGAAATATGTAAGTGGCCCTTATTTTCTTTTGAGTAGTATATATTTATATATATAAAAATACCGAGTTGATAGAAGAGACACTGTGTGGGATCTGTGATTCCTGTCCCTGGAGAAAAGGAACTCAAAATGTTCACGAAGATAGGTGGGGTAGCGCGGATTTTTCAAGATAATAGAAAAGTGGGAGATAACGGGAATATCACGGCGAAGACAAATCGAAAGCCACCCTAGCTCATTGCGATACTGGGAGACATGGTGATACTTGCGCAGACCGAAGATAAACTGAATTCCGAGAGTATGAAGTCGTTCGAGTTTATTCAGTAGTTCTTCGTTCGCACTGACCCAGGAAACATTCGCGTAGTCGATTAATGACAACAGAAGGATCTGAGCGGGGGTCATTTAAGTCTGCCATGGCAGGAAGTACTGCAATCTCCGTAGGGTGTGAAATGATGCAACGGCTTGTCTGCTAACCTCACAGACATGGGGCGACCAGGACAGCAGATTATCAAAAACAATGCCAAGGTTCATGGCTTTCTCACTATACGAGATTATAGTACCATTACACAGGAGCGACCGGCAGTTACTGTAATAGGTTAAGAGTTTGCCGTGCTCCCATAATAATAGCTTGAGCTTTGCCCGGGTTGACCATACGAAAGAGCCTATTACCCGATATTACTTATCAAGGTCAGCATTCAACGCCTCTACAGAGTCACATCACACAGAGAGAAGTGCCGATATAATTGGAGGTCATCTGCGTAAAGATGATAAAGGTAAGATAAAGATAAAGATAAAGAATTTTATTTGCTAAGATAAGGGTAGGCAGTCGATGGTCAATTATTATATAAGAACACCTTATCAGCTATTAATTTTAGCAGGCCTGATAAAAAGAAGTAAGAACGTCAGAGATGGAGTTGAGAGAGGATAGAAAAGGTGAAAGGATGCCACCCTGCGGAACCCTTGCGGATTGTTAATACTCTTAGGTAAGAGTCAAACCAACCAGGCGAGTGTCAGGAGGTAAGGCGCTTCTAAAATGAAGCAGAGTGAGGACCGCGAGCTGCTTTCGATTCATGGAAGATTGTATATCGTCAGTAACTTTGAGTAAAGCCTTGGCAGTGTTGCGGGCCGGCCTTAAACTGGTTTTATGTCGGGATTTAATAAGTTCATTGATGAGAGGTAGAGGCAGAGCTAAGAGAAGACAATCGATTCAAGGACTTTGGAAAGGATAGGCAGAATAGATATTGGTCGGTACTCTACCTCTTTACAGGAGGCGGGATCGGGTGAGTAAGGCAGGAGTATCACCAGCGCATTTTTGCTTGGTAAGCATTTAATTTCACTTGGTAAGCAGCATTCGGCAAGTGAAAAAATAATTATGTCCGTGATGGGAGATAGATAGTACACAAGTGATTCTCGCAGCAAGCTTTTATATCATAATAAAAGGGGTGATGTAATTAATTGATGGGTTTAATTCAATTTAAAGTTTATTTTCTTATTTTAAGACCATTAACAAAAGCTTTTGCTTTTAACTTTTAATTTATTTTCTATTTTGTAGTTATTGCTTTGTTATTGTATCTAAATGTTTCTTATAGGACCAAAGGACATGTCAAGTCGAATCAAACGCGCCAAAATCGATAAGCTTGCGTCATTTTGTTACAGAGTTCCCTCATCAGATCAGCTCCATGTTATCAAAATATTGTCATTCGAATTACATATGCCTGCAAGAATTCAGCTCAATCGGAAATCGAGAAGTGGGCCAAATTTGGCCCGAAAGATCCTGAACATACAACATAAGCAATGCAAGATGCTGAATTGCAAGTTAAATAATAGCTTTTAAAACGAAATACTTTATGATAATTTTAACTGTTTACCTATTAGGTTCATCAGATATAGCCCTCTGATAGACATTCGGGAGAACATACGGACGAACGGAATGATGGACGAACGGATGGATATGTATTAGGGTCCCATAGGGCGCATTTCGGCTATGGAACTCAAAAAATGCGTCACTCACTCCTACCGCCTTCTGGTGTGGATATATATTTCTGGCCGAATTGACTTTGCGGTACTCGTCTGCTAAAGCTATTGATTTCACAAAAAATATTTTTCTCTTGAATATTGCCTTTCACACTTTTATCGTATCTATTAGAGTATTCCCAAAAGAGTGAAAAAACCGTTAACGGGGACACATTTTACGATTAGGGAAGGTGAAGCGTTAGGTGGAGAGGGGGAAGAGAGAAGTGCTATTTTACGCCACACCCAAAGGTGTTTATTATATGAAGCAAGTTTAAAAACTTTATTAATTTGTTTCTCATTCCCATTGATTACACTTTCTACTACGTTAATAGTATTTATGCCACAAATGAGTAGTGCAGGTATCGAAAGGTTTCTTGGCCCTGAGCGAAACCACCATCTCTCTCTCACCCATGCATGCATCTCTCTTGTTCCCATGCGCCACTACCCCCTCCACGCGGTACTGAGGCGCCAAGGAACTTGGCATCAGCTATACCTATATATACCATACGTTTTAATAATCTTTAGCAATTACTTAATACATGAGTTCAATAAATCCCTATTTCTACATATCCTCCATCAACCTGCACTGAGCCAGTCTTATGGAGTATGGCTCAATCTTCGTATCCGTGTAAAGGCCTTTGCCCCTCAGTGGGGACTTGAATGGGTATAGGTATGGACATCAGCAACCTATCACGCACGTACACATTTGTATGACGCTGGACGGAAATTAACGTTCCTGAAAATTACAAATTTCATTTATTTCTAAAAAAACTTTATATGGCACGTGGACAACATGCACCTACTTACTCATTTTATGCACCTGCTTATTCACGTTATTCGATATTTGGACTCGATTGTGCGAAACAGAGCGCTCAATAAAGACTTCCACGATTAAGAATTGTTTGCATTTTGCATACTACGTAAGTGTGTTGTATTTTCAGAGAATAACTAACAGTAGGCACTTAGTAGTGTACACAACTCTGCAGATATGATAATTTAGTTCAGTAAAGACTGACTTTAATTACGTTCAATCAAAATACATAGCTGTGAGTAGCTCATATCAATTAACATTTATATTTCCATTCTAGATAAGAAGTTATGAGACCCGTTAAACCAACCTTTTATTCATTTGCACAAGCAACCGAGAGAAGGCCAGGCGTAGAAATTATGGATTCGTAATCATGATTTGAAACTAAGAAAATGCGTTTTCTAAATGTATTGTTTTTCTTGTTTTCCTTTCACGCGGAGGAAAAATAGAATAAGTTGCAAATGTTTTAGCGATTTTGCATTGCAAGAGAATTTCAATTTCTTTTTCGTGTATTATTTTCCACATTGTGTTAAAAGCTACGTAATAAATTTTCACATTGGTTCAACGAATGTGAATATAATATAGACAGGTGTCACGTAAATAATGGATAACCTCCGGGGCTAGGCTAAATTGGACGCATCATTTTGAACAATGAAAACAATTTTATCAGGGCAACTTTATTTTTGTCTTAGTGCAAATCGTGGGAAAAAACACGATTGGAAAAATACAAGGAAAACATTATTTCGAATAATTCATCTACTTATACACTCTTTTTCAGCATGACGAGGCCTGTCAAAGGCTCTAGGGTTGTATTGTGTTGTAAGATGTCCCAACCTTTATAATAAAATAGTATATAGAACTGGTGTGGCTGCACATTGAAGAATATGTAATAAAAAATAAAAGGGGGTGACTCAACCACAACTACTAATATAACACAAAACTCAACAACAACAAATAATATAACACAAATCAGCTATTTCATTAGAATTATTTTCTGTCTGTCTGTCTGTCCGACTGTCTGTTTTTTTCGAGGACAATGCTTAAAGTACGGCACCGAATAGTATGCAGTTTTTACAGGTAGAACAAAGTATAGACTTTATTTCATTAAAATCGGACCTGTGAAAAATAGTAAAAAAATCGGATAAAACTTTTCAAAAAGTTCATAATTGCTTATAGATCTGGGGGCACGCCTTTTTAAACCCACGGAATTTTCGGCATCGCGATTTTGAACCTCACGCCATGGTAATAAAATTCAAATCTATAACGGGAAATCAATCATCTTTAGATGCCCGTGGGCGTTAACCGGCTACCAAGTCGAGCTAATAAGACACAGTACCATCCTTTCCTTGAAGCCATTCATGGCATCTTTAGATGCCCGTGGGCGTTAACCGGCTACCAAGTCGAGCTAATAAGACACAGTACCATCCTTTCCTTGAAGCCATTCATGACATCTTTAGATGCCCGTGGGCGTTAACCGGCTACCAAGTCGAGCTAATAAGACACAGTACCATCCTTTCCTTGAAGCCATTCAGGGCAGGGCAGGCGAACGTGGAGAATCTTTAAACGCTGATCACTTCTGAAAGTAAAAGGAAGGTTAATTAACACTAACGAACACAACGTGGTTTTCGTAAATGCTCTTTTGTGAAGATCATTCGGTGATAATCCTGGAAAACGGTGTTTATTCTACCGTGAAAATTTATTAGATCTTATGTAAAACCAAGTCGGTTAATTTGGTCAGTACTTATCTATGGGAGTATAACTCCAACAACTTAGTCATAAACTGTTACCTAATAAGTTAACAAACAACATTTTATATTGACCGTATCAATATAAGACATTTTTATTTCTTTAATAAAAGGAATGACTGCCCCCTTTGAAACAGAAACAAAGATCACTGCTGTACCAATAGACAAATTGGAGCTTTTAACCATTTCTGGCGTCGTGAATGTAATGGGAACAGAGGAAAGGAGGTTGGGGGCTTAGACCCTCCATTGAAACAGAAACAACGACTGCTGCTGGACCAATAGACAAATGTGAGCTTTTTATCCTTTCTGGCGTGGTGAAAATAAAAACATAAGTAAATGGTTGGAGAAAAAGAAATAAAAACTGCTACTGAACAAATTGGAGCTGCTGGAGAAACTGTATGGGACTTGGCTGCCCTAATCTCCATTTTTAGGGTTCCGTACCCAACGGGTAAGAACGGAACCCTATTACTAAGACTTCGCTATCCGTCCGTCCGTCCGTCCGTCCGTCTGTCACCAGGCTGTATCTCAAGAACCTAGCTAGCTAGAGAGTTGAAATTTTCACAGATTATGTATTTCTGTTGCCGCTATAACAACAAATACAAAAAAACAGGATAAAAGAAATATTTAAGGGGGCTCCCATACAACAATTCTTTCAATACCACATACAAACTTATGGATGCACCTGGTTACGTACATGAAGTGTGAAAGTAACCGCACCAATAACTTTGTAAACAATATTTTGCTGTGTAAAATCCAAACTATTCACTCCACGCCATCGCTTCCATTGAACGGTGGTGCGGAACCCTTCGTGCGCGATTTAGACTCGCACTTGACCGGTTTTTTATTCCTAAAGTCCACGTAGACGAAGTTGCGGGCATCAGCTCGTCTACTATATTATACTGAAAGTAGGTAATCTTTGAGTGCATATTCGATGTGGAATTTTCATTTATTGATAAAGTACGAACACATAAATCTTTATATTCAGGCATTTGTACTCGTACGTTCGTAGCTTCTGTCATAATACAAGACGTTATACCCAATGGCAAAAATGCAAAAACAAACTGCAATTGAAGTACCTATTTAATAAAAAAAATATTAAGACCCAATTTTGATATTTTTTCTCAACGAATCGCGTTGTTTTCAGCGGGAGTCGCCATCATGGTGTGCGCGGGCACAGCAGCGACGCGCTGGTCGCGACGCGGCTGGCCAATCAACGCGAATCCAGTCTCCGAGGTCTACAAGCTGCTGTGGAGGATCTTCGAACCCATGCTGTTTACGCTTAGTGGTTACTATCTTGAGGTGAGCGGCAGCACTGATATTTGCTTTAAATTTACCCACAAAAAAATATCTACAAAAACAAATATGTGATAACCGATTATTCTTTTCACTAGGGGTTGGATTCAAACCAGAGATGACTTGTGAAGTAAAATCTAACTGCTCCTCCACAGAGTCTCCTTAAATTTATAGAAAAAACTGAACATGTAGCAACAGTAGGTAAGGCGATACTATACGAATTGATTTACGTATACGAATTGATTTAGGTAAATACGTCCCCCGACTGAGACTGATAATTATGTGTCTACCTTTGTATTCCGCATAATATTAGCAAAGCAAATTAGTGTTATCTAGGTCTGTCTAGACTAGACGCTCATCATTTCGTTGCATTGGCGGTATAAAGTACTTCAGCCAATAATGATAGCATTCGATAATAAATAATTCATAAATAATTACAGTCTGACAGTGCAATAATTTTCTATTAAATATCGTTATTCAGTTAAAAAGTTATACTTACAATTTATTAGGTAATTAACTTGAAATGACTCTTAGTAAATGTCTGTTAGTTTTATGTTGATTAAATTATATGAAATAATTTCTAATATTCATATGTTATCCACAAGCGAATCAAGAAATTTGTTGAAGAAATATTTTTTAAGAGATAAGCTCGCCCTTGTACATGTGTTTTCTTTTAATCAACTTTTGTGTACAATAAAAATCAATGAATTATAAAATAAATCTTGGATAATCACAAGGAAATGCGTTATTTTTTAAGTTCGTTCTTCAATAATGTTCAAGTTCATTCAAATATTTGAATTTAAAGGGTATAATAATAATGTTACCCATAAATATCCCCACCGAGGGGCATAGGTCTTAAGTGAAAGGATAGGCTTAAATTTTTATGTTTTCTTTTCTTTCCCATTTATTCATCTGATGGTTCGTAACCATACAATTACCCAGTTGGATGCCAAATTTCAACTTGCTATATCATCTGGAAGTGGGTTAGGTTTTTGATGTTAGGTCAGTCAGTCAGTGAGGAAAATCCCGATTTTGAGATGTTTGTATTTTAATAACCGATTGAGCTATTTTCACAAAATTTGGAGCCTTAGGAGTCTTTAAATGACTTAATATAATATTTTGATTTTGAGTTAGATAGGTTTCAAAAGTGGCTCCAAATTGTTCGTGTTATTTAACACACGGCCGCTGCATCGCCAGTTCTCTTCTTTTGAACTTGGCTTTGATCGCTGCCGCGTGTCTAAATAATTATTAAAGTTTTACTATTAAACGCCAAGTTATGATATAAAATAGAAATATTTAGTATCTTTTTAATTTGATTCGATATAATGCTATGGCATTTCTAAAATCTTATTTTTATATACCTTTGAACTTTTGTTGCAAGAAAAAAAAATATCGACGCACATAGTTAAATAAAGGCTCTATTAGAATGCACACATTAAGCTCGAGTTTACGACGAGCTATCATAAAATCTCTTATACGTAAACAAACTTAGTACCTACCACTTATTAAAGGTAGTGTTAGTGGGGCGGTATTCTAAAGAAAACAATTCAAATTTTACTTAAATTCATAAGTACTTTTGGGGACAACTTTCCCCAAGAATCCTTGTGATTCCAAATAATAATAAAAAAGTACATTGATTGGATTATGTGTCGCTTATATCGTTACTGTCACAGAGATCAAGCTTTGTATCTTTAAATTATTATACACTGAATCATTTATATGTACATAATGTAGGTTGTCGTTTATTTTAACTTGACGCCATCAGAATCGCTGCTTAATGCGGTTTGTTTAAGAAGCTTATACGCTTTGATGGAGATTACTGTAAAGGTTCTAAAATAGTTACGAATTTTCTCTATCTCTCTCTGCGAATAGAGAACAAAGCAACCAAAAACTACAGGTTGTAAAAGGAAGAAGAAATAATACCTTCAGAAGAGGGAA
This sequence comes from Argyresthia goedartella, assembly GCA_949825045.1. Lineage (NCBI taxonomy): Eukaryota > Metazoa > Arthropoda > Insecta > Lepidoptera > Argyresthiidae > Argyresthia > Argyresthia goedartella. The sequence continues at coordinate 15,150,317 of OX463808.1, read as the reverse complement.
ATCATTCTGTACAACTTTTACTACTTTATGTTAGCAACTTTTTTTCACTTTGCCGTGCGGTCAGCTGAAAGGGAGGTAAAAAGAAACTGGGACTTATCAAATCGATAACACAAGGAAAGTTGGTCAACATAGTAATGTCCCTAACCATCCCCTAAAATATGACTACATAATTGTTGTTCTATCCTGTACATTTGCATGAACACAACAAGCAAAGCATTACAGCTTTTTCCGTATGGGTTGGCAGAGGTACAAGTGTGCCCAAATTTATTTCAAACTCCGTTTAGTGGGACTTGTATTGTTTGACGGTAATAAATGTTTATAGGTATATAAGTAAAGTAATTAACTTATTAAAATAATTAACTAATATAAAAATAATTAACTTATAACGGAGCTCCGTAGTCTAATGGGTTTCACGCTTGCCTCTCGCGCTGGAGATGCAGGTTCGAATCTCGAAGCTGACCAAGTACCATGAGATAAGTAATCTTAAGTAATCTTAAGTACATTATATGGACGTTCTAACGGTAATTGAATACATAATCGTGAGGAAACCTTCATTAATCCATAGCCACAGCAGTGGCCTAGCCTCCTGTCACGCAAAATGGAGTATTAACTGGCTAAAAGTGGGCAAAATTGTGCCTCTGCCTCCCCGAATGGGAAATGGCATGACTCTATGTATATGTTAAGGAAAGTAATATTTTCAAAGGTGACATCAATGTCAGCGCGTGAGTTCGGCGAGATCATCACCTGCGTGCTGGTGGCGCTCAGCCTGCGCCTGCTCACCGCCATCCTGGTCGCGCTGGCCAACGACCTGTCCCTCAAGGAGAGCCTCTTCGTTGCGGTCACGTGGATCCCCAAAGCCATAGTCGAGGTAGGTCATAGTAGTTATTCGAAACTGTTCACCTGAATTGTTCCCGAGTTCCACAAATCTATGCATAGACTTATTGCGTTAATTCCGTTAATCCACAAAACAGAATTCAGAAAATACAACAAGTATGCACGTAATATAACATCATTACAGATATCTATTGCTATGAGCTCCTTGGTCTAGTGGGTTTCACGCTTGCTTCTCACACAGGAGTTGCAGGTTCGATTCCTGACCATGTACCAAAGAGATAATTAATTTATCTTAAGAACATTATATGGACGTTCTAACGGTGACGCAAAACGTCGTGAGGAAACCTTCAGTACTCTTCATCATATCTTAAATATTTTAGACGTTGTGATTGTGCAGCGTTTGCGGATAGCTGCGGCGATGGGCTAGCCCCCTGACACGCAAAATTAAATAACGGGCACGGAGTATTAAATAACGGGCTCAAAGTGCGCACAATTGTGCCTCGGCCACCCCGTACGGGAAAAGACGTGACGCTATGTTATGTTATGTCATAAATTAATAATACAAGATCGCGTTCTATATATTATGCTTCATCCCTCCCACTATTAATGTCTTTAAAAACTTGTAACAAACAAATTGTATTAAGACATGTGTCTCTACTTTGTGATGTCACATGGTGGAGAAATGGAAGCAGTTTATTTAGTAATGTTTGTGTAGATGAGGTCGGGAAATATTAAAACCGGTCAAGTGTGAGTAGAACGTCGGACCCGCACACGAAGGGTTCTATATCAGTACACGGAAAAACGTAAAACGACAGTCTTTTGTACGAGTACCTATGGATAGAAATTGCGTAACTTATTAACGGAAGTAAAGTGTAATATGACAAAAAAACTTAATAATACTTATTATAATTCGAATGAGCAATTATTAATCGTATGATGACAAATAACTAAGCACAAAACTCTGTACCTGCAATTTAAGATCTTTTCCGATAAAATCGGGAGAGTCCAGTTTTCACCGATAAACAAATAAAACAAAATGGCGATGAAAATTTATTGTATGGGTATTTTTGTTTCATTCTTAAAAACCAGTATTTTTAATTATTTGTTTTTACAGCGGCGTTAGAAATACAACCTCTGTGAAAATTTCAGCTCTCTATCTATTTAGGTTGATGTGACAGACGGACAGCGGAGGTTTAGTAATAGGGTCCCGTTTGGCACCCTTCCGGTACGGAACCCTAAAACCGACATTCTTGGAGGTACTAGGAACAACCCATTTCACTTATCGGTTTCTGTTTTACCATTAGACGGAAATGTTATGATAAGATATGATACTTATCATACATAATGAAAATCTGTTGTTTAAAATAAAAGATGATTAAATAATATACTATATCCGACTCCTGAGCTAAAATAGCACCTTGGCAGCTTGATTTTGGGTCCTCAGGCGGAAAAATTATATCACTAACTCGTTCGAAAAGGCTTTTTACCAACCTCGCTACGACCGTCGCCTTTGGCTGGTGCCGTAAACTTCTCGGTTCGTAAATATAAAGCCTTTGCGAACTCGTGACAAATACTATTACATATTACCTGCAGCTCGTGTGCTCAAGTCCTGAAATAATACATCCCAAATTTTACCATAGGAAACCAGATTTATTTTACCATTTTTTTTACGCACCAGTAATTGTCACATCATAAAATAGCTGTAAACAGTCGAGTAAAATTTCCGGCGGTGCCTTTTTTAAGATACTTAATAGTACGCATACTATGTATTATATTTTTTCTGGCGATGGATGATAGAGTAATGATTCTACAAATTGTGCATAATACAAAATAACGTGGAACATAATTCTCCATGCATATTTTTACATATTAAAACTGCTCGTTGCCGACGAAGCGTACGCTTTAGTCGCTACAAGAAGAAAATTGATCGACTAATATTTGCATGGCGGTCTTTACTTGGTCAATTAATCATCATCGGGTGTAGACGCCCTCCATCGCCTGCCTTCCTGGCCAACTAGCGTTGGAAATACCATTCAGGGGCGGATTCCTACATCGTATGAATAGAAGTACCTGCATATCTATACACATAGGTACAACCTAACTAAAATATTGACCATAAATGCAACTGCTTCCGAATATATTTCATTTTGAGGAGCTATGTGCGGTGCAATGCCATGGCGCAAATTAATGTATTATCCTGCGTTACTAAATTATCCTAAGATACAGGATTAGGTACAAAATATGCCAATGTACTGATGAATATGATTATGTACGATACTATATGTATGTTACGTAACAACAACAACACAACATAGCGCCGCGCCTTTTCCCGTACGGGGTGGCAGAGGCATAGTTATGCCCAGGGGGCTAGCCCGTCGCCGCTGCTATGGAGATTGAATATTTCCTCGCGACTGGCCCTAATTTAGTCAATTAGGCGTGATTATCCGTATTACAGGCTAACTCTTATTAAATTCTGATAAGGCATGAATATGGCTACATCAGTAATGCTTAAGGATGCTCAACTCGTCTTAAGAAGGGGAACTATGTAAGTGTATTGTATCCTTTGTACTACGGGGGCACAGGTTTAGCAAACGGTTTGCCCATCGCCTCAGTTATCGATATTGAAGGTCTCCTCACGATTTTTCTATCTCCGTTGGATCATCCTTATACGAGTAATACCACCTATATGTTACGTAATATATCAATGCATTAGAAGCTCAACATTCCTAACGGAAGGTTTCAGATCTAGTGCCCATCAAGTCAACACCAAGCAACATAAGTTCAAGTGATGCTTTCATTAACGAGCAAGTTCTGACCTTGTTAGGTCCACTAACGACCCCAACTTACCATCCCAGACCACTTCTCACTTTGACTACGGAGCTTGTGTAAATGCACCAACTGCTTTGTTTGTATACCTCGCGCCACGTGTTATGAGCGGTGGCCTAGAAAGCGCAGTATTCAATTGTCCCGCCAACGTCACTCAGCGCTCTTAATTCGTGGCGCGAGGTATATGTTAAGCCTTTTGCCATCTTACAATCCATTTTTTCATTAGCTGCCGAAAATAAATGCGAAAATAAATAATAAAAATAAAATGTATGATTGGACTCAGTAGTATATTTTAACCATAAATAAAAGAATCGTATCACAAACAACCATGTATGTTCCTGAGATAATAATGTTTTTAGCTTATCCCAGAAAAATAATTTATAAAAACAACGACGTAGTACACATATTTTTTTCTCGAAACTTAAATGGTATCGATTGGTTTCTACGTATTGACAACACTGTGTTGTGAGGCCGGTCTACACTGAACGAATTAGCGAACGGAAGCAACTGACTAAAACAAAAAGTCTGTTTCCTAATTCTTTATATAACATTTTCGTCTGATAAGCGTTATCATTTATTTCACAGGTATTTCGGTAAGCTCTGAGGCAAAATCTAAATATAGGTTCCTCGGGTTATTGGTTTCATACTCAATGTACAGAACCAGGTGGTTATATGACTTTGTGTGTGGTATTGATAGAAAATGCAGTTGGGTTATTTATTTTTATAATAATTCTACTTGTAATAAATTGTACTCATAGCCACGTTTTCGTTTCTTTCATCATTCCTTAAAAAATAACTACCATGTGATCTACGGATTATATGATTTAATTAGCAAGGATGAAACGAAACGCGATTGAAAAAATGTTGATTAATGGTTATGTGACGAAAAGCGGGTACGTACGGTACACCTGAACGTGTAAGGAAATCGTAAATACCCGCTTTTACAAATACAATACAAATGATTACTCTGTCTCCTTGACACGCCTTTCACGTCCTCCCGAAAATTTCTAGGTTTTTGATAGTAAATTGTGATCTTTTAAATACACTTGACAATGGCCAAATCAACCCCACAAGAAGTTAACTCGCCAAGTTAAAAGAAAAAGAAAAAATATGGCTCTGTCGAATTCATATTAACTTCTATGATCGGTCCGCTCCGAAAATTTGACAATTTTGGCTCATTTTTCGCACTGATTCCTGCTTTATACGTAACTTTCGCTGTTGTTTACCTGGACTTCGATATCTGCTTACCTGATTGCCTCGGCATCGTCACAATGGATACCGACCCAGAACCCACTACTACTACCCATTGGGTTACCTAAAGAGATTGTTATTATAAATAAAAGATATTTATTTACACTTTTATTTTGGTTATTTTTATTAATGTTTTATATAAAATGTAATCTCTTATCTCCAAATTAAAGTAAATTGCAATTTAATTCAATTAAGAATACAAATCAAAGAACAAACAGTGCAATTAATTTTGTTATTAAATATTTAACTGCTCTTAGACGTAAGTATACGCATACGCAGCGCGCTATCTTCATCTTTAGTCTTGATATATGTGCACGCCATTTTCAGAAAACCAAATCTAAGTTTCTTTCTTTTAGCTCAAGACTGTGCTATACCTATATCTATCTATTTACTCACTAACGCTCCATTAAATTGACTGTATCGTCTGTGCTAATAACTGTCCCTTCGCTGTGCTTCGGCTAATACATAGTCAGGTCATAAGTTCTGTCACATGTGCAATATGAAATAATTTAGACATGTTTATTATTAAATGTTTATTATTATGTAAACATTTATATCGCAAAATCAACTTAATAAAACATAGATTCTTATGGTAATAAAGTTTATTCAAAATGACCCCCGCGATTTTGAATACAGGTCTTTATTCTGCGCGGCCAGTCGTCTATCGCAGCACGAACGAGATCCATGTCAATATCGGCGGCTGCCTTAATCAAGGATGCCTTGAGTGACTCCAAATCAGGATGAGGCTTTGATCAGGCCTTTTCCTCCAAGTGTTGCCATATCTTGTAATCTAACGGACTCAAATCTGGACTGGAGGAGGGCCAGTCTTCGTGCCGGATGAAGTCGATTTCACGCGCCGCCAGCCAGTATTGTGTGCTTTTCGCTCTATGAGCTGGCGCAGAATCTTGTTGGAATACCCAGTGCCTGTTATTAAACATGGTATGAGAAACAGGTTCCACAAGGTTCTTGAGGACTATATTTTGATACACAACTGCATTCGTTTTTACGCCTTTCTCACAAAAATGTACCTCAGTTAAGCCCCAATAAGAGACTCCCAACCAAACCATGAGCGAGGATGGAAAATAACCTCGTTGGACACGCGGAATACGGTTGCTCGCTTCTTCACTGCTGTGTGCGTACACTTTATCATTTTGTTTGTTGTAGCTCTCTTCCACGGTGAAAATTTTTACATCCGAAAAAAGAATTTTCCGATGCTTTTTTCCCGCCTACCGCTTCAACAAAGCGCGGCATCTCTTCAGTCTCAGGTCCATTAAACGAGCGTCCAAACGATGTCCTGTTTTTCTTCAATATGCCCTAAGCCCTAAGTCTTCATTTAACACCCTTTTCACCGTGGTCCTGCTTAACCCCATCTGAAGGGCCAACAGTTTCTGCTTACGTATGGGATTTCTTTGAATTCGCGCCTTCACAGCTTTTATCACTGCTGGAGTCCTAACAGAGCGAGGGCGACCACTTCTTGACCAGTCATCTACACTATAGTCTTCATTGTATCATTTTATGGTACGATAAACGAATCTTTTGGTTGTATTCAAATTTTTCAGTAAGTCGAAAATCTGAATTGGCGCGTAACCGCAACGATGCAATGCAATAACTGCGACACGGTCTTCTTTAAGTGTCCACTCCATATTTAAAAGTGAGGAAAATTCTAAAAAGTACACATTTTTATTTTCATGAAAAATTCGAAATTCTAATTCAATAAACTTTTTTGTGGCCAGCGTTCTAAATTCAAAAGTTTTTATTGTGTGACAGAACTTATGACCTGACTATGTATATTATGTTCGATCAAAGATCATGCTTTTACTCATCACTGCTTCGCAACCCATATCTATTAGCTAACGCAATCAGGCCAGGATCTCAAGGATATATACTCCACTTAATTTACTCTAATACACCACACACTAAAGTCAGTCACGCTCGCCGCGGCTCCTAGTCTCCGTTCGTCCAGTGTGAACGCGCCATGTGTCGAATGTCTTAATGGCAGTATTTTTGATTTCGGCAGATGACTAAGAAATCAGTCATTTTCTTGTTGTCACTGAGTCAACATAAATACCTAACATCTGGTACGTAAAAGACAACCTCTTCGTGAAACAACGAAGGTAAATGAAGAAAGGCCGGAAACATGCTGAGTAGATTAAACTTAATTTTAGAATGTATGTATACTAAAGATTAAGTTTAATCTATTCAGCATGTTGTGCCTAAACCTAGAAGTGTGACGCCAAGTTGAAGGTTGATCCACATTGAAGGATTTCACAGAGCCGAGCTAAATGAACCGTAGTGCTTCTCTGTTATCTGACAGGCAGCTCGTACAGTCACAGGACCACAGGACCCAGTAATTTCCTGAATTAATGTCCTCCCAGTAACAGCAGTAGCATCCTTCCGATGATAGCCAAAGATACAAAAACGCACTTTATGACACTATAAAACAATATGCCTTGTCTTTTCTTAATCTTGTAATGGAAGCTAAAGGCGAGCGGTATAACTTCCTATCTCCGAGTCCTCCTAATCCCTAAGTATATTACCAGCTCTATCCAATAAGATCTTTAACCAAACAAATTTCGAAATCGATGTAACTAGTTATGCTCGTCATTATTTATTTATACAATGCTTACGAGTTTTACGGTACTGTAACCTTTATGCTACCGTATCGAAGGTTACTCGAATTATTGATTTCGACTATAAATTGATGTTGTGCTCCGTAACTAGCGGTATATAATTGTTCTTCTTATTTTCAGGGGGTACTGGTGCGGGTAGCAGCGGACTCCCTCTGGAATGATGGAACGTCTACAAGTCAAGACAGACGAATAGCAGCACTACATTCTAATATAATAGTTGTTGCCATCCTCATAACATCTACATTAGGATCTACTCTTACAACTGCGTTGGGTCCTATCCTGCTAGCTCAGGATTCACGAGTGGCTCCTGAAGGTAAGTTTATTATCGACTGACGACCCGAATGGCCGAGTCGGCAGTGACCCTGCCTACGAAGCCAAGGGCCCACCGGCAGGTTCGAGGAACCCGGGAGGTTCGAGTGCCGGTAGGGGCAAATATTTGTTTGATGAGAACGGATGTTTGTACCCTAGTTATGGTTGTTTATCAATCTAAGTATAATATTTATAAATATAATAGGTATGTGTATCGTGGTCTAGTACCCAAGATACAGGGAATCCTAGTTTGGGGCTAGATCAATGTGTTTAAATAGTGTACAAGGTATTATTATTATTAGTTCTAATTTAAAAGCTTTAAGTACTCTTGATTTATCTAACACTGAGATCAATTTGTTTCAGAGCTGTATTGCACACAGACCAACCACCCACCACGGCCTTGAGATCTGATTAGAAGAAATAATACGTAGAACCAATTATTCTATTGTATAGTATTATCTCTGTTGCTATTGATTAATCGTGGAAGGTATCAAGTTCTTTTGATGTAAACAAGTGGCATTAAAGTGATTTAGAAAATTAGATAAGAATATCTTTAATATCCGAGTTAGTAAAATGCTAATTAATTACGCTTAAAAGTAAATGCCATATCATGCCTTTGGTTTATTTATCAAATCCTTAAAAAATATTATTTTCATTGCACACAATATCTTCGAACATCTCTTCTATTCCCCAATCAAAGTATCCGTTTCAAACAACTGATATATTTGCCCACAAACCAAGCAAACGGATTCTTGACAGAATAAACTGAGGAGAACCTCCTCTTTTCGAAGTCAGGCCTGCAAAATCTGCCTCCCTTTCTTTTCGCTCTGTGAAGAGGCAAATCTTTCATGTATTTGACCCTTGCGAAACTAAGTACTGTTGGTAGATTCAATAAAGGAATTATACTGTGATGACTGTTATTAAAGAATCATTTAAATATAATGATAATAGTTAGCTTAATTCCTCTGTACATAACGTTGGAATCATAACTATTAAATTAATTACTTTGAGTGTTTTAAATTGTTATTGGTCTGTCTGAGGTTTCTTTCAACTGCAGGCATCTCAATTATTGAAAAATGTTTGTAGAAAGAGCCAGAGTCTAGTTCAGTTTAGGTCAAAGGGTCAAAGTAAGTAAATATTTATTGGATTAAATATTATTTGTGGATCGTATTGCTTTAGAGCGATGCGGGGCGTATTGAATCCGCCGCCGCCGCGGATTCAATACGCCCGTAGTGTCTGTCACCGTAAAATTGTCAAAACCGTTAGTTGATAAACTAACGTTTTTTTTTGGTAGATTTTAAAATATCGACAGATAATAAACTAGTATACTGCTTACTATATGACGCGTTTGTTGATAAACTAACTGTTAAAACCGTTAAATAGTAAACTGGTTTAAACTTGTATTGTAAACGAAATACCAGGGCAAACACTGCGGTAGCTTGTTGACATGTAAGAACAAAAGAAACGTAAATTCTAAACCCTGTTGGTCTGGTTTACTATCTGTCGATAGTTGATCAACTAACGCGTTTATTTATTAACTAACGGTTTTGACTATATTACGGTGACAATTTTCTATGCTCACTGAACTGTGTTGGTGTGTCGCCAACCACTGAAACCGTCACACAGAAGTAATCCATAATACCTGGATTTCTTGGTTTAATATTTTGATGTCGAGTCGACATCAAAATATCAAACCGATTTCTTTAGCTCAAAAAGGTAGCTGGGGGCAAAAACAAGCTGCTGATGATGGTGACTTGACTTCTTTACACAATACACAGAGCTGCCCTAACAATGGCAGTAGGCAGAGTCCATGAACGCGTGTTTTAAGATTTTCCTTATTCCGTCCAACCTTGTGAGATAGAATCCTAGTGTGAGGGGAATACTAGTCCCAAGCCATAGAAAATTGATAATGGCTGACCTAACACATGGCAGAACCGATCACACAGGACAAATAAATAAAACAGTAAGGGAGAAAATGAAATTGCGTGTCTGAGCTTGAATATTAATAATGTAACAATTCATTAATTCGGTCCATGACTGTTACTTGAGTGATATACTATGGGATTGTACATTTCAATTCAGTTTTCATAAAGGGTTTTAACGGGATTTCACTATACCTGTCATATACAATATGGCCTATACATAAATAAGTCAAAGTAATATATTTATATCTAAGAATAGACTAATAATTCAGCTTCCTAATGTAGGTACATAATTTATGCAGTAAGATGATAACATATACAGGTGACATTTGATTAGCTGACTATATTTTGGGGAATAATAGTAACCATGATGAGGATCATTCGACAAAAGGATATATGAATTTTGTATACCACATCAAATACAATATAAATAATTGAGTAAATTTCTTTTTAAATTACTCAAATCCATCAAGAAATAACAAAGTTAATAAAGTTTTAAAATTGGAGTTATAAAAAACACATCGGCCCGCGCGGAACACGCGAAAACGTCGCGCGCCACGATTGCCCACTCCGCCACCCGCCACCCGCCGTGGCGCTGCCGCCACCGCCCGCCTCTATTACTCGTCATTGGTTGTTTACCCTATCGTGCGTGGTGTCCTTTATTATTTATTATGCTATGTGGTATAGTCGTTGTTTCTTTGAGTTTAATGGAGATTTCAATATAAATAGAAAATATAGAAGTCGGATTTACCAAGGCCTAGTCGGACAATCTCCCGAAAATTTATTTGTTCATGGTTGCAGTTTCTTTTCAATAATTCCAATCATTCCATTGCAGAGATACGAGGAGATAAAATGCAAAGGCAAAGAAGATTTGCTTTTACATACAGTTGTTTCTTTATTGGATACGAAATACCTACATAGGCATGTACTGAGGTTAAGAACTGCGTTTAAGAAAGTTTACATTTGGCAGGTAGGTAACTACTTCGTGTACCTCCAATGTACCTCTACCTATGTTCAATATTTTTTCATATCACTCTCGTCTTTAAAAATAGCACACGTTGTATTATTATCATATAGGCACAGAGGAAGAAAGGACCAGAGACAAAGGTTCATAGATCCACGCCGTCGTAGGTAACCTACTACAAGCATACTGCGCATGTGTGAGTGAGCACTGGCCGCTGTGTCGCGTACGCGCCGCCACTGGATAAAACCGGTTTACGCTCGTTCGGCCAGTGCCCAAAAGGAGGGCCTTCACAAACCACGTCTTATTTGTTGTCACCTACCTTATCGAATTGTTTTATGTGGAATAAACTGTAAATAGTTATGAAAGTGTTTAAGTATACGTTTTGTGCTTTCAAAATGGTGTACTGTTTGTATGAATAATAATAGAGAGAGAAAAGACATTTCATATTTTAACTATCCCAAGGAGTCTACTAGGTAAGTAAATGAATACCAGACTAGGTATACCTATTTAAAATGTTAAAGTAGGAAGCACAAACCGTGTTATTTAGTTAGGTAATTGTTATGAGTATTATTTATTACCCTACAAATATTTTGCATTTTGGTTTCCGAATCATTTACTATCGTTAAAACAGTTTTGCATTCACAAGCTTAATTGTTTTATCTACACACGTATCATAAACCCTCTTTACTTGCGTACAAAAACCGCATGTTACGATCAGCATAATGTTAAACTACTTGGTAAAAACTCATTTCTTATCTGAAAAATTACACATTATGACCATAATGTGTAATTTTTCTACACATTCAAATTTCGAACGCCGTCGCCCGCCTGCATGCCGCCCCTAGTTTGTCCGTGAAGTTGATACTGACATTCAAATTTCGAAGTTGGTGCTAACTAAACCACTGCAGAGCCACAATGCCGGTCAAACATGCGGTTCCTGTACACATCAAAGAGAGCTTATGATATGTGTGTAGATAAACTAGTGTATATAACTGTACATAATTAGGCATTAAAACTCTTGAGTGATATTATTAACTCTCGAGTATTAATGCCCTCCATCATGTAGCAGTCACATAAACTACTATAATGTGAAATAATAAAGTCTGTATAGTAAAGTGTATCGCAATTGCAGCTCTGGGCTACCCCTTTATGGGAATATAGCCGTGAGTATATGAATGTTGGGTCGAGTTGTAGGTAAGGGGGCGCCAGATTTTTTTAAGTCTTTTTGCTTCATATTTTTTAATTGTATTTTTTTTTATATTTTTTACTGCTTAGTTTTATTTCACTATCGCGTAGGGTCGCTTTTTGCCATAATTTTATGTCATATACGTTTTGATCGAGCACCTCTCCCTTCTCGAGATAATGCGTCATAATGTTTTTATCGATATATCTCTGTAAATAATAGCCCTAGGGAAAACACAAATACGACATAAAATTATGGCCGCAAGGCACCCTACACGATATCACAATACTATAATGTTGTTGTTCTAATATTGATGTTCCGTGATGAGTAGTATTATAAGTGGGTGACCTCATGTGACAAACTGTATTAGATATCAAAGGCATACCGCCCTAAGAATAAGATAATACAATCGCTCGGTCAATAAAAGCTCGTAACAGTTTGTTAAATTTATTTTATTTTCTTTTGCTAACCCTTAATATAGGTATGAATTTTGCAGGCTCCTTAGAATCTTTCTCTCTGTTCCTATTTATTCCTCTGTGATATAGGTACCAAACTTTTCGTAAACAAATACTAAGCTCATGTCATACTTTTATTTTTACAGAATCAAGACATCAAGGATATGTATATTATGGTGTATGTATATAAGTTTATCAGCATAAAGGATTGGTAGATACTTAATATGATTTTATGTTATATTTGTTTGTACTGAGACGTATCAAGGATATATATATTATTTTTCTTGGTCCAAAGAATCAGAAATGTAATTTTATCCATTTACGTGTACTACGAGTCAAAGCGCTGCAACCAACTGAGGTATAACGCGCGTTGGCGGCGGCGGCGGTGTACGCGAGCGTGGCTGATGTCGTCATCAGCTAATCATGTATATTGGTGAGCGTTTTTGAGAATGCGGCGCGAAAATCGCTTAATTTTTCATCCATTTTCAATCATTTCTTTACTTAAATCGTTGTTTTGATGTGACTGTAGTTCTACATATTTAACTAAAACCCTCGTTGATCCTCATTATGAACAACATTTCCCAAGAAACATATGGTCGTAAACGAAAAAAAATTGGATATCCCATAGTAACTTGTATTTTTTTAACATTCTTATTTTTGTTAACATTACAGAGGCTTCTTAAATTCTATTTCCGCCAAAGTGCGTAGCAGTTTGTTGGCAGATAAAAAAGTTTCATAAAGTATATATAACAAAGCAGGTTATAGGTATACCTATGCAACTCTATAGGAACTATCAATAACAGAAACAAATTGTAATCAGCTGATACTGAGAGACGATTTTTTTCCATATGTTTCTTGGGGAAAGTTGTTCATATTGATGATTACTATAACTACCCAAAATATGGTCAGCTAATTAAATCTCACCTGTAAACATAAGAAACATTTTGTCAATCAAAGATAACTTATCATCTTTGATGCGCCATTAGCCGAAAACTGTTGTAGTAAATGTCTCTCTAATTTAATTGACTGAGTGACTCTTTTCAAAGTGAAAGTTTTTTAATTATGATAAAAAAATCAAAAACAATAGTGTAAAATAAATTATATAAATTAACGGCTGCAAAATCAATTATCTCTGTTCAGTTGTCGACCATCTGATTTCCATAAATTTTTGATAAGGCCGAAAGCTGACCTCCTCCTCCTGACAACCAGTTAGATTGCAACCACAGGATGTAATTATATATTGGTAGCCTAAACTAATAGTGAAGGAATGATTAAGCCCGAAATGTTATAACAGGTGGAAAATCATGAACCTTTTACTCAAAGAAGAAGTTATATAAAGAAGAAAAATATATTTTATTCATCATGTCAGTTATCCCACCACGCGCCCGTACACTAAAATTATGGCAGTTCGCGGTCACGTACCGTATCGCTGTTTTCTTCACATTTTACACTAAATAAGGAAGACATTGTATTGATTATATACATAACTAGATACAAAATCAGTGTGTACAATCATAATAAGTAAAAAGCACAGAGAGATATTCACTTCTAGAGCGGCAAGTGCTCACTATTTTTTTAAAGTATTCGGGATTTTTCAACGTGGGTCAAAGCATCGGATGGAAACTTTGTCAATCTTGGTAACAAGATTCATCATATGATGCCTACCCCCAGGCCTATCCACCTATCATATGATGCCTACCCCCAGGCCTATCTTCCACCTGTTTTAACCTTTTGGGCTTTATCATTCCTTCACTGTTAGTTTAGTTAGTTGCGGCCTTATCAAAAAAATATGGAAATTAGATGGTCGACAATTGAGTAGAGATAACTGATTTCTGGCCGTTAATTTATATCATTTATGTACACTATAAAACAATATTCTAGCCAAAATAGTCAATGAAGGTTGCATAAATTCGCATTGTTATTGTTTTTGATTTTTTAATCTTAAGTAAAAACTTTCGTTTTGAAAAGAGTCACTCAGTCAATTAAAATTAGAGAGACATTTACTACAACAGTTTTCGGCTAATGGCGCATCAAAGATGATAAGTTATCTTTAATTGACAAAATACAAAAAATATCACAATTGTGAGTAGTAAGATTGCACCGATTCTTTCTCATTTGATTAACTAAGCTCACAACACGGAATCATCCCTGATCGCTTGAAGACATCCATAGTAAAACCACTTTTCAAAAAAGATTATAGGGAAGATTTGAACTACTATAGGCCTCCAAAATAATTGAGAAGGCAAATAATGACAAGCTATACATTAACTTTAAAAAATGTAAAATATTAGTACAGGAAGAAAAGGGCTTTAGGAAAAAAATATTAACATGAAAATACGACTTTCTAAGTAAGATCAGGACGAATATTGATGATGATAATGATAAACCAATCAGGTTCTTATTTATGGACCTAACCACGGCTTTTGGTTATGTGGACCAAAATATTCTATAAAATAAACTATATGCGTATGGTGTTAGGGGTAAACCACATGACCATATCAAATCATATTTGAGTAATGAGAAGCAGTTGACTCAAATTACACAAATGTGCAGTAAATCAAAAATGGAATTGACATATTCAGCTGACACTAGGACATAAAATGTGGATTACCACAAGGAAGTGTTTTGGGCCCACTGCTGTTCTTTGTATTCATTAATGACATCCCAAAATGTGTGAATCATCCCATGGTACTTTTCGCTGGTGATAACACCGTAACCCTTTGTTACATAATCTAAATACAAATGAATCTGACATTAATAATTCCCTAATAAGTTTTATTAACTGGCTTGATCTTAATGTTTTAATTATCTTTGGCAAAACAAAATTAATAAAATTTAGGAAACGACATAAAAAGCAACTGACATTAAACATTAACTATGAGGGTAAACAAATATAAGAGACTAATACTTTGAAATTCTAAGGGCTTCACATTGACAGCAACATGTCATGGAATACACACAAAGACATACAGAGCAATAAATCAAGCCAATATTCATATGCTTTATATATGCCGTCTAAACAGGTGAATAAGGATGCTGTGCTAACGGCGTATCATGGGTTTGTCGAGTTATCATTACGTTATGATAAAATGTTTTGTGGAAATGCCACAAAAATAGATTTAATATTTAAGGCTCAGAAAAATTGTATACGAGCTAATGCAACCTTATTAGTGCAGGATCTTGCAAGGGCCATTTTATTAATATTAAGATATTAACAGTTCCTTCATTATACATATTTGAAACTGCAGTGTTTTTCAAGTGTTATCTCCATCTTTTTACTTTCATGAAGAGTCAACGCAATCAGTACAAGCTGTGCGCTTGCCCACGAAAATCTGCTTATTACGACATAAGCATATTCGGGATGAACACCAGAGTATACAATGAAACTTCTGGAGACTTTATTTTTTACAAATAAAGCTTTAAATTGAATTGAATTGTATTGCAGTAGTCCGCTAATATGTAGCTTATGTTGCCACCATTTATATTTCATATCATTTCTTTCCAAGGTGTATATATATATACCTAAATATAAACCTCAAGTCATACACTGACCACATACATCAACAGGAGTTCATTTCGGATGACGTTCGCAATAAAGTTACTTACAGACACACACATCTTCACACATTTTCCCATGCGACTTGGTTGAGGCACAAATTTGCTTCCACGTATACCCAGCAATTAAACCCTTTTTCGGGCCTGCATAGTTTTGTACTGTTGTTTTGCTCATTAGTTTTGTACTAAATTATCAGTCCAAAAGTTTGAACATTTGGTAGGCATTTAGTGGACAGAATCGTACAGGGTAGGGGGTAAGTACATGACACCTTTTGCCACGGGGTGCTTGTGTGAGAAAAAAACTAATAGACAAAGATTCAACTTTTTCCAATATTTTGCAAAATTTGCTATAGCTGTATGTAATGTTAACTTATGAGATAATCACAGACTAGTTGTAAACATAATAATTATTTCTTAATTTCGTAATCATTTATTCCTGCATATTAATTATAGTAATTAATATTGAATTATGTATATTAGTAACACACAATCTATTTTTAAGAGATCTAAAAATCTATCTGTGGACGTTTTTTCACCCTTCTTCTCCCACAGTGGATCAATGTAGAAAAGAGGCTGTAAAATTAAATATCTACAGTAAGAATGACATTTTGACTTTAACTTGACTTTGATTCCTAAAGTTTCGCATCGCGATTGGCAAGGAGGAGGCGCGGGCACTGGTGGCGGGCGGGGCGTTAGCACGCTCCACACTACATCGATTCTTATTTGCCCATTTCTTGTTTCAGTCTTCAGACGTTCGCTAACTATCCTTATTAGCAGTCTTCCGCAATTCATAAATCAAACCTAGTTTGAAATTCTATTTTGTTTCTTATTATTTGGAAAAGAAAATAGGTACCGTGACCATTATCACGCCTTTTAATTTTGTTTAGTGCATCACGTTCTTGATAAGGAGAAGAATATAAAATCGAAGTATCTGTATTGTACAGCAACGTTTTGTTAGTATCAGCAGTATATCTACTGAGATGCAAACCAGTAAGTAAAAGAATCCAATTGTTTAAAAAAGTTATTAGAATCTGCACAAGAGATACCTGGGACATGTTGCATATAATTTTGTGTAGCTATGTAACGTCGTCCAGGTTTCTCGTGTGTTGACTATATTAAGAAAATATGTGTGACTTATCATCATAAAGCCCATTTTGCTCTGAATTTACAACGTTTTTTGGTATAATTTCAGACCTAAAGCATGTAAAGTCAACTTTGATTACTGTGCACATCATTATCATCATGCTCAGCCTGCAACAACCCTCTGCTGGTCATATTCCTCTTATACCAATGCTCATACGTCACGCTTTTTTCTGTGGCGCTGCGGTCGTGTCTCTGCCTACCACGCGAGAGGTCCCAGGTTCGATCCCCGTCGGATAAAGAAAACAAATCATCTGGGTCTTGGATGTTTATGTATGTGTGATTCGCCGTTCCTGGTTCCCACGACACAGGGTCAGAAGCAATGTTCCTGCCTTTATATATGTAAATGTTTACGTTTATGTTTATGTATATACCTGTTATCCAACTTATTATATTTTAGCACTTAGACCTCTTTCAATGTCATGCTGGTTTTATTACGCTCGCGGGATACTATGGTATTGACCCCGAATGCGCTTATAAACGCTCTTTCAAATACACAAGACACTGAAAGCACACTTATAAGCGCTCTTCATGTCGTGCGTATTTGTCCCATAGTATCCCGCGTGCGTGATGAAACCCGGATGACACTGAAAGTGGCATAAAGGTCGAATAACTGAATGATACTTGTCTTGTATTGTCACACTTATCACAATTACTAGAGTTGTAGTTGAAGTAGATTCACCGTCAATGCAAAGCAAAATACAGTAAATGCACAAAATACAGGGATAGTAAGTAAATAAATATTTTTCTGTTAGCATTCTGATGCCTTTTATAAACAGTACTGTATAAAATCAACATTTTAATTAATGTCATCAAGTTTACTACTCGTGACTGGTTGCATGATATTGGCCTGATTCACTCGAGGCCACAAGATGTAGATATTAGATAGATAGTAGATTAGATAGATATTGAATACACAGTAGTGACTTTTCAATACCTGTACATATGCGCAGTAATTCCCGCCAACGTCGCCCAGCGCTCTAAATTCGTGGCGCAAGGTATAGACAGGATTAGATGATAGCTATTGCAACGCTAACGCGTACCTACGTCATTGTTTAGCGCTTTATGTTTTTCAGCTCAGTTTCAGCTCAAGTACTGACTTGTATACTAATTCCTACTAAGACCCGACATATGAAACGCGAGTTAGTAGTTATCTCGAGTTAAGACTGATGTACCATAGACAATATTTATGTAAAGTTTTTGGCTTGTTTGTTGTGATTATGTAGCGCCCTGGTTTAGACTCGCGAAGGTTAGCAAATTCTTTCAATTCAAGGGTCGGTGCATTCTCTACTTCCAACAAGAGAGGAGATTTGGAAATTACCATTTGAGCAAAAAAAAACATGTAAAAGCGACTTTGTCAAAAAAATGATATTACAATTTTTAAGATTACTTAAATAACGGGACTCTATGGGCTTAACCTAATTGAACACAGGACTTGCTGTTAAAAAAATATATCATTTATTCTTGCTTAATAATTATAATATTGCATTAGTTTACAGCCAATTTTTAAAAGGGATCTAAAAATCAATCTGTGGGAACAGAAAGAAACTTCTTTGCGCTTCTCTCCCACGGTGGTCCAATGTAGGGAAGAGGCAAAAAATTACGTTTGCTAAGTTTATGTAAATATCTACAGTAATAAGGACATTTGAACTTTGAACTTTTGTCAAAATTGAGCCGAGATTACCGGTCCGCTAACTTGCTTTCTATCTGTAGGGCTTTAGATAGATATTTTTCAGAATCCACTATTCTCTGCCGGTGTTTAATAGGTACTATAACAATGTGATAGATAATTTTATTTAAGTACAATACGAATGATCTTACGATGAAGGTCATGGGATATCATCAAGTTGTTATATGGGTAGAACCACGAAAAGTTGTCCATTTTCCACTTTTTTCATAACTCATAATGTCTGTTTTTCACACAAAGTATTCACAAAAATAAGAGTTTCATGAAAATAGTTTAAAAAAGGCGAGCTTATCTCGACGTGTACCAAATTAACGGCGAAGGGAAAAGCTATATAGAATGCACTTTAGATGCAATCATATCGATCATCAATTATATCTCAATGTTACTAACCGTCAAAACTAACTAGACACCCGCAAGGAATTTAATTTCCCCTCCCTCTCTCGCTCGCTCTCGCCCTCGACACGTCAGTAGGACAGTGACCGGACGCTACAACGTCACGGCATGGCAAGTCAGAGCTAGGTGCCTAGTTAACTTTGGTGTTTAGTACAAAGATACAATTTCAAGTACAGAATGAGGGCAGTTGCTTGTTAGGTTTTAAATGTAATAATATAATAATACCTTGGACACCATTTACACACATTGATCTAGCCTCAAACTAGGATTCCCTGTATCCCTGTACTAGACAACGATACAAATACTTATATAGATACATATTATACTTAGATAGATAAGCAACCATAACTAGGGTACAAACATCCGTTCTCATCAAACAAATATTTGCCCCCACCGGGACTCGAACCCGGGACCCTTCGTAGGCAGCGTCACTACCGACTCGGCCATTCGGTCGTTAAATGTCGACCATTTAGTTACCAACAAATCGGTGCACATTAAAAAATATTCCCAAACCACATACGATTAAAAATAACTAGATAAAATTAAGTTCGAATTACGAAAATATCATCACACCCATTAGCTCATTGTATCGGTCTGGTGCGATGGGCCCTAAATCTGTGAATTATGCGTGATCATTAAATTCCTATATTATATGAACATCCCAACCTCAGCAATGAATAGGATACTCAACTCGTCATGAGAAGGGGAACGTGTATTGTATCTTTGTACTACGGGGGCACAGATTTAACAACAGCTCATTTACTTCAGATAAGGTGAATGATGGAGTCGGTGTCATCGATAATACTGAATACACAGTTACTAGTGACAAGGAAGTGAAAACGTGAGTAAGTACCACAACAATAGGTATACAATGACTACGAATGTATATCATTATCTTAATACTCGCATTTAAATCTATGATTAATCAAGTCTTTTTAGCTAACAGAGAAACACACAAATCTGTACTCTTTAGAAACCTATAAGCTAACGGTTCAATGCTGCTCAGTAAATTGCTGCAAACGGTGTTATAAGCAGTAAAAACGGAACCATTTATTTCGGCTATATGAATCAATATGACCCGTAGCATCAACAAAAGGAAAGGCGTTATGACGTCAACTGTATTTGTCTTTTTAAAAAAAATTTTTTTTTTGTTTTGCGTCCTATCGCGTGTGATATCAAATGAACGGACTTTCTTTTAGATTCAAAAAAATACCACATCATTACATTTCAGTCAATTGTTTTAAATTACACTAAAAAATTTTTTCGAACGTAAGGTAAGGTTGTTTTTTTTTAAATATAGGTACGACAAGTGATATGTAATATTATTTCTAACCAACCCCAATATAGAAATTTTGAAAATCTCCTCATTTACTATTTTTATTGTGTCAGTTTCTTAAACTTCAGTGTTTTACGAGACATTTGAATGGAGTTCCATTCACGTGCTGTTTTTATATAATGGTGTGTGATAATTTGCAAAAAGTACAATTTTAAACACAATGGATGAAAAATACTTATGTGACTGGGGTTTCTAATCATATTTATACATGGTGGTGATTTGTAAAGTTTCGCCAGACTCAGGAGTGGTTATTTATATAATACAGGGTGTTTGGTGCATCTTTTGCCAAATAAAAATGGCGGATAGAAGATTGAGAATAACCCCTATTTGCAATCTTCGAGGTCCACAAAAAAAGTTTTGGCCCAACTGATTTTTTATTGTAGTGGGAAGGTAAGCGTCTGTTAGGAAATCGTTCTTAATCAATTCTTTACGCTTCTCGTGCAACACCATTAACGTTTCCATATGCCATTAAGATGATATATATATAGAGATAGCAACCCGTCAATTGTTGATCAGGAGCGACTTCAGACTAGCACATTGTTTATCCGAAAACGTATGTATACGTATAGCACTTACATACTTAATGGATAGGCTACCCCTAATATTGCAGGGAAGTGCGTTCCACAGTTGGATTGCCCTTAACCTGGACGAGTGTTCATAAGCAACAGTGTTGTGCTGAGGAGTTGAGAGAAGATACTCTTGTGGGATCTGTGATTCTTGTCCCTGGATAAAAGGAACTCGAAACGTTCAAGAAGATAGGTGGGGTAGCGCGGATTTCTCAATATAATAAAAATGTAGGAGAGAATGTGCGTATCACGGCGGAGATAAATCAGAAGCCACCCTCACACTCCTTGCGATACTGGGAGACATGGTCATATTCAGCCCGAACATAAACCGAATCCCGATATTCCGAAGTTTATTCAGTTGTTTTTCATTCGCACTGACCCAGCAAACATCCGCGTGGTCGGTTAATGGCAGTATAAGGGACTGAACCAGTGTGATTTTAGTTTGCCGTGGCAGGAACAACTTCAGTCTCCAAATGAAGCCTATGCATCACTGTTTACTCGTCTGCTAACCTCACAGACATGGGGCGACGTAGACAGCAGATTATAAAAACAAACTCAAGGCTTTCTCGCTTAACGAGATTACGGTACCATCATACATTAAAGGAGCGACGGGCGTTTTTCGTAATAGGTTAAGAGTGTGCGGTGTTCCCATAATCATAGCTTGAGATTTGCCCGGGTTAACCAGAAGCCCTATAAAAGAGCCCATTTCCTGATGTTATCAAGGTCAGCATTGAATGCCTCTACAGTTGGAGTTACACGGAGAGAAGTGCCGATATTATTGGAGGTCATCTGCGTTAAGATGATAAGAAGAAGTACCCCAGAGATTGAGTTGATAAATACTGAGAAGAGAAGGGGAGAAAGGATGCCACCTTGCGGAACACCTGCGGAGAGATCATACCAGTCCGTTGAGATCTCGTCTCTCAGGAAGGAGTCAAACTAAAAAGCCGAGTATGAGGAGACATTAAGTAACTTTAGGATTTCAAGAGGAAGAGGAGTCATTTACAAAGGTAAGCTTATATCTCACAAGATATTTCTTCCAGCAAACCCAAGATAGAAAGGATAAATTTAATAGAAAGGTAGGCTTATATACAGAAATACAATATAATATAATTTGTTCATATGGCTTAAAGATTTTCGTTTCGATTTTCTTGCTTTTAACACCATTTGCAGCCATATTGGGTGAACCGGGTGAACAAAGATTGGGACAGGTTCAGATGAGCCTCAGGGTCAATGGGGTTGGCAACTGTCAAAGTGGCGCTAGCATCACTTGTACTCATAACAAACAGATTTTGTATGAACATTTTATCATTTTTATCGAAAAAAGCAATAATGCCGCGTTGTAGTGTAATAAGTTGCTCAGAAGTTGGAATACATAGTTTTCCTAAAGACCTAAAGTTGTCAAAACAGTGGCTGAAGGCGATACGTCGTAAAAAATTAGTGATAAGCAATGGAACAAGGTTATGTCGGAATCATTTCGTGGAATCAGACTACGTAAAGCAGGGAAAATACTCGGGTGAGTTATTAAGTTATGATATTCCATGTACCT
The DNA here is from genome assembly GCA_949825045.1 of Argyresthia goedartella. Taxonomy (NCBI): domain Eukaryota; kingdom Metazoa; phylum Arthropoda; class Insecta; order Lepidoptera; family Argyresthiidae; genus Argyresthia; species Argyresthia goedartella. Next base: position 15,127,720 of record OX463808.1, on the reverse strand, counting down.
AGTTGATTGATTAAGTCGAATCTATTTATTATAAAAGCGATAAGCGTGATACCTACTTACTTGATATTCTATTACAGGTTTGGAACTTGAAAAGAAGTTTTTACGTAAGGGTGCCGTACCGTCCATATTTCCATGGAACACCAAAATTGAGGATGTGACTGCCAGAGGGGAACGACAACGATCTCGAGATTGCCGGAAAAAATTGTTTGCAAATGAAAATTCAGCCATTCCAGGACTAAGTACAGAACTTCTTCAAAAAGTTCAAGTGGCTGCACCTAGCACAGAAAATTTGGATATAAATGAAGTGGAAGTATCTATCGCTGAGCATCAACCTTCTGTCACAGTTTTGCAAACCAAAGAACCAACCTTCAAGCCTCAATTTTCTGTCGCAGCAACACAAACCGAAGAACCACAATCATCCATTTTAGCAACACAAACATCAAACATATTGCGATTTTTTCCACAGAATTATTGCAATCAGATGAACAGGCTGTTATGTACTACACAGGCTTAGAATCCTATCAAAAATTCAATTTAGTACTGCAAACATTAATGCCTATGGCCAACAACTTAAAATATAGATGGAGTAGAGTTTTATCATTATCTGTTGAGGACCAATTTTTAATTCTGTTAATCAAATTAAGATGTAACAGACCTGACTATGAAATTAGTAAAATGTTCGGCATAAGTAAGACTGAAGTCTCAAATATATTTGTCACATGGGTAAATTTTGTACACGACATGTGGTCCCTAATAGATATTTGGCCGTCACGAGAACTAGTAAACTTTTATATGCCGGAGGCTTTCAGAAAACACCACCCATCCACAAGAATTGTAATTGATGGAACAGAGATCCCCATACAAAAACCCAGCCAACCAAACGACCAAAGGGCTTCCTTCAGCCAATACAAGCACAAAAATACATTGAAATTTCTAGTTGGCTCTTCTCCTGGAGGGCTCATAACATATTGTTTTCCAGCATATGCTGGTTCAGCAAGTGATAGATAAATTATTGAACGTAGTAGGTTACTACACTCTTGCAACCAGGGTGATAGCATCATGGCAGATAGGGGATTTAATGTGCAAGACCTATTCATAAGTAAGGGTGTTGGAGTAAACATACCCACATTTTTGAAAGGAAAGTCACAAATACCTGGTCTCTTATTAAAAAAGGACCAAGAATTGGCCAGGGAAAGAGTACACATAGAAAGACTTATAGGACTAACTAAAACATACAAAGTACTAACAAGTGAACTGAACCATTTTTATGTACCTTTGGCATCGAAAATCTTCTTTATATGTATTATGCTTTGTAATTTTAATCAATTTTATAGTTTTATTTTTTATAATTTTCATAGCTGTAATATAGATGTTTTTCTAATAATTTACATTTGAAATAATTTTCATAAAATTCATCTAACTTCAGGAGCATATAAGTGTTAGCTCTTGTTAGTTACACCTTGTATATTTCACTATACTTACATCTAACGCCATCTAGTGGAGCCGGCTTGTACTAACGTAAAGCAACTTTCCATTTCCGTTTAGATTATTTGAAGGATTATGATGATAGTTAAAATCCTTTTATGTTTGACATTAATTGTAATTAATCATCATTTCTTTAGTTTATATTTGTCTTTGGTTTAAATCATGAATCTATCCTCGTTTCTTCAAATTTAACTTTGTCGAACCTATAGCCGGATGTAGTAATACTTCCGTTATAGACGTACCCTGTTCTGGTTATATCCTTTTTTGAAAATTGAACTCTAAAATCATAATAAAGTCTATTCTGATTTTAGAGCCATTTATGAAGGTCCTATCGTTATTATGTTTAATTCATATTTAAATCTTTTAGACTTGTAACAGGAAGTGACATGATTAAAAATGGTAACTAGCGATGTATTAGACATTTCCGTTCGATGCTAATATTAATCTGATGGTTTATTGAAATGTTTTATAATTTGTTAAATCTTGATAATGTTAAAGCCAATTTTAGAACTATCCAGAATATTTGTAGTAATTATAGAATTCGTGTTAGAAATAATACGTGTAAATTGCATTTCCGGTTTTGGATAGTCTGAAGAAGGGTGTGTTTAACCGCGAAAACGAACGCGGGAGATGGAGGGAATAGATGTTATAAATAGGACTGCTTTGATTTTGAGAACACTTTTGTTACTGCCACGAAAAGAAATACACCATTTAAAAATCTGTCAGCGAGTATTTATTATCAGAAGTGGTTCTACGAAAGAAGCAAATTCTTCAACTGCCCCACGATGGACCGCTCTAAATCCAGAAGATCACGTTCAAGATCTAGAAGCTATCGGCGTGGTAAACGTCGAGATCGTGATAGAAGCCGCAGGACACCTAGAACGAGCCGATCGCGGGAACGAAATATTAGTCCATCAAAAAAGAGATTTCGTGAATCGGCCAGGGATACTTCATCACAACGACGTCGTATCCACAATGAGGACGTCAGGCGTTCAAAGGAGAATTCCATACGATCTTCAAGCATTCAAACCCCAGGTACTTCTTCAGCAATACGAGTACATGATCCAGAAAATTCTGCGACCGGACGAGATGGCCCAGTCGCCATGACCTCAAGCAATACTGCGACCGGACGAGATGGCCCAGTCGCCATGACGTCAAGCAATGCTGCGACCGGACGAGATGGCCCAGTCACCATGACGTCAAGCAATGCTGCGACCGGACGAGATGCCCCAGTCGCCATGACGTCGAGCAATTCTGCAATCGGAGTTGACGACCCAGCTGCTATGATGTCAAGTAGTTCTACGACCGGACGAGACGAAGAAAACGTGAACCCGAGTGCTACAGCGACGAGTAATACGGTGCTGGACGTACAGGTTAGAAATAAAACTGACTCGTCTAATTCAGGCATGTTAGTAACTTTCGATGAATTTTATAAACTCCTACAGTCACTAAAACCAGGTTTATCCACTAGAGGCAATGAAAACATGATCCCAGAGTTTGACCCATCTATCAAAAATAGCCGAATTGAAATATGGTTAGCAAAAGTTATACGGTCATAAAACCAATGATTGTCCGCGTAAAAAGAAAAATACTGAAAAACAGGTTCTTGTTATAAACAGCATAGCCGATCCTAGCCATAAATATTACAAAAGAGCTCTGATTAATAATGTTAAAGAAACTCAGTGCTTTGTTGATATGGGAAGCGATTGCACACTAATTACGCAAAGATTGGCCACCCAAATAGGTCTAGCAATTGCGACTGATAGTATACCGACAGTTCATGGATTGGCGAATGTACGTGTTCAGCCTTTAGGTAGAGTGCAATTAACTTTACTTATTGATACAGTTGAAGCTACGATAACAGCGCTAGTTGTAAGAGACGAACAATTGCACGTACCCTTACTTGTAGGACAGGATTTCACCGAATTACCTAATGTGATTATCACAAAAACAGATAGCTCCCTTAATATCATGACCAGAGATTTTAATCCTGAGTTACCGTCATTTGATAATGACCAAATTTATAACAAACACATGTTATACGTACACTCCGACACTAAAATTGAAACTGTAGGTTTAATTAAATGCTACTGTAAGGATGTACGCGATGCAAATATATACCTAAAAGGTAATTATCGAAACATAAATGGTGTTGAGTATTTTATTCAGGAAGGGTTGTATAAATTAAAAGACGGGAAGTGTGCTATTATTATAATGAATATCTTCAACAGTCCAATTTACTTTACAAAAGACTTCGGTGTTGCTCGGGGTATTACCTTGAGTGAAAGTGAAGATTCTCTAGACAGTTCAGAAATGTTCGGACAGCCAAGATGCTTCTTTGCTCTACAGCATTTAGAACCTTTCAGTAAGGAGGAAATTAATGTTAACCCTGATCTTACAACCGAGCAGAAAAGTAGAACTTATGAAGTAATCAACAAAAATCGTGACTGTTTTGCGCAAAACTTAGCCGAACTTGGTTGTACAGACATAACAGAACTAGAAATTAAACTACACGATGAAATCCCCGTTGTTTACAGACCTTACCGTTTGAGTCATACTGAAAAAGAGGTAGTTAGAAATATGGTCAATGAGCTGCTGGAAAATAATATTGTTGAAGAGTCAGAATCACAGTATGCTAGTCCTGTATTGTTAGTTTCAAAGAAGACAGGAGGATATAGATTGTGTGTCGACTATCGGGCACTGAACCGAAAGACAATAAGAGATAATTATCCTCTCCCAAGAATAGATGATCAACTAGATTTATTGAGTGGAAATAAATACTTTATCAGATTCCTGTAAAAGATGAGTGTAAGCACTTGACAGCTTTTATAACTCCTGATGGGTTGTATCAGTTTTGTAGAGCTCCTTTTGGACTAGTTAATTGTCCAGCTGTTTTTCAAAGAACAATAAATAAAATGTTGGGAAAATCTCGTGAGAAATGTGCTTTGGCATATATGGATGACCTATTAATATGTGGAAAGACATTCGAAGAATGTTTAGCAAAATTAGAACAAACCTTTGTTCTCATAAGGGAAGCTGGACTGACGTTAAATATAAATAAATGTAACTTTTTTCAAACTGAAATAGAATATTTGGGGTTCGAAATATCTGTCGAGGGCATTAGACCTGGTAAAGCCAAAATTTCTGCTGTAGAACAATTCCCAACTCCCAAATCAGTGCATGAGATTCGACAATTTATTGGCCTGGCTAGCTACTTTAGGAAATTTATCAAGGGGTTTTCTAGCATCGCTAAGCCTTTGACTGACCTAACGAAACAAGATATTGCTTGGCAGTGGGAGAAAGAACAGCAAGAGTCTTTTACAACATTAAAAGAGAAACTAATCATCAGACCTATTTTGAGTTTGTATAATCCTGAATTCATCACGGAATTACATTGTGATGCATCAAAAAAAGGCTTTGGAGGAATATTATTACAAAGGGAAAATATGAAATCTGACTTAAGACCTATCGCTTTCTTTAGTAGAAAAACGACGCGAGATGAAGAGAAATTTCATGCATATGAATTAGAGACTCTTGCCGTTATAACTTCTCTCAATAGGTTTAGAGTTTATTTGTTAGGTAAACCCTTTACAATACACACAGACTGTAACGCTTTAAGATCAACTTTCTCCAAGAGAGATTTAATACCAAGGATAGCTCGTTGGTGGATCGCTCTGCAAGAATACGATTGTACCATTGAATATAGACCCGGTTGTACAATGAAACATGTCGATGCGCTCAGTCGAAATCCTCTTGAAGATGGACAGGATAATGACAAGTATGAACATTTGTCTCGGGTAATGCATATATCTCAAGAAGATTGGGTACTGAGTCTTCAATTGACAGATCCTAAAATTCAACATATTCGATCCATTCTTGAAGACTCGCAATACAAGGAATTGACTGATATAAGACAAAACTTTGTCGTACAAAACAATCGCATATACCGAAAAATAGGAGATCAACTAAAATGGGTAGTCCCGAAGAGCGCTAGGTGGCAAATATGCCAACGAAATCATGATGATGTAGGACATTTTTCGGTAGAAAAAAACTTTGGACAAGATCAGGAAAGATTTTTGGTTCCCCAAAATGAAGAAATTTATAACTAAATATGTACGATCTTGCTTACACTGTGCTTTCGGTAAAGAACCCTCAGGACCAAAAGAAGGTTATTTACACAATATTCCTAAATATGATATTCCATTCCACACAGTACACATAGACCATTTAGGACCATTTATCAAGAGTTCCAGGGGTAATCAATATCTATTTGTACTTGTGGATGGATTTACTAAATTTAGTATACTCAAACCACTACGCAATACTAAATCAAACTCGGCTATCAGATGTTTGATAGAGTTGTTTTCAATCTTCGGTCATCCAGTTAGGTTGATCTCAGATCGAGGTACGAGTTTTACTTCAAACGAATTCAAAAGATTCTGTACAGAATATGAAATTCGCCACATTCTTAATGCTGTCTCTACTCCTAGGGCTAACGGACAAGTGGAGAGGTATAACCGTACTATTTTAGATGGACTTAGGACCTATACAGATAGTTTAGGTGAAAACAAATGGGATCAAGAACTAGGGAAGATACAATGGGGACTTAATAATACACTCAATAAAGGGATAGGCAAGACGCCCTCAGAAGCGTTATTTGGGAAAAGATTGTTAGGAAAAGGAGACGGTATACTAGGAGATACAGTGGTAGATACACGACAAAACGGGAAAGCTAGTGAACAAATTATACAAGAGATTAATGAACACGTTGAGAAGAATCAGGCTCAACAAAAAGAGAGATTTGACAAAACTAGAAAAGACGCTACGCTATACAAGATAGGTGACTTAGTGAAAATTTTAAAACCTACTCCTTCTAATGATGGGAAGAGTAAAAAACTTTTGCCCAAGTATACGGGCCCGTTCAAGATATCAAGGGTTTTAGAAAATGATAGATACGAGGTATCAAGTATTCCTGGTTCCAACATAACTAAAGGAAAATATAGTAATATTTGGTCAACAGATCGCATACGTCCTTGGATTACAGTGACTGTAGAGAGTGATACTGATAGTGACAACACAGATGATGAACATATAAGTTGTAGTTAATTTGGATAATAATGTATCATATTGTGTTTAGATGATTTACGAGCATAATTTAAATAAAATGTGTAATTTACATAGAATTTATAAATTGCACAGAAAGTATGATTTGAGAAGAATGCTTAAAATTTATAGAAAAGAAAGAATAGTATAGATAGATACTGAAGATCTGGAAGTCTGATACGATTAATGAATCTGTGGTCATTATACTATAGATTCAGGAATGAGGGATCAGGTGCAGATATTGAAACTGAAGATCTGGAAGTCTGATACGATTAATGGATCTATGGTCATTATACTATAGATTCAGGAATGAGGGATCAGGTGCAGATATTAAAACTGAAGATCTGGAAGTCTGATACGATTAATGAATCTGTGGTTATTATACTATAGATTCAGGAATGAGGGATCAGGTGCAGATATTGAAACTGAAGATCTGGAAGTCTGATACGATTAATGGATCTATGGTCATTATACTATAGATTCAGGAATGAGGGATCAGGTGCAGATAATAAAACTGAAGATCTGGAAGTCTGATACGATTAATGAATCTGTGGTTATTATACTATAGATTCAGGAATGAGGGATCAGGTGCAGATATTGAAACTGAAGATCTGGAAGTCTGATACGATTAATGGATCTATGGTCATTATACTATAGATTCAGGAATGAGGGATCAGGTGCAGATATTAAAACTGAAGATCTGGAAGTCTGATACGATTAATGAATCTGTAGTTATTATACTATAGATTCAGGAATGAGGGATCAGGTGCAGATAACGAAGCCTATCTTGAATAAGAGGCATGCTTACAAAGTCTTGATATTATTATTTCCCTGTTTTATAATGAGATAGTATACCTAGTTTGCAGAAATAATGTTTTGTAGAAGTAATTGTATAAGTTTAGAGACAAACTTTAGAGTCAGGACGGTCGAATGTTAGCTCTTGTTAGTTACACCTTGTATATTTCACTATACTTACATCTAACGCCATCTAGTGGAGCCGGCTTGTACTAACGTAAAGCAACTTTCCATTTCCGTTTAGATTATTTGAAGGATTATGATGATAGTTAAAATCCTTTTATGTTTGACATTAATTGTAATTAATCATCATTTCTTTAGTTTATATTTGTCTTTGGTTTAAATCATGAATCTATCCTCGTTTCTTCAAATTTAACTTTGTCGAACCTATAGCCGGATGTAGTAATACTTCCGTTATAGACGTACCCTGTTCTGGTTATATCCTTTTTTGAAAATTGAACTCTAAAATCATAATAAAGTCTATTCTGATTTTAGAGCCATTTATGAAGGTCCTATCGTTATTATGTTTAATTCATATTTAAATCTTTTAGACTTGTAACAGGAAGTGACATGATTAAAAATGGTAACTAGCGATGTATTAGACATTTCCGTTCGATGCTAATATTAATCTGATGGTTTATTGAAATGTTTTATAATTTGTTAAATCTTGATAATGTTAAAGCCAATTTTAGAACTATCCAGAATATTTGTAGTAATTATAGAATTCGTGTTAGAAATAATACGTGTAAATTGCATTTCCGGTTTTGGATAGTCTGAAGAAGGGTGTGTTTAACCGCGAAAACGAACGCGGGAGATGGAGGGAATAGATGTTATAAATAGGACTGCTTTGATTTTGAGAACACTTTTGTTACTGCCACGAAAAGAAATACACCATTTAAAAATCTGTCAGCGAGTATTTATTATAAGTAATAAATTTGTTGTCTCGAGTGACATATATTATTTTCATATCCATAAATGTATATACTATCAGGTTTGCATATTTTCTTCCTGTGCAATACATCTGACCTTGTATTTGGTAATAATATGGCGATGTTTCTTTTAAATGAAGGTTACCATCCTTCTCGTATAAGTAAGGTACTGTTTTGTTAGATATTAGCTTCATTCGGCTTGCATATGGGCATTTCACTTCTATAACTGTTTCCGAACCTAAAAGGCCATCTGGAGAAGCTGCTAAATATGGCCGCTCTGCGCTCACAAACAGCCCACATGATTGCACATCTAGTTCATATGTTGAAGCATATGTGTTTATGGCAATTTTTCATTAATTTTGCCATGAGTCGTCGCTCTAGAGGTAAATTCTCTTTGGTTCATCATTTGGCTGGCATAACTCTTTTTAGTAGTTTCTTTGAGATGGCAAATTGTGTGGTATTTGCTTGCAGTTATTCTTTTTTTTCTTTCTTCATGCCATTCCGGGCTATCTGCTTGGAGTCTTGTTGATCCTTCAATATGGGAAATTACCTCATCATCAATCTGAGATATATGTAGTTTTCTCAGTGTTTCTTCTGGTACATGTGTTCTACAGTAGGTGTGATCAGCCACTAATGCATAAGCATTTGCTGGCTCGAACATTTGCTTCAAGGGCATAGTAGTATTTGGGTAGTTCTGTACAAGGCTTCTGATTCGGCTGTTGTATGTGTTTCTGTCAATATTTTGTACGGTGTATGGCTCAAACAAAATACTTGCAGTTTTTGATCTTCTGGCCATTTTCTCAGCTCGCACTGGTGTACCTGTATATGTTTTTTTTGGTACATGAAATTGTTGCAGCTTCTGTGTGCAAGTTTGATAGAGCAGGATATTTTTTCTTGTGCGTAACTGCTCTAATGCCAGCAATACAAAAGCCACATGCTTTTGTCCCACTTCCTGCGGGGCATTCACAGGTAGCTTCATCAACAGTACCAAATTGATCCATCTTGATGTTTGATTCATAATACAGCTGTTTCATAGTTTTTCGACATATTGATTTTATGTAGGTGTCTCCATTTAAGTTGTATGAGCGAACAGCAACCAAATGTCTCGATTCATACAAGTCAACAGCCTTCTACATTTTCTTGCTGGTGCTGTAAAAAATGTTGTACTGTTACCACAGTTAAACAAAGATAAAAAAAAATAGATAAGTAACTGCATATGGACAAGTTTAGATAATGCCTTATTTGAGTTTTATTTATTGGTGCGACATTTCTATTGCTATTGATGTCGCGGTACATATCAGGAGATGGCAGTTGCATAGCTGGGTCTTCATCTATGGCACATGGTGTGTTGGGTTGAGCATTAAAATATTGATCATATGCATCTAATCTGCGAAGAAATGGAACAGTGTTAGGTACATGATTTGATGTCCCTGTGAATCTGAAACTTTTAATAATAATAGGTTAGTAGCTAGTACACAAACACAACAAACCTCTCCACCAAATCGGCTTTCCTGCCACGTAAAGAAGCACCCCTTTTTTTAGTTCTTCTTTCAACTCAGCTATTTTCAAAGCCGAATACATAATGCTGAGTTCGGTGTCCGGTATTCACAAGCTAAGGTCGTTTCAAGATTAGATCTCCAATGCAATCAATCCGTTCCGTGAAGCGTGAATCTGAGTCCAGGGCGTTTAGCAGAAGTCGAAAGAGATGAAGGAAGAACCGAAATAATAGCGAAAAAGAAACGAGCACAGTCAACAACAACAGAAGAGACATTGACCAGAGCAGACCAACATTGACTGACAGTTGACATTGTACTATAGGGAATACATTCGAATCGATTTAATCAAAGATCGGTTTGGGATGTCCTATTTTCGAACTATTTGTATTGTTTGAAGCTTAAACGAGCTTAACCCATGGACGTATGAGCTAGAATTGCATTTCTCTGAAGTAATCCCATCTTTTTTAATACAAACATATTCTTTCGATCCTTGCGCCAGATAAATTAAATCTCGAATGATTCGATTCGAATGAAAATAATGCCATCCCTACGTGTTTGTCACTTTTGAAGGAAGAGGTACAAGACGTGCTAGCGCCATCTGGAATTAGCTTTCACCGGCCAACCCCATTGCACACGATGAACACGATAAATATTGTTCTGAAAATCGCTCCTAAAAGCGCACAGTATTTAGAACAAAAAAAAATCAAAGCCCCGAATAATAATAATGTTTTCAAACAAAACTTGTACAACCGACGAGGAAAAGTTCCATACAATTCCCGAACCTATATCAAACATAAAATTGAACAAGTTATGCATATTTTCGGCCAGTAGTGGAAGAAATAAAATATACCTTCTTGTATGTTAACAGGTCCGAGACGTCGCTGTTTCTGGTTCCCACGACATAAGGTATCCTAGTGTGGGGCCAGAAGCTGTGTGTGTGCCTGTATGTAAATGTTATGTTATGTTTCAGAAAGACCGATATATTAAAAAAAGCGGTACCCGAACATTTGAACATGACGGAAATTGCAGCAGCCGTGACCAAAGAGAATGTGAATAAATGGTTTGGTGTGCGTGCCTCCGGAATCACTCATTATTTCACCTTAGCTTCATTAGGTACGTTGATTGTATGTAAGCCGTTGATTGTATGTGACGTCATTTGGGAAAACACAAAAAGTAAATACCAATGATCCTACGCTAACTGTTTAAGCTTCCGTAGCGATTAACTAGATAACTAAGGAAATTGTATGCTGAGACAATGTAAATGTAACCATGTAAAGAGTCTACAGTAACTACAGAGTTTCCTCTATTTCACCTGTTATATGCTCTCTATGTAATACCATGTATTATTTTATGTATTGTCAGTCGTTCTTGGAATGCGGAACAAATTGGTCGATACCTAATCTCCGTGCCCGCAACAATAAACATAACCTATAAACTAAATGGCCAAATTTGCAAAGTACAACAGGCTCATATCTAAAAAGAGTACTGGCCTACAATGTAGCAAGTATTCGAAATGGATCCACTTCCAGTGTGCTGCTATCACAACTGAGTAACTAAACACATTGTTTGAGACTGATTTTGTAGATTGGAAATGACGTTCTTGTACAGGGCCGAAGCAAATAAAATTTCTGTCCTGCATACCTCCTGAGGCAGAAGAAGAGGACAATACAATTCAGACATCGAAAATTAACAAACCTAGTTTCATACAGAAATCACACGTCAAATACTTGGTTACATTCACAATGAGGTACGCAACATCATTTAAGAACAATTGCTAACCATACTTCAATTTGTAGTCAGTGTTCTACTTCCCACCAGGGCCGGATTCAGATTAGAGGCCCACGAGCTAAAATGAAACAAAGTTCAGCCGTGGGGAAATTCAAACCTCGGCGATACGCCGAGCTAAACTTACAAATGCCTGTGTACCTATGCTTAACTGCGGTGACGATCTCCTTTGCCGTAGAAAGTGTATGGTGCTCGCCCGGTCTGCTCCCAATTCTTGTGGCTGTGCTATCAAAAATTCCCGGAAGTCAGAGCTTCCAGGTCATTTGGATCCCATCTTAGCAGACACAACGGTCGCGAGTTGAGAACGGCTTGGAATGTCAGCGGGGTCTACCTACCTACCTACCTACTATATACCCTCAATGCCTCTTATTTGACTTAACTACGGCTTCGAAAATCCCACCCCATTGGTGGCAATCAGGAGGACTGAAGGTCCGATGTATACCCCGACGGGAGAGGGCTCTTCCAATATCCACCTTATTTAGATTCAAAGTTAACTACATCTCGTAAATATCGTTCTTCACCTACAAAGCTGGCAGTCCCTTCGGGAAATCTGTCCAAGCCATCAATACAGGCCTCAGTCGAGAGGTCAGCAACAAGCTCGAGATTAACCGCCTTGGTTGATAGACAGAAAACTCACAGAAATATGATGCTCCGTGTGGTACGACGGCCAGACAAATTCCAAAACTCCCGCTGGCGTTATAGCCTGCGTGAGCATTAATTACCATAACCGGTGAATTACCGCGCTTACGCGCGAGGCATTGCAATTTTGAACCTTAAGCCGTGGTAATAAAATTCGAAACCTATGACGGGAAATGGCATTTCTAAAAATGACATGATAGTTGAGTACTAAATATGCCGATCAGTCACCAGTAACTCAACTAACTCCCCTTAGGAAGCAGTGGTGGGTGAAGAGCCGATACGGCAGATTCGCATTGTGTAATCTTCTTCCTACCCTTTGCAACCCGGTCGAATCAATAAATGGGTTGAGACGCGCAATAGCTCCCTTCAATTTCAAGAATTTTCCATTCGGTAGGCTCTCTGATTGGCCATGCATTTTTCTGATATATATATTTTTTATAATTTATTTTGAAAATATAGACCATTTTATGAAACGTTTTTTTTTGGGGGTTTTATTCATTGGGCTCCCCTCCCGCGTACATTTTGGAAGGACTTCAGAAAGTCGACCGTTTTAGATACTTATTCTGATTTTTTGTATGCTTTATTAGTGGCTTTATAGTTGATTTCAAAATACGTGAACCGTCAAAAATGATTTGGTTTTATTTGTACAAAACATTTAATAGAAATATTATACACAAGATTGAAGTTGTACCGCTGACCATAGCTGACTCAGCATTGATACTAACAGAAGTACCACCGGCAGTACCACAGGTAGATGGATAGATGATGAGGTGGGACGCCCGCTGAACATGGGTTACTGTTGATTCAGCCGACTTCCCTCCCCAAATCTCCTTGTTCTTGAATTGCTGTTATAGGCAGTCTGGGTTCTGGCCCAATAAATCTCTGGTCAGCACCGAATCTTGCCAGCTCGTCTGCTTTTTAATTTCCTTGGCTCCTTTTGTATCCGGGGACCCGTGCAATAATTACTTTCGAAACACTTTCCAAATAGAAGGGCAGCCTTGCATCCTTTGACAAGTTCAGATTTATTTATTGGTTGTCTAAGCGCCTTTAGCACTTTAGCCACCATCAATAAATATAAATATTATCCAGAAACTGCCAAAGTTGGTAGAATTACAAGTAAAGTTAATTATTTTTAATGAATGATATGCAATAAAAGTCTAATTACGAGCAGCTAAAAAAATTAATAAAATAAATTTTTACAATAATAGATTTAATTTTATTTAATAATCAACCCGAAGCGCGAGGAGAGAAAAAGAGTCTCGGGTGTTCGGCCTGTCTGATTCGGCTTGATAGGTGGGTAAAACTCCCTTTAACGGTTGGTCCTCGGCGCAGTTGGAAGGTCGTCACGAAGTGGAAAGTGCCGTTCGTCACGAAGTGGAAAGTGTCGATCGTCATGAACTGGAGTCGGTCGTCACGAACTGGATCGTAACGGTCGTCTCGACCCTTCGGTATCAAGTGGAGTGCGGACGTTAAAATTTAAGCGTAAGCGTCAAACCCTGGAATGGACACAATACGAGCGAAAAATACTGGTCGTATAAACTTTCCATGTGCCCACCCTACGGCAACGCCAAGAGAAGTATTATGTAGTAGCGTGCCGTGGTGGTACACAATTAGTTACGGAGTTTACAAAAAAATAACAGAAAGGAAATACACAGAAATATTATAATAATGGGCATATTAAATTTAGTAATTTGGAAATATAAAATTATGAAATTGGGTAGCCATTTTCATATTTACGCGCAGGCGCGATGATGATGCAGTAAGCACTTCTAGAAGCATCCACAATTATGAAACAGCAATTTTGTGCACACGATTAAAAATAGCAATAGGTAGGAATGTGAGCAATGAACATAGTAGAAGATGCAATCATAAAATCTTAACCTACAGAATGCCTAACAAAGAGTATTCACCACTCACCTAATATTGGGGTTTAGCACAGCACTGAATGAAGTTATGTTATTGGGAAAAAAATTCCCAAGGAAAAATTGTAATAAAAACGTATTCCTTTCTCTGAATTCGACTAAGGTCGCAATATGTCTTCACGGGAGTGTCGCTCTGGCCGGAATGATTTTATAAGCGCGCGGGTGCAGGCGCTTCGGGTGAAAGGCAAAACCGGTTAACCTTGATTGGAAGCGGGCGAATGCGTAAGCGAATAGATAGTTACACAAGTACATTCTGCAGGTATTTGATTTAAATTTTGGCGTTAAATAATGTACCGACCGTATTCCAGAGCCGAGCACCCGCCATGCGGTTGCATTTACGACAGAATAGCGAGCGCCGCCGACTCGCCTCGTGGGATCTGATGTCATCCAGGGTTATGCCTTAAATTCCCAACATCTGCTTCAATTTTCGAATTATTGCCTAAGTACCTATTATCTTATAATAGTTTCAAGTCAAGTTGCATATCAAAATGGGGCAAAAAGCGGGGCTCACTCACTCACTGTATTCACATTCACATTTATATTCAGGTGCCAACGTATACCTCATCTAGTGTCGACGCACAGAACTATATAACTAAAAATTAGACATAACCATTTGAAAAAATACTATAGAAAGAACGCGCAAATTTATGAATCAATTATTTATTTTATTTCAAGAAAGAAGAAACTAGCCGAGTGTGGTAGGACCCGCTAGTCAAGTCGGCGGCGTGGGTAAAAGTCATCATTGGCTATGTGTAGTCTGATCCCGCGAGGTGGGTCGTCGGCGTTTGCAAAACAATATCTGATAAAACCTGCCCGGCGGGTGCTTGGCACTGAAAGTGTCAAGGTTGTTTGACTATCTGAATATAATACTACAGTCTTATGTTCAGTATCTGATGTTTCCTTTATGGCAGCAGCACATTCCATTATAGCGACAATTTCCGCTTGGAACACTCTGGCGTATAGCCCAGAGGCAATTGATTTGTCTTGTCCGTCACTATTCAAAATACATTAACCAGTAGAGGGGGTCAAACATTTTTTTGTGCCTTTTTTTTCTAAAAGCAAAAAAGTGTTTGTATTAGCATAGCATAAGCCTGTGTAAAATATTTTTTGATTCTATTGTGGTGTACTGCCTCCGGATTGGGTTCGAAATTTGCAAAAAAATATATTGGAGGTGTATTTGACGCACCATTTAGAAAACATTTCAAATGCATCTTAAACCTATTTAGAACATTAAACAACAGCAAATGTAGTCTATTTCGACAAAACATTCATCAAACGCATTTAAAATATTTTTAGAGGCATGAGGTGTGGGGGCGGGAGAACGAAATTGCATTTAGCGCGCCATTTTTTCACCTCAGTGACGCTGCGGCTAGTGAGGTTAGAGGACCGGTTTTCCTCAGTGTCACTATGGAACGTACTCGAAAATGTTTCAAATGTCCTTTTCTAGGTGAATTGTGCGATATAAAAGACAATGTTCTACCAACTTACGACGATATGATCGAATATTACGAATGGACGAAAAGGGAAGTCAAGTTCAACAAGAGTACCCTGAGAGAGCCAACATTTTCGGAAAACGCGGATATTGTTGAGAAAAAAATGAAGGTATTTGGATTAAAGCATCTTTGCCAACTGTATCACATGCTAAAGTGTGTTAAATGCTAAAATCGTACCTAAAACACAAGTACCTCCGCAAATCTCACCCCAAAATACCACAGAAAAACATAGATCAGTTTAGCAATAGCAAGGCTCTCTCCGAACTTTCGACTCGAACTCGAACGTCGACGTCACTAGTACTAATCGACTCAGAAAATCATTGAAAAGAAAATATTTACAACAATAAAAAGCACAAAATAAAACCACCAGGTCATTATAACCACGGGTATTTATTTGTTTTTTCCAACAATACCTATCAGTATATTGTGATACTTGTGATCACAGGTCCGCTTCTCAAGCCAAAATAAAAGCAGAAGGGAATGGTTGCATCCACCTTCTAATAAAAATAATTGGTATCATTAATGTTACAAGAAAATATATCTACAATAATATACAAAATTGCACACCTATTATCACACAAACAAGTTAAGTTCTACAATAAGCTTAATTCTCAAACCTCTAGTTTGTTTTGAGGCAACGCGATTTTGAACCTTATGCCATGTTAAATGAATTCAAAACCTATAAACTGGGAAAATGGCATCATTTGATGCCTTGGTTCATGTAGAGGAAGAGCGTATTGTAGTTGGAATATCAAACGTGCTATAAATTATCAAGAAAATCTTAATCGTTTGCCACGGCAATACATGTGCAATTTTGCAGCCGATGAATAAAAATCTTCTATAAATTTCCACATGCAGAAGCTGGACAATCAGCACAGTTTGCCTCCAGGATCTCAGCATCAGTATCTTACTTAAATGAGAGCTTTGGCTCCTCTAACTTGAGCAATGTTGTGGTTGCTGGAATTCGACATGAACTTCGACATGATCATAATTTTGTTAACTGGTAAATATCACGAGTCTGCTTTTTCAAATTTTTCCGTTCTTGTCGTAGCAAATAAAAACAAAACGATAAAATATCAATACAAAATGCTGAATATAACCTACAATCACGAGAGGGCACTCCAAAGAGTGAAGTAATACATGGGTCTTTCATAGACCATAGACTTTATAGGGAATAGATTGACGTTTCACATTTTTTTTTTTGTGGGCAAGGCGAGCAGCTAAAGGCATTTTGGTAGGGATCTAGTATCGTTTCGCAGGAGAATGGGGGGGGAGAGGGGGGGATGGGGAGGGGGAGGTCCCCCCATCCCCATGACACTACTCGCGTTACAAGGTAATGCATAATTCTTGAGAAAATTAACTTTTTTTAACCTCATTTTTGAGGTAATGCTTACATAATTAATTTTGTTACGAAAGTGACCAATTTCGCATTATTATTTCGAAATCGTCAAGGAGGGGTCCCCCCATCCCCCTGACACTACTCCCATTACAAGGTTGTTGAGAATATTAAATTTTTATAACCTCATTTTTGAATAACCTCATTTTTGATGTTTACATAACTTCGCTAGGAAAGTGATCTATTTCGCATTATTCGCATTATCGAAATCGCCTTAGCTCCGGCTACTAGGGCTCATAAAAAAGGCAAGTATTTAATCGCACATCTAAAATACGGATTTTCACAGAAAAAAGAAGTAGCAAAAACATTGATTTGTTTTAAGTATTCTTGTTGTTCTTACATGTTCAACCTAATGCGAAAGATAAAGGGGGCTTCGCTTTGCTCACCCCCTTTACCCTACACCTAGGCTACCGCAGTATTTTGCCCTGAATGCCCATTTGTACATTTCGTTATCGCTTTTTATCTGATTTGAGGTTAGAAACTATTTTTATTTAAACTCGGTAAATATGCATTACCTTGTAATAAGAGTGGTAGTGTTATAATCAGGGAGCCAGCCCCTACTAGATTTAACCCCTTTTAACTTCCTTTCTCCTGCGAAACGATTCTAGACCCAAGCCGGCATTTTTTCATAAATCTTATGATGTCATAGATAGGTCTAATGAATATCATTTTGTTTTAAAAATATCTTAAAATATATATACTTATTTTTTAATCTGATAAATAGAAACTGTACAGAAAACATGTTTCTCGAAATGGTTTTGTGATTTCCGTTCCTGTCCAGAAAGTTAACAACCCCAATTCTGCGCCGAAATTCGAGGCCTGCACTAAAAGGACCAGCAGCGACTCGTTTTGCTCTGCCGCTGACAGAGTAAGAGTCAGCGTTTGCAGCGAGTGCGCGAGGAGTACGGCAATGCGAATCTCCTCATCCAAGTGACGTGAACGGCCGCTCGGGTGCCATGGTCCGATGATACTACTACTACTGGCTATGGAGCCAGTCCGATTCTCTTTTGCCAAGCCAAGGTTTTGTTTTGTTTTTCAAAATTAATTTTCGAACATAAAGTTATACAAACAATATAACTAGACTTAATGTCAACAACTACAGCTAGTTATTCGTTAACAATGATGGTTATTATGTTTTACCAGACTAGACATCTACAGAAAACTTATAACATTTATTTATAAAAGTACTGGTGAAATCTTTGATGCGGATATTAACCAAGAATCTCAATGACTAAGTTGTGTGGGTCAATTACAATTTGTCACATTTATTCTGAGCTACACTTATACTAAGCTGACCTTAAAAAGCCACTTACATAAATAAATCCTAAAAGTACTATTCCTATCCTAACTGTTTCAATCCTAACTGTGTAGGTTAATTGCAAGAAAGCAAGAAGTGGTTCAATCGGTGGGTAACATAATACCACAAATACGTTACCCCATGTGGTGTTGGGGTAAGTGGTAAATTTTATATCTATCGATGTTCGGTAAGTGCTCGGGTGCGACCTTTATGTGAAAAGAAGCTAAGAGGATGATACGGCTTTTAAGGGTTTCACACCTCAAAAGGAGTAACCCTTAAAGGATCACTCGCGTGTCCGTCCGTCCGTCCGTATGTCACAGGCATTTTCCTCAAGAAGTTTAATATATAGAATCTTGAAATATGGTGCAAAAATACTTACCAATATAATTTAAGTCTAATATGAAAAAAATGTGCCTACAAAAAAATGGAGTATCGTTAAAAAAGACTCTTTATAAACTTTTCAAAAATTATTATTTTTTTATTTATGTTTTGATAACTTCAGAAGTTATGATAAAAAAGTGCAAAAATTACCATTACGGATGTACCACCCTTATCATGGAAACCACAGAGTCTAAAATTGAGAAAAAATACAGAATATAGAACTTAAGCTCACAGCTACAGGAAAACCTACCCGAAATTGCCAAGGTTTTTTATTTATCTGTAAATTACAAGCAAATTTATGATTGCACATGGTTACTACCAGCTAAACTTACAATTACCTATATGTACCTTACTGCGGTGACGATTTCCTCTCCCGTCGAAGGTACTAAATGTGGCCAATAAAAAAAACGACCAAAAAAAAAAAACAACTAACTAAACTCGCCATATCGTTTAAATACCAATGTTTGACAATCTGCCAGCCTGTAACTCGGCATATCGAAAAGTAAGGTGACAATAAATTTGTCTCGCTAGGTTGGGTTAGGTAAGAACGTGTATGTGCAAACTGCGGAGCGAGCTTATTAATTAATTAATGAAAAGCCAAACTAGGCTATTATGGCTAAATTTCAGTTGTGATATAGGTTATTTTGAAATTTAGAAGAAGCAAAACTGGAGCTTAGCAATGTGGAGCGAAACGAAGCATCTGCAAATAAAAACAACATTTATTTAATGATGAGGACAACATTTAATGATGAGGTAATAAAAGTCTCTTATATATCTCGGATACCCAATAGTAGTCCTTCGACACCCGTGTAATGGTCATCCTAATTTTTTTGATTTGGTTTGCAACCTAAAAAATATTTTTAGATAATTATTTTTAAAAGTATACAGAAATAGCCTACGTGTAACAACAAAAAACATTGTAAAAATAAAAAAGATTAGATAACTCGTCAAATTTTACCTATTTTACGACGAGACGTTTTATTCTTTGGCCATGCATGTTATGGCAAAGCGTTCACTGGGTCTATTGACATAATGAGTGCATGCAGCATGACTGATTATGGTTTGAGTTTTAAAAAGGAAATTCCGCCATGAATCATCACTTGAAAGGGAGCTTTCAAGTGATGATTCATGGCTGAATCTCGCACAGGAAAAAGAGACTCCATATACTCTACCAGTGATTCGTAAATACGCCCGTCAGAGAAGATAGCGCTAAGAAACTACGGGGATGTATTTTTTTATTTACGTATTTTTTTTTGTTATTATACAATTTACAATTGACAAATAATCTAAGCTTATGATAATATTATCAAATTTTATATTAATATTCTAATATCGTATCCATAAGTGCCAATAAGATGTCTCTCAATACCTATCTAACAAAATAAATAAATAAGAACAAAGATAAGCTATAATAAACATATCTTATGAGAAACCAGACTAGACCAGTCCCCCCAAGCAGCACCCGTTTACAAGTATGACTGGTGCACCAGCCATCACCCCCCTCGCCATATTAGAGGGAGGGGAGCAACCCGCTACACAGAGCCGCCGCAAGAAAAGACGATATCCCCGACAAGCTAAACCGCATTCTAGTATCTGATATTAAGGTTCAAAGGTTGGTTTCACCATTCACTCTCGGTCTCAATCAAACTCTTGCTTATTTTAGAGGTTATTGATACAAATTCATCTTCTTTAAACTTAAAACACAATAAATTTAAAGTAGGCACAATAGTAGTATTATAAGTAAAATATCTGAAAAAGGGGGTAAAACTGAAGTCAAAATGATCTTCACAACAGTAAGTACTACTTTTATTTCCAATAGGATCTGCTCTCCTTACGGCGTTCATCCACTTTTTTCTAATTTTTGGAACACAAACATTTTTATTGGTGTTTCCACACTTGAATTACTCTACATTGGCACAATGTAATATTTCTTGGTCATTTTAGTTTTATTCGTATGTATATGGCGAGTTGTTTACAGTAAGAAGCGCTTGAGCCGAATGAGCCCGACCTGCCGATCTGATCGCCTGACTAGTCAAGTGACATCATCGCTGAACCTACATGCTACGCTCAGTTGATAAAATAGTTTCTCAGGGAGTCTGACATTGAACTTTAATAACTCCGTCAATTTTTAAGACATCAAAAAACTAAAAACACTGTTTTTTTTATAACTTCATTTGCTGAATTTTCTTTTTTTATTGGCCACATTCAGCACCTTCGACGGGAGAAGATATCGTCACCGCAGTAAGGCACACATAGGTATTTGTAAGTTTAGATGGTGGTAACCAGGTGCATTTATAAATTTGCTTGTGATTTACAGATAAATGAAAAACCTTGGTAGGTAGATGTCCCTATAATATTTGGCTTAAGTTCTAAATTCTGTAAAAAAATAATCAAAATTGTAGACTCTGTAGTTTTCATGATAAAGGGAATGGTATTTTTTTGCTTTATTTATCATAACTTCTGAAGTTATCAAAACTTAAATAAAAATTAATAATTAAAAGTTTATAAAAAGTCATTTTCAATGATGACCCTACTTGATGTTTTATGGGGTTTTTTTTTCGTTTTGTCATTTTACCCCGTCCACTTTTTTTGAGGGCAATATATTTTTAATTATGTTGATACGTATTTTTGCACCATATTTCAAGATTCTATATATTAAACTTCCTGAGAAAAGTGCCTGGGACATACGGACGGAGGGACACGCGAGTTATGCCTTAAGGGTTCCTCCTTATGAGGTACGTAACCCTTAAAACCCGTATCATCCTAACAGCTTCTTTTCTCATATAGGTCGCACCCGAGCACTTACCGCACATTGATAGAAATAAAACTTACCGCTTACCCCATCACTACGTCCTGCGTTGTGACTGTGCATAGCAACAAGAGCCCACTGCAAGATCGACTCAAGTATCGGTGTGTGGTGTGCGTGACTAACTAACTACGCTATGCTCACCAACAAATTTACGTCAGTTGTGATATAATGTTACCCACCAATTGAACCACTTCATGCTTTCTTGCAATTTACCTAGCTCTTTATATTCACACAGTGAAACAGATAGGATAGGTATACTTTTAGAATTTATTTATGTAAGTAGTTTTTTAATATCAGATCAGATTGTAATTAATAAGATCGCATCATGACCACATACATCCCTCTGCTGGTGACCCCATCTGCTTCTGCCCCTGGGTCCGTCCCTGTTCACGTGACCCCATTTGCCCTTGACACGATAATCGATTTGACCGAAAACTCAGGGACCCTTATGGTATGCATCTGAGTATGTCCCTGATCACCTAACTGGTGTTGGTCTGACCGGTTCATACAGAGTAACTCATGCTGTGAACCACCACAAAATGAGCACGTTCCTGCCTTACATTTTGCGGGGTGAGAAAAAATTAAATGTTAAAATGATGTCAAAAGTCCTTTAATTATTACATTGCCAGGCTTGTTAGCATGGAGTCTGTTGTGGTGCACTTACGGCGACGGCTGGCGTTGGGACGGCCCCTGGTTTCGTGTGGCGGCAGTGGCCCTCTTTGCCTGGGCCAGTGGACTAGCCCTCGCTGCTCTGACGACACTACCACCGCTTCTAGCCGCACTGGTAACCGGCATCCTTGCACGGCACCTGGGCATCCTGGATATGCGCGATTATACAGAAATCGATGCGCTATTGAGGTACGCCACTCGCACCATACCCAAATAGGATATTGTGTGTATATTTTATGAGCAGCGGCCAATTCACTAAGGAATTAGTAAACTTATATAATACCATTGAAATATGGCGTGTCCTGATCATGGCATGGTAGCCATAATGAATTAAATATGGCTTGGTTGACAAGTTGATGATGATAAATGGTGACAAGGACTGTTGTAGACTCAATGTATTTTCTTACAAAACGCTTTACATAACACTAATAAATATGTATGTATTTTCTGTAATTGACTACCTCTGTGGTGTAGAGGTTGAGGCTATGCTCCCCAAATGAGAGGTCCGGGGTTCGATTCCCGGCTGGGCAAGAAGAATATAAAATAATCCCCAGGTCCTGGATTTTTACATGTTTGTGACGTTGCTGTTTCTGGTTCCTACGACACAGAGTATCCTAGTATCCTATCCCATTATCCTAGTAAATGTTATATTACGTTAATTTGCCCCGCTCGCAGGAAAATATACCCCGTGGTGATATTGGGTAAGGCCTCCCTTGGCTGGGATGTGAACTTCATGCGGTCGGAGTGGAAGCGAGTGGCTGCCCTCGGGGTGCTGCCGTGGTCCGCCGAGATGGCTGCGGTGGCTTGCTGCACACATCTGATCCTTGGCTTCCCTTGGCTTTGGGGTATGTTGATGATAAGGGAATAATATATACCTACCCCAATATAAACACGGTTTTCCCTTTTCCAACGCCGAAATAAAAAGGCCGAAAAACATGTCAATTTAGACAATAAACACAACAAAACAATTTGTCATTTCAATAGTTTACGTGCACGTTTATTCCCTCATATAATAAACAGAATTTGTCACGAGCTCGGGGCACAATGGGGCGCGATGTGAGTACGGTACAAAGGCGATTCGATAAAATCTGTTGTGGGACTCGTATTGCGCTGGGTTTGAATGCATTTTCGCCGCTTGAAGTAGTCTATTAGAGTCGACGAGGCGTTCGCTGCCGAGCCGCGGCATTCAACGACGAGCGTTCGGTGTGCAGTCCGCCGCCCCGCCGACGTCCGATACACACCACCAGTAATTACATCCATCCTGGCAACGCAATGAACGAACACTTATTGAATCGAACAATTTTATTTGCATAACTATAATTACAGCACTGCAACTGTTTTTATATGGAATTGAGTAATTACCGCGGTATTTACGAAATGACTATGCCCTGTGGGAAATTGGAAATTTCCTTTCGATGGAAAGTTATTTCATGTGGTGCATATTTTATGATAAAATTAACTGTTATTACTTACTTACCTTAGATCGTTGGTAGAACTTCCAGAAAAGGAGCTCACAAAAGCATCTAATATGTTGCGAAAATGAAAACAAAAGCTGAGTTTTGCTTAACAGAAATTACCATTGTTGCACTCGATGCCTCTGTAGCGGTGTGGTTGAGGCTCAGAGTACAGAGTACACCTTTGTAGAAGAATACAATATTTTATTCTTTATTTTTTTGGATCCTCTAACTCTTGACGGAGCATTAGGCCCTTAATAATAGCCTTCCACTTCAGTCGGCCATTAGCTGCCTAGGCAAATGGCCAGCTAACTCCGTTCGACTTAACTATGTTGGCATATATATTTTTCTAATTCTAAAAATTCTGCATATACTTTCCAGGTATTCTCCTCGGTTCGATCTACTCATCGGTGTCATGCGCAGTGGTGATGCCGTCCGTAGTGAAGCACCAGTTATCTGGTGTGCGCCCGCGCAACTGGCCGCAGATAGTATGCACGGCTGGGGGCGTCGACACGGCTCTCAGCGTCGGCGTGTACGGGCTGATAAACAGCTTTATGTTCTACCAGACTGACGACACGTATAAATTTGTTAAAGTAAATATATAATGCTTGTTTCTTCAGTTGCATATATAAGATCAGAAACGAAGTCATCTTTCATACCATTTTATTTTTGTCAACTTAACTACAAATAGTGGACATACATTTTGTGAACGTTTTACGTGGTAGTTGTGGTTCAGAATATACAATCCTGTGTTCAATCCAGCGTTGAGGTACGGGACCCTAACTACATACCTATTGAAGCAATACGGGTATTCCGACCTACATAGATTCTAGAGTTTAGAGCCAGCGATCTATCTCAAGGGTATCACTGCCACGCCAGCAATCGAACACGGCGCGCCCCGGGCGGACGCCGCGATACCGTAAAAATAAGGAAAGCAATCGCTTCTCCATTTCTTATTGGAAATGGAGGTTTTTGTGCGCATTGAACTGAGGTATTCATAATCCAACTTAAACACGTGCTTAATCCCGGAAGGTTCACGTGTCGTTTGAAATGAATGAAAGGAAAATTACAATAATACGTGATAACACGTGATGCAAGATTATCTCAATACCAGATTCAGTCGCAGTAATTAAGGCCAAACATTTTTCAGTGCTCATCATCAACTTTACCAATATTCAACACCACGCGGTAAAGGAGGCCTATCAATGAAATTATGTATCCACTGACGTCGCTGCATTGATTCCTATACCTCAGGGTATCCCAGGGTACGGTCAATATACGTCCTAATTGACTGTACATATATATTTTTAGGGTTCCGTGCCTTATAAGAAGAAACTGAACCCTTATATGATCAGCTCGTTATCCGTCTGTCTGACAAGACCCAGCTGCAATTAATATAAGTCCCTTGAAGTTGTGAACATTTAAAAATTCTAGATCAAAGCAATTAAAATATCTGTAAATTTGCTGAATTTGCTTGTTAGCGGACGTCCATTAATGCCGCAAGATGCAATTCAATAAAGGAAAAAACATGGAGAATGGCGAGATGTTCAGGGGGGAAGAGGTCGAACCGAAACAGACCGGTCACAAAATCGTTAAGAACGCCTAACGTCAATGAACGCCCCCTTACTCGCAAGGGACGGAACCCTCGGTGCACGAGTCCGACTCGGACTTTGCAATTTATTTTATCTTAATGTTCCAGGCAGCATTAACTCTATTCATCGGCGTAACTCTAGGCGTCGCTTGGGGCTGCCTCGCTAAGTTCTGGCCTCACCACGATGACCCGTTCGTGACCGAGCTGCGGGTCTTGCTCGTGCTCTTTGGGGGACTGAGCTGCAACTTCCTTACTTCGCTTGTCGGATGGGGCGGCACTGGTCAGTTTGGTGGTCTCTAAGGGAGGAAATGGAATATTTAGTTCCACTATTACTAGAATATATTTAAATTATAACTGTTGTGACAGCATCCCACCATATGATCTGATTTTTGATGACGAATGATGACTCCTCGTCATCACATATTATCACGGTCGTAAAAATGAGACAGCGATACTTGCCCATCTTTAAAGCGCTATTATACCTCTCACTTCCAAAATCCCGAAAAAAAAAATATGAAGACATCCTTTTCCTTCAATGTGTAACTATGTTCCCATATTGACATATATAGGTAACGTTTGAAAACATGACCTAAATATGTTAATGGGAACTATGCGAAAAAAAAACTGTTTCTCACCAAATTTATATCACAATATTTATTGTCATATAAATTGTACATTTATGCAAAAAAACTGGAACCCCAGAAGGACACGTATGCTGCTGTGTCCCGCTATGCCCGTCGCCGCCGACCGCGCCCCGCACCGCCCGCCTGCGAATAACAGAAGCTGAAGGCTGCCCCGCGCGCGCCCCCGGCCAGGCCCGCCCGTGGCCCGCCGAACGTGACAGTCGATGGGGAAGGCTTTATCCTGGTCAAAAATAGGAAACACCGCTCCAACCGCAGCCGCAATCAGCGTGGCACGCCCCCTGCCGGTGAGTGGAGCCTCAAAGCTGCCGCTCCCACTGCACAAATATACTTTTCGAGGGTCGACGTAAAAATGACCTGCGAGGACGTTGAGCGTCACATCCTGGAAAGTTCAGGCTTCCGTCCGCCAGACGAAAAATCCGCCGTCCGGTCTGAAGGAGTTGAATGTACAGTTTGAGGTTTCCAAAACCTCAAAGTCCTTGGGTCTTTCAGACTCCAAGTCTGAAAGACCCAAGGACTTCATGTCCATCAAGCTTCGGGTGCCGGCGACCTGAAGAAGACGTTCCTGGCCAAAGGTTACTGCCTGGAGGGCATCCTTTTCCGACACTATAGGGAAGCGAAACCTAAGAAGAAAATCCATAGCTAGGCAGGATAATGTTTTGTGTTTATTTAATAAATTATGTTTCTTTCGTCTTAAGGTATGTATAGATATAAGTTTTTGTAAAACCTGAAATAAAGATTATTATTATTATGATTATTTATGCATTTGCTGACCCCCACACCAGGCATTGCTGGTCTCGTGAGGGAAGAGAGGACATTATCAGTAATAAATTACAAGTAAATAAAAAAAATAAAAGTTCTCGCGATAAAAATATTCATTCAAAATAACTTATAACTTTATCTTTGAAATTTAGAAATAATTGGTAGTTAAAAAAATACTTTTAAAAATGTAACCAACTTTATTTTAACATGGTTGTATGCAAAATCTCAACCACCACGAATCAAGTTGATAATTTCACCGATACAGGCGCCTAAATGAAATAAATAAGATGTAATAGCGAACTGATGATTCATGGAGAAACGAATCAGATGTCAGTAGCACGAAGTTCCATGGTTCCAGTCATTATAATTTGTTTTTAATATAAAACCTACAGATACACTATCTTGTCTGTCTATAGTATTTTGTATATATTCATCTACACACATATCATAAACCACAAATTACGACCAGCTTAAAGATAAACTCTTTTGTTAGAACACATTTCTCATTTGTAAAAATGTTGTTTTTACCCACGACGGAACGGAGATGGTATATGCGTTTGGGGTGATAGGATGTTTGTGCAAACCAATGTTGCCTTTTTCTCAAAAACTACAAGTTCGATCTTGATGCGGTTTTCAGTGATGGGTTCAAGTTTAATTGGTGCATGTTCTTAGATAGGTGTTACGGTGACAACTCACCAGGGGGCGCTGCGGTAAACATTTGTTTGTTCAAAACTAAAACTATTCGTTTGATTCTGATGCGGTTTTCATCTATATATTTTTGTAATGGGTTTGTGGTTGATTAGTGAGGGTTCATAAATAGGTGTTACAGTCGGAACTCACTAGGGGGTACTGCAGTGATATACACTGACGAGCAATGAAAAAGTTTCAGTGACATAGCACCAAAATACTCCTAAACGGGAAAGGCTAGCTTAATGACGCCGTCTGCAATATTGAAGTCCATTTAACAGCGCATCAGAATATTACCAATTAAAAAAAATACTTTTTATTTATGAAGCTAGGTTCTATGTCTTAGGAGATATTAAGGTGTTTTTCGGCATTTTGTGGGTGGAACTTTTTCATTGCTCGTCAGTGTAGTTTATATTACCTACTAAATATTAAAGAAACTCGATAGAACTTTCTTGATAACATTACATTGAGGCCTCATTTGTGCACTGCGTTGCGTCGCGTCGTTGATTTTCCATACTTTTGACAGTGGCATGTTTTTTATATATGGCGCTAGCTTTTTTAGTTTTCCGACCTAGACCCATTTTTGTTGATACTTTGTGCAACTTGACAAATTATACATATGCAATCTAGCAAATAGCATTAACAAATAAACATGAACAATAGAATAGAACTTGAAAAAAATTATAATACCTATACGAAAAACCTTAAACTAAGAAAATCTTTAGAGATATCCCAAAAACTTAGCCTACTACTTATTTTAATTAACCTAATAATTTCAAGATGAAGTACGAAAAATATTAAACTAAACATCAGAACCAAAAATCAATGCTCGTGAATTAAGCTAATGATGTAATGTGGAGGTATATTCCAATTAACCTAACCTAACCTACTTACTTATTCAAATAAAAATAAACATTCAAGAAATAATGCTACAACTATAACAAACACAACCAAAACTATTACAAATATTCTTTTGTTTAAACGATTACCAAAAAATTCGAAAATTTTCTAGCAATAAATTCTAAATGATTGCCAAAATGGATGGATGTCCACCAAATTGCGTTTGGATAAATGATCACCCAACTTCTTTTTATGTTTTGTGTACAGTTTTTGTTTTAAGTATTTTTTGTTGTTCTTACATGTTCAACCTAACACGAAGGATAAAGGGGGCTTCGCCTCGCTCACTCGCTTTACCCTTCACCTAAGCTACCGCAGTATTTTTCCCTGATATTTTCTGCAACTTTTGGTGGTCATTGAGCCATTTTGGGTAGGAAAAAAATATTTTGGTCATTATATTTGTTGCCTTACAAATACAACAAAATTTAACAATAATTTGGTAAAACCGAAACTATAACACATATTTATACATATAAATATGAAGTATAATTTACATTATACCTATGCTTGCTCTCTAAAAAGTTTGAAATAAAAAACAAAATAAAAATTTTTGAAAAAACTCACAATGGTTAAAACGTAGTTGAAAAAGGATAAAATAATTTTGAAACCCCCGACTCAAAGAATTTATGCAAGGTACTTAATTAAAAAAACAATAAAATCCGTCGCGAGCTGCTATCTCTATTTTACATATAAACAAATAATAATTAATTACTGTATACATGCCAAACTAGTGCAATTTAATAGCAGCAAGAAAATTCAATTTTGAAATTACACAGATTATAATTTATGCATCATAAAATTAGAAAAGAAAAAACGTATTTATCTTTAAGGTTTAACACAAAAATGTAATTTTTATCCAAGCGCAGTGGCGTCGGGGGACCGCGAGAATCAAGCGAACAGCTACCTTAAGATAAATAGGTATAAATTTATATTTAAAATAGACATAGCAGCCCCCGACGGATTTTCTTGTTATTTTAATTAAGTCCATAGCATAATGTTTTTGAGTCGGGGTTTCTAAATTATTTTATCTTTTTTCAACTACGTTTAACCGTCGTGGGTTTTTTCAAAAAAATGAATTTTGTTTTTATTGCTTTATAATAATAGTTCTTATTACATTCAAATTTGGAAAATCTCTAAAAACAAAGCATTTTGATGTATTCTAGTATCAGTCGAGATGAAGTTCTGTTCAAAATTTAATGTCAATACCGCACTGCCAGTGGTAACATACGGTTCCTGAACACATCAAAGAGAGCTTATAATATGTGTGTAGATAAAGCAGTGTATGTAACTGTACATAATTGCACTATGTATTTTTTTTTTTTGTTGGAGGGGAAAAAAATGGAATTATCCATGCCCAGGAGACATGCATATCAGACCTCCCTGCTATGTCCGGGTCCCCACATATATCAGCTCGTGTGGTATACGGACTAAAAACAACCCCTTTGTTTTTAACAGTTGTCTTAGTAAGAATTAACTGTGAGCCATGGCCTCGGTATATGCTGAAGGCTTTCTACCTGCAATTTGCCCTTTTGGGCGATATATATGTGTATATGATATATATGGGAGGAGCTGCACTATGTAATAGTCATAAACTTCTATTAAATGCTTTACCTGTCTGCTGATGCTGACTGTTTCTATTGGGATGGAACAATCGCCCCTTAGATACTTAATTATATTATAATATAATTATATGATAGATAGATATTTTAATTTTCAAGAAAATCGTTTACAAAACTGCCCTAAATACGAGTAGGTAGGTACATATTTTGTTTCACCAATTTTATTTTTCTTGATTAAGCCTTGAGGCGATGTGAAAATACAAAGATACTCGCCATAATTTAATGAAGTTTGTAGAGCTCTTAACCCATCGTGATATATTTTACGCTCACTTGCGGTTAAAATCATTTATGCCAATCTTGCATTCTCTACAATTTGGATCAAAGATATGACGCACAAAGTGTGCCACTGTGGTTCTGGATAGTAGAACCTGGCTTGCTGTTGTTAAGTACACCAGGAATTAAGAATCAAAGAATTCAATTGCTTTTTTTAATATGTACTAATATTTGCGATAACCTCATAACTGTATACATATATAAATTAGTACCTAAGTAGATATCGACATTAAAACCGCAAAGCATGATGTAGTTCTGGTTTTTTAGTTTGTTGTATGAATCCAGTCAGGGTAGTGTTAATCCAAATTTTCAACTTCGACAAACTTGTAGGTACTTGCAGTACACCACGCAAAAATTGCGAAATTTTGGGACCTTTTTCACATTTTGCACTAAATGTCATAAACTGTGCGTTGTTGGAGAAACAAAAGTCAGTAATTTTAAACTTAATAAAATTTTCAACAATTCAAGTGTATTCAGTAGTAACCCAATAGGGATCAAGCTATAGCCTATATGGTCCATTTTCCGAAATTTGTCAATTGTATGTTTTGCTCATCCGCTGGTCCTATGACAAAAGTCATTAAAAATTGATGTATTACCTTTAATTTTTATTACATTTAATTAGATTACACACACACAGCACATAGTTCAGAACAAAATATGTGAGACTACATTCTGTGAAATATATTTTTAATAATAGAGATGTCACCGTAACATAGTCAAAACCCTTAGTTGATAAACTAACGCGTTAGTCGAATAACTATCGACAGATAGTAAACCTGACAGACTGACAGGGTTTAGAATTTACGTTTATTTTGTTCTTACATGTCAACCTAACACGAAAACTATTCGGGGGCTTCGCTGCGGTCGTCCTCTGTAGTCTTCACCTCAGCTACCGCAGTGTTTGCCCTGGTATTTCGTTTGCAATTCAAGTTTAAACCAGTTGACTATTTAACGGTTTTTTTCACTAGTTTATTTTGTTAGACGACTTTTATATCATATTATCGCCAAAAACAAAAAAGAAGGCGAAAATTTATGATAAGGTTGCGTTCGGCGCTTGAGGTCACACGTCTGAACTTTTAGGTTACTGGATTAATATATTTGCAGCGCAAGTTCTTCTATAGTAAACTTTATATTACATATATGTATCCCACATTTTTCTGCCAACTAGTTTGACCTAGAATTAAAGCTAAAGACATTGACATTATTGACTCTTGTTCAAGACTTAAACCAACCATTTCCCAGGTGGAGTGGCAGTGCTGGCTTGCAACGCCACAGCAGCGCTGCATTGGTCTCATCAGAGCTGGAAGCTGAATAAAAACCCGGCGGCTACAACATACCGCGTGCTATGGTCAGGGTTAGAACCCATGCTATTTGCTTACACGGGAACATTTTTTGTGGTAAGGATAAATAGTTTCATAAGGTTTACCAAAACTAGCAAACAAATTAGTACCACTTAGCCGCAAACTTGACGAAAAAACTTTCCTAAGGCTGTATGGCGGTGCGGGCATTTGAAATTCCTTTACTTTACCCCAAAGCCAACAATTTACTAAACGGCGTAGTTTTTAAAACAGTTTGTAACTGACGCAAATATAAAATTGTAAAATGAATCATATTAAGAGTTTTGCACTGAAAAGTCTCATTTATAGTACGAAATAGAGCGAAATTGTAGCATACTCAGTCGAACAGCAACAGTCTTGCATGCGGACTACACGTACACACTACACACGTGACGCATAATTTGCTAAGCACCTCTCGATATAAGTGGTTCTGTTCTTTCCAAATATCCTTAGAGAAATAATTGACATCCTAACCATTCATGGGAATGAAGTCTAATGGCAGTTTTGCCAAACTCTTGAGATCTTTGTATATAAATAGTGTTCTGGAATTTTTCATTTTCCAACGTGAGTCCCAGATATTAATCTCAGATTGAAATTTCCAACAAACCCCGTTCCTTTATATTCTGAATAATGGGGTACTACAACTGGTTCAAGTTTTCTTACCAGAAAAATTGGAAAATTAATTCTCCAACATTTTAAGTTTGCTAACTTTGCCTTAGCTTTAGCGAGGTAGCTCAAGTTCTTGCTGAAATATTTTATAATAAAAATGATAGTTTATCTGTAATCAGGTGTCAACTTAGCGTATCTTATACTCAATGAACCCGGGTGCATAGATACTCAACTATTGTTTCACATCCATCGATTAATCTAAATCACTCAAATCGCATAAGATTTACTTATTAATTTGGTAATTTGACAATGATTGTATTGTAGCATTTGTCGTTCTGATGATGGCGAAGCACTGAAAATGATAGCTTTGATTTACTTAACAAAACTCATTATGGTCCGTTTATAATATCACACAGCTCCTATTTATTCTACGTACCCAGGTACCCATATTCCAGGTCCAGGTCTGTTTGGGTTCACGAGGTTCACCACTTAAACAATAACGGTCACAGTGTAACTGGAACTGGCAAGACAAATGTGATACTTTGTGAGATTATTTGTTACTCAATCACGTCCCAGCAATCAAACCGACTGCGGCGAAATTTTATAGCATTCGATTATATTCCTTGTTTTCTTTGTCTCAACGTCTAGACACAATTCAAAGATAGTACATATGTAATTATTTAGACAATCAATTGATAACAAATACTCGTAAAGAGTTTACGAGTACAAGATATAATAACAACATACATTGTTGATTCATCGGACAAAACCTTTCTGTTCTTAATTTCAAATATTTCCCGATTTCCTGTTGGTGCGCGGGTGGACATAATCGTAATATGCATACATTATTGGACCTGGAATCGGAGATACTAGTGCCAACAAACAAAATTCGGGACAATTCCTTTGTGGGGAACTACTCAATTTCAAATAGATAGGTGCACAATTTCGTATAAGTATACCCAAATGCAGTGTGTGAAAATCCTGTGCAAACACTTTGTATTTGCTTTATTGTATTTCTTTTATTTTTTCTCTTAATTTAGTCTCTAAACCTAAACTTGACCATTCTATCAAAACTTTACACCGGTAGCTACAATAAAGTACCTTAAAAATGTATAAACAAATATATACAAGGGAAATTCATATGCTCTTGAGCCGTCAGGGAATGAAAGCACAAATATATGTTTTCAAAGGGGATAGTTGGAAAAATGCCGAAGTTATTATTTTTACTTTAACGAAATTGAACAAGTCGAGATTAATAACCAATATGTTTGCGATTCCGCTGAATGTTTTCCGAACTATGTTCCAGATGGGCGGCTTATTGACAGACGTCATGCTGTTAGGGCTGGGGGTGCTCGTGATAAGTCTCTCAGTCCGGTTGGCGGTCACGTGGCTGGCCTGCTGGGGGTTCAGCAGCAGGGAGAAGCTATATATTTGCTGCACTTGGGTGCCCAAGTCCATAGTCGAGGTAATATCGCTGCGCGTGCCACACAGAGATTAAAGTCTAACATAAATATAGCGTCACCCCTTATTCCATACGGTTTAGCAGAGGCATAGATGTGTCCATGTTGAGACAGTTATTTAATTACTAGGGGCTAGTTTACAGGTCAACTTGGGCGACCTCTGTGGCGTTGCGGCCGAGGCTGTGCTTCCCAAGCGAGAGGTCCCGGTTTCGATTCCCGGCTGGGGAGGAAGGAAAAATACCTCAGGTCTTGGATATGTTTGTGACGTTGCTGTTCCTGGATTGAGAAGCAGGATAAGATTCCCTGTGTCGTGATCGACTCCTGGTATCCTAGAATGGGGACAGAAGCAATGTAAATTAAAACTTATTGTTAACTAATTACAGTACACATTATGAACAACTTTCTGGAACATATGGTAGCAACGTAGGTGAAAAACAAATTCAGATCTTTATTAAGACACGATAGGCTGATCGGTTCTGTTTACTCTCAGAATGTCTAAGTGGTAATTTTACAACATGTACTCAATAATTGATGATATTTCCAGGCGGTGTTATGTCCAGTAGCAATAAACACGCTTATGAGTCAGCCGCACCACCCTGAGAAGGTGCATGCGGAGAACCTCATGAGGCTAATCGTCCAGGCCATCCTCATCACCACGCCCATAGGATACTTGCTGACAGAGTATCTGGGACCATTCCTTCTATCGCATAAATCATCGGTTTCTAATAATGGTGAGTCTAAATCGGGTGAATTTTATTACTATTATAAATCAAGAATTTATTCAGCTCATAAGTAGTTGAGTCAAGAAGTCACTCAAAGTTATCTCGTTCAAACACAGATTCTCAGACTACTCATGCAAATCGATTTTGTATTAGAACCAATGTTTGTTCAATCCCGCCGCGCAATCCCGAAGCGGATCTAACTCCATATGAGTACTTCCCAAAGACTTCCTATTTCACCCATCGGTATTCAACTTCCTTAAGCTCCATGGGATATGAGTTAATCCGTACGAATATGGGAACCGCTCACCCGAGTCGATACGAGTGCTTGTAGCAAGAACTCCCTCTGATAATATATTTACAGGTGACAGAGCGTCGAGGAGGGAGTCTGTTAGTAATGGAAGACACAAGGAAAACCTAGCATGACGTAATCTCTAAATCAGATGCTCGGGAACGACAATTCGTTTGTGATATCAATTATAAATTTATATTATAAAATTTTAACCATCGGTTTTCATTGAAAACTGGAATCATTAGCATAATAAAATGTATATTTTAAACATATCCAGCTGAGCTGAGATACAAATGGCGTGTAGAGGTGATTGAGTTTCAATACAGGGTTTGGATTTGTAAAGTGACGCCCGACTCTAGGTTTTTTTTTAGTGAAACATCCTTAAACATATTAAATATAATAATATAATAATAATAATTTATTTTGACTAAAAAATAGAAGTATACATATCAGTTCCAATGGTGCTGTTAAACATAGGCTAGATCAGATTTACAAGAAAAGCATTTGTAGCATCTGTTGCTGAGCTAGCCGTTATACCTATATTTCAGCAAAACAGCGCCCCAAATTCCCAGTATTTTATAGACAAATAAAAATTCTAGCTATTAAAATATGTAGTTTAGATAACATATTATAACTACGAGTAGAACAATATATCTATGGAAAAAACTTAAAGAATATTAATAAGTTACACAAAATAAAATCATGTAACAATAAAAAAAAAAGTATAGTGTTTACTCCTCTCTGGGTGTTTAAATGTGGTGTGTGTATGGTTGTGAGAGGGTGTGTGATATTATTTATAGGATAAGAATTAAATTGCAGTAACAATTTCATTGATTTCTTTTTTGGATGTTTTATGATTATTCTATAACTTTTAGAATATTTTCAGTGTCCTCGTAATTGAGATTCTTAAGGTTACTTCTTTTTTACATTGAAAAGCCGTCATTCATCTTTTCATTAAGTATCTTGTACAAATAGGAACCCAAAAAAGGTAGAAACTTATTGTTGTGAAACTTAAATTGTGGCATTCCTTCTATTGCTTGCTATCATAGTACGCTGCGCCCTGCCATCGCCATCGCCACCGCAATAGCAGCGCACGCGCGCTTTATGGACCGGCCGGCCGGAGTTGTCTGCAAGTTGCGGTTATGCAATTTAATTTATAAGCGATACTTAAACTCGGTGGGGAAAATTCCCTGAGACGGGCGTCACTTTACTGATCAACACCCTTTTAGGGTTCCTTTGAGAAACAAGGGACCCTTATAGATTCGTTAAATGTGTCTGTCCGTCCTTCCGTCCGTATGTCGCAGCAACTTTATGCGGAAATTATTAAGACTACACAGTTGAAACTTGGTATGTTCTGGTATATTCTGTACACCGCTTTACGATTAGTTATACAAAAATTTATATAATTAAAGGAGACACCCCATATATGGAACTGAAACCAAAAAATATTTGTATATTTTGTATATATTACATCTATATGTGTGGGGTGTTCACTGTTTATAGATAGCTCTAAAACCATTTTTCCTTAAAGTAAATTGTTAAAGAGACAAACCCTTCCTGGAAAAATGTGTGTGTGTTTTTGTGTGTGTGTGTGTGTGTGTGTGTGTATGTCCCCCTAACTTTTAAAGTAAGAAAGTGAAAAATCTACAAAAAATATATTCTGTGTACCTCAATACACACTTTCAACGAAAACTAGTTTGAACAAAATAAAATAAACACTTTTTAAGATATAACATATTGTTCTTTATATTATTTTCCATTATGTTTTCAGTGCAATAAAGAATTATTATTATTATTATATGAAACATTTATTAAAAACCGCAAAAATAACTTTGTCATTCATAAAAACACTATTCAAAACAAAGTTACAACACAAACATCCAGCCACATAATTACATGCTACAACGGAACCTTTCATGGGCGAGTCCGACTCGCACTCGGCCACTTTTTATTGATATTCAGCACTAATGAAATCATATGTTAGCTTTGTATGGAGTGTAACAATATACAACAAGTATCAATACAATAACATTGTTAAAAATGTAAGTTAGCTTTACTATGTTATAAACTTTTATGGGTGTTATTAGTCTGATTAAGTATTCGTTTATATTATAGACCTATAGCTGTATTAAATACCTTAAAGTTGTATTACATGTATTAATAAAAAATAAAAATAAAAACAAAACAAACAAACCCTTTTTATTATTTGTATCATAATTTGTTAGGAGTACAAAACAGTTGAAGCGGCCGCCGTGACCGAAATAGGACGGACATAATCATTATCATTTTCCGCTTAAAATTTTTGAATAAAATTACTGTATTATTTTTGAAAGTGTTTTAATCGGGTGACCTCTATCTAAGCATTTTTTGTTAGATAATCTCACCCTTTACTTGAATTTCTTCATATCACTTTTCACAAAATAGTAGTGCAACCCCTTTCAGCAACAAGCTAAATAATAGGGCTGATTGAATTGTGTGGGAGACGAGTAAAAAAATATATAACCGTCGAAATAATAAACTACCAAATGATAACAAATGTGATGACTGATACCAACTTAGACATGCTATCCGAATCCAACCAAAATAACCGGACTACACAACACAACCCAGATATTACTGGAAGCGAGACTCTTGTGTATACAGTCTTCCTTCCTAGTCTGTTAATACAAAGAGGCCGAAGTAACTCTGTTGGTAGCAGACCAAATAATGATAATGCCGACGCCAGTACTCAACAACCTGCTGTCATTGACAATACATTCCATAACCAAACCAACAATGATGGCAATCAAATGAACATACGGGCACCTCTCTCCTGGCAACGAGTGCCGATGTCAAAACAATCGCACAAAAGAAAAATGTAAACATAACCCCACCAGGAACCCAATAGTTTGGCTAGACATGAGAATGAGAATATAGAATATCGCTAATTCTTCAGGAGAGCAGTTATTTTCTTCTTCGTCCATTTTTATTTACAAACGAATAACAAAAACTTTGAAATACTAGCTAAGTAGTAGTCACTTTATAATCTTTCGTCAATTTCAATTCAATAACCGTATTATTTATATTATATCAAGTATATTATTATCAAGGGAGGGAGTGGGGGCGGGGGGGGGGGGGGGGGTTTAATAAATAAGTAAGAAGGGATTTGGCAAAATTCAGTTATAACCAACAGCTTATAAAGTCTGTGAATAACTAAATTAAAACTAAAAAAGCCAATAACAGGTTATCACTTGTAGGTTAGAGGTGTAGTTGTATGAAACTCTGTAGTTGCATGTTCAACTAGGTATAGACCACAGACCAGATATCGATAGACGCAGCATGAAATGAAATGAAATGAAATGAAATGAAAACGTTTTATTTGCCTACTTAGTTTACATTTTGGGTTCCTGGCTCCCAAACTCGGATACCCTGTGCTATGGGTAGCCAGGCATACACGGTAGAATGTATGAGAACCAACCGTGGAACTTTTTCACTACCTACTGTGACGTCACGAGCGCTTTTTAGTTATGGGTTGACATGTTAATCTTGAAACAGAGTCAAAGGCGCGCCGCCAAATCGATTCAAAATGAGCGCTGCTGTGGGAATCCCCTACCTACCACGACCACGTACCTACCGCATTGCCTTTTTGTCAGTAAGCCGGCAGTGTTTCGAGCGGGAGATCGTATTGTAGCATCGCACCCGGATATCACATCGTAGAGTGTTAAAGTATGTATTTACCTTTTAAAGTATCTATTTACCTTTTATTATTCATGTGTAAATCCGTCCAGCCCCCTTATTCAGTAACTCGAATCGATCTTAAACTGTGGAATAGTGTCAGATTTCCCATAGTTATGTACAATCAATTGACACTGCGTTGCATTTGACCTGGATTAAAGTTACTAATTAAGGGGGCTGACTAGAATAATGTAGGTAACGTGAAACGGGGTGTATTGATAATGAAGGGTAAATAGAAATAACTCTTAGGCCCACTACTTCGTAAAGTATTAGAGAAGAGAGATTGGGAGCTATCTCTATTCTCCCCTGGGTATCAAAATACACCCCGTTTTACTACAGTATTACCTACTTACTTGTTCAGTCTTGTTCTACCTACCTACTTATCTTTTTTTAAATCATTACTCTGTCTTCTACTCATTCCTCTCTCGAAGTGAATCGATGTTGTATCGGCAGAGGAATGAATTACTAATCGATTTTCTATGTAATGCTGAGTTTCACGAAAAAAACTTAAATTTTAAGTCATGATTAAACTAATTTATTACTTTATTCTACTACTAAAATATAGATTGTAATGAAAATGGAACTCAGAATTATTATTCTTCCGTCAACAAAATCGAATCGTCCAGCGATTTTGCAAGAATCGTCGCATTGTGCAACACTATCTGATTAAATCGACAGAAAAATGAGCAAATCGACTGTACCATGCAACTGTAAGGTTGACGAAAGTATAGTTTGCTTCACTGTTCATTGAGGGCTACGAAAGAGACATCCATGAATTGTGTAAAGTGGAAGCAGCAGTGGATGAAGTCCATGGGAAATATACGCTATGGTTCAACCTATCTCAGTAAAAACGGGAGACGCTACTCGAAATTAAAAATAATTGATTGTTAAATAAATTAGGCGAATTTCAGAAATAAAATTACTTACGTATGAAACAACATAGCTTGACTTTTTGCAAAACGGCACAGTAAGGCATTTTTATGTTTATTAGTACACGGCTTACATTCGAACAGCCAGAGAGCGACTGAGCCGGGATGAGTGAGTCCACCTATTAAAAACACGCGAAGTAGGTAGACTTTCGCTGTCTATCTCGATATCTGGTATGTGGTATAGACAGAGGATACGTCTGAATGACTGACGAGGGCTTCAGTAAAATGGCCATATTGGGCATTTCCCTAGGCCCTTATTAGCTGGATTTATTGATATGCGTCAAAAGATCTTTCGAATTGTAATGGTACACGAGAGTCAGTACATTTGATACTTCATTTTGCGTGACAGAGGGCTAGCCCATCGCCGCGCTGTTTTGAATACGAGAATCGGTTCATATAACGTTTGGGGTTTTGCGTAGCTCAGGGTAAGTTAGCAAAAAAACAATGAGCCGACGCGTGGTTTGGTTCCAGGAACAGAGTTCAGGTCAAGTTTTTTTGTTGCATTCCTGCGAGATGTGTAGGGATCAGAGCCGATTTGGCTGCGCGTTGAATAACTAATGAATAACTAAATAATGGAAGGTTATTATGGAACGATACGGAGAAAGCTATTATCTTGATTGCAAATATACAATTGCGTTTGTTTGGTATGAGATGGCGAGTTTGACACGACTAGTATGAATAGCATTCTAGTGGTCTTTGTCCAGCGCGCTAGCGGTCGGGAAGGCTTAATTAATCGCAACAAGCTTTTATGGTCAGCGATCAACAGATTTTGTGTATCGGCCATACCGAATGACTTGAGTGATAACCTACGGTTGATCGTAGTGAATATGCGTACACACAATTTGTAGAACGGCGGATCTGCATGGCATGGTTGAAATAAGACCCTGTGTAGTTAGTGATAAGAAGCTTCGCTTGGGCAGAGCGTGTTCGCAAAGGACGCCATTTTTTTTCAGACATGTGGGGACTATAAATACGATTGCGGGGGAAGGGAGAGCATTCAGTCTCAGCGTCTAGCTACTGAGACAGTCGTCTTTCACGATTCTAAACAGTTTTGGTCTGCCGTCTTACGCGTCTGAACTAGACGAATTGTGATTGCGAAGTTACAGTGGATTTTCGTGGGTGTCTGAAGCGCCGAGATGTACCTAGGTTCCTATCCTTTATATCAACCTACCCCAAATTCCAAAACTATCCTTGGGTCGTTAGATAAGAACTTGTAGGTAACTGATCTGAGTCTGAGTCTGGGCTTGGAGCGACCCTAAATTCCTTTTTCCTTCACCATAGGGTTCCTGGATTGGCTCTTAGGATATTCGCGGGCTAATCCTCTCCTAATTCCTTTCGAGTAGCGAGTTTTGAAATTCCCACATACACAGTCATTAAACATACAAGCACATTCAAATCAAACTCAATCATTTTCGAGTGGTGTCGATGATGGACGTGGTATAACACTAGGTTTTAGACTAGGCTAGACAGGAGTTTAGTTGCGGCTAAACCTAGGTTGGCAGGGCATAGGGAGACTGTTTGATCGATGAGGTTCCGCGGATGGAAATAACAAATTCAGAACAAAGTTAAACCGGTGTCAACACAGATAACCTATCCTGTTGATATTTTGACATTTGAGTGTTGTCGGGGACGCGCGAAGAGATCAAATTACAGTCTAAAGTTCATTGTTTAGGACCGGGTAGATTGTTTTGCTTTGCCTTGGGTCAGGTTGGATTCAAGTTGCATCTTTAAATTAAATGTAAATTTCGCTGGAGGTCTAATGTGTAGGCTGAGTCAAATATATATGATTAGGCTCAGTCGAGGACGTGCTGAGGCTAGTGGAATTCATAGATCGGAATTTACCGAAGTATGCATTTCGCTATGGTGTGGGTTAGATCTCCTAAAGCGCTAATGACTACGTTTCGATAACATCCAGCTCAAATTGCGCAGAGTTGAAGGTTTCAAAACGTTACGGACCTTTTGAGATAACCGCTAGTTCAAACCCATTTCGGAAAATCAAATCGCAATTGTGTAAACCGGTCTTTTCGGATCGTTATTGCCGTGAACCAAATATATAATTGGAACCACCACAAGCCGCTACTAGCGAGCACATGAAATATCATTTGAGTACTCACGTCGTAAAACTACGACGGATATCTATACGATATCACATACAAATATTATAAATTGTGGTCGACCACTAAAAGAAGTTCCAAGCGCCCATATATACAAAAAAATAAATGGTACCATCACACAAATACATCAACGATCGATCTGGCGCAATACACCGCTAACTGATGCGAATTACCGGCTTGCGGACGTATATGCTTTCTCTATCTAACTTGAAACTGTAACTTCCTGAACCAAATTTTGTTCGACTATTGTACGCCTAACGAACTTCTCAACGAAAGAGAAATTCGGACTTATCATTCTTAACTTACAAATTTTACAGCTGAATCGGGACATCTCTTTTTGGGGTAGGTAGAATAGACGATCATAGCTACTGATAGCGGTGGCTCGACCTTAGCCGTTTATGCCGTTACAGATTTTCTGGTGCCGAGACCGAAGGATATCCTAGATAGTCTGATACCTAGATATTCTAAAAGAATCAAGGTCTTACGCGTTACTTTTAAAAATAACACAACGTAGAAACGATTTTAAACAGTTCAGTTTTGTAAATAAGAAATAAGCAAAAAAAAATGGGCATTGTTTTCACAATTCTTCGGACGAGCTACGGCGGTTTAGTGTTCAGGAATAATGGCCGGCCGGGCAAGAAAAAACGTTAGTCGGGTAGTACAAGACGATTCACTTTCGCAGACAAATGAGATGGCGTCAGGACAGATGACTCAATTGTTATCTGAAATAGTGAATAGATTCGACAGTTTGGAACGGGGTTCAAGTACAAGTAATACTTCGAACAGACAGACTGACAGAAAGGAACTAGAGACGTTTGAACAATCGGTAGAAAACGTCAATCATGCATAGTGAAAATGACACAGAAGTTGCCGATATTCGATGGGCGGAGTTCGGTAAATCCGATGATTTTCTTAAGAGATTTAAAGGCTTATATTAAAGTCTCGGGAGATAGTTCTAGGGCTTTGATATGGGCAACGGATAGTTTGGTAGGAATTGCAAAAGTTCGAATGAGCATATACAGAGACTCATGGCGAACCTATTCGGACTTTGGAAAAGATTTCAGAGAGGTATTCTGGGGTGATAATGAACAGG
Organism: Argyresthia goedartella; assembly: GCA_949825045.1. Taxonomy (NCBI): domain Eukaryota; kingdom Metazoa; phylum Arthropoda; class Insecta; order Lepidoptera; family Argyresthiidae; genus Argyresthia; species Argyresthia goedartella. The sequence goes on along the minus strand of OX463808.1, from coordinate 15,085,330 downwards.
AATTAATTAAGCAAAGATTCCTAACTGCGAAGTTTGATTCCAAGAAAGGTCAAAGTATGGAAGAATTCTTTGCCTCTCAATTGAATAGCATATATGAGCTTACGATACCGTTTACTGATACGGAGAAAATCAACACGATTTTCAGACAGTTGCCGCGTGATATTCAGGTAGCGTTTTTTGCTAGAAAGGAACTGATGACTATACGAGATGCGGTCGAGTTCCTTCGGCATTTAGAACGGAATGTCAATGGGGAATTAAGCGCGTTGCAGAGTTCGGGGACAATGAATACGAACGACGTAAGGCGGAATAGCTACATGCGTGGGCATTATCGTGCTATGCGGGTAAATACGATACGTTATAACGCGGTGAGTCGTAGGAATAATTATAACGCAGGAACGAAGGCGCGAAACGAATTTGGGACGCGCGCTCGCAGTTATTTTCGCGGTAGAGGTAGACAGCTTCAGGCTAGTTTCAAGGCAATAGGGTTCCAAAGGGGCAATGATGTTTCAGATAATACAGAGGCAGGGCAAAGTTCAAGTGACAGGAATAATGCGATAAGTTCGAATTCAAAAAACTAGTGAACTCGCGCGGGTCGTTCGCGCTCAGATATTTATTACACTTCGGATGGACAGCCGATCAAATTGGAAAAAGGCATAGACTGTATGAATTGTGTAATTTGGATTCGAACGTGGGTGTGAATGAATTTATTCAATTATTAGCGCATAAAGCGCATGGATATGCCATGTGTTTAGATGAAAAATCGAGATTGAAATGTAGAGATCGAAATGACAGGCGTTTACATACGATATTCAGAGACGACGATTCGACTGAGTGTGGGCGCGATTTATGTAGTACATTGACATTACCTGAGATAGATGTGCGTATTGGGAATATTGTTGTAAGGAGTTTGATTGATTCGGGCAGCGAAATCAGTGTAATTAGTCGGAGAGTGTACGATGAAGTATGCAGGCAATTGGGAAAACCGACGGAAATACCGATTCCAAGTTTGAGAATCACAGGTGCATTTGGGGTCAGTAAGGAAAAGGTTGATAAATTAGTAACGTTACCATTAACAATAGGTGAATGCGTTATCGATACTCCAATGCTAGTATTAACAAGGGTGCCTAAAGATTTAATTTTAGGGTTTGATTTTATACAACAGACGCGAGCCAGTTTAATGTGTGAGGGTAATAAGAGGCTAATTATACGAAGCGCCGGGCGGATGTGTGAAATACCATTAGGTACTGGTCCTAATCAGGATTCTTGCTGTTGTACAATGGAAGTACAGAACCAAGATACCAGTAGAAAAATGATAGAGGAATATGTGAATAATTTATCAATATCTGTTGAACACAAAACAAAGTTATTGCCGGTGTTAAATAAACATGCAGAGTTGTTTAGCGATAGGGTAGGTCGGACAAATAAATATATACATGAGATAAAAATGAGAGATGAAACACCTTTCGTAAAACGAAGCTATCCCATACCGTTCGCTTATCGCGATAAAGTAACAAAACGTTTGGAAGAAATGGAACAGATAGGTATTATTAGCAGGCAATCTACGGATTTCAGCAGTCCATTGACTTGTGCACTAAAGAAGTCAGGGGAGGTCCGTATATTGCTAGATGCACGACAATTAAACACGGGAATGGTTGGGGAAGTTGAAACTACACCTTTAATGAGTGAGATATTGCAATCGGGTCGACGAATAAATTATAAAGGGGTTATTGATATCAAAGATGCGTATTTTTCTATACCATTATCAGACGAATCTAAACGATACACGGGTTTTGTATATCAAGGCAGAATTTATGTTTACAACGTTTTACCTCAGGGGTTGAAAACCAGTGTGGGTTCATTTTCGAGAGCGATGGACTTAATTTTAGGGCCAGAGGTTAGGTCATATTGTTTAAATTTTGTTGACGATTTGGCGATTTTAACTGAGGGTGACTTCGATCAGCATTTGTCTCAAGTGGACACGGTTCTGAGTAAATTGAAAGACGCGGGCTTCACATGCAAACTAAAAAAATGCGAGTTCGCACAAAAAAAGGTCAAGTTATTGGGGCATATTTTGTCTAGACAAGGTTTGCAAATGGACCCGGACAAAATTGAAACACTTAAATTATATCCGTCACCCAGAACTGTCAGGCAATTGAGGGCGTTTTTGGGGTTCATAAATTACTTTCGGAGGTTTATAAAAAATTTTGGAACGTTAACACAGCCCTTGTACAATTTATTACGGTCTGGAGTCAAGTTCGTCTGGAGTGCGCAGGTGCAGAGTGCTTTTGACGAGATAAAAAACCAATTCTCAGAAAGTATAATTTTGAGTCAGCCATTGGCGGGAAAAACGTATTATGTCCAATGTGACGCCAGCGCTATAGGAATTGGGGGCTATGTTTATCTATTAGATGATTCGGGCCAGGAACGAATTATAGGGTTTGTTCGCAGGCATTTAAGGGAGCTCAAACTAGATGGTCTGTCAGCGAACAGGAAATGTATGCAGTTATATAAACTTTAAAGCGATTTGAGATATATTAGCGGGGAGAAAAGGTTATTATTAGAACTGATCATAAAAGTTTGACGTTCATTTAGTCGTGGACTTTATTGGGGGCACGCGTAACTAGGTGGGTTATGTTTTTAGAGCAATTCGATTACGACATAGAATTTGTGCGAGGGACTGATAATCAAATTGCCGACAGGCTAAGCAGGCAAATAGCAGGACCTGGAGGCATGAATGACAGTATGAATGTTCAGCCGGGAATATTCTGGTTTCAGGCATCGAATACCGCAAGTGTTATTTCGAGTTTACGGGACATTGCGAGATTACAAAGCGAAGATGAGCGGTTAAATCGAATTAGCGGTTGTATCAGACGTAGGGTGGTAGATACGGGAACGAGAGGGTTTGATAATTACAAGCTAGTAGGTGATACGTTATATTTTCACGTGCCGAAGCGGAACGTACAGATGCTAGTAATTCCGAAATCACTACAGGAGGAACTAATTTTACACATACATGAAGAAATAGGTCACTACGGCAGATATAAAATATTAGCACTGATGAAGGACAGATATTATTTTCTTCATATGAGTAGGGTGATTAGCACGGTGATAAGAAGTTGTGACATATGTCAAAAGGTCAAACCAAGTACTAACTATTGTTAACAAGGACCAACGGTATTCCGTTGGTCCTTGTACACCGGTGTTGGCAGAAAGGTTGGGTGAGAATGTTTTCTCAGACCTTTATGGGCCATTGCCCGTAGGTAAATTCGGATATCAATATATATATATGTTGTTCAGGCCTCTCGGCACCCAATGACCTCGCAGGGGCCCATAGCTACGAGGTAGCGTAGCTATGGGCCCCTGCGAGGTCATTGGGTGCCGAGAGGCCTGAACAATTTTGGTAGCAAGAGCGTGGTTTCCTGAGATTTGCAGCCGTCAAGGGCTCCGGGAACCCACGATTTGGGACTATCAATCTGTAGGTATAGGCGGTTATTAGCTAACTTGGTGTTGTTCCTGTATCCACATGGATTGGTAGTATTGTAAGTTATAAGTCTATTGCTGGTAGTAGACAGACAGATATAACAGTTTTCCCTAAATGACCAGTTGTACTGAGATGTGACTCAGAATAGTAATTACATTACAGGTACATTGTAGGTGAATTGAAATTTGCATTGAAGTACCAGTTACCAGTTAGTCAATCTATTAGTGGTCTAGTAATGCTAATGAATGTTTGGTTAACATAGGTAGTTACATTTATTGATAGCAGGCTATGACATTGTTTTCAGTTTATAGCAATTTGTAACTTGAACTAATATTGACTATCTGTGTGTGTTATATGATATAGGGAAACTAAATTGTATTACAGAATTTATATAGATATAAAACTCGGTTTCTATTGTTTAAGGAAATCAACATTGTTTAAGTTATAGTTTAGGGTTCCCTCGTTTGGGTTGTAGACTGGAGGGTCCAATATAATTGAGTTACTGCAAATTGTGAGTAAGTATCGTTCCGATCATGTCGTTATCTGAAATACAGAAGGGTGTTTCTAAGGAACTCAGATGGTTTTCCTCCGCACACGGTCTGATAGACCGTTTAGATAGGCATGATGTGGTATTGGAGCGGTCTATGGACGTTAAGGAACGCTACAACAGGGTGCTCGAATTGTCCGCGCAGGCGGAAGCAGTTGATGGTTGCGCACCTGACAGGCTGTCACGGTTGCTAGGGGATGTCGACCAGTGTATGGAGATGGCAGCTGCTATCACGCAGAAGGCTGCGGACATACGTAGGCAGCGCGAGTCCAGCCATGGTGGTGACATTGAAGCACCTCTGCCGCATCAGGGATCGGGGACCAGGTTACCCGTTATAACTATGCCTACTTTTGACGGAGTGTCCGGTCAATGGATGAGCTTCATCAATCTGTTCGACAGTTTGGTGCACATGCGATCGGACATTACCAAGTCTGTCAAAATGGCTCAGCTGGTGGCAGCATTGAGGGGTGAGCCCAGGGAGCTAGTCGCTCATTTGACAGTTACGGAGGGTAACTATGAAACGGCCAGGCAATTGTTGGTCAGACGTTACCACAACAAACGGAGGTTGGCCGATGCCCAACTGAACCGTTTGTTTAGCATCCCGGTTGTGAACAAGGTCGGGGCCATACAGACGGAGGTTTTGAACCCGTTGTTGTCCGTCACCAAGGCCCTAGAGAATCTTGGACTTCCGGTTGGTGAATGGTCGTACCTACTGCTGTACATTGTACTTTCCCGCCTACCCGCTGACGTGCAGACTCGTTTCGAACAGTCTCACGGGCGGTCGGCCGAGGACCTGCCCGCCTTCTCCGACTTGGTCGGATTCTTGGAAGAGGAGGCTCGACGGGCAGAGAATTTGGGGTTGACGGTCACCCATCCTTCGGAGCCACAGAGAGCTGCCGGGAGCGCTGTGAGTAGGGGCCCTCCGACGAGGAAGGACCGCACCAACCGGCAGTCGTATGGGACTGTGAGTGCATTGACCCCACATAGTGAGACCTGCCCATGTTGTAGGCAGATTGGCCATGCTGTGGCCGATTGCAATAAGTTCGGGGAACTTAGGGTTGAGGGACGGCGCCGGATGGCCAAGCAGCGGAGCTGGTGTTTCCTGTGCCTCGGGCCACACATGGCTAGGGACTGCACGCGCACTAAATTGTGCGGATATTGTGTTGGGGCCCACAACAATCTGTTGTGCATGAACCGGTCCGGCCAACAGCCACCACAGGGCCGTACCCAGGGTGATACGGAATGGGGCCCTGAGAATTCGTTTGCGACTTGGAGCGCAACTCAGGGGCCAACGTCCCCACGTGCACAGGGTAGTACTAGGGTGCGGGGCCGCACTCAGGGTCATCACATGGGGGGCCCTGAGTTTTCGGTTGCGACTCAGCATCCGACTCAGCGGGCAATGGGGCCACAAGCACGCAGCCACCCAGGGGTGCAGGGCCGCACTCAGGGTCATCGCATGGGGGGCCCTGAGTTTTCGGTTGCGACTCAGCATCCGACTCATCGGGCAATGGGGCCACAAGCACGCAGCCACCCAGGGGTGCAGGGCCACACTCAGGGTCATCACATGGGGGGCCCTGAGTTTTCGGTTGCGACTCAGCATCCGACTCAGCGGGACATTGGGTATGTTGAGCAGGCCGTAACGGGCGGGTGGCATGGGACACCTTCGAGCTATGCGGGTGCGGTTCGGACGCCGCCTCAGTTGTCGCCCCGCTCGTCGCCTCGTCCTCGTCGGTCACATGTGATGGCCCCCCCGCTCATGGAGCGGCCACGGTTGAATTCACGCGCACCCCCCTTCGGGGGGCGTCGTAGGGTGGCAATGGAACCGGTGCGTGGGCCATTTGTACAATGGGACCCTCTGGCGTATAGCTGCCTACCTGATCGGTTACAGGCACAGTGGGGCCCCGGGGGCCCTCGCTAGGAATTTGCGGCCCAACAATTTGTTGCCCCCCAACCGGAGACGGTGGTGTTACCGATCGCCTCTGTGCTTGTTTGGGATTTGGCGGGCAACCCAACATACGTTCGCGCCCTATTAGATTCTGGAGCTCAGGGCTGCATTGTATCGAACGATTTAGCGAAATGGTTGGGCCTCAATATAAATAATGTATCGCTGCCGAGGAAATTGGTCCCTGTTGGGGATTACAGGGCAACCCTTCACGGGTTTTGTGATGCCTCTGAACGAGGGTTTGCGGCAGCGGTTTATTTGCGAACCGTCACCTCCACCGGGGAGGTCGACGTGCGTTTGGCTTTGGCAAAAAGCAAGGTAGCGCCTATTCGGACAAGGATGACGATTCCAAAACTGGAACTGTCCGGGGCTGCTCTTTTGACCAAACTTTTGAATCACACTCTAACAGTGTTGCGTGGGTCAGTGGTTTTGGAGGATACGGTGTACGCGTGGACGGACAGCCAGATTGTTTTGTGCTGGCTGAAGGCTTCGGTCCATAACTTAGAGGTTTTTGTTGCGAACCGTGTCTCCCAGATTGTGTCGTCTGAGGTCCCACTGACCTGGAGACATGTACCAGGAGAATTGAACCCGTCTGATTGTGCATCCAGGGGATGTCGGGCTCCTGAACTCGAGCTCGTTGCTGATCTCTCGACAGAGGCTTTCATTGCTTGTTTGGATAGGTTTGTTTCTCGAAGGGGACTTCCAACTTTGATCCGCTCTGATAACGGCACTAACTACATTGGTGCGGAACGATGCTTACGAGAGATAGTCAATTTTTTGAATGTAAACAAAGTGGATATAGGAACGGCCCTCTCCCGTCGGGGTATACAGTGGACCTTCAGCCCACCGAGTTGCCCCCACTGGGGTGGGATTTTTGAGGCCGTAGTTAAGTCAGCGAAGACGCACTTAGGGCGTATAGTAGGTCAGACCGCGCTGACTTTTGAGGAGCTCGCGACATTGTTTTGTAAGATCGAGGCCGTTCTCAATTCGCGACCGTTGTGTCCGCTCAGCTCGGATCCAAATGACCTGGAGGCTCTGACCCCAGGCCATTTCTTGATAGGACAGCCACTTAACGCGTTGCCCGAGCACCCCTTCGAGGGAGTGAAATTGTATCGGTTGTCAAGGTATCAGATGTTGCAGCAGTTTACTCAGAATTTCTGGAAGCGTTGGTCGCTCGAGTATCTGCATATCTTACAACAGCGCCTTAAGTGGACTGACAAAACCAGCCCCCCTAGTGTTGGTGACCTCGTGCTGGTTAAGGATGCTAACCTACCGCCACTACGTTGGCGCAGGGGGCGCATTGTTAACTTGTTCCCTGGCAAGGACGGGACCCCCCGGTCTGCAGAGGTTCTAGTAGGAGGCTCGGTTCTAAAACGAGCGGTAGCAACGTTGTCTCGGCTGCCCGTAGATTAAGGGACAGGTGGGTGCCTGTCCGGGCGGGTGAACCACGCTCTGCTACCAAATTGTTCAGGCCTCTCGGCACCCAATGACCTCGCAGGGGCCCATAGCTACGAGGTAGCGTAGCGATCGGATGCCAAGAAGTAAGAACGTCGGCGATTCACCGAGCTAAAGTAAATAGATTCTATCTGACCTGGTCTGTGCTTCGTTCCCGTCAAACACCTGTCTCTCTGCAAGGCCTGGGTGCACCCTAGGCTCTTCTTGGTAGACAGGTTCTTCAGCCAACCAGGTATGGCTGGCAGGCCAGCTTCGACAGCACAGTGTTCCAACACAGGTTATGTTACGTAAATGCGAACTTTATCTGGTTCCGGGAACCACAATACACTCAGCTATATAGACAATCCTGAGGGGAGCCCGAATACGATTCCAGATGGCTTACGATTTAATTTCAATGCCCTATACCAATACGCGTTCCATCGCGAGGGCTTTTCGTCTGTCAGTTGTCAAAAACTGCTAGGTTGGCAGCTCCGTCAAATTCAAAATGGCCGTTCCGAAACCATCGATCGAGTATCGATTTTGAATCGAACATATGTGATTCAAGACGTGTACAGTAAAGTAATAAAATTATATCCAATGCGAAAAGTGACAAGTAGGAGCGTGCTCGCTTGTACAAAGAGATTTCATAGGGAAATACCTATCGAAACTATAATTACGGACTCAGGACCACAGTTCATATCGAAAGTTTGGGAATTTGGTGTCAAACAGCTAGGGATTCGGGTCACTCATACGTCGGTGTATTGTCCAAATTCTAATAGCGTAGAAAGAGTGAATCGCGTGCTAGGTCGACTAATTAGAACTTATTGCGGCGGAAGTAATCGTAGTTGGGTCGACGTGTTACCGGACATTCAGAATTGCTATAATATTATCGAGCACAAGCACAGGCTTTGCGCCTAATGAGTTAGCGTTTGGTAGGCGGGAACCGTTAACTATTGACAAGGAATTAGGCGATGAATGGTTATTAGGTCATAGTGCGCGAGATACGGAACAGGTGCGGAATGTAGCGTTAGAAAACTCTAAAAGTTCTAGTGAACGACGTAAGCGACAGGCAGACAAACGGCGTAAGTTAGAAGTCTATCGTATAGGTGATTATGTGAACTTAAGACTTTTGTGCGTTCAAATAAAGAACATGAAATCATGCGGAAATTTTCTTTGTTGTATAAAGGGCCTTATGTTATTTCGGCAGTGGTATATCCGAACTGTTATACTTTAGTAGATCCGGGTTCAAATGAGATATTGGGTAACTTCAATATTATAAATATAGCCAGGTATTATGTGAGGACGAATAAGGGCGTAAATAAATAAGATAGTGTATACAAGTTATATAATTAAGCTGTAAGCTGTAAATTTGAGTAACTACTTTGTAGATTTAAGGATCTGGCATGGTTTAGAAAGGAACAAAAACAAAAAAAAAATAACAAAAAAAAATAATTGTATATATATAGTAATACGAATTAGGATATGTTGCGGGTAAGCGAGGTTGTATAGTTAGATAGATAAATAAGATAAGACAGGAGAGAGCTCAATCGAGTTGTGTAAATATTATATACATAATTGACAGATTCATCGGTCTGTGTACATGATTTGAGATGCCCGTACATATAGAGTAGATATGGACAAAGCATGTTTAGCATAGTGGTAATGAGATCCTTGCGCCATGTTTAACTGAGATAAACAGTGTCTCAAGGTCTGGGAGGGGGCTGTAATGGTACACGAGAGTCAGTACATTTGATACTTCATTTTGCGTGACAGAGGGCTAGCCCATCGCCGCGCTGTTTTGAATACAAGAATCGGTTCATATAACGTTTGGGGTTTTGCGTAGCTCAGGGTAAGTTAGCAAAAAAACAATGAGCCGACGCGTGGTTTGGTTCCAGGAACAGAGTTCAGGTCAAGTTTTTTTGTCGCATTCCTGCGAGATGTGTAGGGATCAGAGCCGATTTGGCTGCACGTTGAATAACTTATGAATAACTAAATAATGGAAGGTTATTATGGAACGATACGGAGAAAGCTATTATGTTGATTGCAAATATACAATTGCGTTTGTTTGGTATGAGATGGCGAGTTTGACACGACTAGTATGAATAACATTCTAGTGGTCTTTGTCCAGCGCGCTAGCGGTCGGGAAGGCTTAATTAATCGCAACAAGCTTTTATGGTCAGCGATCAACAGATTTTGTGTATCGGCCATACCGAATGACTTGGGTGATAACCTACGGTTGATCATAGTGAATATGCGTACACACAATTTGTAGAACGGCGGATCTGCATGGCATGGTTGAAATAAGACCCTGTGTAGTTAGTGATAAGAAGCTTCGCTTGGGCAGAGCGTGTTCGCAAAGGACGCCATTTTTTTTCAGACATGTGGGGACTATAAATACGATTGCGGGGGAAGGGAGAGCATTCAGTCTCAGCGTCTAGCTACTGAGACAGTCGTCTTTCACGATTCTAAACAGTTTTGGTCTGCCGTCTTACGCGTCTGAACTAGACGAATTGTGATTGCGAAGTTACAGTGGATTTTCGTGAGTGTCTGAAGCGCCGAGATGTACCTAGGTTCCTATCCTTTATATCAACCTACCCCAAATTCCAAAACTATCCTTGGGTCGTAAGATAAGAACTTGTAGGTAACTGATCTGAGTCTGAGTCTGGGCTTGGAGCGACCCTAAATTCCTTTTTCCTTCACCATAGGGTTCCTGGATTGGCTCTTAGGATATTCGCGGGCTAATCCTCTCCTAATTCCTTTCGAGTAGCGAGTTTTGAAATTCCCACACACACAGTCATTAAACATACAAGCACATTCAAATCAAACTCAACCATTTTCGAGTGGTGTCGATGATGGACGTGGTATAACCCTAGGTTTTAGACTAGGCTAGACAGGAGTTTAGTTGCGGCTAAACCTAGGTTGGCAAGGCATAGGGAGACTGTTTGATCGATGAGGTTCCGCGGATGGAAATAACAAATTCAGAACAAAGTTAAACCGGTGTCAACACAGATAACCTATCCTGTTGATATTTTGACATTTGAGTGTTGTCGGGGACACGCGAAGAGATCAAATTACAGTCTAAAGTTCATTGTTTAGGACCGGGTAGATTGTTTTGCTTTGCCTTGGGTCAGGTTGGATTCAAGTTGCATCTTTAAATTAAATGTAAATTTCGCTGGAGGTCTAATGTGTAGGCTGAGTCAAATATATATGATTAGGCTCAGTCGAGGACGTGCTGAGGCTAGTGGAATTCATAGATCGGAATTTACCGAAGTATGCATTTCGCTATGGTGTGGGTTAGATCTCCTAAAGCGCTAATGACTACGTTTCGATAACATCCAGCTCAAATTGCGCAGAGTTGAAGGTTTCAAAACGTTACGGACCTTTTGAGGTAACCACTAGTTCAAACCCATTTCGGAAAATCAAATCGCAATTGTGTAAACCGGTCTTTTCGGATCGTTATTGCCGTGAACCAAATATATAATTGGAACCACCACAATCCACTACTAGCGAGCACATGAAATATCATTGAGTACTCACGTCGTAAAATTACGACGGATATCTATACGATATCACAAACAAATATTATAAATTGTGGTCGACCACTAAAAGAAGTTCCAAGCGCCCATATATACAAAAAAATAAATGGTACTATCGAATAAAATAAATGCGAATTACCGGCTTGCGGACATATATGCTTTCTCTATCTAACTAGAAACTGTAACTTCCTGAACCAAACTTCGTTCGACTATTGTACGCCTAACGAACTTCTCAACGAAAGAGAAATTCGGACTTATCATTCTTAACTTACAAATTTTACAGCTGAATCGGGACATCTCTTTTTGGGGTAGGTAGAATAGACGATCATAGCTACTGATAGCGGTGGCTCGACCTTAGCCGTTTATGCCGTTACAGAATTACCTATGTCACATTATTATTGGTTCCAGGACCAACGATCATACATTTTTGTCGATCTTCAATTTGCTCAATTTCGTAAATTTTAAAGATACACTATTTTGCTTTATATCCAACCCAGATTATGATACGCACGAATTGTGTCGTTTAGCGACAGTTAGTACGGGAAGAGATAATTATCGTTGTGGAAAATTGAATTCGTATCAGCAGTGGGGTCAATGGCCTATATTGTCTCACTAAAACGATACAACTATAGTTTTACATATGAATAGTTTTAATCCAACTAATATTATAAATGTGAAAGGAGCTATGTTTAGATGTTTGGATGTTTGTGTGTTTGTGCCTCAATCACGCTAAAACGGCTGAACGGATTTAAATAAAATTTGGCACAGAGATAGTTAATGAGCTAGTTTAACATAAAAGATACTGACCATCTCAGTAAATGATAAATCCTAGAAACACGGAGATGAAGTTGCCGGCATCAGCAAGTTTAACCATAAATGTCGAGGTACCTAACTTAGTTTACTACAGACACCTTTCTCAGAACTAGAAAACAGGCCATAATGGGATCCTACGACACAGGATTTTCCTAGTGTGGGAACCACACACTTTTCCTAATTAGGACGTAAAACCAGCATCAACTTTTAAATATATACTCCTTCAAGTATGTGTATACTTTTTACTATATTTTTTTTCTTTCTATCTTTCAGTGGTATGTATTCAAAGATATTTTAATTTCTACACCAAGAATGGTCACTTTTACCGTGAAACACCGTTTCATAGTTGGTAAAGTTCATGTTTTCTTCTGATATAATAGCGTCATATTGCTCTAACCAATAACCATATCTAACCATTGTCGGTTGTACTCTGACCGCATAATTTTGATCGTTTCGCTATATTATATTTGGGTGGGTTCATTTGATTCGATGGTGGTTTGGTTTCGCTTTATTATATTCGAGTAGGTTTATTTGGTTCATGAGATTTCTATTCTAAATGCCACACCACACACGAAGAAATGTCTTTATCCTATTTTTTTCAGATCCATCATAAGCAAATGCAATTGATGGAAATTTTATAATAATGGCAAATTTTATAGCCTAGAGCTAGAGAATGAAGGAAAATAAATACTGAGCTGACTGGCTAGTGGAGAGGCACTAGAACAAAGAGGTCTGGAACCTTTTACTCAACCTACAGCTTGTTTTTTCTTGTTAGTTGGATCTATTAAAATTGTTATTAAAGTGTTTCTTAAAACTGTCTAATTTTGTGTATTCAAATTATGTTATCTGCACACGTATCATAAACCCTCTTTACTGCGTACAAAAACCGCACGTTACGATCAGCATAATGTTAAACTACTTGGTAAAAACTCATTTCTTATCTGAAAATAAGGCTTCGGCTCGTTTCATAAACCCACTCTCGAGTATTAATGGCCTTAATTATGTAGCAGTCGTATTAACGGATAGTTGCGATCTAAAATAGAAATATTAGAATAAGCCACACTTCTGAATCGCGTAAGCTTAAAATAAATCACTTTTAAAAATTTATCAATCACAACACGACTATTTCACACGAGCTATCTGTTATTGCGACTTTACGCTGTGTTCTGATGTTTATTTTTTTTTGCAAAAGCAATTGAAATTCCTCGATGTTGATTTTCATGTTAAGGTTACTTATATTGTTTTATGAAAGATAGTAGCGCCCTTATTTTTTTTCCTGGTTTTGTGGCCACGCTATACCAAGTATTTACTATAATATACTTGAATGTGGATTCAAATTATATTAATCTATAGAAGTATCAATACTCGACGACCCGAATAGCCGAGTCGGCAGTGATCCTGCCTACGAAGCCAAGGGTCCCGGGTTCGAGTCCCAGTGGGGGCAAATATTGGTTTGACGAGAACGGTGTTTGTACCCTAGTCATGGTTGTTTATCTATCTAAGCATAATATTTATCTATAGAAGTATGTGTATCGTTGTCTAGTACCCAAGATACAGGGAATCCTAGTTTGGGGCTAGATCAATGTATGTAAATAGTGTCCAAGGTATTTATTTTTCAGTAATTAAATATACAGACATTTTTATTTTCCGAATGCCAGTCTAAAAAATGTAAAGTATAAAAATTTCAAAATACTAGTTTAGTAGTTACCAGCATAAGATTATTTGAATTAGCTGCGGTTTGGTAGGTTCATGTATAAGACAGAGTCTACAAGCATACGTAAAGCTTCGGATCGCGGTGCAGTTTTGTCAAATCCACACTACTAGATGCCACCTAACAACGATGGACTATATGTGGTAACTGTATTATGACGTAGTGCGCATTTCTCTGGACTGGACCTGTATGTATACTTATATTATAATGCAAATAAGAACAAAAAAGTAATAAAAAAGTTATTGAATTGACAACATTTCAAATTATAAACCCCCAAATTTGAATAGCTAATTCGAAATTTGGTCGAGAGCTTAAGGGATTTTCATTTTACCAATTTCCAAAAATTTTATTTTTCATATTTAAATACATTTTTAAATCACGAGTTTTTGGAAAAGTTGATGTTGGCATAATGGACCATGTTACCTTTGCGAGAACATAAAAAATGACATTGTCAAGGCTGTGACTTTGCCTGTCCCATAAAGTTAAAAAAAAAACAAAGGCTGCGTTCGGTTTGAACGTCTCAGTTGACGCCCGCCGTGAGCCCACCTTACATGCTAACTCTTTTTTTTCAGGCGTAGAACTTGTATAGTGCTATTCTTCTGTTAGTTTTATGCGGGTGTGGGTGGACGCTCAAACAAATCGAACGCACGGTTATGCTAAATACGACACAAGTTAGATGTTATGGTGACTATTGACAGCTAGTGTCAGCTAGTATTTTTTTAATGCTAGGCAATGGTAATGTAGTTCTTCTGCCTAAATCCTCGATATCTGAATTATTTTCAAAACGAATGAATAGAAAAATATATTTAAATGTGTTTCGGATCAAGCATTCAAATATATCTCCATGGACATTAAATCTTTTTACCTAAACAAAAATGAAATGTTGTCAATTGCCAATTTATACAATTTATTTTATCTGGCATATCTTCCCTAATACTATAAAAAAATATATTTAGAAAATAGATTTTCTTTTATATAGATGGTGTACACTTTGGACATATAAGATAAAAAAACTGGTGTTTATTGACATCCAGGTGGGAAATTACGGGTAGATGAAGGAAAATATATGAAATAATTAATTGTTACCATTTAGAATATTTACAAAAATTGTTTTAACGCCTACCAAAATGAAACAGCAACAACCAGAATCTATGTTAATCTATAGACTTGTATTTAGTGTTCATCAGAAGCTTTCTGCCCTTGACTCGGCATAAAGTAGACATATTTTACAGTAGTGGGATAAAAATTCGGTCAAGTTCGAGTCGGAATCGCTCGTGAATGGTTTCATACACAAGGACTTGTGCACTATTTATAAACTTTTCTGTCCTGCTTATATTTTCTGGAAGAAAGCACTCTTTAGAGATAAACTGGCCTTTGTCCATAAATTATCTTTGAGCAATGAAATATTAAATAATATTTTTTTACAAAACAGCCAACTTCAAGAGACTTCACCTATAAAAAAATTGAGATCTAAATGGGTGCCAAGTTCTGTAGATAATCCTGATAATCAATTTCGTCAAACAAAAAGAATGGCTTGGCCGTTGGACACACTAAAATATGACTTGGCACTTGAAACACCAATCTTCGCTCTACCTGATCCACGTACAGGAAGTAGACCCAACGTCCTCCACTCCACTCAATCCAGTTTTCAAAAACATGGTTATAAAAATGTAATTCATGGCAGTGTCAAAATATTAGGGAGAAGCAAAATGGAATCGGCAGTATCTAACTGTAATGATGATAAATGCTTTTTTCAGGGATGATTATCTAATTAAACAAAACTTGAGAGCATTCATACCAACATTTAATGTTACCAGAATGGGTGTGATGCGTAATGAGCCCCCTGAATGGTCTGAAGAGAAAATGATCGATAACATCTCAGTTCCTACTGGCTGTAGAAAAGTAATTAAAGCGAGACGAAGCCCAGTCAAATGATGGTTCTCACTTTTGATGGGCAGGTACTTCCTCAGAGGATTTTCATATGCTATAATGCTCTGCCTCTGGAAATCTATACCCAAATATTCCGTGTTAAAACTGCAGCCGTTTTCAAATTGTAACAATAATTCTCAATATCAGAGTGACATTATATTAAAAACGTACCTAATCTCTTTCAAACTCAGTACCAATCAAATTAAAACCTTGTACACCAAGCTCAAGAACTGAAACACCAAAATTTCATCAATCTTCAATTTTGGAGATTTGTTTTCCCTATATTTTTTTATTGAAACGAGGAAAAAACACATATCTATCTCTGTTATGTAAGAGCTCTTATTTGAATGAATCGGTTGAGGAGGTCTCAGATCAGTCTTACCACCACCATAGAGTAATGTACCAACAAAATGCATCAAATATATAAAAAAATTACATTTAATAACACCATGAGTGCATATTATAACCGATATGTATTGAAAAAAGGTATCTGGACCCACCACCATAATAGAAATGCAACTAATTTATTTTCTATGATTTTTGATAAAATCCAAATAATGTTATTTGGATTTTATTAATTTAAAATTTGTGGCCTGGCATAGAGAACTTCAAAAACTTAGAACGTAAAAACATGTTTCACAGTAATACACGAACTTTACAAAGCGATGTTCAGACACGCCCTCCGCAAAAAAATACCCTTGATAAATTCACTCATAACGTGAAGAGTTCTTTTAAAAATACTATTTCCCACTGAAGTTCACGCTGCTAAACGGACTATTTTTGCGACTGTAGCGCCCTCTCACATTTGCGGCTTGAATCAACTGAGTTTGATGTGATGAGGCTATCGCGTTGCTCACAATCTTGTAAAATAAGCATCCTCGTTACATTGTATAACTAATCCTGTATTTTCCTAATTAACCTGAAGATGGCGCGTAAGAGGGGGCGGCTTTACCTATTGTGTGTTGCAGAATGTAGATTATGTGCGCAATGGGAGATGAAAAATAAACCAGGCACTCAATTACTCCTTGTATGTTATTCACTTTTATAGGAAGATAATTGATGTTTAACCGGGACCGGGGCGGTGCCGGGCCGGACGAGGCAACAAAGCGGAAGTAAAGATTAAAACAACAAAAGCAACCAATATGTGTCCGAGAGACATCTGTCACAGATTAATATAAAGCATATCTAGTACATATGTCTAACATGAGAAGACAATTTTCAATTCTTCCCCCTAAGGATGCTTTTTATTGCAAATTGTAAACATACAAACAATAACAATATTCCAGAGGGACTCTACACTTATGATGCAAAATCAATATAATTTACAACATTTCAGAGTGACTACACTTATGATGCAAAATAGTATAATTTACAACATTTCAGAGTGACTCTACATATAAGATGCATAATCAATATAATCTACATTTCAGAATGACTCTACATATAAGATGCATAATCAATATAATTTACAACATTACAAGAATACAAGAATACAAGAAAGTTTATTTGTTGAATGTGGGTAAACAGAGTTGTTAATGATAAATATATAGTTCACCACACTCTACCCTAAGGGCCTACAATATTAAATTAAATTAGAATACACATGAAATGTTCCGCAATTAAATGATATAATTTAAATATACAAAAATGTTACAAAATTTCTATTAATAGCTAACTTTTTACTGTCCGTCTAGGAATTCCTGTACACTATAGTAGGCTAATTTATATTGGAAGATAAATTTTTGGTGTCATACCAAACACATTTTTTTGAAATAGAGCGGTTGAGTGCCGCGGGATGCTTAATTTAATGTTTCTTAGAGACTTAAATCTGATAAAAGAATCCTAGTTGTTTCTAACATAAACAGACATTTCGTAAATACATAACGATGGTAGAATCAAAAAATTTAATTTGATGAAATGTGGCTGACATGCGTCTGTTTGTTTTATATAGACATATTGCTCTAAGACATCTCTTTTGTGCTTTGAAAACCTTGTCCTTATCCGTTGAGTTACCCCAGAATATAACACCATATTTGAGAGTCGAAGCCACGTAAGCGTGATATGTCGATAGCAACGCAGTAAGACTTTAGCGAGCATAAATAGTGCATATGAAAATTGGTTCAACATTGTGCAGAAATCATCAATATGTGTTTTCCAAGTCAAGTGTGAGTCAATCGTTAATCCTAAAAATGTTGTGTCATCGATGTCGTTAATTTTTTTCGTACCATAGTGAATGTTAAGTTTATTTTTTATTGTATTATTATTGTTTCAAAATGTCACGATATTAGTCTTATTTAAATTAACTACAAGATTATTTTGTTCGAGCCATTCAATGATATTATTAAGGGAATTATAAATGTCAGCTTCATAAGCATTTATATTTTGGCCCTCAGCAATATCATCAGCAAACATGACAATAGATTATCGTAAATCGTAAATCGTTTATATTTAAATGATAAATAGCAGTGGTCCCAAAATGGTACCGTGTGGTACGCCGTATTGTACTGTCCTTAATTCAGAATTATTTTCTGTCTTTGTTGTTTCGCATATTTTCGACATTTCAGTTAGTTGTTGCGCGGATAGCATTTAATAAGATCAGGTACTATTTTTTTTTGTTGGAGGGGGAAAAAATGGAATTACCCTTGCCCAGGAGTCAGACCTCCCTGCTATGTCCGGGTCCCCACATATTGAGCAGGCATCAGCTCGTGTGGTATACGGACTAAAAACAACCCCTTTATGTTTACAGTTATCTGTCTAAGACTTTACTGTGAGCCATGGTAAGATCAAGCACATTACCTCGGACGCCATACATGTAGAGTTTATTTATGAAAATGGCATATAATCAAACGCGTTGGTCATGTCCATGTACAATGCTGATATAGGAGTTTTATTATCTAAATTGGTTACTACACGAAAGAGGAAATCATAAATAGCTTGATCTATTGTTTTATTTATCCGAAACCCTTTCTGTTCTTTTCTAAATATTTTTTGCTTTCGAAATAGACCTCTTCTATAAATAACTCTTTTGAACACTTTGGAGAATATTGGAATAAATGCGACAGGTCTATAGCAGGACATATTTTCTCTGTCATCTTTTTTAAACAATGGCTTAATAATTGTGGTCTTGAGCTTTTCAGCGATTTATGACATGACTTAAGACCGGTGATATGATTGACACTACATGCTTTATCACTTTTTTACATATATCCGTACTATTTGTATCCTCGATTTTTTTAATTATTTGATATACTTCAGCAGTTCAAGTGGGTTTAAAAAATAAATAATTAGGGATGGAAGTTAGTTTTGTTCTGCTGTTAGTAGTTTTGTTCTCCTGTTAGTACCCTCACCCTTTTTTTGTTGCACTAATTGATCTATATAAAAATCAGCATGGAATTTGGTGGGGAAAGTACACTACTTGATTCTACCAGTGCTGGCGGCTGCCGTAAATCCATGGTCCCTATTGCCTGTGTTGACTTCAATAACACTGAGATTCTTCTCGGGTGAAGACGAAAAGATTAGTAATATCATGTTCGAATCGTTGACAACGTATGGAGGGTATGGAGTTGTGATGAGCACTGCTAGTATCATATGCAAGTTCATAGTTAACATGAATGAGGAGTTTGAAAAGCGAAAGGCGCCTACGGCAAGGATGAATTTGGAGGCGCAGCTAGTTTTATTGGAGTGCTAACAAAAGTGCTATTCAAAACTGTGGCAGCATTGACCAAATCAGTAAATCTCGCAAAGCAAGGAGTTGTGGGTCCTGCCAAAGCTTTCACATATGCTGAAGAATGGTGCTTAAAGTTGTTCACTAGAATGCTACAGTACGCTAAGGACGGACTGCAATGGGTTGGTAGACAGATTTCCAATTGAAAGCTCGTTAGGATCGGGCATAATACGCTTGTTAGATTTTATTTCTTTAATACTTTCTTTTGGGGCATTTCTTCCATTATTTAAATTATTATTGATTATTTTTCAGGCAGCTTTACATTTATTATTTGAGATTTGCATGAAATTTGGGATTTTCGCGTGAGTTTTATTATTCTTTTAAATCTTTTGGAATATGTTTTGAAGTTATATTTATTGATTTTGTTTGGAGTGCGTCTTTATGTCCATAATAGCACCCTTTTTCTTTTTGTGCATAGTTGAATACCCTTAGAGATCCACCACAGTGGTCGTACGTTACTAGAGTATTTTATTTTTATTGTCGGAAAGCACAGGCCATACACTATCGCAAAAATTTCGTGGAACTCATTTAATGCAACATTGGAATCAGAACTCGTTAATGACTCATAAAAGCTTAGATTTGACAGACACTCTTTTTTGTTAAGGTTGTCTATATGGTACTATCGTTTTATCACAGACCAGAGTTCAAGCGTACAAACAGTATTTTCTTATAGGCCATTTCAATTTCTGTCCGGTATTTTCCGAGAGCGCTAGTTCTACTATTTGCCCTATGCATTCTCTAATGTTTTGAATGAAATTGTCAAGACAAGCCCCACTACTCAAACGTGTAGGTTCGTTGAATGTAAGTCCCAAATTGTAATTGAATAGTAATTGTTCAAAATAAACCGCATACCTGTACTGTTGAAGACGATCTATGTTGAAATCTCCACATATTATAGTTTTTCGTCTTCCATGGCATATTCTTGACAACAGGTTTTTGAAAAATGTATCGTAAGTCGCTACGTCATATATACATTTCCTATAAATACAGATTACATTTAGGTTATGGTCTGGAAGTATTATAATGTTATACCACAACACTCTATTATATTTTGCATATTAAAATCGGTTTAGTCATGAATCTGAAATTTAAGTTATTTTTTTTACAATTAATGCTATACCACTACTCCTATTACTTCTGGCAGAATATGCAACCAGTGTATAGTTTACAACACCCAGTGCTCTAATATCGGTTTTTATCATATAATGCTCTGTAATGCTTATTACATCCACTGAAGTTCTGCTAATTCTAAATTCATCTAGGTAAATGGATAACATGTCTGATTTATTTATAAGTCCATCAATATTTTGGTGGAACAAACGTATGACGTTATTCACGAAAAAGTCAGTATTGTTACGCACTTCTATTCCAATTTTATTACAACTAGTTATCTGTTCAATGTCAGTATCACTGTTTGGTTGAGGAATTGTATAACAGCATTTTTTTGTTTACCAAATGCGAAGTCCGTTTGAGTTCACTTCACAGTTCACACAAATGGCATTGCTCAGCTGCTTTATTATGTGCATTGAACTTTTCTTTATAATCCATTCGTAGAATTTCCCTGAGGAGTTATTGACACATGAAGATCGATTTCAGTACATGGATTTTTTTCCTGAGTGGTAGATCGACAAATGTGCAGTTTTTAAATGTACTTACAATGAATATTATTTCATAATTCAGCTTCTTTTCTTTAAAGTAATGACTATAGGTTACTCTTGGGATTATTATATTGTGTTCTGTACTTTTTGTAGCCAGGCAGGCAGTTTGAATTGGAACTCAGTGGGGTTACATTCATTTGTTCCGGATAGCAACACGACATAATCATCCATCGTTAGTGTTGATATTTCTTGTTCTTCTGCTATTAATGATATTTTTTAGCTTCACTTGCGGTTTAACAAAACAGGTAACAAGAATTTCTTGTCTACGTAGCTGCTGGAATGTTTTTGGAGATGTCTTTCTTGTTGAGCAGCTTGTTCCGGGGTGTCCGGAGCTATGAGACTGATATGACTGAAAGACTGATAAACTGATAGTAAAACTGTATTGAAAGACTGGTAGAAGTAGGATGGATGATGTAGTGAGTAAATGAGAGTGAGAACGCGACGCTCGCTTGATGGCTATACACGAACTGACCTAAAATGTAGGAAATTACAAGAAGTGCAAAATTGACTGAATTTATATAAATGGTAATTCTGCTCATGTACGTGTTAGCTCGTACATATTCCCGGGCGAGAAAAATGGGGTTAGTAAAGATGAATGCTGATATGATACATGATGATAGAACAATTTATAGCTTATGACTAAAATATTTCATTTTGTTAGTAGCTTATGATTAAAATATTGTCCCATTTTCTGATTCATTACACAATTTTTTAAATAAAACGATCATAACATGGCAAAAACTAAGAATCTACATGTACATCAGATATTTTAAAAACTGGTCGATTCACTATTGGGGAGGAACAAGTGTCTTTCATCAACACTCGCGCACTTTGCTCGTTAGTAAAAAGAGTGCGTTTGGCTGGTCCCGGCACACGCGCACTTCTCTTTGTGAATTCACTGTAATGTTCGGTGCACTGTACACTGGTGGACGCTGCCGACGCGGACGAAGCCGCCGGTAGCTCCGCTACGGCCGCGACGGGGACAGTCGTGAGCCGGCAACTGAAGCGCCGCCACGCCCACGCCACGACGATAACTGCTACCAGGGCGAACAATATATATATCGCTGCATAATGATGGATATCGTTGGACGAAACTCCGACTGCTAGAGGCTCACTCTGTTTCATGATTTCAATATTATGTTCGATATTTTGAAGCTCCTTCTGATTATATTTTGAATCGACTCTGTCCACGTTGGATGTCGATGGATCTGGTAATGATATATTGATAATATGATTTATCTGTGAAATCTCTGGTAATTCTATTTTAGCACTTACGTTAATCTGAGTGACTTCGTGTCTATGTGAATACATAAAAAAATCAGCTGTTTTGATAACGCATCCTTGATCTATATTGAAGAACCCAACGTGAGTCATTGTGAGTGGGGTAATCTGATCGCCACATAAGAGTTTCAATTGACACTGCTGGCAACAAAAATAGATGTAGGAATTTACTTTGTTTTACTCTATCCATTGATTGCTGCAGGGTCGTGTTATCGTATTACATCTTCTTGTGTTTGATAATACTTCACAGAAACTTTTTTCGTCCTTGATGATATGAATCGGCCTCTTGATATGGCATAGAATATTTTTTGGATCTTTATGTAATCAAGACCTTATTTCCTGCATATACAACTGCATGCATGGTCAACTGCGACGTAATTCGACACTGGGACTATTGTTATCTCTTTATTGCCTATCAGTTGGGGAATCGGAATGACCTTTGAAATTTCATATGTATCGTCCCCAATGAGGGGTATTTTAATTTCAAATATTATAAAGTTGGCTGTAACTCTTGCACGCACTTGTAGTAAGTTATATATCTCTGATAAACTGTCTGTTTTCTTGATTGGTAACGACAAGTCCTTTGGGAGCTGCTCAGATATCACACCAAGCTCATGTCGTAATTGATCCGGGGTAAGTAAATGGAAATTGAATTTGCCATTATAAATATTTGTCACGGCGTCAAGTAACATCTGATGAATATTTCTTAAACTGATTAAAATATTGTTTGCAATCATAACCGTTGACAAAAAATCACTGATAAGCGAGACATTCTGTACTCCTGATTTTATCTGCTCAACGACATTTTCGATATCGTTAAGTTTCTTGTTAATTAACTTATGATGCTTGTCCATCATGCCTTCTGTTCGTTTCAGCATGTTAAACTCTGCTTCCACTACCGAAGTTTGATTTTTCCAGAGTGCTGAAAGGTGGTGCTGATTCGTCTTGATAAGGTTTATATCTTGCTCATATTTTTCCGCAAAACGCTCATCCAGGACGCCGAACAGGCTGTTAGCTATATATCCTATTCCATTGACCAGGCCACGGCGCCGCCGACGAAGCAACGTTTGGGAATTATGATTCATAATGATATCATAATAATATTGAGGTTCAGTGGCCTCATGACGCAGCTGTAACATGATGCCTTCGCAATGTGACTGCAACTGTATTTTTCTGCACATATTACTCAGGTATGTTATGTACTTTTCAAGCGCCATATTTCCTTCTTGATAAGGTTGAATATCATAATAGACAACTAGGCGCCAATCGTCTCGAATTAAATTCATGTCATTAATACGATCGAAATACAGGGTATTGTTGTTTTGTAGTGGAGATATACTGTAGGCGCAGTTTATAGATGGTACTGCTAAAAACATTAAAAATAGGGCCATGAGTACAGATGATAAGACTGATGATGTCTTTCTGATTCTTGATTTAGGATTAGGTTTTAGCTCTTCATTCTGATTGACTGGTAGAATCGCAAGTTTGATAACGGGTCTTTTCATGAAGCCACTCTTCGTTTTCAGGGTTACAACTCTCACTAAACCATCTCCGCCGGGATGCAGTTGTACTACACGGCCTAAGACCCATTTTCCTGGGGGGAGGTTTTCATCCTTGATTATTACTACGTCATTTAACTTGATATTGGGGTGAGTCTGACGCCACTTGCTTCGTGATGAGAGTTGTGTTAAATATTTCACGCCAACGACTCCAGATATCACGGAATCTCTTCTGAGTAAGATGCCACCTTGTTCTTAGAATTTTCTCAGTATCATACAGGGTCAAAATGGGACCGCTTGCCAAAAAGTGGGATGGTGTTAAGAAATTTAAGTCGTCGGGGTCTTCTGTCAATGTGCAGAGTGGGCGTGAATTGAGGCATCCTTCTAGTTGGCTTAGGAGCGTGGTAAACTCTTCGTAAGTCAGGTTCTGATCACTTATCACTCTTTTCAGATGGTGTTTTAGGCTTTTTACTGCAGCCTCCCAGAGTCCACCTGCTGAGGGCCAGGAGGGTGCGTTGAAGTGCCATTCGATGGCCATGCTTGCTATCTCTGCCCGAAATTCTTGATTAAATAGTGTATAATGTATAATCAATGTATAATCTTGATAGTTCTTGAAGTTCTGCGAATTCTTGTTTCAGAACTTTATTGGCTCCTATAAAGTTCGACCCCTGGTCACTGTAGAGATGCCCTGGCTGACCCCTCCTAGCGGTTAATCTTTTCAATGCAGCAATAAAGGCCGACGTTGTTAAATCGGAGACTAGCTCTAGGTGTACGGCTTTAGTAGCCATACACACGAACACTGCCACGTATCCCTTCGTGGTCTTGATACCAAGGCCCTTGTTGGCTTTGACGTTGACATGGCCAGTGTAATCGACGCCACAGTGATAAAATGGGCGCGATGCGTTGGTGCGTGCTGATGGTAAGTCTCCCATTAACTGAGGGTGAAGAATGGGGCTGTGTTTTCTGCATTTAACGCACAAGCGTAGTCGTTTTTTAGTGGCATTGTTGCCACCCAGAAGCCAATATTTCTGTCTGATAAAAGCTGTGGTTATACGAGCACCACCATGATATGTTATTTTGTGGGCATGATCGACGATAAGATCTGCTAGTCTCGTGTTGCTTGGGATGATGGCAGGGTGTTTCATCTCAGGGCTCAGGTTCGCATGTCTCAACCTACCCCCATAGACTCATAGAATGCCATTTTCATCTAATATAGGACTCAAACTAACTATTTTGCTTTTACTGCTGACAGCTTTGCTTTCTGATAAGTTGCTTATTTCGTCCAAAAATATTTCCCGTTGGCTGTTTTGTATTATTAACATATTTGCTCTTCTCAACTCTTGTACTGTCAAATAATCTTGCTTTTCTTTCTTGCTTGTAAATCTCAGGACCCATGCTAATATCCTTACTGCTTTATTTAATGAAGATTGCCTTTCCAACAACTGCTTTATAGTGTCGCAATCACTTGATATTTGGGTCACACTTGCTTGCTTGACTTGCTTTGCCTCTTCATTAGTAGTGTATTTATATTTGACATCATTTTCCGGACAGAATTTAGGGAGCCAAGCGGGCCCTTGCCACCACAACGAGTGTTCCTTGAGTTGTGAAGCAGTGATACCTCGGCTTGCGCAGTCTGCTGGATTTTCCTTTGATTTGACGTATCTCCAACAGGTTGATGGCATGGCACTAATAACTTCTCTAACGCGGTTGGCAACAAACGGCTTCCATTATCCTGCTTCACCATTTAGCCAACCAAGTACCGCCATCGAATCGGTCCACCCATAGACTGTTATGGTATGATTTCCTAAGCATTCCTTGATTTTTGACATTAATTTTGATAGTAAAACCGTACCACAAAGTTCTAGTCGCGGTAATGAGGTGTTCTTGTTGAGTGGAACGACCTTTGTCTTTGCTGCTATAAGGTGACAGTCGCCCGATTTTTCTTGTTTATTTTGCAGTAAACGACGGCCGCATACGTTTTAGTGCTAGCGTCACAGTACCCATGGAGTTTAACATGATCTCTCACCTGTGTCTGCAGCCACCTTGGTACTTCAAACTGCTGAATTAACTGAATCTCATTCCTAATTTTTATCCATTCGTCGCAGATGTTTTGCGGTACGGACTCGTCCCACTGTATCTTTGCTTTCCATACATCTTGAAACAATATTTTCAGCTTGGTAGTGACTGGGGCGAGCCACCCTAGGGGATCAAAAAGCTTCGAAACGTCTGATAAAAGAGAGCGCTTGGTCGGTCTTGAAGATGATGGTAATATTCCAGATTGAAACGTAAATACATCCTTTTGTGGATTCCACCCGAGGCCTAAGGCTTTTGTTGACTCCACTTGTTTGAAGTCAAAATTTTCTGGCTGATTCTGATCTGTTTCTACGCCTTCTAGCAATTCCGGGATATTTGATTTCCACTTCCTCAGATTAAAACCCCCTTCTTGTAACAGGTTTATCATATCGGCTTGTAATTGTTTGGCGGTATCTATAGAGTGTGTACCATGGATCAAATCGTCCATGTAGAATGACTGTTCCAAGACACTCGGTGCTGTACTGCTGTGATAGTTCATTCGTTCATCCTGGGCTAACTGCTTAAGCGTCATCATGGCGAGGAATGGAGCGGCCTTAGTGCCGTAAGTCACCGTGGCTAACTGATATTCTTGCAGCCTCTCGTACTGATTATCTCTCCATATGATCATCTGCAACCTTTGATCTTCAGGATGGACCCATATCTGCCTAAAAATTTTTTCTATATCGGCCGTTAATACGTATTTATGTTGTCTCCACCTGATAATGAGGCTTTGTAAATCTTGTTGCAGATTAGGGCCCCTACACATTACGTCATTCAAACTCTCCCCCGATGAAGTTTTGTCTGATGCATTGAAAACTACACGCAACTTGGTAGTCGTGGACTCTTCGCGTGTGACGCAATGGTGAGGCAAATAGCATTTTAATATGCTGCTGTTTCCGCTGGCAGGTACTGTGCTGTGTACTGTGGGTGTCATATGACCGAGCGATGCATACTCGTCAATGAATAATTTATAATTTTGCGCAATATTCGGACGTTATGAAAGTTTCTGCTCTAACTTGTAAAATTGAGCAATCGCTTTTGATTTTGACTGGCCCAATTACTCTCTATAATCTGATTTTAACGGCAGCCTAACTTCGTAGCGACTGTCATCTCGTCTTGATGTTGTTTGCTGATAATACTCAATACACTGCTGATCTTCAGAAGATAGATTTGACTGCTCGGATATTTCTTCTATCTCCCAAAATTTTTCAATAAAGTGCATATCATTGAGTACTACATTGCACTGATATGTTTTTGAATTACCACTCAAAATCCATCCGAGCTGAGTTTGTTGAGCGGTCGGTAAGGTAGGGTTTACATGGCATATCCCGCTCATTAATATATTTGAGTACACGTCGGCACCAAGCAAAACGTCTACAGGGCGACTTTTATGAAATTCTGTATCAGCTAATTGGATGTGCTCCATGTATGACCAGTCAGGTTTGGAAATAGTCTGACTTGGTAAATCTTTTATAAGCTGCTTCATAATCAAAACATCTGTTTCAAAGGAAAAGTCGCTCGCAGTTGAAGAGCAGATGATAGTAATCATCCCTTTACAATTGCTTTCCTTTGCCCCGATTCCCGAGACCCCACCATTGCATTTCTTCCTAGGTATTTTCAGGAGCTGAGCTGCATTCTCCGTGATGAGTGAGACTTGGGAACCCTGATCCAAAAGGGCGCGCATCTTGATATACGACCCATCTACTGCTTGAACATTGATGAGAGCGGTAGGCAAAAGTACTTCATAAAGGTCATTTTGTACCGATACGTGTGAACTGCTTCTGTTATTCCTTCCCGAGCTAGCATTGGCTTTGGAAGAGCTCTTTGTCGTCACCGCCCAGCGTGAACCTCTTGTGCCCGAGCTGTCCGACGGCGTATGTAGGGACTGCGCAAACGCCTCGTGTAACAAACTATTATGGACTTGGCTACATTCTCGACAAACTTTTTCCGAAAGACAATTATTTTCATGCTCAAAAAGACAATTAGGGCAGAGGTTCAATCTCTTCACTGTCTTTAATCTGTTGAAAGAAGGCATATCTAGAAACCCTTTACAAAAATAAATTCCATGTTGATGTATTTTGCTGACATGATTTTTCCGTTGATGCTATTCGATTGCGAAATTGCATTGCTGTTTGTAGTAAATGCATTTTTGTAGTTATTATAATTTGAAGACTGATAATTAGCTGTGACTTGATTCTTTTGCGTATAATTATCCTGCTTTCTGCGCGATGTTTCTAGAGTTGTAAATTTCAACTCCAAAAAATTTAGGAACTCTTTTAACACTGGCAGCTCCCTAGGGTTGTTTACAGACTCTACGTAGTCGGTATAGGTCTCTGTGTCCAATTTCTGTGACAAGAGATAGACAATCATAGGGTCCCATGTACTGATATCGATTCCCATATTTTTCATAGCGTTAAGGCATTCGAGAGCTGTGTCGTGCAATCGTTTTATTTAAGCGACTGATTTCTGTTGCATAACCGGGACATTCATAATGGAGTGCATATGCGAGTTAAAAATTATTTTTTCATTATTGTAGAGTTGATTTAGTATGTCCCAACAAGTGTCATAATTCTCAGAACTGATGTGCAAGTGCTGTATGAGTTTTTCTGCTTCACCCTTTAATTTTGATTTTAAATATTACATTTTCTGAGCATTCGACATAGAAGGGTTTTATGGATAGTTTCACCGAATAAGTCTTTGAATGAAATCCAACTGTTGTAATTGCCGGAAAAAATAGGTAAATCGATTTTAGGGGTCGTTTTCCCGATGTGAGAAAAGTACCACATCTTCTTGTTTATGGCTCTCTTGATGGCCTCGTATTTTCCTTCGTAAGTGGAGTAAGCATCTTCGTAATCTTTATTAGAGCCGTTCAACTCGCTGTCTAACTCCCAGTGCAATTTGTCGTTTGTACCCCAGCGGGACTGTATGGTGCTGAGAAGATCGTCTAACTCCCACTTTTCGGATACTGCATCCATACTAATAGCTGATAAGGTACGATGGAAAGCCCTGAAATTGCTCTGTTGTTTCCTCAGCATCTCCTCGGTCTTGCTTGCTGTTGCGCTAGAAGCCAGCGGGTGGTCACTGCTTTTCGCCCCCGCCGGGACTCCAAACGCCGGAGGCTGGACTACAAAACTAGCTGGCTTGATAACAGGCGTTTCCGATCTCTTTTCCGAAGTTTGTAGAGCCAGAATATACTCACTGATTTTGGTATATCTTTCTCGCACTGCCTCCCTATCGTTCATAATATACTGCTTCACTCCTGGCTCCATGTCCATGGCAGACATTTTATTAAAATTGCGTTCATATTCATACCAATGGCTATCCAAAAGGTTTATTTTCTTCTCAAAATAGCCCGATGTTTTTCTATCCGCACTATCTTTTCTGAAATTGATAAAAACTGATTCGATTGCTTGAGCTAGTTGCTGCTGAGCAGCACCTATTCCATGATCCATAGGTCGCTGGTTCATATCCGGCTCGAAGGACCAATGTTCCGGGGTGTCCGGAGCTATGAGACTGATATGACTGAAAGACTGATAAACTGATAGTAAAACTGTATTGAAAGACTGGTAGAAGTAGGATGGATGATGTAGTGAGTAAATGAAAGTGAGAACGCGACACTCGCTTGATGGCTATATACGAACTGACCTAAAATGTAGGAAATTACAAGAAGTGCAAAATTGACTGAATTTATATAAATGGTAATTCTGCTCATGTACGTGTTAGCTCGTACACAACTAGTATAATCACCTTACGCCGTGACATATTTTTAGTTTCCTCCGTCAACTTATATGGTTGCTGGGTTTGCTGCGAATTTTTATTGATAGTCTCTACCATTTGGTTTAGGAGATGTGGCTCTACGTCTGATGATTTTCTATTCTCTACTTCTATCTCTTTTTTATCAGGCTTTACATCGGCTTTTGGAATATGTGGCTCTATGTTTAATTCTTTGCTATTCTCTATATTTGTCTCTATGTTATTAGTATCAAAACATAAAAAGTATCCATATCGGTATCTACCCTATCCTCTGTGTTTATCTCTATATGTGGCTCTACATCTCTAACCATATTGTTCTCTACAATGTCTTCCATATAGGTCTCTACATTAGCCTTTTCATTGAATTCTACATTGTGTTATTTTCTTCTTCGTGTTGATATGGGAGTCATCGCAGTATCTGAGAGATTAACAGCCTTGTATGTTGCTATAATTTTTTATCATTGCTCGAGGTGATTTTTTAGTTGGTTTTCGGAATTTTAATTCTCGATTTCTATTTCCGCTATACTTAGGCTATTCTTTAGTTGGAGTAATCCTCGTATAATGATGTATTCAATCCACGGTTATTCAATGATGCTCAATAGGCAGACTTAGTTCTGTGCTATTGAATAATGAAGACAGTGTTAGATTTGCAGCCGATACATTTCAGAGTGGCTCTACATATATGATGCATAATCAATATAATTTACAACATTTCAGTGTGACTCTTCATTTATGATGCATAATCAATATGTACAACAAAATGTATAACATTTCAGAGTTACTCTAGATATAAGATGCCAAACAATAGATTCTGCTTGTTATTGTTACTTGTTATCTACAATAAAAACATGTAACTCTTACATCCTCTACATTCACAGAACAAAGACATTATACATATCTGAATTACATAAAAAGACTACATCTCAGACACTTCCACATGCCATATTATCAAAATTATCATATTCTTAGATAATCACAACATCGCCAAAAACATCATAACATTCAAGATATCAAACAGTTTTACATTCCAAAAACATGTCATGCCTATTGAAACTCTTATAAATTCAGACAAAACAATTCAATTTCACATGCTTATTCATGATTATTGTAACAATTCTAAATTAAGATTCAAGTATATACTATATGTTACAGGCATGATAGTTAATTCATAAAAAACATTTTCATAATTCATATTCATTCATTTCATCAATAATCATATTCATAAAAAACATTAAACTAGAGATACAAAAAAGAAGGACATCCACAAAGAAAAATAATAAGTCAATTAAAAATAAATTAGCCAGAAATGAAATTGACCAATCAACGACGACCACTCCCTTTCAAAATTTTCTAAATAAAAACGTGTTTTTTCGTCTCTTCTCCTCGGTGTAAACCGAAAAATAATATAACGTACTTTCACCCAAACATAGCGGGAGTATTAAGCAAACGAGAACTCTTAGAAATTCTTCTCAATGAACTTAAGGCACAAAATCTATCAAGTGATATTGTCTGCCTAAGTGAGACGTTTCTTAAACAACGTACAGAAAACAATGCCCGATTGAAGGGATATAAACTTAGTTCCTTCTTCTCACGTAAATCACAAAAAAGAGGAGGCGTTTGCATTCTCACTAAGGCCGATATACCGGTAAAGGAAGTTCCATTTATTAAAGACTGCCATAGAAAAATGTTTCGAATGCAGTACTATAGAAATATCTCAAATACAGTGCATAATATTATGTGTATACCGTACACCAGTTGCCTCGAATGTAAAGTTGTTTTTTACCCAACTGGAAGGTGTTCTTCAAAAACTGAGCAGTAGAAATAAAAATAAAAGTGTGTAATAAATTAAATAAATATGTATATGCTAGAGCGTATAGACACAATAGTAGTTCTTTGTAGCTTGTGTAGAAACAAGCTACAAAGAACCTTCAACGTGCAATCAGTTCTGATGGCATACCACGGATATGTGGCGTCTGTATTAAGGTACGGCCTAATCCTATGGGCAAATGCAAGAGAGATAAACAGGGTTTTCGTTTTGCAAAAGAGATGCATGAGAGCAATCTGCCGTGCACATCCACTAGACAATTGTAAAACTCTATTAATAAAATTAAAAATCTTGTCGCTGCCAAGTCTCTATATCTTTTAAATGGCGTGTTTTGCTCACAGTCAACCAAATATTTTTATAAAATACAGGGACGCATACACTTTCAATACAAGATATCCCAAAAAAATTGTGAATCCATCATGCCGGATCGAATTCTGTAAGAGAAGTTGCTACAGAATGTTAATAAAAATATATAATAAGGTCCCGCAGTCAATTAAGATTTTGCCACTGACACAATTTAAGGCCACACTACTAAGGGGGCTACTAAAAGAATGTTTTTATAATGTATATGAGTACCTTAATCTTAAAATAATTAATTTGTAAGGAATGACACAATAATAAGGCGGCAACAATAATGTAAAATTACTTAAATCATATTGATAAACGACATATTTAAAATATAGATTTCAGTACAAATTTTGCATACCTGGCCAGGTGAAATGTGTAGCGCACTTTATTATATTTACCACCACTTATTGTACCACATATCAAGAAAATAAACATTTCATTTCATTTCAAACCAAAAAGCAAAGATGTGTTGCATTATCGAGCACAGAAGCTGAATATAATGCAATTAGTGATGTTTGTAAAGATCTATTATTTTTGACAGGAATAATAAATAAAAAATATGTCAATATTAATATAAATCAAATATTACTGCGTATAATGTTAACCAAAGTTCTCAAAAATTAACACAACTAAAATAATATTGGCATAAATGAACGACACACAGACATTAGGTAAAATGATACCTAATGTCTGTGTGTAGTAAAAATAAAATAAAATAATGAATACATAAAGTTTGTTTATATAAAATAAGTGTCCACTGACAGTATGATAGCAGCAGCAGATGTACTTATTGAGCTTTTTTGTAGAGTTGAGCATTACAATTTTATTTATGACTTAAATGTAAAGTCGTATTAATTATTAATAATTGGATAATCTCTGCATAATAGTAATAAGTCGTGATAGTTTTGTTTATTTTATTTTATTGTATAACATTAATGAACAAATTAACTATCATGCCTGTAACATATAGTATATACTTGAATCTTAATTTAGAATTGTTACAATAATCATGAATAAGCATGTGAAATTGAATTGTTTTGTCTGAATTTATAAGAGTTTCAATAGGCATGACATGTTTTTGGAATGTAAAACTGTTTGATATCTTGAATGTTATGATGTTTTTGGCGATGTTGTGATTATCTAAGAATATGATAATTTTGATAATATGGCATGTGGAAGTGTCTGAGATGTAGTCTTTTTATGTAATTCAGATATGTATAATGTCTTTGTTCTGTGAATGTAGAGGATGTAAGAGTTACATGTTTTTATTGTAGATAACAAGTAACAATAACAAGCAGAATCTATTGTTTGGCATCTTATATCTAGAGTAACTCTGAAATGTTATACATTTTGTTGTACATATTGATTATGCATCATAAATGAAGAGTCACACTGAAATGTTGTAAATTATATTGATTATGCATCATATATGTAGAGCCACTCTGAAATGTATCGGCTGCAAATCTAACACTGTCTTCATTATTCAATAGCACAGAACTAAGTCTGCCTATTGAGCATCATTGAATAACCGTGGATTGAATACATCATTATACGAGGATTACACCAACTAAAGAATAGCCTAAGTATAGCGGAAATAGAAATCGAGAATTAAAATTCCGAAAACCAACTAAAAAATCACCTCGAGCAATGATAAAAAATTATAGCAACATACAAGGCTGTTAATCTCTCAGATACTGCGATGACTCCCATATCAACACGAAGAAGAAAATAAGACAATGTAGAATTCAATGAAAAGGCTAATGTAGAGACCTATATGGAAGACATTGTAGAGAACAATATGGTTAGAGATGTAGAGCCACATATAGAGATAAACACAGAGGATAGGGTAGATACCGATATGGATACTTTTTATGTTTTGATACTAATAACATAGAGACAAATATAGAGAATAGCAAAGAATTAAACATAGAGCCACATATTCCAAAAGCCGATGTAAAGCCTGATAAAAAAGAGATAGAAGTAGAGAATAGAAAATCATCAGACGTAGAGCCACATCTCCTAAACCAAATGGTAGAGACTATCAATAAAAATTCGCAGCATACCCAGCAAATATAGAGCTACTGCGGTGAGATTGTTGCCATTTTTTTTGTACACACACAGCTCACTGTTAATCTGTACATACTCATTTTTCGAAAGCAGTTCATGCACTTTGATGTTCAACTGCCTACTTGCTTGCTTAAGGCCATTCATACATTTATGCAGCAGACATACTTTCCTTGCATCCTTTACACAGCCTTCATTCAGGCTGCTCCATATATATTTTATCATTAAGATCACCATTTAGAAAGGCGGTCGCAACGTCAAGAAGTTCAATGGACATGTCCATTTCAACTGCGAGAGAAAAATTCTCATGGTTGAGTGTCTTACCACAGGAGATAATGTATCGTTGAAGTCGATGCTCTTACGTTGAGTGAAGCCGCGAGCAACATGTTTGGTACGATGGACCTATTTATATTTTATACTATCGGTATCTTTGGGCCTATCCACCAACTCCCAAACATTATTGTCTAGAAAAGACTTGTACTCACAGTCCATTGTAGATTGCCAATCTTGATCACGGGAGGAAGAAATAGCCTCTATATAAGATTGAGGTTCCTCAATGTCTGACGCACTGGTAAGTAAAAACAGGTCATAATTCTCATACCTTGATAGAGGTCTACCTCGAGTAGCCCTAACAGGCCTGCCACTTTCGGTCTCAGGAACTTCTGGACTAGGAGCTTACTCGCTGCTGGGCAACGGGCTTGGCGACTACTGTCCATCAGCAAAGTCACCGCCTCGTGACTCCTTGAGTAAAGACTCTTCTTCACTGCCAGTGTGGAACTCGTCGCTGACATCAGACAAAAAATTTCAAAACTAACATCATTATCTATTTCATTTTTATTTTTATTGCAAATTTTTTTCATGTTGTTTACAATTCATTATTGGGTTTCATTTAAGAATTAAAATTTTGTACATTCATATCATAAGAATTATTTTTACTCTGGTCACTCTGGCCAACAATTTGTTTATTTTTTTTAAATTGCACATTCCTTGTTTAAAAGTTCAGTTGGATCAGACGGTTCTATTAATCTAAAGCCTTTAGAGGTTTCACAGTAACCCAAAAAAATGCACAATTTTCCATCTATTTTGCTTTGCTTACAAGTAGGCAATATGAGACATTCTTGAGGTGTCCAAGACCAATCTTGTGTCCGGACCAAACCTCTTCAGGGAAACGGCCAGCCAGAGTAGATGTGGGGTTTCTATTTTTGAGATAAAATGCTGTCTTCATAGCCTCACCCCAAAATCGCTGGCTAAGACCACACTCTTGAAACATACATCAAACCTTATCCATTAAGGTGCGGTTTAAACAATCAGACACACCGTTTTGCTGAGGCGTATAGGGTACTATGGTCTGGTGGACTATACCTTATTTTCTACGATAAGCAGAAAACTGAGCATTGCAGTATTCACCACCGTTATCTGACCTTGAGCATTTAATCTTAAGAACAGTTTGTTTTTCTACCAAACTTTGAAATTTAATAAAATGTGACATTACCTCTGATTTGTTCTTCATGAGATATCCAAAAGGATTTTCTAGAGTAGTCGTCAGTGAGCGTTAATAGGTATCGTGCGCCATTCCAGCTCCACATCTTCATGGGCCCACAGACATCAGAGTGTACAACTTCTAGCTTTGCGGCTGCTCTCTCTCCCCTGAAGACATAGGATGCAGTTCTTGATCTTTTCTTACTGTAAATCAAGGTTGTGCATAGCATGCTTGCGAATATCGTACATACCAGATAGACTCAGGTGCCCCATTCTTTTGTGCCACATTAATGTAGACAAACCTTGTGCAGGAAGTTGTGCGTTCTGTCCTGCCTCCTGCACTGATTGTAGTAGTGAGGAAGAACGCTGCTCTTTTTATGGTACATACCCACGTAATCTGTCTAAGCCTTTTTGTAAAACTGCATGGCATACAGGGTCACCATTGACCTCAGAACTGTCATATATGGAACAACCATTCCGATCAAAAATAAATGTCATTCCCAGTTAATTGTGGAACATGCATTACATCCAAAATCTTTCTTTCATCACTGTTGCCAAAGCTCATACTTACATTTCCAACGCCGCAGGTCAGTATAGTAGAAGTGTTTGCTATTGTTATATTTTTTTTCATATTTTCATATTTCTTTATTGCACACAAAACTTATAAAAAAACAATAGTTACATGAATATAGTGTACAAAGGCGAGCTTATCTCTAATAAGAAATCTCTTCCAGCAAACCAGGATGAGATGGCAAAGGTTGATTGCTGAGCAAGGGAAGACCTATGCGTACAACAATATAAGGAAATAAACAAGTAATTACAAGAGTTGGACTGTCCCTGATGGTGCAGGGGAGTGCATTCCACAACCGAATGGCCCGAAGTCTAAACCCATGCTCATAGTCCGCGGTGTTATGCTGTGGAGTAGTAAGCATGGAAATAGCATAAGTTTTCCGAGGCCTGCTGGAAGAAAGAAATTGATAACCGTCTCGTAGGAAGGTTGGGTAGCGTGGATTCCGTAAAATGTTGTAGAGTAAATAGAGGATGTGAGAATCCCGGCGAAGACGGATCGACAGCCACTTCAACTCATTGCGATGTTGTGAAAAATGGTCATATTTGCGCAGCCCGAAGATAAACCGAATTCCGAGATTTTGAAGACGTTCGAGATTGTTCAGTAGTTCTTCATTAGCACTGACACCCAGCAAACATCAGCATAATCGATAAGGGGTAGAAGAAGAGACTGGGCGAGACTGATTTTGGTCTATCGAGGCAAAAAGAACTGAAGTCTCCTGAGTGAGTGAAAAGTAGAAAATACTCGGCGACTGACCTTATTGACATGTGTTGACCAGGACAGCTGGTTGTCGACTATAAGACCCAGGTTTTTAGCTTTATCGCTATGTAAGATTGTGGTAGTATTAAAAGTGACAGGTGGAATGGGCTGTTGCTGCAATAAGTTGAGAGAATGTTGGGTACCTATAATGATGGCCTGGGACTTACTCTGGTTGACCAGGAGTCCAAAGGATGAAGCCCAACTTCTTATACTCTCAAGATCAGCATTGAGTGCCTGCACAGCAGAGTTTACATCATTAGGAGAGAAGTGGCGATAAACCTGGAGATCATCAGCGTAAAGATGATATGAGGAAGACAGGACGTCTGAGATGGATTTAATAAAAATCGAGAATAGAAGAGAAGAGAGAATACCACCTTGAGGGACGACTGCAAAGAGGTCACACCATTCAGTGGATGTCTCATCCGACCTGATACGCTGTTGCCGATCCCTCAAATAAGAGTCGAACCAGCTGGTAGAGAAGGGGGAGATGTTCAGGGATCTGAGAAGCTCAGTGAGAATGTCGAAATCTACGCAGTTGAAAACACTACTACAGTCAAGTAAAGCCAGCACGAAAAGCTGTTTTCGGTCCATGACTAGCTGGATGTCATCTGTGACTTTCAGCAGAGCCGTGACAGTGCTATGATACGGTCTGAAACCTGACTAGTACATTTTGATTGAAGGTAATTAGAGAGCTGGGTATGGATAGTGGATTCAAGGACTTTGGAAAGAATATGTAGGATTGAAATAGGGCGATACTGTTTAAAAAAGGTGGGAATGGATGTTTTAGGTAACGGGATGACTAATGCTTTTTCCATATGGAGGGGAAGACTCCATTCGATATGGAAAAAATTATTACATGTGTAATAAATTTTGTAAATAGCTGGCAGTAGTTCATCCAGAATTGTGAGAATCATTTTAAGGCAGATTTTATCGTCACCTACCGCTTTCGAGCTGACTGCTAGTACCACCTTCTTGACCGCATAGATTTTGACATTGCTCAAGTTGAATGGTGTGGTATTGGGTAAGGACTTAGAGAGCAGGCTCTGAAGAGTGGCTTGTTTAACCGTGGGATCCATCACAATAGGCGGAGCAGAAAAAAACTGGTTGAGACCGTTGAGATCTACATTACCAGCGTGTAGGTCTTGAGATTTACCTATACCTAGCGTTTTTAGGAATTTCCACACTTGAGATGGTGTGTAACTTTCAATACTCTCTTGAATGTGCCGACGTTTAGCATCACGACAGAGACGGTTGCAGCAGTTGCGACGACATTTGTAAGAAAGGAAATTGTTATCTGTCGGATTCTTACGGTATTTACACTTGGCTCTGTTCCTCTTGGCCATTACACGCTTAATATTGTCTGTTAGCCAAGGGGTGGGTAGGTGTTTTACTCTCACTTTTTTTATGGGTGCATGCTTGTCGTAGAGCCTTAGGACTATGCTGTTGAAATTTTCAATTTTCTCGTCCATGGTCTCGCTGAATATAACAGGGGACCAGTCGATCGACAAGGCATCCGACCTAAGAGACTCTAAGTCAATATCCCTAAAGTTACGAATATTAAGAAATTTTGCTCTGCTCTTGAGAGGCCTGATCTTATACGAAAGATAGATATAGATAATAGATAAGGTCATGAAACGAGAAAGGAGAATTGAGTTGCCCGTGTACGGCGACCTTATCCAAGTTAGAAACGATCATAATATCCAGAAGAGAGGGAGAGCAGTGCGGTTGGAAATGTGTGGCATCAAGAGGCAGAATATGCAGATTGAAAGAATCGACTATGGACTGGAGTTTGTCGGAACGGGAATTGTTTTTGAGGAGACAGGTGTTGAAATCACCTAGAATGAGGGTATCGTTATAAAGAGGTGAGAGTTCATTGAGGAGGGATTCTAAGAAGTCGAAGTAGTCGATGCGAAGAGAGGGGCTATAAAGAACACCAAGGAGGACCTTACTGTGGTGAAGAGTTATTTCGAGAAAGAGATATTCAGCAGACTCGGAGTACTGGCTAGGAGACGCGCTGATCACCTTGCACGGAATTTCCGTACGTATATAAATAGCGACGCCCCCATCGGCTTTCCCGACTCTGTCGTTACTGTAAAGCCTGTAACCTGCAAGGGTGTACGAAGTAGATGACAGCGATGGCTTTAGGAATGACTCGGAGACAAGAATGCCGTCCACGCATTGGTCACTAAAAGCCTCAAGCAGGTCCGCATAGCTGGAGTGAATGCTTTGTTCATTGATATGCACGATGTTCAAGTTTTGATTTTCCTCTGACCTTTTTACGAATGCTCATAGCGATTTCTTTGGCTTTTAATGTTGTGGTTATTTCCGGGACATGTTGGTCCCTAGCATCAAGCACAGTCTGCACCGGCTGCAGCTGAGATTTAATACAAAACTGACTCATAAACAAGTCAGCAATCTGTTTGGGGTTACTGACCCCATCAACACTTACTAGTTGTGTAGGTTTAGGAGTAAACTTATTTGTCTTCTTCCAAAAATCACAAAAAATATTTTTAAAATGGTGCTCGCCCTGTATATCTATTTCAATTTGTTCCTGGTTGTTTTGACACCATTTAAGCTTAGATCTGAACAATTTTCGGCTTAGGTTCATATCATCAAAAACTTCCCCCTGTCTAGGTCTTCCATGTAAGATCTATAACTGAAATTTTTCGCGAGCCATCCCATGAGCAGTACTGACATGTTTATTCCATCCTGTAATTCGTTTTTTTATTACTTTTGGACGTTACATAACTAATCATTATGCCTCCCTTATAGTATTTATTTTTATTTATTTATTTAGAAGACCAACAAATGATACACTTGTAACATACATCTAGACTTAAAATAGAATACTAGACAAAGTGTTCACTTAATTATAGGTACTTACAGCTATCTTTATAACGAGGAGACATTGAAATAAAATATCTAAACTAAACTAAATTAAACTTTTTTACATAAGTTTAGGTAGGTACTAATAACATTAGTAAACATTATAAATTGAAACAAAAAATAAAATTTTATGTATAAATAAAAAACTTACAAGTGAAAATTAAGTGGTGTTAATATGCTTTTTCAAGTTTTGTTTGAAGGACCTCAAGGCATCGTGAAATATGTCAAATTCGCTTTTAGGTAGTGCATTATAGATTTGTTTCATTCTAAACAAGGGTGAGTTACTGCCAAGGTTGGACTTGCAAGGACGCTGCCTAAATAACTTGAATACGTTGGATCTGGGCAGCCTATTGGGGACAGTTATTTCAATTCTACTTAATAGTTGAGGGCAGTTGATTCTGTTCCTAAGAAGACCATGCAAAAACGTAAGATCCAATAGTTTTCTCCTATTCGTGAGCGACATGATACCATAATGTTTTAATCGAGCCTCATATGAACTTAAATAACGAGCCCGTCCATCGCCATATGCAAGGTGATAAAGAAATTTTTTCTGCACTCTTTCGATTCGATCTTTGTGGACCTGATAAAAAGGGTACCAGACCTGAGAGCAATATTCCAGATTGCATCTTACCAGAGCGTTAAAAAGAGCAATTTTACTTTGTGTATGTCTAAAGGGCTTTGAGTTTCTGAGCATGAACTCTAACATTTTAGAGGCTTTGGAAATAATAATATCTACGTGTTTAATAAAGGTTAGTTTGCTGTCAATATGAACTCCCAGATCCCGTATCAAATCAACTTTCTTTAAATCAGTGTCACCAACTCTGTACTGCGTTGGAATTACATTTTTGTTGCGAGTAAAAGATATCTGATAGCACTTATCTGCATTAAGTTTCATTCTATTATGAACACACCATTCATTCAGTC
Source organism: Argyresthia goedartella (assembly GCA_949825045.1). Lineage (NCBI taxonomy): Eukaryota > Metazoa > Arthropoda > Insecta > Lepidoptera > Argyresthiidae > Argyresthia > Argyresthia goedartella. Next base: position 15,045,096 of record OX463808.1, on the reverse strand, counting down.
TATCAACGTCGTCCTGTAATTGCTGGGCCTCGTGAGTATCCGAAACTGTTTTGATAATCTTGAGATCGTCCGCAAACATAAAAGGTTCGGAATAGGCAAAACAATCGACAATGTTATTTATGAAAAGCAGGAAAAATAGTGGTCCAAGATGGGATCCCTGAGGAACTCCTGATGTGCACTCAAATGTTGCGGACTGATCCCCATTAAAAACTACGTGAGAGTATCGACCGTGTAAATATGACGAAGCCCACTTAATAATATGACGAAGATCCTGACATGCCAAATAGAGCAATTTTTTCCAAAAGTAAACTGTGGTCGACCTTTACAAACGCCTTGCTGAAGTCCGTGTAGACTACGTCTACCTGAGTTCGCGCATCCACAGACTCAGCAAGACAGTCAACAAAGGAAACAAGATTTGTATTAGTGGAACGTCCGCGCAGGAAGCCATGTTGTTTTTCAGATAGCTGGTGGTAAACAAGATTGTTAAACTCTGGGTACACAAGAACCTCGAACAGCTTAGCAAAGACTGAAAGCAGTGTAATCGGTCTGAATTCTGTGGTATCCTTGCTCACACCTTCTTTAGGTATCGGAATGATCTTTCCAATTTTCCAGTATGTTGGAAATATACCAGATTGAAGTGATTTGTTAAAAATCATAGTTAGTGGCTTTGACAGAGGTTCGGCACATAGTTTAATGAAGATAGGGGGAAGACCATCAGCACCCGCACCCTTATGCACATCAAGTCTTTTTAGTTTCTGATAAACCATAGACTCGCTTATATTCATTCTGCTTAGAGACCAAGAACAACTTGAACGTGATTCCATTTCGGCAAGTTCATCATCAGCTACCCGGCAACCCGTTTCAGGCCCATATGTTGAGGAAAAATGTTTCGCGAAAAGATCACAGATCTCCTGACTGCCGCATCCAATCTCAGAATTCAAGTGCATCGAAGACGGTAGATGACTTCTGTTCTGGCGTTTTTGCTTTAAGTATGCCCAAAAGTATTTGGGATCCTTACACAAACTAGACTCGACCCTTTCAATGTATTTTGAATAACACTCATTAGTTAAATTTTTGCACCTTTTACCAACATATCTAAAGCCAATTTGTCCATAGGATTTTTGTATTTTATCACCTTTATTCTTACTTTGTACTTTTCTTTGAGAAGTCTAATTAGTCTGCACGAGAACCAAGGTGGGTGAGTTGTTTTACGTTTACTGGTCAGGGGTACGTTTTTTTTAATAGTAATCCTTAGAATTTCATAAAATTTATCGACCATTTCGTTGACATTTGAACAATATTTGAAGCCTTCGGCCCAATTTACACTATTCAGATCGTTTAAAATTGCACAGTAGTCCGCCTTATAATAGTTTAATCTCTTCTGTGTAGTGGCCGGCAAGGTAGTCTCACTAGTAAGGCGAACTTCAAATTCTAAGGGGGGATGCTGAGGATCCACAGTGCTGAGGCTATCGTCAGATAAATTAACCAAAATTTTGCCAATATTGGAAAGAACAAGATCTAGGACTTTGTTATTATTGTTTGTAACACTGTTGAACTGATGTAAGTTGTGAAGAGCCATAAATTCTGTCAAACTAGTATACAAATGACCCGAGCCCGACGGAATAAGGACAGAACTGTCATCGACGCCACTAGACCAATCGACACTGGATAGGTTAAAGTCACCCAGAATTAAACAATCGCATGAGTCAGAGGAGTCAATAATAAGTGTACCAGCATTCTCTAGAAACTGTTCATAATCGTCGCGTTTTATAGGTGGGGAAACATAAACTACGCAGATACATATTTTTTTAGATACTTTTCCATCTTTGTGATCAAGAATAACCCATAGATCTTCAATACTGTTGCCGTTATGTTGACAAATTTTATACGAACTGAATTTGGTTTTAATGGCAATCAGTACTCCACCTCCTGTTTTTTTGGATCCGCGTCGGTCAATATCTCTATCCGCGTCGGTCAGTATCTTTGATATTGCTGTAAAGATCGTCTATGATAGGTCTATGATCTATTTTATCAGACTGTTTATTACAACAATCTTGAAACTTTACTGGAATATCTATCAAACGAAGTTTATTATTGCAATATTTACTGTATTTACTAATTTGTTCCAGTGTCCTTACCCCCCATTTTATTTTATTTGGTATAATTTTATCCTTATTATGTATCTTAGGAGTAACTAAATTCAAATTACATTTAATTGATAAGTGCAAATGATCTGACTAGTACACATCCTCTTTAACTGATTCAGAGATTGTCTAGATTATAAGATTTACATGGCACCGGGGCCCCGGACCGGACGAGACAACAAAGCGGCAGTACAAATTAAAAACAATCAATATGTGTCACAGTAGTATGAAGCATATCTAGTATGTCTACCATGAGAAGGCAGCGCACACGGACGCAGGATCTTAGGTGGCGCGTAACTCGTAACTCAAGTTGTTACCCATGTAAAAATTTAGGGGTGGCTGCGCCGCCCTTTCTTATATCCCCATTTTGTCGTTTTGGCATATAGGGGTCCGCCGAACATTGTAAGGTGGAAAGTTAGAACCAATACCTACATATATTGTATTTTTTTCTATTTTTTTTTCTTCAAAAATTAAAACACGGGAAGGGTTTGGACTTAGATACAAAAAAGTACATTATTCTAGATAATTAAGAAAATAAACAGTGAAAAAATAGAGCTCTTAAATTAAAACTAATTATTACCGATGTTTATTGATGAATTAATTACACCGCACCGTTGGATATTTTTAATAATTTAAAGCCCGTAAAATGTTAATAGGGGTGACAGTTCCACACAATTTTTTTTTTTTTTATAAAACTTGGCTCTTATTTCTCTTATTTCACATGAACTGTGATGAATATTATGTATACAGAGGCAAAGAAAGGCAAAATGCTAATCGGCGTGCCTTGACGTTACGCCGATTAGCATTTTGGAGGCCTTATACGAATAAAAGTACATTACAACTAGCCGGAAAATAAAAGAGCTTGAAGGAGTGGGGGAAAATTTGCGCATGTACACTCACGGGCAAAATTAGTGGTCCCACTAATTTTCACAATTTTTTTGGGTACAATATTAACTTACACCTAAAATTAAGCCCTAATTATTAATTTACCCTTTAATTATACCCTAATTATTAATTTACTACAAATCATCACAAAATATTATTCACCAAAATATTGCAAATATTTTTCCTAACTAATAGTTTGATCACTTTTTATTTTGCCTGAGTAGAAAAAAAGAAGAGCAATCATCAAAATTATCTTTTTAAAGGAATTCGTGCAATATATGAGGTGTAATAAATAAAACACAGTCTTCTTCTGTTGGTGCCATCTCCTACCGAAGGTCGGCAATCATTTTGGCTGTCTGTGGCCGTGATGTTGCGGCGCGAAACAAATCCGTGTTATTGGAATTGCACCATGCAGCGAGATTTTTCAGCCAGTGAGTTCTTCTACGGCCAGGTCTTCGTCAGCCCTATACTTTTCCTTGAGAATTAGTTGGAGAAATATTTATATAAGTATTTCCCTCCTCGAATAATGTGGCCGAACTATTGGAGCTTCCTTCTCTTTATGGTTTTGAGTAATTCCAGTTTCTTGGAAGTTCAGTTTGAGTTAGTCTCGTTCCTTACACTATCCGTCCATGATATTTTCAGCTTTTCCAATGTTTCCAAAGCTTTCTAGCCGCTTGCACAATATTTTAACAAGGTCCAAGCTTCTACTCCATACAGGACAACTGAAATATGTAACTCCGTACTAAGCGGCATCTAGTGGAGACTTGGAGACTGCTGTTGCAGAGAAATTGACTCATTTTGGTAAACGAAGCCCTAGCCTGTTTGATGCGACATCTAACTTCCACACTGTGGTCTTCTTGTTCGTTCACTCTGCAGCATACTTGTAAGAACTCACTCTCTCCAGCGGTTGGTTATTAACGTGGAGTCTTCAGACCATTTGGCTCACTGATCGCCTCAACCCGATTGAGCAGTTGCTGCAGATCTTTAATTGAGCTAGTGAGTATTTATTTATATTTATTTAGGAACAAACAGTCTTAAACAAATTAGATTACAAGAATTTCTTAAATGTAGACCTATAGTTCCCTTAATTAACTAAGCAATCTAAAATACATATTATACACTACAATCATAGAACCAAAATAAAAATAAACACTATACATTTACAATCCAAAGTGAATTCTTAATTCTTTTTTTATACAATACAAGGAGCTACAAAACAAATCAATTTCATCAAACCCATTGTTATAGGTATTACAACTACGTCTAATAAAACTATTCGAGACATAACAAATTCTACTAAATGCAATCGAAAAAAGGTTTTTATTACGACAGCCGCGTTCCTGCCTACGAGGTACACGAAGAAGAATACAGCGTAGTAATTCTGGGGCATCAATAATATTATTAAGCAGTTTGTGTAAGAATATGATGTCTATACAGTCACGTCTGTTGCATAACTTCATCATTTTGTGACGCTGTAAAGAGGTCGGATAATCTATATAAAAATTACCTGTCCTGTATTCCAAAGATTTCATGAATTTACTCTGTAAAGTTTATATCCGCTCGATATAATTTTTAAAAAAAGGGGTGCCAAACTGTACCAGCAAATTCAAGATGACTCCTAACGTAACTGTTATATAACAGCTTATAGGTCAGTGCTTTTTTGAAAGGTTTGCCAACGCGTAAAATGAAACCTAACTGTTTATAAGCTCTTTTTAAGACAGAGTCTATGTGTGGTACAAATGTGAGTTGGCTGTCCAGCTGAACACCCAGGTCACGTGTCTCTGTAACACGCCTCAAAGCCCCATTACATAATGTATATTCAAATTTTATTGTATTTTTCTTCCTGGTAAAAGATATGACATGACATTTATCACAGTTTAAAAATAACTTATTTGTGCTGCAGAATAGTTCAAAATGCAACAAATCGCTTTGAAGAGCTATACAGTCGTTTTCGTCACGTATGATTCGAAAAATTTTTGTATCATCAGCGTATAGAAGTGAAAAGGAACTTTTGATGGATTTTGGTAAATCATTAACATATAAAACAAATAGCAATGAGAGCCCTGCGGCACTCCCGAGCTGATGTATTTGTATGAGGAGCAAAGACCACCCAAAACAACCGCTTGACATCTGTCTTCCACATACGACTTTATCCACCTAAATAAGTCGCCGTGGATACCCAGACTCCAGAGCTTCAACAATAGTGTTTTATGACAGATTTTGTCGAATGCCTTGGCAAAATCTGTGTATACCACTTCGACCTGACAGTTCTCGTTCATGGCATTCAGAGCATATTCCGTAAGACTGAGTAAATTTGTTTCAACACTCCTACCCCTATAGAAGCCGTGTTGATTTGGAGAAATATGGCGAACTACAGCTGCGGATAATTGAGTTGTAACTATTTTTTCAAAAATTTTGCTAAATTAACACAACTTGGAGATTGGCCGATATTTCTCCACATCATCACTGACAGTACCCTTGGCAATAGGTGTGATCCAAGCTCGTTTCCACATTTCAGGAACACACCCAGATCCAAGAGAGCTCATAAAAATTAATGTAATAGGCAACGCTAATGTATCAGCACACCGTTTTATAAGAAGGGGGTGTATACCGTCAGGACCGGAACCCTTATTTGTATTTATTGTCTTTAAGTATTTGAGAACTATATCTTGTGTAATTTCTATAGAACTGACATCTAGAACCGCATCCACAGGAGGGCGCAGAGTATCTATATCAATAGGGTCAGAAATGGGTTTTTCAAAAACAGAGTGGAAGTTATCATTAAAAAGATTACAGATTTGCTTAGTGTCAGTTGTGGAAATACCTTTATAAGACATCAACTTTGGAAGTACCTTGTTTGAACGGATCGATTTAAGATATGTCCAGAAAAATTTAGGATGGGTTTTTATTTTTTCTTCTGAATACTTTATATAATCATTATAACAGGCTGTCTCTAATTTAGCGAATCTTTTTCTTAATAATTTATAACTTTGGTAATCTAAGGGGTTACCATACCGTTTCCAGAGTCTGTGATATTTAGCTTTTTCATTTAGCAATTTTCTCAGTGGTCTACTGTACCAGACTGGACGCGATGTAGATGTACTTAAGGTACGTTGAGGTATGTATTTAATCAAGGTATTGAGGTCCATGCGGAATGTAGACGCATCCTATATTTAGATATTGCATGCCCGTATTGCGATTATGATTTGTCAGCGGTAATGATACCCATACGCATTCCGAAGAGGCCGGTGAAGGGCACGGCCAATCTCGTCTAAGCGGCTGGAATTCGCTTCGTACTGCCACGATTGCCCCGCCACCCCGCTCGGCGCCGCTTGCTTCTTCCGATCTGTGACATCGGAACACTTCATACCTACAGTCAAAATATTCCCGGTCACAAAAACTCAATGTCAAGCAACTCTCCGTTATGCATATTATATCCAAGTCCTGATGCGAGACGCTTGAGAAAAAATTATGTGATTTTGTGCGCAAACCCTGGACATTTTGATAATAAATGTTTAATGTTTTAACAGCCATTACCACAGGATGTGTCTAAATACTGGTACGCCGCTGTCTTTTTTATCAGAATGAAGGCACGAACGGGCTGGTTCGCTATTAAATAAATAATACTAATAATGCATGAGTACCATATAGCGAGTAGTAGATGAGGTTATGAAACAGTTTCAAACGTTTGTGCTTTCCGTTTAATAACATTCGCAGATAAAAATGTACAGTATAGGTATACGAATAAAGTAAGGGCCAGGTTTCTGTTGTATACGCAAAAGGGCTTACAAGATTACAGGCAGTTATTATGAGTATTGTTGAAATTATTACAGCTTGATATAAATGATAATACAATAGGCAAGTGATGATTGCATGTTACGATTGAGAATAATGAATTGTGGTTTACAATAGCAGTAAGTACAAGTAAGTACCGAATAACCTTTTTTGCCTTTGCAAAAAAGGTTATTCGGTAGTATCCATCCTTGAAATTTAGTGTAAAGTTTAGTGATATACAGTATGCATTAATCATTATCATATTTGATAGTAAAAACAGAAGTCACTTTATCTTTTTGAGATCCGATTCGTTGGTGATGCGATGTGTTAGATGGTCGTTTAAGTAGAGGTCAGAAGAGGGACCACTTATACCTATGCCCGCGGTAGTGAGACCACGCCGGGCTCGAGCGGCCGCTAACAGCTGATCCTTGCGACATCGCTGTGTGAATCTCACAATAATAGATGGGTGACGCGTCGGTTGTTTATCCGCATCGCCATTGGAGCCAGAGGAGCTGAACTGACGGACACGATGAATTGTGTCCACATCAGTATCTTGTATTGTAAATCCAACTACCCTGCAAATGTCACTCAGAATAATATTGATATTCTCTCCACTACGAGTCGGGACACCCAAGATTTCCAAGTTATTTTGACGAGAGAATTGGTCTTGGAGGTTATTTGTGTGTTTCAGCTCCAGAATCGTCTCCTTGGCTTGTGTTAGTTCTTTACGAACCGTGGAAAGGCCAGTTATTTTTTCTTCGAACAGCGTTAATCTACCCTCCATTTCATTGAAACGAGTGTCCAGCTCGTTCCATTTTTGGGTGAGATCCTGAATACCCTTGGTTGCAATATGAATATCAGATTTTACTGTGTGAATATCCGATTTAACTGTGTCGAAGTCTGTTTTCATGCAGTTGAAGTCTTCCCGGAAGCTTCTAATTTCTTTCACTAGGTCGACTAAAGCAGAGTTCTCCACGGAAGTAGAATTCCTGCACGTGATACACTTCCAGGCTGCTTTCTTCTCAGTTCCCATTTTACGGTAGCTGTTTTCAGCGATCCCAGCACACCCGTAATGGAGATGACCTCCACATTGACCGCACAACACATAGTCGGTAACTGTTTCTTTGCACTTCACACACGACGACATTTTTAGTTATAAATGTTATTTTATAACAAATTAATGGTAATTTTTAATAAATAAGGAAAAATATGTATTTAGATATGACGTTGTCACGATAAGCGATTTCGTAGATGTTGAATGATTTTATTTTAGTTGAACGGTTAGCGTATGTGTATGTACACATACGCTAACCGTTCAACTCGCTGGCGACGTGAGCCGAACTGTGAGATTGCCGAATGTGTGAGTAGAATGGTATCATCCGCGTATCGGATGTTGTTGAGGGGTCTCCCATTTATAATAATCCCGTTAGTTCTACAGCTTCAGAGAATATCTCTTCAGTGTATATATACCAATTTTGTTCAAAATCTGGAATAGCTTGTCATGTTTCACGCGATCAAACGCCATCTCATAATCGATGAATTAGACATATGCGGTTTGATCCATCTTCAAGCATCGTTGCATCAGCACTTGGTAGGTAAAGGGTGCGTCTCGTGTACCGTAACCGTCCATCCATCGGAATCCAAATTGTGTGTCTGATATATTTTCTTCACATTTCCGGTATATTCTTTAGTGATTAACCTTTAGAAATTTCTCCAGAACGTGGCTTATTAACGAAATGGTGAGGTATTCATTACAGAGTTTTGCTGTACTGATTTTAGGTAAAGTTATGAATATGGCATGGAGCCTGTTGAGGTGTTCAACAGGCTCCATTCCACATTCATTCCAGGTGTCGTTACTTTTATATTTTTATAAATGAAACAACAGATTCCTGTAATCACATTTTTCTCCGAATCAAAGTCACCAATCATAAAAAGTAAAAAAACACATTCAAAAAAAGGAATAAAAAATAGACAATAAGCATATAAAAGTGATTAACCTTTAGAAATATCTCCAGAACGTGGCTTATTAACGAAATGGTGCGGTATTCATTACAGAGTTTTGCTGTACTGTGTAGTGTTATGCTACTTACATGCCATTTTCCAGTCGGCATTCATCTCATATATCTCTGGATATTTCGTATCACCTTTATTTTCATAGGACCCTGTAACGTTTTAAACCATAAGAACACAAAAACAAATCATTTTCACTTCGTATTTTCACACTACCAGCACTTCTAAATCAATGTCGAAGGGGCTTACCTTGGGTGACCTTGTATTTGGCTTTCTCCGAAACTCTGCAATCTCGGGCTTCGTGCGCGCTGGTGCGCTACCTTTTTATCTATCGCTGTTATGTAATTTTGGCTATGTGATCTTGTTGTTTTCTCTATTACGAGCCTGAAACCAAAATCTGACATATTGCGATGTTGTTGTTTATCTGGTTGTCATAGCAATGTCCATTCAAACTCGTTAGCGGTCTGATATGTTTACTTCAATACTTTTACAAAATACTTTTTCCCTCTTGGCCATTCACAAAAATTGCTTTTAATTTAAATAATTTTTAGAACTCTCTAAAAAGGGTATAAGAGCGGAACATTTCTGAAATTCGAGAGTCTCACTTCAGCTTTTGAACAAGAAGCATCACCTAAAGGCCTTATCCCGGGGCCGCACTGCCCCGGGATCCTGCGAGCCTCTGTTGCTACGTCTCCTGCCTACTGCTGCCTACTTATTGTGTGGCCTGCCTCTACTGAACGGCTCGCCAGACGGTTGCTACGCCTCCTGCCTACTGTTGCCTACCGTGTTGCCTGCCTCTACTGACCGGCTCGCCAGACGGCTGGTACTTCACCTGCCTACTGCCTCTACTGGAGTAAGGCTGCTACGCCTCCTGCCTACTGCAGCTACTTACCGTGTTGCCTGCCTCTACTGACCGGTTCGCCAGATGGCTGCTACTTCTTCGGCCTCCTACTCTCCGTGTCCTCCGCTTCCTTTTTTTTATTTTGATACCTGTATTTTTTTAAAAACCTGTTTCACCTCATTCATCCTCATCTTCCTTTCATTTTTATAAAAATAGTCACTGTATATACGCATAATAAACTATCATTTCTAAATTTTATCCTGGTTGTTGTTTCTTGTTAGGTTCTGTTTAGGTTCTTGTCGCTACACGACAACTGATTTTTGGTAAAGTTATGAATGTGGCATGGAGCCTGTTGAGGTGTTCAACAGGCTCCATTCCACATTCATTCCAGGTGTCGTTACTTTTATAAATGAAACAACAGATTGCTGTAATCACATTTTTCTCCGAATCAAAGTCACCAATCATAAAAAGTAAAAAAACACATTCAAAAAAAGGAATAAAAAATAGACAATAAGCATATAAAAGGAGGTTTTCTGTCACCAACATGGCAACTCGCGGTGCAAAGCACCCATTAGTTAAGCGTCAGTTGGCAGAGGGATAAGCTTTCTTATTGGACGGCGCGAAATTCCCCCTTTTGTTCCGATAAAAAAAGCTACGGTAGATGGCGCTGCTATTTTTTTGTCATAGAGAATTTAGGTGCCGGTATAGACTTGACAACCGCGACGTCTTTATTCAAGTAATTTTCGAACGAGTCGTCTTCTTTGTCACATGTACAGGCCGCATTTTCTCCTCTTTGAAGTTTTTCCCGTCTGACGGTGACATTTTCTTGTCAGAAATAAACCCAAACTTTTAATGAATTTCAGATTCATGAGTAAGAAAATCGGAAATAAGTTCGAACCTGTACTTATGACTACGAAAGAATGCATAATCTGCCCATCGAGCCCGCAAGAGCGAGCTTAATTTACCAATGATAGTATTGGAGACTTCAGGAGAGGCCAAGTAATCAACTTGATTGAGTACGCAAATGGTTTCTACGCCAGTGCGTAGAAACCATTTGCTGTGCCAGTTTGCTTGTCGAGTACGCCAGTACGTACACGACAAGCAAACTGGCACAAAACCCTACCCCCATCGATGCTCGAAAGCCTAGGCAAAGATTTGACCTGAATTATTTCGTGCAGGACGGTGCTCGGGACGATCGAACTTAGCCTCCAAGGCGCTCATGACCGCGTCCGGGTCTTGCGCAGAGGCTAAAAGCGCGCCAACTTCGTTCTTGGCTACACCCCGCAAAGCAAAATTTTGCATAGCTTGGTTTTCTAAAGGAGAAAACCCAGCTTTAGTAAAATCAAAAGATCTTTTAAATAGTAGCCAGTCTAGGATACGCCCATCAAACAAAGGAAGCTTTAGGTCACTCACCCTCGGCGACGGCTGCTTCGATGCGGCCAGGCTCGTGATAGCTTCAGCCAATTGTTGTATATCAGTAGGTGTTCCCTGACAATGGCTAATTTTAATAATGTTGTTACATATTTCACGTTGTGTGTGTGTACCTAAATGCTGTGCATGTTTAGAAAATAGTTCCCATGGAGGTAGACACTCCGCTGAAGTAGGTACCGGTCCGACAGGCGAAGGCGGCTCCTGCCACACGGTAGCTGCGGCAGCAACGCATTGAATTGCTTCTTTATGGGGCGGCGGCCTTTGATGTGGCTTTTCATTGACAGGATGCAATGGAGGTGTAACCGTAATTGCAGCGCCGGGCATAAGTACCCTCCTGGGTACCGGCACCGACGGTAAATGTACACACTCAACAACATCATCATTAGGCCTGGGCACCTGAAAATTAGGAACAGTGTTACTACACGAGTCTACCCAATCCGCCGTTCTACTATACATAGTCAGGTCATAAGTTCTGTCACATGTGCAATATGAAATAATTTAGACATGTTTATTATTTATGTAAACATTTATATAGCAAAATGAACTTAATAAAACATAGATTCTTATGGTGATAAATTTTATTCAAAATGACCCCCGCGATTTTGAATATAAATAAATTTATTCTGCGCGGCCAGTCGTCTATTGCAGCACGAACGAGGTCCATGTCAATATCGGCGGCTGCCTTAATCAATGATGCCTTGAGTGACTCCAAATCAGGATGAGGCTTTGAGCAGGCCTTTTTCTCCAAGTGTTGCCATATCTTGTAATCTAATGGACTCAAATCTGGACTGGAGGAGGGCGAGTCTTCGTGCCGGATGAAGTCGATTTCACGCGCCGCCAGCCAGTCTTGTGTGCTTTTCGCTCTATGAGCTGGCGCAGAATCTTGTTGGAATACCCAGTGCCTTTTATTAAACATGGTATGAGAAACAGGTTCCACAAGGTTCTTGAGGACTGTATTTTGATACACAACTGCATTCGTGTTTACGCCTTTCTCACAAAAATGTACCTCAGTTAAGCCCCAATAAGAGACTCCCAACCAAACCATGAGCGAGGATGGAAAATGACCTCGTTGGACACGCGGAATACGGTTGCTCGCTTCTTCACTGCTGTGTGCGTACACCTTATCATTTTGTTTGTTGTAGCTCTCTTCCACGGTGAAAATTTTTTCATCCGAAAAAAGAATTTCCCGATGCTATTTTCCCGCTTACCGCTTCAACAAAGCGCGGCATCTCTTCAGTCTCAGGTCCATTAAACGAGCGTCCAAACAATGTCCTGTTTTTCTTCGATATGCCCTAAGCCCTAAGTCTTCATTTAACACCCTTTTCACCGTGGTCCTGCTTAACCCCATCTGAAGGGCCAACAGTTTCTGCTTACGTATGGGATTTCTTTGAATTCGCGCCTTCACAGCTTTTATCACTGCTGGAGTCCTAACAGAGCGAGGGCGACCACTTCTTGACCTGTCATCTACACTAGAGTCTTCATTGTATCGTTTTATGGTACGATAAACGAATCTTTTGGTTATATTCAAATTTTTCAGTAAGTCGAAAATCTGAATTGGTGCGTAACCGCAACGATGCAACGCAATAACTGCGACACGGTCTTCTTTAAGTGTCCACTCCATATTAAAAAATGAGGAAAATTCTAAAAAGTAGACATTTTTATTGTTCAGGCTTCTCAGCACCTAATGACCTCGTAGGGGCCCATCAGCTACGAGGTAGCGTAACGATCAGTTGCCAAGAAGTGTGAACGTCGGCGGTTCACCGAGCTGAAGTTAATTGGGGTCGATCTAACCTGGTCTGTGCTTCGGTCCCGTCAACCTCCTGTCTCTCTGCAAGGCCCGGGTGCACCCTAGGCTCTTCTTGGTAGACAGGTTCTTCAACCAACCAGGTATGACTGGCGGGCCAGTTTCAATGAGCACAGTGTTCCAACACAGGTTATGTTACGTGGTAAAAACAATCGGGCATGAAAATGCGAACTTTATCTGGTTCGAGAAACAATAACACACTCAGCTATATTAACAATCCTGAGGGAAACCCGAATACATTCCAGATGGCCTGCGATTTAATTTCAATACCCTAACCAAAACGCGTTTTCATTGCGAGGGCTTTCGTCCGTCCGTTGTCAAAACTGCCAGCTTGACAGCTAACGTCAAATTCAAAATGGCCGTTCAGAAACCATCGATCGAATATCGATTTGGAATCGAACATTTATTATTTTCATGAAAAATTCGAAATTCGAATTCAATAAACTTTTTTGCGGCCAGCGTTCTAAATTCAAAAGTTTTTATTGTGTGACAGAACTTATGACCTGACTGTGTATATACTACAAGAGCCACTGCGTGCTTCGATCGTAGCCAGCTCTGCTTTTAATTCCATATCCGCGGCTGCTCGCTCCTTCTCAATCACGGCTCGCTCCTTCTCAATCACGGATCGCTCCTCCTCCATCACCGCGCGCTCCTTCTTGGCGACGCGGCGAGCATGCTCAGCCTGCGCTGCAAGCTTTTGCGCTACGATAGTTGCACTAGAGCGACTAGAGCGGGCAGAGTGACCCGAGACTGATGATCGTTGGTCGCTATGGGGCAGTTCTGACGGCTGTGCCGATGAATCCATTTCATTTCAGGAGCCAGATCTGGGCCTGCATTGGATTGCTCTAGCATTTATTTAGCGCCGCTTTTGCTTCTAGTAAGCATCATAAGCGATGGGAAAAAAACTAGTATGAAGCTACGGATAAATTAGTAGAATATTGTAGGCACCACACAAATATAATTAGACTAGTTCAATACTTACGAAGGACCAGTTGTTGAACACCGAGGTGTCGTTACTTTTCTATTTTTATAAATAATACAACAGATTGCTGTAATCACATTTTTCTCCGAAACAAAGTCACCAATAAAAAAATTAAAAAAACACATAAAAAAAAGGAACAAAAAATATACAACAAGCATATAAAAGGAGATTTTCTGTGGCACTTCGCGGTGCATCGCACCCATTAGTTAAGCGACAGTTGGCAGAGGAACCATTTTTCTTACTGGACGGCGCAAAATACCCCCTTTTGTTGCGATGTCGACACATCTAATAATTCCTCGTGACCCGGGCCACACAGCAGTTACTCTGCCTCGCGGCCAAGTTCCTCTGGGAAGGGAACCATCGGCGATCAAAATTAGATCGCCTATCTTCAGCTGCTCTCTTGGTTGAGTATTATTGTTATGTAATCTGATCCATTGCTCATCACATGCGGAAGTGGCCTTTGTGCGGCACAGTGACCTATTGAGGATGCTCAGGTTACATATTTTGTTTGTTATCGGCAACTCGTAGACAGGTTTGTCAATGGAGCAGAGTATTGATCTGCCGATGTGTGTATGCATCTTTGCATTTCTGTTTCTGTTGGTAAGAGTAGAAGATCCTTTTGAAGTTTGAATTCTATGTAAACAGCTATAGTTTCAACTATGTGGTCCTTGTGTGGTAAGCTGATTATTCCGTCAATTTGAAAGTGCTCCTTGTTCACGAGGGGTATCTTCGCTTCGATGATAAATAACCTCAGGCCTACCTTGACTTTCACCTTCATTATTTTGTACAGGTTTGCGAGCCTCTATTTGTCAGCCGGTAGCGTCAAATCGGTGGGCAAGTTGCTGTAAATGATGTTGACTTGCTCTTCCAACTGCTCTGGAGGTATCAATTGCGCGTCCAGGTGACCTTGTGTAAGCTCTGTGATCGTATTGATGAGTTTTTGTTGAACATTTCTTACATTAGAGATGATAATTTCGACTGTAAGAAGTGTTGATAATGTGAATAACTCGTCGCTGTATTCAACTCGCAAGCAGAGTGTCCAGCTAGTGTAGTAGAGCAACACTAGCTTGAATTCCTGAAGGTGTTGCTGCATGTTTCTGAACTGCTTGTTCATTATGGCATCGTTACGGTGTAGTAGGTTTGACTGCGCTTCTATTACGGTCGTTTGATTCTTGAGTAGGTCTTGCAGGTGGTTCTTCAATCAATCTTGTTGCGAACGGAGTCAACATATTTTCGTGTTTGTTCGAATTGCTTCTCCGCGACGTACGGCTCGATTTCATTTTCGTAGACTTGTAGTTTCTGATTGTTGGCTTGGAACTCGGTAAAAAGTTTGTCCAATTTATCCAAATGCTCACGTAGGTAATCCCGCGTCTTTCGGACCTGGGAATCCTTTCCGAAGTTCCTGTCTAATAACTTGATGTTTTCAAGTATTTCTTGTTGACGTTGTAATAGACTCTCCATAATGCGCAAAAGAGTTGAAATTGCTTGCTGTTCTCAATTCGATAATGCTTCGCTTGTGTTTTTGTTCTCTGTTGCGAAGGTCGAGTATTGTGAGCAGAAACTGGTACTTGTGCTTGAAAATTATGAATGCTATATGCTGGTGTCCCACTTGTGTGCCAGGTTGTCGTTGTGTGTCCTGGCGATGTGTAGGACTGTTGCTGGCTGATGCTGTATCCCAGAAGGCTGTCGCGGGGGCTGGGCTCTGATGTGCTGGTTGCTGAGACTTCACACGACGGATAATTTTAGTTCGAAGGAGCAAAAACTGAAGTGTGTGTACAGTATATGTAGGTAATGTTGGTTGATTCCAAACTCAACGATTGCTGTTTTGAGAATACCTTTTATTGTATACTTATTCTAATAAAGTTATCTCGGTCGGCCTAGTTAAATAACTACAAACTATGCATAATGTACTGCCTAATGTGCGATTGCTGACATAGCTTGTACATATTTAGCTCATGGAAACTGTCATGGAGTCTACAGTGAAGTTTTCTCCAGGCGTCTTGATTTTTCAGTTTAGAAACATCCGTCTTAGGGACTGCTTTAGGCGGTATCCATATTTTCAGTTTTAAACACAGTCAGTTAAACTTAATATAGAAAATGAAACGACTCGATTGTTAAAATACACCTGTATTTTGTAGGCATGTAGGCATGAGTTTGTCGTGTGGTATCTTCGTCTCTGTCAGCTACATCAGTTTCGGCTTGATCAGCGTCCTTTTTCATATAGTAGTAAACGTCGTAAACCATTTTCCTGTTGTTCGTAGCATTACCATACAACTGAAAAAGCGATGAAAAATTGCTGCACGCAAGTGTACGTGGGAGCAAGCGTAAAAACAATGCGGAGGGCAAGAGTCGACTGGTGTATGTTGCATGAGTGGCGAACCAATCGCGTGGACCCGCACGCTCGCAACGATGTTACCTCGTCCCCCGCGTCCTGATTGGTACCCCCGCTACCGCAAAAATCGAATTCTGCGCATCTCACCGCTCTGGCCAAGTTATTATCCCGCTACTTGTACTGCAGACGCTGAGAAAAAAGGGCTTGCCGGATGAGTAGGTATAGTTCTCCGGCCGTAGGGAGGCCGGATAGGGATATAAAGCCGGCAAGCCCTTTCCACGCCCAGATACATGTATAGTGCTTTTCTTAAACATATGCAATGCAATTAAAAAATACACCACTCAAAAAACAAATTCATGTTTCATTAATATTATCGTAAGTTCCGTGCGCCCGTTGATGATATTTTGCTTTGAGCTTAAAATTAAAAAAATATACTTTCCGGGCTAGACCTGCAATTTCGTATGAAATTCCTTTACAGTTTTCTCGACTTGTGCGGCCCGAAACGTGTTACTTCCAAGCCTGTTAAAATACAAATGCTCGTAATAAAGACATTTCATTGCTCGTTTGAAAAAGGACATTGATAGAGACCAAGAGCTGCCCAGAAAGAATACATAATGTATTTTGTTTCTTGGCCAATACTAATCTGTAAGCCGAAGTGCTCCAGAGTCTGTCCCAGCGGTCAAGAGAAAAACAAACACACAATTTAGTTTACATGGATGACATAATTTTTCCAGTATTTTTGATTCAGAACTAGAATTTTTCGAAAAATGGACCAACGGTTTAACTCTTCTAAATAAAACATTTTTTTTCAAATCGGTGAATTAGTTTTGTTTCTAAATAAATAAATAAACTGGAATTATAATGTCATCTATGTAGACGAAATTGCATGTTATTGCTTTCCTGTCATGAGATTAATTCTGATTAAGAGTACCCTATATAGTTTATAAAACATCACTGAAAAGTCACAGGAAAGAAATAACACTCAGTTACGTTTACCTGGATTACATAATTGATCCAGTTTTTTTTAGTTTAGAAACTACTAGACCGATTTGAAAAAAAAAGTTTTGAAATAGAACACCAGCTTGGTCCCAGTTTTTGCAAATTAGAAGTCGGTCCAGTAGTTTCTTAATCAAAAATACTGGAACAATTATGTCATCCATCTAAACGAAATATAGGTATTATTAGTTATCCTGGTACAGACTTTGGAGAACTTCGCGTTACAGATTAGTGTTGTCCTGAGGAACAAATTGCACTGTGTTCATTCTTGACAGCACTTGGTCCACACCCTGTCAATGTCTTCTTGTCGAATAAACCCCGCAAAATGCTAAAAGGCGTGACTTCAACATGTGTAATGTAAACTGTGATGAATATTATGTATTCAGAAATAAGAACCATATTTTATCCAAAAAATATTGTATGGAACTGTCACGCCTAGTACTATTTGCTGGGCAGTGCTTGGTTCAATCAAAAACATAAATTGACAATCTACTTTGTAAGGGGTTTTCAAAGTTATTCAGTACGTGTATTATGAGTTTTTAAAACTATACACGATAGTTTAGCATTTGTATGGCCACGCGTACAGCGCCTCTAGCCGTATCTTCGCTAACCTAAAAATGGTATATTTCTATCCTTGCTCTTATCATATAAAAAGAAAGAGATGTGGCATTATTACTACAATAGAAACGTCTGTTGCCTTTACTACGCAAACTCATAATAAACGTACTGAGACTAAGTATTCCATTTTGCCCCGCGCCTACTAGAGGGTGCCGGGCCAGGCTGCAAACGCGCTGGCAGTGGGTCCACAGGTAAAAAGAAAAAGAAAAATGTAATATGGACCTGTAGTGAGAATAAGACCTGTAAGAGAATTTAGTGTAAAATACCATATAGTAATTTTTTATGTTTACTAATATGTAATTAAAAAGTGTTTAATTTTGTTTCAGACGAATTCTGTAGTTAAAAATGTAGGGCATAGCACAGATTGTGTAAAAAATGATGCCCAAAATGAAGTCGCTATAGCAATGGAAGCGGCAAAGGAGGAAGCACAATCCTCTGACGATCGTATGACTATGATTTATAAAAAAACAATTACGAAGCAAAGGTTTAGATTTAGTTACAAAAATTCCAACTGTTGATAGTGTTGTAGATGTCCCCTCCAGCTCTATTGCCATGTCCTCTCCAGCTCTTTTGCCATCTACGTGCCCCACAATTTATGCACCACGCACTGCAATGTCGCCCACGTCGTGGCGACAGACATTGAGCTGCACGTAATCTCTGTCTACTGCCAATACGGACACGACATCGACGTCCATCTCGCTCACCTGGATAGAGTCATGGAAGCGCTCCATGGGACCAAGATAGTCGTGGGACTAGATTCTAACGCTCACTCGCCGTTATGGTTCTGCGAGCGCCGGCAATACTCTGGTGGCGGCCAGAATCAAATGCATCGACGCACCAGCATGGAAGGCTTTATCCAAGCCCGCGGCCTGACCATCCACAACGTCGAGGGACAGCCATCGACTTTCAAGGGGCCTAACGGCGAGTCTAACATCGACCTGACTCTATCAACGCGTGGAGTGCGAATAAATGAATGGGAAGTCCACGAGGCAAAAAGCCTAAATGACCATCAGCTAATCACTTTCAGCATATTCGGAGGCCGGGTCAAAAATCTGCACGATAAGCCAGTTACAGAGCCTGCTGTGTTTAGGGACCGTGGGGTGGACTGGTCAAGATTTCAATCAGTGGTTCATGAAAGAATGGGTAGACTGGAACTGAAGAAACCAGCGGCAGAATTGAGTGCTGACTTCACTCATGTAATAGAACGAACGGCGAATGAATGCCTGGGAACTAAAGGCTGCAAGAATGATATAGGATATGAATGGTGGAATAACAAGTTAGAGCGACTGCGAAGAAGGCATAATAACCTTCGTAAAGCCTGGCAGAGTGTGCGAAAGAAGGGCGGATTGTTGGAAGAGATGAGACGTAAGAATTTTCATGAGGCACGTACGAGCTACCGACAAGAGATGGTGGCGGCGCAAAGCAGATTCCTAATGGAGATGGCTGAAACAGGCAACGAAGACCCATGGGGACGATCATATCGACTGGCCAGTGGGCGCCGGCGCCCACCGACTCACATTATTAGCGGCACTGAGCTTGCTACCGGCTTCGCCGGGGACGTGCGGTCGGCTATGCAACAAATGCTCCGGGCACTTTGTCCCGATGACGATGAGCGCAACGACTCTATACACCACCGACAGATACGCTTATGTGCCGCCTGCACGCCTTCCGGACCGGATGCCCCGCCGCTATCTCGTGATCGCCTGCAGGGTATAGTCAAGGCTCTGCCTAACACGGCCCCCGGTCTGTTAGTCCTACCAAAGTGCAATGGCAAACCACTGACGGATCCTAAGGCCTACAGGCCGATCACCTTGCTCCCAGTCCTCGGTAAGATTCTTGAGCGAATTATGCTGACTTGTGCCCCGCAAATATCGAGGGGCATTTCAGAATTCTCTGTCGGTCGACTGTTACAGCCTGTCGACAGCCTCGAATAGCATTATTAACGTTGCCCGGGACTCGAAAGCCAAGTATGTACAGGCGATCTTTCTGGATATCTCGGGGGCCTTTGATAACGCCTGGTGACCGATGATTTTGCTGAAAGCGAAACGTGGAGGCCTACCCCCTAACATCTATAAGATGTTAGTGGATTACTTCACCAACCGCCGCGTAGGGCTATTCATATAAAGGTGCTGGGCATGGTTCTCGACGCCGGACTGTCGTTTGCTGCACATGCGTCATACATAGGCGAGCGCGCGGCAAATTGCTTCGGAAAAGTGTCGCGTGTATCCGCATCTAGTTGGGGTGTACGTTATCGTGCTCTGCGCATACTGTACACTGGCATCTATATCTCCACCGTGACGAATGCCGCGGCATGCTGGTACAGGCGTGCGTCCTTTCACACTGTGCGTGCCTCACTTCTGAGGACACAGCGACCGGCTTTGGTGCTCTTGACCAAAGCTTATCGTTCATGCAGTTCAGCGGCCCTACCGGTACTGGCAGGCGTGCTGCCGGCTGACCTGGAGCTCATCCGCGCCGCCCGTTGTGATGAGGCGCGGGAAGGTTGCACTGAGACGGAGATCAGAGCGATAAAACACCAAACTCTGGGGGAGGTCGTTGCACAATGGCAGGGACGCTGGATGAATGAGACGAAAGGTCGAGAGCTATACCGTTTCTTTCCGGACGTAGGCGGCTCGCCTCAAGGCCTCTTGAGTTGAGCCGGACTACCAAACTTCGCAGATATTGTCGGGACACGGGTGCTTCAGGAAGAGACTGCATGATATGACGTTATGCCCGATGAGTGTATGTGAGTGCGGCATAGAAGATGAAGATATGTATCATGCTCTTTGGGAATGTCCACTATACGACGACGAACGGAAGAGAATGTTAGACGGAATCACTCGAGCGGATGAAGGACCAGTCTACTACGAGGACCTCGTCTCGTCAAAGGCAAACTTCCAACGGCTACACCAGTTTGCGCACGCGTGGCATAAAAAGAGATGTGGCTGGCAATTTGGTTGGAACTTTAAATGACGTGCGGAATCGGCACCGAGCTCACACCGTTTGTGTGTGTCACATCACCAGAAGGGTGCGACGCTGCTATCTTTTCCTCCGCGCCCCTGAATGGGGAGAGGCGGGAAGAGGACAGTCGGAGGGCACAGAAGGCCGGTCCAGCCATGTGGGGGACGCACAGAAATAGCTGCGGGTTACAACAGCTCCATGCAAATCTAACTCGTTGGCTTGCTCCCCCGCGTTTGCCTCATTATGACATGAAGTCGGAATGAGGTTGGGTGGAGGTGGGATATGTCCTGTTGATAGTGCTAAACTTGTCTTATATAGAAGCATAAATACAGGTTTTCAAGATTAAAAAAACAGTTTATATCGATTTGGCAGATGTAGAAATACCCGCTTAATTCCACAAATACCTTTATGCATATTATATGGGACCGAAAAAACGAATAATTGTTTTTTCAACAACCAAAGTGTTAGCTCTTGTTAGTTACACCTTGTATATTTCACTATACTTACATCTAACGCCATCTAGTGGAGCCGGCTTGTACTAACGTAAAGCAACTTTCCATTTCCGTTTAGATTATTTGAAGGATTATGATGATAGTTAAAATCCTTTTATGTTTGACATTAATTGTAATTAATCATCATTTCTTTAGTTTATATTTGTCTTTGGTTTAAATCATGAATCTATCCTCGTTTCTTCAAATTTAACTTTGTCGAACCTATAGCCGGATGTAGTAATACTTCCGTTATAGACGTACCCTGTTCTGGTTATATCCTTTTTTGAAAATTGAACTCTAAAATCATAATAAAGTCTATTCTGATTTTAGAGCCATTTATGAAGGTCCTATCGTTATTATGTTTAATTCATATTTAAATCTTTTAGACTTGTAACAGGAAGTGACATGATTAAAAATGGTAACTAGCGATGTATTAGACATTTCCGTTCGATGCTAATATTAATCTGATGGGTTATTGAAATGTTTTATAATTTGTTAAATCTTGATAATGTTAAAGCCAATTTTAGAACTATCCAGAATATTTGTAGTAATTATAGAATTCGTGTTAGAAATAATACGTGTAAATTGCATTTCCGGTTTTGGATAGTCTGAAGAAGGGTGTGTTTAACCGCGAAAACGAACGCGGGAGATGGAGGGAATAGATGTTATAAATAGGACTGCTTTGATTTTGAGGACACTTTTGTTACTGCCACGAAAAGAAATACACCATTTAAAAATCTGTCAGCGAGTATTTATTATCAGAAGTGGTTCTACGAAAGAAGCAAATTCTTCAACTGCCCCACGATGGACCGCTCTAAATCCAGAAGATCACGTTCAAGATCTAGAAGCTATCGGCGTGGTAAACGTCGAGATCGTGATAGAAGCCGCAGGACACCTAGAACGAGCCGATCGCGGGAACGAAATATTAGTCCATCAAAAAAGAGATTTCGTGAATCGGCCAGGGATACTTCATCACAACGACGTCGTATCCACAATGAGGACGTCAGGCGTTCAAAGGAGAATTCCATACGATCTTCAAGCATTCAAACCCCAGGTACTTCTTCAGCAATACGAGTACATGATCCAGAAAATTCTGCGACCGGACGAGATGGCCCAGTCGCCATGACCTCAAGCAATACTGCGACCGGACGAGATGGCCCAGTCGCCATGACGTCAAGCAATGCTGCGACCGGACGAGATGGCCCAGTCACCATGACGTCAAGCAATGCTGCGACCGGACGAGATGCCCCAGTCGCCATGACGTCGAGCAATTCTGCAATCGGAGTTGACGACCCAGCTGCTATGATGTCAAGTAGTTCTACGACCGGACGAGACGAAGAAAACGTGAACCCGAGTGCTACAGCGACGAGTAATACGGTGCTGGACGTACAGGTTAGAAATAAAACTGACTCGTCTAATTCAGGCATGTTAGTAACTTTCGATGAATTTTATAAACTCCTACAGTCACTAAAACCAGGTTTATCCACTAGAGGCAATGAAAACATGATCCCAGAGTTTGACCCATCTATCAAAAATAGCCGAATTGAAATATGGTTAGCAAAAGTTAACGAGTGTGCACAAATCTATACTTGGGATGAGAAACAAATCAGACACTATGCTTTGCCCAAACTGGTAGGTAATGCTAAAAAATGGTACCAAACCCAAACATCCGTGTTACATAGTTGGGACGAATGGCAAACCCTTTTATGCAAAGCGTTTCCGTCTGAAGTCAACTATGGTACTCTCTTGTCAGATATGCTAGAAAAACGATTAAAATTTGGGGATAACTTGGACGAATACTACTTTGAGAAAACGGCATTATTGAATGCTTGCGAAATATCGGGCAAACGAGCAGCTGATTGCATCATACATGGTTTAGATGATCGCACTATACGAGCAGGTGCATCATCAGCTCGATTCTCTAAGCCTGAGGATTTATTCAAATATTTGAAGGATGTTTGTAAAGATCAAAAAGATGCAGCGAGATCATTCAATAGGAACAAAAGGGGAAGTAACATTTTTTATAATAAATGTAATGAAACAGGTCATAAAACATTTCAATGTCACGCAAACGGTTCCCAGAACACATATACACCTATAGTAACTAATGCTTGCTTCAACTGTAACGAAAAAGGTCACAGGGTTCAGCAATGCCCCAAAACTATTCTCAAATGTGATGAGTGTAAGTTATACGGTCATAAAACCAATGATTGTCCGCGTAAAAAGAAAAATACTGAAAAACAGGTTCTTGTTATAAACAGCATAGCCGATCCTAGCCATAAATATTACAAAAGAGCTCTGATTAATAATGTAAAAGAAACTCAGTGCTTTGTTGATATGGGAAGCGATTGCACACTAATTACGCAAAGATTGGCCACCCAAATAGGTCTAGCAATTGCGACTGATAGTATACCGACAGTTCATGGATTGGCGAATGTACGTGTTCAGCCTTTAGGTAGAGTGCAATTAACTTTACTTATTGATACAGTTGAAGCTACGATAACAGCGCTAGTTGTAAGAGACGAACAATTGCACGTACCCTTACTTGTAGGACAGGATTTCACCGAATTACCTAATGTGATTATCACAAAAACAGATAGCTCCCTTAATATCATGACCAGAGATTTTAATCCTGAGTTACCGTCATTTGATAATGACCAAATTTATAACAAACACATGTTATACGTACACTCCGACACTAAAATTGAAACTGTAGGTTTAATTAAATGCTACTGTAAGGATGTACGCGATGCAAATATATACCTAAAAGGTAATTATCGAAACATAAATGGTGTTGAGTATTGTATTCAGGAAGGGTTGTATAAATTAAAAGACGGGAAGTGTGCTATTATTATAATGAATATCTTCAACAGTCCAATTTACTTTACAAAAGACTTCGGTGTTGCTCGGGGTATTACCTTGAGTGAAAGTGAAGATTCTCTAGACAGTTCAGAAATGTTCGGACAGCCAAGATGCTTCTTTGCTCTACAGCATTTAGAACCTTTCAGTAAGGAGGAAATTAATGTTAACCCTGATCTTACAACCGAGCAGAAAAGTAGAACTTATGAAGTAATCAACAAAAATCGTGACTGTTTTGCGCAAAACTTAGCCGAACTTGGTTGTACAGACATAACAGAACTAGAAATTAAACTACACGATGAAATCCCCGTTGTTTACAGACCTTACCGTTTGAGTCATACTGAAAAAGAGGTAGTTAGAAATATGGTCAATGAGCTGCTGGAAAATAATATTGTTGAAGAGTCAGAATCACAGTATGCTAGTCCTGTATTGTTAGTTTCAAAGAAGACAGGAGGATATAGATTGTGTGTCGACTATCGGGCACTGAACCGAAAGACAATAAGAGATAATTATCCTCTCCCAAGAATAGATGATCAACTAGATTTATTGAGTGGAAATAAATACTTTATCAGCCTAGATTTGGCCAGCGGGTACTATCAGATTCCTGTAAAAGATGAGTGTAAGCACTTGACAGCTTTTATAACTCCTGATGGGTTGTATCAGTTTTGTAGAGCTCCTTTTGGACTAGTTAATTGTCCAGCTGTTTTTCAAAGAACAATAAATAAAATGTTGGGAAAATCTCGTGAGAAATGTGCTTTGGCATATATGGATGACCTATTAATATGTGGAAAGACATTCGAAGAATGTTTAGCAAAATTAGAACAAACCTTTGTTCTCATAAGGGAAGCTGGACTGACGTTAAATATAAATAAATGTAACTTTTTTCAAACTGAAATAGAATATTTGGGGTTCGAAATATCTGTCGAGGGCATTAGACCTGGTAAAGCCAAAATTTCTGCTGTAGAACAATTCCCAACTCCCAAATCAGTGCATGAGATTCGACAATTTATTGGCCTGGCTAGCTACTTTAGGAAATTTATCAAGGGGTTTTCTAGCATCGCTAAGCCTTTGACTGACCTAACGAAACAAGATATTGCTTGGCAGTGGGAGAAAGAACAGCAAGAGTCTTTTACAACATTAAAAGAGAAACTAATCATCAGACCTATTTTGAGTTTGTATAATCCTGAATTCATCACGGAATTACATTGTGATGCATCAAAAAAAGGCTTTGGAGGAATATTATTACAAAGGGAAAATATGAAATCTGACTTAAGACCTATCGCTTTCTTTAGTAGAAAAACGACGCGAGATGAAGAGAAATTTCATGCATATGAATTAGAGACTCTTGCCGTTATAACTTCTCTCAATAGGTTTAGAGTTTATTTGTTAGGTAAACCCTTTACAATACACACAGACTGTAACGCTTTAAGATCAACTTTCTCCAAGAGAGATTTAATACCAAGGATAGCTCGTTGGTGGATCGCTCTGCAAGAATACGATTGTACCATTGAATATAGACCCGGTTGTACAATGAAACATGTCGATGCGCTCAGTCGAAATCCTCTTGAAGATGGACAGGATAATGACAAGTATGAACATTTGTCTCGGGTAATGCATATATCTCAAGAAGATTGGGTACTGAGTCTTCAATTGACAGATCCTAAAATTCAACATATTCGATCCATTCTTGAAGACTCGCAATACAAGGAATTGACTGATATAAGACAAAACTTTGTCGTACAAAACAATCGCATATACCGAAAAATAGGAGATCAACTAAAATGGGTAGTCCCGAAGAGCGCTAGGTGGCAAATATGCCAACGAAATCATGATGATGTAGGACATTTTTCGGTAGAAAAAACTTTGGACAAGATCAGGAAAGATTTTTGGTTCCCCAAAATGAAGAAATTTATAACTAAATATGTACGATCTTGCTTACACTGTGCTTTCGGTAAAGAACCCTCAGGACCAAAAGAAGGTTATTTACACAATATTCCTAAATATGATATTCCATTCCACACAGTACACATAGACCATTTAGGACCATTTATCAAGAGTTCCAGGGGTAATCAATATCTATTTGTACTTGTGGATGGATTTACTAAATTTAGTATACTCAAACCACTACGCAATACTAAATCAAACTCTGCTATCAGATGTTTGATAGAGTTGTTTTCAATCTTCGGTCATCCAGTTAGGTTGATCTCAGATCGAGGTACGAGTTTTACTTCAAACGAATTCAAAAGATTCTGTACAGAATATGAAATTCGCCACATTCTTAATGCTGTCTCTACTCCTAGGGCTAACGGACAAGTGGAGAGGTATAACCGTACTATTTTAGATGGACTTAGGACCTATACAGATAGTTTAGGTGAAAACAAATGGGATCAAGAACTAGGGAAGATACAATGGGGACTTAATAATACACTCAATAAAGGGATAGGCAAGACGCCCTCAGAAGCGTTATTTGGGAAAAGATTGTTAGGAAAAGGAGACGGTATACTAGGAGATACAGTGGTAGATACACGACAAAACGGGAAAGCTAGTGAACAAATTATACAAGAGATTAATGAACACGTTGAGAAGAATCAGGCTCAACAAAAAGAGAGATTTGACAAAACTAGAAAAGACGCTACGCTATACAAGATAGGTGACTTAGTGAAAATTTTAAAACCTACTCCTTCTAATGATGGGAAGAGTAAAAAACTTTTGCCCAAGTATACGGGCCCGTTCAAGATATCAAGGGTTTTAGAAAATGATAGATACGAGGTATCAAGTATTCCTGGTTCCAACATAACTAAAGGAAAATATAGTAATATTTGGTCAACAGATCGCATACGTCCTTGGATTACAGTGACTGTAGAGAGTGATACTGATAGTGACAACACAGATGATGAACATATAAGTTGTAGTTAATTTGGATAATAATGTATCATATTGTGTTTAGATGATTTACGAGCATAATTTAAATAAAATGTGTAATTTACATAGAATTTATAAATTGCACAGAAAGTATGATTTGAGAAGAATGCTTAAAATTTATAGAAAAGAAAGAATAGTATAGATAGATACTGAAGATCTGGAAGTCTGATACGATTAATGAATCTGTGGTCATTATACTATAGATTCAGGAATGAGGGATCAGGTGCAGATATTGAAACTGAAGATCTGGAAGTCTGATACGATTAATGGATCTATGGTCATTATACTATAGATTCAGGAATGAGGGATCAGGTGCAGATATTAAAACTGAAGATCTGGAAGTCTGATACGATTAATGAATCTGTGGTTATTATACTATAGATTCAGGAATGAGGGATCAGGTGCAGATATTGAAACTGAAGATCTGGAAGTCTGATACGATTAATGGATCTATGGTCATTATACTATAGATTCAGGAATGAGGGATCAGGTGCAGATAATAAAACTGAAGATCTGGAAGTCTGATACGATTAATGAATCTGTGGTTATTATACTATAGATTCAGGAATGAGGGATCAGGTGCAGATAACGAAGCCTATCTTGAATAAGAGGCATGCTTACAAAGTCTTGATATTATTATTTCCCTGTTTTATAATGAGATAGTATACCTAGTTTGCAGAAATAATGTTTTGTAGAAGTAATTGTATAAGTTTAGAGACAAACTTTAGAGTCAGGACAGTCGAATGTTAGCTCTTGTTAGTTACACCTTGTATATTTCACTATACTTACATCTAACGCCATCTAGTGGAGCCGGCTTGTACTAACGTAAAGCAACTTTCCATTTCCGTTTAGATTATTTGAAGGATTATGATGATAGTTAAAATCCTTTTATGTTTGACATTAATTGTAATTAATCATCATTTCTTTAGTTTATATTTGTCTTTGGTTTAAATCATGAATCTATCCTCGTTTCTTCAAATTTAACTTTGTCGAACCTATAGCCGGATGTAGTAATACTTCCGTTATAGACGTACCCTGTTCTGGTTATATCCTTTTTTGAAAATTGAACTCTAAAATCATAATAAAGTCTATTCTGATTTTAGAGCCATTTATGAAGGTCCTATCGTTATTATGTTTAATTCATATTTAAATCTTTTAGACTTGTAACAGGAAGTGACATGATTAAAAATGGTAACTAGCGATGTATTAGACATTTCCGTTCGATGCTAATATTAATCTGATGGGTTATTGAAATGTTTTATAATTTGTTAAATCTTGATAATGTTAAAGCCAATTTTAGAACTATCCAGAATATTTGTAGTAATTATAGAATTCGTGTTAGAAATAATACGTGTAAATTGCATTTCCGGTTTTGGATAGTCTGAAGAAGGGTGTGTTTAACCGCGAAAACGAACGCGGGAGATGGAGGGAATAGATGTTATAAATAGGACTGCTTTGATTTTGAGGACACTTTTGTTACTGCCACGAAAAGAAATACACCATTTAAAAATCTGTCAGCGAGTATTTATTAAAAGGAAAATAATTTTTAAAAGAAAATAAAGAATTCTTCATCGACGGCACATTTAAGTCTGTCCCACGCCCGTTCTACCAACTTATTACTATACATGGTGACGTAGGGAGCACCTCGGGATCAACAAAAGTTCAACCACTTGTCTATGCCTTATTGCCAAGTAAAACTGAAAATACTTATTTTATTTTATTTAATAAAAGTTGCAATCCCGAGTGGAAATTTGGTTTGAAAAAAAATATTTCTGATATAATTATTATTACACATCAAGCTTCGTTCTTCGATATTAGCATAGGTACACATGTAGTTTCACTCAAGGCTAGCCATTTCGCGCACTATATTTGGAGAAAAATATAAAGGTTCTAACGTAAGGTAGACCAAAAAATTCACAGCTCGCCCTTCCCTTGCCATTTGCTTTCATTCACGTTTTAGTGCTTCGCTGTTTCGCGCGCTCGGTATTTTTCTATTGTTGATTAAATAAAAATACCAATAAAATGCCGAAAAGGAAAAGTGACAGTGATGACTACGACTATTTAGTGAAGAAACTTAAAAAATTAGAAAGAAAAGTGAAACATCGACGTCGCCGTAGACATTCTTCGAGCTCGGATGACGAAAATTATTCGCCTCATAACCGACTAGGTGAGTCATTCAACAAATAACACTTGTTGCTTGAACCTAAGGAACAGATTTGACTGTTTTGTCTTATCATTGTACATAACGGTGTTTTATCTGAACAAAACGATTGGAAAATCGGACTGTCCACCTAGGGGCTTTCCACTTCCTAATAAAATACATGCTGACTGGGTCTACCGTTTGGGTATTTCCATAGCAATGTATATGTAGACAGAAAAAACGTAAAACTGTCTCATTGAAAAAACTGGGTTTGCGTGTTTCTCGCTTTGGAGTCTCACATACCACCCACATTTGAGCAAAATACGTATTTTGCCTGCAGAGAGCGTCTCCATTGCTCATACTGGAATATCCCTCCAGACTCGGAGTCTGCTGAAAATAGCAATGACGCCGCACATAGCACTGATGTGGTACCTACCGATCTGCCTCGTACCATTATTACCATGACTTCCGCCGCCGCCGCCGCCGCCGCTACCAACGCTGTCACCGCCGTCAATTCTGCCACCACCGCCACTACTGCAGCTGCTGTTGTGCCGCCGCCCTCTTCAGCTGATGTACTCCACGGGATGTCACTGGATGAACCAATACCCGAACTGGGCCCAGAATTATTGCAAATATTAGGCGAAGACCCTACTCTTACCCAAGAGTACAGTTCTGACATCCAAAAGGATCTAGCTATCAGACTGAACTATATTGTCACAACCGGTCTTTCTAAAGAAAACCGCAAGGAACTGAAGGATAAATATCTTATCCCTGCAAACTGCAGACTTTTGAAAGCGCCAGTTTTGAATCCTGAAATTCGCGCCTCCTTGATTGACGGCCAAGTAAAACGGGACAAGGGCATTGAACTCAAACAATCTATGACTTCATGCGCTCTATCGTCGCTCAGTGCTGCAATCACGCTGCTTCTGGCGTCAAACCAAAAGGACCCTGAGATGTTAAAACTATTAATGGACACCGTCCGTATCCTAGAAGATTTACATCACTCTGACTCGATCCTCAGAAGATTCTTCATACTTTCAACAGTAAAAAAGGACTTAAAAGATCAGCTAGAAAAAACCAAAATAGATGAAACACTATTTGCTAATCTCACTGAGACCTTAAAGACAGCAAAAACCATATCTAAATCAGGAGCAGACTTGAGATTGGCCTCAAATATCAGGCTGACTCAAACTTCATCAAGAGTCCCTAGCAGGCCTTTAAACTACAGAGGGCCTCCTGCGAGCCGCAGGCCTCAGACGATGGCGAGCGGGGCGGGGGGCGCGAGGTATGCGCGAGCGGCGCCCCCCCCCGCCCGCGCCGGTTGCTCCAGCGCAGAGGCAGCCGCAGCCGCAGACTCAGACGACGACGCAGAGGCACCCTGCCACCTACAGGACATTCGCACGTCAGCCACAACAACGCTACAGGCGTTAGATACGGTAAAACCTGCAGGCAGACTTTCTCATTTTCATAAACAATGGACTTGGCTTACCAATAACCCAGTCATACTATCCTGGTTTACAGGTTATGAAATTGTATTGTCTAGTTCGGTTACTCAATTTACTATTCCAGTAGAACCAACGTATTCGCAGTTTGAATGCAATGCTTATAAAGAATGCATAAAAAACCTTCTCACCATTGGGGCTATCTCACCTTGTGAACATTGTGAAGGGCAATACATTTCAACCACCTTTCTTATCCCGAAACCTGACGGTCAACAACGATTTATATTAAATCTTAAACAACTTAATAAACACATAACGACGCAGCATTTTAAACTTGAAGACTTGCGAACGTCTTTGAAACTTATATCACAAGATTGCTATATGGCGACTATAGATTTAAAGGATGCATATTTCTTGGTAAACATTCATCAAAATTCTCGAAAGTATTTGCGTTTTTACTGGTCTGGCCAATTATATCAATTTAATGTATTACCTTTTGGTTTAAATAAACAGTTGCTAAACTTCTCCGTTCCATGGGATATTTATCTACATTTTATTTAGATGACATACATTTGGTAGGTCACTCTTATAAAGAGTGTTTAGATAACATGAAACATACAAAATGTCTATTACAATCTCTTGGGTTTATTATAAATACGGTAAAGAGCTCAAAGGAACCAAGCAGAACTTGTAAATTCTTGGGGAATATTATAGACTCGACGAAGTTAGAAGTGAGGTTACCTGAAAACAAAAAAGAAAACATTAAACGGGAACTAATTAAATTTAAAAGCTTAAATAAATACAAAATCCTCTGATTTTGCATTTATTTCGCTTTCGCTTGTTTTTTAGGTTTACTTACATCGGCTTGTCAGGCCGTAGAGTACGGCTGGCTATATACAAAGGATTTAGAGCGATGTAAATATCTAAACCTAAAAGACGACGAAAACTACGATAAATTTATGACGATACCTAAATCTTTAAACCCCACATTTAACTGGTGGTTAGATAATATTGATAATGCTGTATGCAAAACTTATTATTTTTTTTATGCATATACCAACTTATTTTTTTTATGCATTCCCTCCAATATCAGTTATCTTAAAAACTTTACGCAAAATAATTAATGACCGAGCAACAGGCATTGTTGTTGTACCAAAATGGCCAACACAGCCTTGGTACCCACTTTTTAAAAGCTTTCTCACGTCAAAACCCTTAGCTATACATTCAAGGGTTGATCTTATTATTTCTCATCGTAGCGATCGGGCACTACACCGGCGGATTACCCTGTTTGTCGGGCTGTTGTCCGGACAGCGCTCTTACGAAGAGGAGTCCCATCATCCGCTATCCCAATAATGGTGGCATCCCTTGCAGACAACACGGTTAAACAATACGACACTAGTCTTAGAAAATGGTTTACTCATGTTAGCGGAATCGATCCCTACAATGCCTCCATAACAGATGTTCTTCTTTTTTTAACACAGATCTTTGATACAGGTGGTCGCAATGGCACACTTAACAGTTGTCGGTCTGCTTTGTCGTTGTTATTGGGTCAAGAAAAAATTAATATTGATTGTATTTCGAGATACTTTAAAGGTATTTTTCGTTTACGGCCTCCACTACCGAAGTATAATTTAACCTGGAATATTGATCTGGTGCTAAATTATTTATCAAATTGGTATCCCAATGAGGATTTAGGTCTTGAGAAAATTTCTAAGAAATTAGTCACAATATTGGCACTTGTAACAGCACACAGGGCTCAAACTTTGTCTAAAATTAAAATTAGTAACATAGTCACCTCAGAATCAGGAACGATTATTAAGATACCCGATCTTATTAAAAACTCTCGTCTCGGATCTCTCCAACCTCTGCTTTCATTACCAATTTTCGAACAGAAGCCGCAAATTTGTCCTGCCAGGACACTCCATACATATCTAGATCAGACAAGACAACTACGCAAAAGTCAGCAATCGTTGTTTATATCATTTAAAAAACCATATCGAGAAGTAACGTCACAAACGTTAGGCAGGTGGGTAAAGGATACGTTAAAAAAGTATGGCATAAACACAGAAGTATTCACTGCACACAGTACTAGACATGCAGCCACGTCTAAGGCATACAAATCAGGAATTAGTTTAGACACTATAAGAAAATCGGCAGGTTGGAGTGCAACCTCCGCTGTTTTTGCTAAACATTATAATAAGGTTATTACACATAACATGATTACCAGTGATGAATTCGCCAGAAATATATTGAACTAATAATTTATCAATGTTACAACTATAAAACTTACAAACATAAATTTGTATTTAAGTACTTGTTTAGTAAATTAAACCTCAGTAAATTAATATTTTGATCTCATTTTTTTATATTATTTATACTACCAAACATAAAGGATCTACATATTGAATTAGTTGATATTTCACGACTATCTCTCAACATCTACATGTGTACCTATGCTAATATCGAAGAACGAAGCTTGATGTGTAATTGATGATTAAACGAACTTACCTGAAGTGAAGTTCGATCCCAATTACACGAAGAGCTTCGTTCGAAGATATTAGCATCCCTCCCGCCCTCGCTGTAAGCTGTACCCTATCCGTGAAATATCAAAAAGCTCAGCACATCTCCGAAATAAATGAAAGCAAATGGCAAGGGAAGGGTGAGCTGTGAATTTTTTGGTCTACCTTACGTTAGAACCTTTATATTTTTCTCCAAATATAGTGCGCGAAATGCCTTGAGTGAAACTACATGTGTACCTATGCTAATATCTTCGAACGAAGCTCTTCGTGTAATTGGGATCGAACTTCACTTCAGGTAAGTTCGTTTAATCATCAAATAGGTGCTATTTAAATTTTGTGCAATTATGTTGTGTATTTCCACTTTAACCAGAACATTTGATTGTTGAGGGTTGGCACTACATAGAAGCCGAATGCATTGAAGATGCGAAGATTTAAAAAAACTGACATATGTTAGAAAATACTACATGAAAGCAAATTTCATATAACAATGGTGTATTTACAATAAACGTCACCGCACCAATAATATTTGTGAATCATGGAATAGTGGTTTAAACAAAAACATCAACAAAAATTACGTCATGATGGCTAGATAACTTATAGAAATGTTTATTACTCCAAACGAAAAACTGACGTCCAAAAGAAGTGCAAAGTATATTCTTCGAGATGATACTATAATTAATGCTCAAATGCAGTTGTTAAATAACGAAATTAGCGTCAGGCATATTTTTTAAAAGTTGCGTTAATTGGGTACTTCGCCTTAGAGAAGGAAATATTTAAAACTGTAATGCTGAAAAGCGTATATACATAGCGAAACTTAATTTGGTTTAATTGAATTTTTTATTTTTTACAACTATGGAAGAGCTTTATATTTGTAATATAGAATATATACAAATATAAAGGAACATAATTTTTGTTATATTAAATGGTTTTTTAATGATAAAAACTTTTTTTGTAGTAGCTTTTTTGAAGTAGCTTTTTGAAGTAGCTTTTTTGAAGTAGCTTTTTTGAAGTAGGTATGTCAATTTATTTTAGATTATGTTAGGTTTTCGTTTTATGTTAGGTTTTGAGTTAGGTGAGATTTTGGGATAGGTTTGGTAAGGTTAGGTTTAGGGGAGAAACGGGGGGAGCCACAGCCTTAACTGTCGAATTTTGTAAACTGAAAGCTTTATTTTTGTTTTTAAAAGTTTACGATTACGAAGTTTATGCCTCAGTAGGAATTTGCCGAAGAGATCAGATTCCAAGTTTCTGAAAGATAGACTATTTATACCAGTGGGTCCACGGGGTTTTTTTTTACCAGTAAAACCACCGGACTGTTGCCCGGTGGGACAACGAGTCGCAGCCCGGTGGGACAACGAGTCACGGCCCGGTGGGACAACGAGTCGCGGCCCAGGGTGCCACATTATTGATTGCACACGGGTGCTACTAGAGCTATTTGTGGTGGTAATATAAGATATATTACTCATAGCAAAGAAATTTATGCTTGTAACAATGCTCGTAGATCGTATTATAGTATCGAGTCATCGAATTTACTACTAACTAAACGAGTGGTCACACGGCCCAAACCAAAACGCATGGGGATCATAGTTGTACAGGATAAGGATCCCATCCCTCTATATCTATTTCACTCTGTAGTACAGTGAAACAGTTAGTCCCAAAACTATGTAATCTGGAGGGAAATATCTTTATTATCGTAGATAGATTTTTTCTGAAAGAAGACTTCGTGGTATTCTATAAACAAAGTGAACTGCAATCAATTTTTTTTATCGGTCCCACCTGTACCTTTAAAATATTAATAGAATAAGATTGAGGTGGCATAGCCGTGGGACGCCCCTACTTAGTTAAATATTTTAATAAGTCTGTGAACTGTAAACGTGTCGTCTACTCGTAGCTTAGATATTTATAATGAAGATGCTTGCTGCAAGGAATTAAACAAACAAGACAATAAAACAGTCAGTATATTACCTATAAAGTCTTAGATTGTATAGTAATACATTCAGTTAATTAAACCGGTTTCAACAATTGTGATTTAGCCGCACAATTTTCTGAGTGTATACCTAGAAAATGTACCTACCATAACCTTGAATTTCTAATGCGACAAAGCACAGGAAAATTAGTCCATTAAAACACAAAGGCAAAACGTGTTACGATTTTAAGACACTTCCTAATGCATAGGTACAATTTGGATTCCTAAAATAACCAATTTACCCATAAGAATTAAGAACTGTGGGGGGTCAAGGTAGTTTTATTTAGATTTTTAGGGTTCCGAAGGGTGCTAAACGGGACCCTATTACTAAGCCTCCGCTGTCTGCCTGTGTGTCTGTCTGGTTTTCCGTCTCTGGGCTCTATCTAATGAACAGTACTATAACCAAGGGAGCTGAAATTTTTCACTGAATGTGGCCGTTACAGCAACAAATAATAAACTACACGAGATTTTTTAAATTAAAGGCTGCCCTGCCCTGCTCCTGCGAATTGAATCGATAATTTCGCGTCAAGATACAAGAATGCGCCACTGAAACATGTACAAGTATACGTTTCAGTGGCGCAATTGGTTTGACGTCGGATACGCTATCTGCAGGGCCCCTCCCCGATGGTGCTATAAAAGGCTAAAATATATATTCGAAAACTATTTCGGACTTAAACTTTTTCCTTTTTGATTTAATATTATTATTGTACTTCAGTTTGTCTTAAAATAGTACGGAACCCTTCGTGTGCGAGTCCGACAACATATAATTGGTATCACAAAAACAGTGAGTCCGTGATGCAGGCATTCGTGCGTAAGAGGCATTACATGGGTATAATAAAAATCGATGGAACATGGACATTTCACAAAGTGCCGAATAACAATCAGAGACGAGCTTCCTACCAATAGAAGGCTAGGTAGCCTAGGTAGCCTATTTAGCCTAGTAAGCCCAGGTAGCCTAGGTAGTCTAGGTAGTCTTTACTCGGGTCGTACTTCAGCGGCCTGGCGGGTGGCATTCAGTTGAACGGTCACCTAATCACCTTTAGCCTTATCAGTAGTAGTAGTAGTTGCTTCGTTGTAGTAGCTGGTTATAGCCGTTAGAGCCAATTTCGAGAAAATATTATCATTCATTCCCTATCTGAAAATTAAGGGGTTTTGAGTAATTTAGATTTTTGTCTTTTTTTAAAACAATGTAGTTTTATCACCAATTCCTATACTCAGTTACATTCATTTTTGTTTGTGAATTACGTTATGGTTATTATATGGGTAAAGGACAATGGTCAGAACGGGCCCAGAGTGTAGCACTTTCTTTCCCAACTTAAAATGAAGTACTGATTAATCTTAACCTTTTATTATAGGGCACAAGACTCTAATTAATCATATAAAAATGTTACGGCCGTTTTTTAAATCCAGTACCTTGATGATTTGTCTGTCAATTTCTATGTAAGTTAAAAAGGTGTACAGTTAAAGTAAAAATAAATAAATCTTTCTGTTGTTTCATAATCTGACAAGGCTTTCCATATCACATGTCTTGTTCCAGATGGGTTGGAAGAAGCACAATATAGCCTTGCATGCCACAATAAGCTGTATTTTCTTGAATGGGGTGGCAGTGGTATGACTTCACTACCTTTATGAAACATTGACAGTTGTCGCTGATTTTAACAGCTGTTACTGATTTTCAAAGCTGTTATTATTTCTAACAGCTGTCAATATTTTTTAACTCTGTCACTTATAAATTATTCTCAATATTTTGGAAATAAAAAATAAAATGATAAAGTTTCAACATTGACAATGGCCTATACAATTAATACCTTATAAACTAATACAAAACTAGTACACACAAACAAACAAGTTATTATTTATTGTACAAACTAGTACAATAAATAACAACTTAAATACCAGCATAAATGTTTAATTAACAATGTTCACATCACAAGTAGACGGCAACGAAATAAGGAGTTTCTTTAACCTAGCGAGTATTGTCACTATCAATAATGAAATCACCGAGGCAGTTGCGGGACCAACAAAGTACTTTAATACTTTACCTACCTACTTTACCTTCTAATATCAAAATACTACAGCCTACCGTCAACGTCAAACTGCCAGAGCTAAACTCAACGAGTCGACCATGGTACCACAACCTCTTTTTCGTCATCTTTATCGCGTGCCGCGTAGCAGACAATCACATTTGAGAAAATACAATCGATCATTACAGCACAGCAAGCCTAAAAAACCAAAAAAAAATACCCCGCCGTGGCGCCAGCAACCCTGAGAAGCTGTCTGCCATAATCAAATCATATTAAATTAAGTCATTTATTGCAAGTAGTCAAAATAATGAAATTTTACAAGTCAAACACTTACTTAAGTCTCATATACATGGAAAAAATAAAAAATAAATCAAATATGATCAACTAAACTAATGAGTACATAACTGATTTGAGTTTAAAAAAGGAAATTTCTCCTTCAAGTGGCGATTCATGGCTGAATCTCGCACAAGAAAAAGAAACTCCATAAACTCTACCAGTGCTTCGGAAATACGCCCGTCAGAGAAGATAGCACCAAGAAACTATACAGGGATATATTTTTTTCAATTTTCGTCATACATATATTTTTTTTACACAAAGTACGATATTAAAATTATCTAATCTAATGACAATATTATAACATCGTATCCATAAGTGCCAATAAGATGTCTCAAAATAACAATCCAACAAAATTAATAAATAAGAACAAAGACAAGCTGTAATGAACATAACTTATGAGAAACCAGACTGAACCAGTCTTCCCAAGCAGCGCCCGTTCACGAGTATGACTTGTGCACTACCCATCATCCCCCTTGCCATATTTGAGGGAGGGGAGCAACCCGCTACACAGAGCCGCCACAAAAAAAGACAATTTAGTGAGCATAACCATAAACTCTGGTTTCTTGGTAACAGACTTGTATTCTACGATAAAACTAATAAATTGTTATGAGTCACCCTACATACCACTTTTGTAGACTTAATTATAATACCAGACTATTAAACTCTTGAATACTCTTGGATGTTTTTTTTTCCTTTGTAGTAGATTATTTTCAAACATTAATCTATAATTAAATACCGATTGTAATTTTTCTGCCTTCCAATTAAATTTTGAGATTAATGAGTGAGAGCTGTCATTATTTTTGAAAGCTGTCAAATGTTTCATGAAGCTAGTAAATGTTTACCTCTGCCACCCCATCTGAGAAAACACAGTTTATTGTGAGTTGAAAGGCAATACTGTGCCTCTGCCACCCCATCTAAAAAAGTCTTGTTATATGGAAGGTTGACCAATTATGAAACAACATAAAGCTAACATTAGTCAATGAAAACATAAATAAAGCTTTTACACACACCTTTTTAACTTACAGAGAAATTGACATACATAGCATCATGCACTGAATTTTCTAAACGGCTGTAACATTTTTATGTGATTAATAAAAGTCTTGCTGCCCCACAATAAAATGTTCAGATTAATGAGTTCTTCATTTTAAGCTGGGTTAGAAAGTGCTACACTCAAGGCCCAGGCCCAAAATTGTCCATCGTTCTTTGCTGGAAATAGTTTTTTATATGTGTATGTATGTTTCAAATTATGACCCTGTATTTCGCTGATCGGTAGCCTAGCATATTTTTTGTTCCAACCAAACATTTTACAGCTCAGAAATTCTGTTTTATCTATTGATTGGTTGAATTAGGAATAATACCTAGACAGATTACTTTAAAATAATAAATCATAAAGTAATATGTCTATGAACGGGTAATAATTATTAAAAATGCTGCTTTTGGATTGGTTGTGCTGTGAATATTTTGCCTTTTATGAGACTTTAAAAACGGAAGGCAGATGTGTTTATTTATTACCTCATAACTGGTCTATCTTTCCTTCTGTTAACAAAAAAAAAACTGAGTTTCATTTCAAACATTAGAGAGGGGATGAATATTATTTTATTGCTGTAATGATTGTTCAGTTCAGTTTCTCTATTAAAATAACCAAGAGTGTTATCTATCAGTTTTATGGAATGTTCCAACCAACAGTCCCTAGAATATTACAACTTGACAGTAAACACATGGATGTAATATTCGTAGATATCACGCATGTCATGTGTGAACATGGTACCCACACGCGCTAGCGAGGATTCTTGTACAACAGCCTTAGTTAAATGACCCGTAGATTTGTTGACATCATACCATAGTACAAACTCGTTTTAAGAAACAATTGACAATGACAATGAGGGTTTTCCTTTTAAATTGAGAGCACAACGTGACTCATTATGTTTATGCCTACGACTAATGATAACACCAATTGATGTTGATGGGCTGATATCGAAGTGGTCCGGTCATGTGTTGTTTGTGTCACAAGACTCGAGATGCCTTTAATTAATAAGCGTGTACTGGTAGCGAGTGCATGGTGCGCGCGCGCCGAAGGCAGGCGGCCGGCGCGGGCGGCGGCGGCGGTGGCGGCGGAGCGAGTCTCGGCCACGCACGCGTCTGCGGTGGCAGGCCCGAGCTCACGATCATAAACTACTTAGTCATAATAACAACGCCACACGACGTGCCAAGTGTTTATGTATACCCCAAAACGTACGGACTCATGTGAGCAGCCTCCACGGTTCAAGGGCTCCTTGTGATCACGAGGCTCCATCATAAAGAACCTCCAACGTCACGTACGACGCTGAGTTCTCTATTCAAACAGTTTTTTTATCGCTGAAAGCGCCTTCGACGTAAATATATCTAATCTGAAATCCTAATATCGCTACTCAAAGTTGAGATTGTGTACACGCTCGTGCGCGCCGTTCGAGAATCTTGCCTCGGGGATGAGATTCAACCGTTGCAACTTAAAATGAAGACGTGAGAACGTCGGGGCAAATCTGAGAAAGACGCTAAAGGCTCAAGGGGTGAGGTTCGCGGAAAGGGTGAGCGTGGTGTGCAGCGCGAAAGTGCGGGAGGGGAAGCAGCCGCGGAGGAAGCACGAGTGCATCGAAAACGCTCGGGCGTGGAAGCTGTAAAGCAGCACCTGGAAGCCACTGGAGGCACCGGGAGAACATCACGATCTGCCACATCGGTATGTAATGTCACATATCAATAATAGCTTTTTACTGATACTGTTACTACCATGGGTCAATAGGAGTTGTTTTTGTAATTATTCTACTTTTTCCACGATCTACTGTAATCCTTTACGAATGAAGACGTCGTTTATACCTACATGGTAAGGAACACAAGTTCCTTTTTTCCTTACAGGGTCGAAAGGTGTAGTTATATTTTAGGGGGTGGTTAGGGACATAATTCCGAACAACTATCACTGTGACACCGATTTGATCAGAGCAACTTTGTTTTTCACTTGACCGCCCGGCCCAAAATATATGAAGGAGTGAGAAATAAAGTTTCTGTGATCTGTTCCGAAGGATGTCCATAACAACCCCTTAAAATATGATGATGCATTCAGGGTGCAACAGAAATGATAATAGTAACCTACTATTCGCAACACTGTTACTAAAGCTACTTAAAAAAAATTCTATTTCATAAAATATCTGGAAGTGTGGTAAAATTAAACACTAACCCGGACATTTGAAACCACAAGCTAATAATTGTTGGAAATGTTTAAACATACTTAGTATATACAAAACTTACCAAAAAAAATATTTTGGAAAAAAACCTAATTTTAAGCATAGCGGCTGGACCTAGTGTCGGATTGTATTAGTCCGTTTGCCAAATAATTTAATTCAGGCTTTGCTATCTTCCAAAACACTGAAATTCTTGTAACACGACAGAGACTGCGCAGCGCTTGTCAGTGCGATATATGCACTATAATGGCCTAAGAACTACATACGCGCCGGCAGGCACCGGCTGCTAGCGGACGGCACGCACCGCAAGGAAGCGCGCCGGCAGTCTCCGTTAGTGCGGGCGAGGGACAGCTTTAACGCCCTTTTGGCGGCAGCACCACTGAATGATCTGTTTTGTGATGCATGGAGGGATACAGAGCGAAATATTTTCTGATGAATGTTTGTGTCGGGTTTTTGATTTTTCTGTAATGATTAGAAGTGGTATCACATCCAGTGGTTCTTCCCGGGTTGGATGTAGCTGACAGCACGACGGAAAGATCGGTGTCCTTACCTACTGTCACTGATGCCGCACCATTGTTATCAGCTGCTAGCACAGCAGTCTTCACTATGACAGTATCCTCGTCACCAGGGGCTTGAATAATCTTGATTCTAGCTAGCCTTGTTTGCCAACAACTTTATATGACACATTGGAATAAATAGCATTCGTTTGCAAGCATCAAAATTGGTATTTATTTATTAATTGTAATGCTTTGGACGATAAAACAGCCTGAATTAAGTAATTTGGCGCAAAAAATACAGCCGACATGCTAAAAATTTGTATTTTTTTTTCAAGATGGCGGATTTTACGCAAGCTGTTTTTTGGGATGTTAGAGATATCAATCAGAACATTATTCTTCAACATTTCCACCTATGTTTAGCTTGTGGTATCTTATATTCTAGTTCAGGCATTTTTTTGTCTTATTAGCCTGTTTA
The DNA here is from genome assembly GCA_949825045.1 of Argyresthia goedartella. Taxonomy (NCBI): domain Eukaryota; kingdom Metazoa; phylum Arthropoda; class Insecta; order Lepidoptera; family Argyresthiidae; genus Argyresthia; species Argyresthia goedartella. Next base: position 15,003,441 of record OX463808.1, on the reverse strand, counting down.
GATAGACTAAAAAACAGTTGGTCGCCTATCCAACTGTTTTTGTACGTAATGATTTCATGTCTTAATTACCCTTATTTTATTCAAATTGTATGTTCATTTTATACTCGGTGACCATCTGCTTATATATCATCTATCATTGGTCCGCATTGATAGCCATAAAAACCGGTTCGCAAATTCAATGCAACGGGCGAATATCTTGAAGATTTATAGAATTAATCTTATATTACACGTTGACATTGTGTTCAATTCAGAATGTAGCCATGAATGAGTATTAAATAAAACAGGATAAAATATATCATTAAATTGAATACCGGACATGTGCGGAGTGAGATTCGAGATGTTTGATAAATTAAGGAATTTCGAGATGTCAATCCGTCCCTCTGTGTAATTAACCAAGTAATGTATTAAATACCATTTTTTAATCAACCTTGAGCTCATCTCATGATTCTACAAGAATATCGTTGACAATGGTTATCATTATAATTGCGTATATTAATTGCAAGTGGAACAATTATTGTTGATGTAACAATCTTTGTTATTATTAGGCCCTTGTCTTATTACGATACGCATAGGCAATGTGAGTCTCGAATACTAGTCGCCACAAAGTATCTCACATACATTTGAATGCAAGATACTAATCTAGGTGCGGCCCTCCATTTTAATGGATGTGTGATACTTCGTGGCGACTAGTCTCCGAGAATCGCGTAGAAATCTCGTCACCTACGCGTATCGTAATGCGAGAAGGGCCTTATTAGACCTTTGATGCGCATCATGTTATGATGTACACCTTCATTTTTTTTATAAATAATGACTGACAACCCTCAGCAAGGACATGGAGTCTACAACTATTTCATTTGCCGTCTTGAGCAGCTTTACCCATGTCTTCTCGTGGTGAATGCCGATCTTTGAGTTGACCATGTCAAACATCGCCACCAAGTATTTTTTGGGCATCCTTGAATGAATGAATACTTTATTGTACAAAACAAACATACAGAGACATACAAAGAAAGATATATGTACAAGAGGCGCGCTTATCTCTATAAAATAGATTCCTACCAGCAAACCCAGATAGGAAAGGAAAGTGGATTGTATGAGTAAATCCTTCTATATGTTTTTGTAATGGATTACTACCGATGTACTGAAATTGATTACACTCGGAAACGTTTTAGTATTACACTGGGAAACGTTGTAGTATTACACTCATAAGAAAAATATTATGTGAACACTGATTCAAAATACTTGTTTTTTTAAGCAATTGAGTTCCTAAAAGGTTTTATTCACGGCCATTTCTGAGGACGTAGATACGTAACCATGTTTACTAGTATGGGTGGATATACATCAGTCTCTGGAGATATCGACAAGCAAAACATCTTTGCATTGCTACGTAGGAGCATGTGACTTGTTTATCACGATCTCAGCAATCGTGAGCGTGACTATGATATAACAAAATTCATCGAATTTTCATCAGCCTTGCAACAGATGCATGTCTTCAAGCAGACCTTTGGTCATTTGTGATATTTTTGTGTGATTTTTAATGATATTTTTACAGATTCAAGCGCCTGTCGGGGGCTATACCTACTGAACATACGTAATGTCAAAGCCAGATAAAATTGATCAATTCATTACATACATAACATAGTGTGCCTTTTCCCATATGGGGTGGCAGAGGCACAATTGTGCCAGTTATTCAATACTCCATTTTGTGTCACAGGGGGCTAGCCCATCGCCGCTGCTACGGAGTAATAAAGGTTTCCTCACCATGTTTTCCATCATCGTTAGAACGCCCGTATAATGTACTTAAGATAAATTAATTATCTCATTGGTACATGGTCAGTAACCTGTATCTCCTGTGGGAGAAGCAAGCTTGAAACACATTAGACCACGGATCAAATCATTATGTAGCCGGCAATTTAATTATGTGGCCGGCCAGTTCATGAAATGGTTGTGTTAAATGAAAATATGTTTTTTCATAAGCATTTTTAAATGGTTTTAAGTAGCTTAGACCTGTTTGTTAACATGAACTTAAACATGTATATACAGACACACACATTGCTTCTGGCCCCACACTGGGTTACCCTGTGTCGTGGGAACCAGAAACAGCGACGTCACACACATATAAACATCCAAGACTAGGGATTTTTTTCTGTATACCCAGCCGGGGATCGAACCCGGTACCTATGGCATGGTAGGCCGCAACCGCAGCGCCACAGAGGTCGTCAGAGGTGTTAGAGTGCAACGAATTGACAGGAAAGAAAATCTTGTCATAATGAGATGAGAAATAAATAAAAAGTAACTAAGTAAAAACTAAAAACTAAAATTGAAAAAAGTTTTTTATTTTTTTATTGTATATAAAGAGAATAATGATGTAGATTATGTACTAAAAAAACAATTAGATAAGCCCTAGGTACCAGTCATCACACCACTCTCCTCATCAATCTGGGGTATTGACCAGTTAAAAAAAATTAAAAGTCAAGGCGTGCGTAAAATTTATATCAACAATCAACCGCTCATGTCACTATAAATGCTATATTTTAACGAAGACTATTCGGGGGCTTCACTGCGCCTCGCCTAAGCTACCGCTGCGTTTCGCCCTAAAATATTTGTTCGTTCAATAAAAATTCTAATTCAAACATCTGTTCACGACATAAACACACCCATTTACTTCTCTTATTTTACAGTATGATACGAACGATGTCACCCTAAATAGGGTGATGCTATTTCCATGTCATTTTCTAATTGGATTTATAAGTATGAACCATCGTATTATGTAATACACATCCACATTGCTATCACCTGGGCTTCGAATGCGGATCTTACGAAGGATAGCGCCCTAACTTCCTCATCTCTTCAACTCGAAATAATTTGTAAAGTCTTCTCCGCTAAATGTTTCATAACTACGTAATCCCTGAAGATATATCAAGTTCAGTCAGACCAGTTTATCTGCAAAAAAATATTACGCCTTAGTATCTTTAGTTTTTGCTATCAGATATTACCTGATGTAGTTTTATGACATTTTTGAATTAGATACAAGTAAGCCATTCAATTTCAATTGAAACAGAATAACCGATAAATATCTTAGTATCGCTTTCTATGTCAGGCAAGTACAAATACTGATAAGATATTATAACTCTTATGCTTATCCAAATCCATCTGGTCTGTTACCTACGTCAGATATTGTTTTGCACATGCACTAAGTAAAGATTCTAAACATATTCAAGATACAAATAACTAGTAAAAAAATCTTAAATATGTACAGAATAGTACCCAAAAAAACAACTAGTAGGACTATAGGAAACTATAATCTTGCCTAATGCTACGAATACTACTTCTGTTGTTTTGTAAAGCTACGCCCAACTCAGAGGTGGTTTTTACTTGACACTGAAGCAAAAAATGTTTAAAAAACATTGAAAAATACCTAAAAATCATTAAATTGTAGCCAGTATTTTTATCGCTTGCTACCGCGCTCGCAGTATCGTGCGCGGCGTTGTGGTTATTTCATAACAAATTTGTACACGGCTATTTGTGAAACCAAATCATGCAAGGGGAAAATAAAACTAAGTTTTAGTTACAAACTATACGTAAACTATCTTCCCTGAGTCTTTACAAAACAACACCCAGTATATATACATACTAGCTACTGTATATGCACTGGGTTATTTAAAGTCATTGTATGTCATTAAATACATGTCAAGCTTTGATACATGTCACTTATGGAATCGGTCAGTGAAATAACATCCCAAACTATCTTTATTAAACATATTGTGAAATGTATACAATGTATAAAAATAACTTTCAGGACAATACCGAAGCGAGGCCAGACAACGCATGAAATTAACACAATACCTGGATTTCATATTTTGCCGGTAACATCTAGAATGTAGGTATCTACATTTATTTATTACATCTTGAATATTTAAATCAGTCAATAAGACAATTATATTGCAAAATATGTTAACAAGAAGAAGACTTGAATTAAGTATCGAATTGATAGGTGGGAAAATACCTATTATCGTCATTAAGTAATTTCTGGGAATTCAGATGTATTAATGAATGTTATTCACCATTGTATATATACCTGAAGTTAAGCTTAACTACTGATAATGTCTGCAATGATGCATGCATTTAATAATAGTTAGGGTAAAGAATGTTGCCATGTAAATTATATTCTAATACTAATGAATATGATACTTTTTATAGGTGGTACAAAGTTTCAAAAGTACCGAACTATAGTTAGACCAAGCGATATTATCATAGATTCAAAGCAGCAGTCCATATCCTTAGTCCTCTCTTAAATACTCCTTCACCCCGACACCCCACCTATACAATTAAATTCTTATCTTCTTGTATCACGATTTATGAATACTTGCCTAAAATTGCTAAGCAATAAACTTGATACGAAACATTAAATTTTTCACAGAAATCTCCTAAATTGCCAATAAATCTAACTTACAATAAAAAAGTATTATCGGATCACTACACAGAATTATAAGTATTGATTTTATGGCTCACTTTGATACTCACCTAAGACATTTTTAAATAGTTATAGGTGACGTCGTCGACAATTTTTTAATATCGCATGGTCTCCGTGACTGAAAATTTTAATGATTTCCTCTTGACAACACCAGTTCATACGAGAGTGAGTTAGGTCGTATCTTCATCGAGTAGATTTTGAGATCAAGAGAAAAATATTGGAATTATGTATATCACTTGCTTTCTTTAACTAACTGACAAAACTTACATCTCTATCAGCCAGTTACAGAAACGATCTTTAAATTTTCAAATCCCATTAAATGCTGATTGCCGTAACGTCAAGGCTTGTGTACTGTCATGAACATTATGTACTCAGAAATAAGCCATGATTTATAAAAAAAAATGTATGGAACTGACCCGCCTTAGCGTTTAATGTGGCTTTAAAATTTAAAGATTATTTCTGTAACAGGCTGTTAACCTCCTCGATTTTTTGTTGTGACTGTAGTTAAGTGATAGTTCCTAAAAAATAACAAGCAGAGATCGACGGAGATTTATCATTTAACGGTTTTGTTAGTTTGAAGCTATAATACAACCCTTTACCATCGCCTAATAATCACAAAAGTTTGGTGTCAATCGATAGAGTTAAATATTACAAACAAATGTATGTTATTATGAATTCTGTAAACGATATAATTTGCGATAAATCTGAGTTTAAAGTTCGAAAAAAAGGCAACATCTTTTACTGGTGGGTGGCCCAGGCAGTTTAAAAATCTATCTGATATTTTTTTATTTTTGTCTTCAAAGTCAATAATCTCGCAAAGCATTTAAATCATTTACAATAATTTCAATAATTTACTCTGTAGATTCACATCAGATTCCAAATTTGGTATGAAAGAAATGTGACATGCTCTTTGCAGACTACAACATGTTTCATGAAGTATTTGGTTTGTCCATTAGATACGCAGTAGTTCGTTTATATGTCAGAGGCAAGAGGCAAAAAATACGATTGCTAAGTATATGTAAATATCCATAGTAATAAAGACATTTGATTGATTGATTAATTGTCACTTATTGTCTAGCATTTCCTGCCGAGGTGTATTAATTCACTGGAATTTAACCTTCTGATACGTCATTCCATTTTCCCCTGGCCTTCCAGACTAAATTGACAAATTCTTAAATATAGTATTTGTATGAATAATAAAATGACAAATGTAGCCCAATAATGTACCCACTGAGGGCCACGGGCCTTTACCCGAAAACGAGAAATATTGAGCCATACTCCACCACGCTGGCTCAGTGCGTGTCGATGGAGAGGTGTTGGGCTATGTGCCTAGTGGGCTAGTGGATAAAGAGACGTTATGTTGTTTAAAATACTCGCCTGCCTGTACCTGAAGGTGACCGATGTATGTGTACTAACGTAAAAGTGCAGTAAAATCTGATACATAAAAAAATATCTTTACGTGTTGGTATTGTAATGAAAACAGCTACTTACTTTAGTAGTTAGAGGCATATTGAGGAGGTTCTTAACTGTTTACTTACTACCAGGCCAGGCATACATATTCATGTGCAGTACAGATATCTAGTATGTAATAAATATCATTCCATAAAAATATAATTTGGATACCGCTTACTTTAAAGACTGATGTGCCATACTTATACATATAGGTATAGGTATCAAAATGAGAAAGTGAGTATTATTTATTTTTAACTTCTCTGCGCAATTGTTTACCGAACTCAATTATGTTGACTTATTTATAGAGGTGTTTTAAATGTGCTTTCATTAGACAAATGTTTTGACTCCTGCTCGCTTATCAACTCTTTATTTGTTTCGCTACAAATTGATAATTATATTAGGTGATATTTTTTTTACATCTAGCGGCGTGATTATTAAATTCAAATAAATAATTTTAAGGAAAGTAATTAGAAGATAAGTATACAGCCGTTTGTCCTGATGTTCCGTCATCGGGGAAGGACGACGTCGGAGGTGGAAGGAGGCAAGTGTGAGGCGCGTGACACGTCATTTGCCACCCTAATAAGTAGACGCACTTCTTCAACTTGCATATCTATAACCTACTTCCATTAAGTAATGGAATTTCATATTCGGGAATGCTCTCCCGTAATGTGGGCGCCGCTTTTCGCAGGCCCCAGATAATTGACTCGTGCGGAGCCTGGAAATGCCTCCGCAGCAGACCAACATACCTACATACAATCTATACTATGTCAGTGAAACATTACTGAAAATACCACCAAAATTTTATTGTCGTGCTAAACAATACTACAGATGTTCGTAAGTCTTACAAAAGCGTCCGGAAACATTGATGTCCCATTGTTTCAACGTAAAAGTATGATGATGTACTCTACCATTACTCATAATAGCACTACTATGTAAATAGGTAACTTATTAGGTAGTATGACCGTAACCTGTTAGCACAGCACTGTTTGACATACCTCAGCCGGCTATTGTCATCAATCATCATGTGATAAAAGAAACACCTATGAAAACTACAAAAAGTTAATGTAAGTAGACAGGTAGTACATATCCGGTTAGAGGCGGCGAGTGAAAGATAGAAACGCTTCTCAGATGTATTCTACGCAGGAAAAGGCCTAAAAGTACCTCATTATTATATTATAGGCGCTAATTGAAGATTCAAGGAAACAATACCAGGCTCTATATATGACGTAATATGATATAGAGTTGAGTGAGTCATACATAACATAAGATGGTGGGCGCAGGCTGAATTTGCTAAAAAAATGCGAGGTCGTGTTTGATACGTGGGGTATTGTGGAGTGCCCTTAGATGACTGGGTCACGTACGGCCCGTCAGCATCCGGCGGCAGTCGGCACCGCGGCTCCTCGCCATCTCGCACTCAGTCAGATAACTCGGGCTTCGCACTCGCATCGCATCCTATATCTAATCTCTCGAGGTGACCACTCGAGCCTCGTGACTCGATGAGCCCGTGACAAAGGGCCCGCATACAGCCGTCGTCACCTGTGCGCCTGCGGCGGCTCTATCAGTGCCATAACGCGCGCGACAATAAACCGAATCAAACGATATCAATCAATTGTATATCCGTATCTGTGATGTAATTTACGATATTAAAAGTTTATATAGGCGATCAGCCACACGCGTTCTTCGTCAGTGTACTTGTTTCCTCCTGGTCCATTGTAAGTGTTTTTAGGAAACGTCGCTTGTGTTAAGATTGGAAATAGTTACAAAAGGTAACGCACTAATTGCGTCATATATCACAATACACATAAGTACATTATTCCACCAAAAGTGTCTAATAAGAATAATTATCACTACGTAGTTATATACGACAACGAGTACTCGTAGTCAAATCAGTTTATTTTGTTGATCAGATTGTCCAGTTTTTATACGTAGAGCAAATCATCTTGTATAGTTGTGTTTAAAATTTTAAATGTAAACAGATTAACAGGATTGAAAATTAAGTATGTAAGTACTTGCGTAAAGAAGAGTCGTGTCGGTAATTACCAGACGTTCAATAACACTTGTACGAGTAGTTATCAATGAAACACATAAGTTAAGTACTTAAGTAAAAGTTACTCTGACAGCTGATACTAGCTGTAGTTAAAGTGATATTCATATTCATGGTGGAGTTAATTTAATATTTAGTAATAGCCCTTTTGCAGTCATCTTTCGTTAGTCATTTGGAAATAAAGAAGTCTCATCTACCCTTTAATTCAATTCAATTCAATTCAATTCAATTCAATTCAATTCAATTCGTTTATTGCGATAAATTACAGTATAATTTTAGGTCTTAAGAAATGATTAAACATAAAAGTACGTGTAATTTTACCGGGAGCGGCATGGCAATATTATAATAATCATTAATTATTTATAATAATTACATTATCTTATTATTATGGAGTATACAATTTAATTAAATTATAATTATATTATATTGTATTTATGTATTATTATCTGATATAAAATTAAGCCAATTATAATGCTATTAAAATCTTTTTACTATTTTCAAAATATTCATTTAAATTATATGGGCACATTACTAATAAATACTGCTTTAAAGACTTTAGGAACCGATTACCAGAGAGATCCTTGATTTCTGTTGGTAGTTTGTTATAAATACTAATAGCCATATGACTAGTACTTTTACTGTAGGACGTAGTTCTGCAAGGCTTAGATTTAAGATTTAGCCTAAAATAGTCTCTTAACCTACTACTTTTCCATTCATCACTGATTGGGAATTTGTCTGGATGGCGCCTCACTAATTTGCACAATTCTATTATGTAAAGGGCTGTAATTGAGTGAATTTTCAATTTTAAAAATAAGTCACGGCAGGAAACTCTATTCGATTTTATTCCAGACAAAATACGGATGCATCTTTTTTGCAAAATGAATATTTTTTTTACATCTACACTGCCTCCCCACAGAATCAAGCCGTACCGCCGCCCTTTAACCAAAAGAATTACAACATCCCTCTTAATTATTCTACATGTTACTTATTATTCAAAATATATGTTATATTATAATGTAATATTGATATTCAACATGTGTGCTCTACTGTCGATGGAATAATCCATGAACGGAACAGTCATAGTATATATACAGAAACCTACACAAGGAGAGTGAGAATGTGGAAAAGTTACCTTCAGCATCGAAGTACTCGGAATTTCCTCAGTCCTTATGATAACAACGATTGGAACAAGTATAATGTAAATAGCCTATATTGAAGTTGCATGCCGTAGCAACATAATAAATGTAGCCAATTAATTTTCCCGCCGAGGGGCACAGGCCTTTAACCAGCTAAGAGTAAGATTGAGGCATACTCCACTACACTGGCTCAGTAGCTCAGTAGGTTGGGGTGCGTAGCAACATAATATGACATTTTAAATAATAATAAATGTAGCCCATGTCCCCATATGTCCCCATCGAGGGGCCCAAGCCTTTATCTGGATACGAGTAAGATTAAGCCATACTCCACCACGCTGGCTCAGTGGGGGTTGATGGGTTTTACGACCACTACCACGTAGCGATAGTAAACGGGTCCTACAGCTTATCGTGTCATCCGAAATACATAACGTCCGATACCGTACTTAACATAAATTAATTAACTCATTGGTACATGGTCACGTTTTGAACCTGCATCCCCCGTCTGAGACATATTATACTAAAAATTAAATTGCATGAAATTCACCTATATGGAAGACCGTCGAGCTAATTATATTCCTTCTATGACAGGGAATTCCATAAACATATATATATATATATATATGTATAAGCAATCATAACCAAAACAACCTTGAATTCTTATTGAACGAGCGAGCGAAGCGAGCGAAGGGCTCCATTTCGACAAGATTGGAGACCGATTTTGCTTTCGTCTGTCTCTATGTCTGTCAGTTCCGGTCTAGGGTCACAGTTTTCACAAGTGTTCCTAGAATTAACAATTTTTTTGAGTTTTTCGAGAGCTTTTTTCTATTTTCTCCTTGCCCCCCCCCCCCCCCTTAAGTTATGAAGCCATTAATTTTTTGTATGGGTTTTTTTTTATTTTTTATTCTGAAACCTTAGTGGTTGGTGGGCGTAGATTTCAGTTTAAGACATATTTTGGAGTTTATTTTTAAGCTTTTGTCCATTGTCTTTGCCGCACTTGTTTCATCGTACATCTGCCTATTATATATATATCCGTTTATCATGTGAATAATACAACCTAGCTTTGAGATAATACCGTTTATTTTAAGCTAAGCTAAGCACTGAATTGTTATTTTCTTATAATATTTAAGTACGGTTTGCACACGGAAGTGCACGATATTTGTCAAGCTATAACAGACAATGTTTTCTGCTATAACATGGAGTCTTTACTAAAACATACCATCTAGTTATTTAGCTAGGTCATGTAAAGGCCATCACACCACCATATTTTCGTGAAAAGTCAATAGATTGTATTTTAAATCGCAAAATATAGTTTACAAAGTTATTAGTGCGGCTACTTTACTAATTGATTTTGATTGAATCTAAAATACTTACCTAAAAAATGGGTTCACAGTCCCCCCTGTTAGCGAGGTCTACTGCCCACAGGGCCACTAGTAGTTAAAATACTTAATAACAACAATAAACTTTATACAGCTTCGATACAATTTCTTCTTAAGGTGCCCAGGGTGCCAAAAGGAACTTATTACTAAGCCCGGCAGTCCGTCTATCTGTCTGTCCGACTGTCCGTCTTTCCGTCAGCGGGCTGTATCTGATGAACTGTAATAGAGAGTTGATTTCCGCAGGATGTGTATTTCTGTTGCCGCTATAGTAACTAATAATGAGCCCCACGTGTTGTTAAAAATTACAGCGGGTCCCCATGCAAGAAATGTGTTTTTCACACCTTTCATTCGGAAAAGTAAGTTTTGCTCCACGACGGGAGGGAGCAAAATGCTACTTTTCTGTTCAAGCTACTTTTTTAATTTTTTCATTGGCATGCAGCTTTTACGAAATGTGCCAATTGAACACAGATTAAAATAATAGATTGTAATTATGAAATTGCATTACAATCGACAACGATGACGTAGTCGATTAAAAACGAACATGGTTCAAGTTTTAACTTTAACAACGTTATATTTAAAAAAAATGTTACAATAAATTATATGTTTTACTGAAATCAAAACTATCGATGACTGTTATTGTGATATAATGAATATTGATATCCGAAACCATTGTAATATTCGATTCGATTATTTTAACACAATAGTAAAAGTACACAGGAACATTTTATCTGTGGTGACCTTTCCCTAATCCTTCACAATCCATCATTATATAAAAAAAAATGTTTACGTTGTTCGATTATTGTAAAAGTAGTAAAAGTATAATTCAAAGTATAGTTATTTTTTTTAGAGCAATTAAAATTTTCCTCATAGTCGGTGTGAAAAGTTGAATGTGTCACTCAGGAGCAAAATTATTTTCGTCATGGGCGTTAACGCTTGAATCCTTCGTTACGCTCAGGATTCTAACTTAGAATCCTTCCCTTCACTCTGGATTCAATGTACCGCCCTCGCCGTAAATACATCATTTTGCTCCCTTGTGACACAAATAACTATTTATGCATTTTCACTAAAGGTAATTTCATAACTATAGTACACATACTCACATAAGTATATTTGTAAATGTCTTTTTATAAGCGTGTAATGTGAATTTTCATGTGCACTATATATTGACACCGCAAGATTGTCAAAACCGTTAGTGGATAAACTAACGTTTTTTGTCGCTAGTTGGTCAAGTATCGACAGATAGTAAACTGTAGCGTACTGCTTTCTATACGATGCGTTAGTTGACAAACTAACGGTTAAAACCGTTAAATAGTAAACTGATACCCAATAATATAACCAATGTTCATATTATATTTCATCCATTAAGATCTTTCCCAATGGACGAGATGAAGACTTCATCAAAGCATCTCAAACTGTCAACGTGATTGCGTGAAATATGTAGGTCGTTAGACAAGCTTACAGAAATGAGTTATTGTTCCATATTCATATGTATACGCTTTTACTGATAAATGAAAGCGTATTCTCACTATTCCAGTTGTATTTCGCAATACAGTTTTGCCTTGAGCTCGATATAGCATCAATCATATGGGACCACTCCGCCATGTGAAATGAATTTAAATTAGATAAAACTACCGCCTTGAAAGAGACTCCTTATATTGTACGAGTATTGTCTGTATTATACAATCCACAGATCTATATTATATAATGAAATATTGTTATTTCATTATGTACTATGGATATAATAATGAATTATTTTTATTTCTTCATTTGTACTTGCATAACAAATGTTTATCGTCGTATGCCGGTGTGTGAATTAAGTAATAAATCTATGATTTCCACCTTGTGACCAGACAACTAAACGATTGCAAGAATGATTTCAAGCATTGGCAAGCTTGTAGAGTGTGGACTATGCTGAAATTGTTGTTGTTGACGAATTTACCATTCATTTGTATTCTAATTGACGCTGTCAACTGTGTAGTTCGCTCGCACCGAGTCGGCTGGGGAGGGAGCCACTCACAACTTAGAAAAACCTCGCGAGGACGACACTCTACAACTGCATTGCCCGTTCTTTTTAAAGTGTTTAACATTATCACCTTATTACATCTGCTGCGCCGTTAACGACTGCTTACATCTTGATCATGGTCAGTCCTATTTGAACGATTTTGCTTATAAATTGATTCAAATTGTAGACGTGATGGAGCTGCACTAGCGGGTACAAGTTTATTGACATCAACAGCAGAGTTATCCGCGTCAATATTTGCACTTAAATTTTATTTTGTGTACAAATTTGTGGTGTTTAATGATGTGATTATTGTGTGGCACGTGACGGCCGGGCCTGCGTCGTCGTGACGGCGAGGTTAGATTGGTTAGGCGGGCGGAGCCAGGTGCGTAAACGTAAGGCAAACAGCTGCAATCACACCCTGAACGTTCTTGTTGAGTCCAGCATCTTACGAGCGACATCAGTGAGCAACCCGTCTCGTGTAAAGTCACTTCTATGTGATGAATGGTTCGATCAGTTTACGCCTTCTTTTTCTTCTCTACGAGTTTAATTGGATTCTTCTGTCACATTAAGGTATTATTTTGATCATTAATGTAGAATTAACCTTGTGTATAACTCGACGAGATACTTCAATTTCTCAATTGACGTTTTATACATTATACAAATTAAATTGGAAAAAAATACGTTTAATACTTAGTTCCATTAATGAAAATTGTTTGCTTAATTCCGAGGATTTTGCTTGTACAATAACGACCAAGAAAAATATTAAGATTAATAGATATCTTTTATATATTTTTTCAATCATTCTACACGATATACATGTACATACACTGACATAAAGTGTTCAGCCTTTTCCCACACGGTTGGCAAAGATACAATAGGGTCCTCGTTGCACCAGTAATTCCATACATACCTGGCTAAATACCTAGTTAATATCCAAGTTAACTTACCAATTGGAAATAACAAATTATATTATATCCATTCGGCATCTCCGAACTAACTCCACAAGTATGAATGTGGACATGGTGTCGCTATTTTCCTTGTGTTTGCATTTGAATATTGCCTATAAAAAGCCTAGTCTTTAACGACTGAAGGGCAAGCACGCAGGCGCGAGTGCAACGCTGGATGAAATTGAATGAAGAGGAAACTAATAATCAAACCATCCACAGCAATAACTACATAAAGGTAGACTTGCCGATTGGTAATCGGGCCTTGGGTCGGTAGCTCATTTTATCGAAAAACGCGAGTAATTTTCTTAGAAAAATCATTCACCTACATGTTTTTAAAGTAATCTGCATTAAAAATAAATGTAAATAAGTAAATATCATTTTGACATGTACAGTTCGTTTTTGGAGATAGTATCTGGCCCAATTCTTGTTATAATGTCAAGTTAAATTGATTTCTTCTATATAGATATTTTGAATCGTTTGCCCAAAGCTATATCATTTGTTGTTTCAAGCGGCAACGCAGAGCGGTAGCAGAGACATACCGGAGAGGCAAAATATTTTCTAATGAAAAATAGTTCGTCATGTTTAATTCTGCCTAATTACATTTAAAAATCAGCGCTTCAGATGCGTTACTCTTCTGTAACAGTATTTCACGATTACAAACAATCAATACTGACATCCATTTGAGAAACTATAATATAATAATGAATGCACACAATACACATACTGCACTGATCACCATAAATTTGTAAGAATATACAGTTGAACTTGATACTTATATTCAGACAACAGTACAAATATTTCATTATCAACCTACCTAAGGGGTGTTTGCAATATATCGATCAGGTCACACTTACAGGGTACAGGACACTTCTTAGTATTCCAAATAAATCCGAATTGGACATATTCCATTGCTTCTACGATGCTCCTGTCTAAAGCCACCTTGCGCCAAGTATTTAACCTATATAAGTCTTTCTAACTTTAGTAGGTTGACTTAAACAAACGAGAAATACGTGATATGTCGGTACGTCAATGTTCTCAAATTATGTACGTCTTTAGCCATGGGCATCTCTGAGTTAGCGACTTGCCGCAAGTACTAAATGTGTTTGAGTTTAAAATGACGTCATTGTAACTTCAGGAACCGATCAGTCACATGATCAAACACATAAAACCACACGTGATATGAGCTACTTTGAAAGCGGTACAATCAAATAAGCTGGCTGATATTTGTTCAGTTCGTTTTACGTTAGAGTAGGCGGGCGGCGCACGGGCGTCACGCGATTTAGTGTATCACTTGGGATACTGCCGAATATGGATAGGACGGAGGGAATAAAATAATTAAGACATACACAAATAAAACATATGAGCGAGACGAGTTTTTAAATATATAAGTATTGTCAAGAGTTAAGTACTTGTCCTCATTTGTTGATTAAGTTTTTAGACATAAGGTACACTTTTAGTAATATTCGTCTGGGAAATCTTTAAAAGAAATATAGTCCTAAGCGTGCTCAAGTATGAGTTAATAAGTTATTCGTTGTACATAAAAAGTTAAATTCATCGGTTGACCGTCTTGTGCAGCTTATATTTCAATCAACTCAATTTATAAGTGTAATTTCTCCTCTTCAGGTGCGCAAAACTAGCGTCCGAATGACGGCGATAAAGGAGTACCCTTTTGACCTGAGCGACCTCCAAAACAGGCGTTCTGAGGAGCAGAACTCTGGAGGTACACAAGACAAAGCAGAGGGGGCTGGAGACAACCCCCCAGCGACCCTCCCGGTCTCCGAACCCGCGCCCGCGCCAGTCCCGAGGGCGCCATCACCCGATCTCACGAAACGGAAGGTCTCTATAATGGCCAGCGAAAACAGCAAGGACAGAGAAAATTTACCTTCCGATCGGTAAGTTAAGTTTAAATGGTTACATACATAGTGTTTTTATTTATGTTTTCGTAGTAGTGTTTTTTTCGTCTAAACATTTTTATTTTATTTAATGATTGTAAACATACATACTTGTAACATCACAGTTAAATCCATCCATCCAAAGAAGCAACGCTTACAGGATACAAATACTCCCAATAATGATAAAACTTCTAAAATGTTGTAGGTACCCTACTTATAAGATAGGCGGCCATAACTGTAATAAGATATTAATTTCCGGGAACCATGTAGTTATAAGAGAAAAAGATTCCGGGTCTCTGAAGTTTTCATGTAATTGCCCTCGATCTTATCAAGGTTAAGTCTTTGAAAAAATCCACACGAGCTGTTTATCTTAATCTTTTTTAACAAACTTCAAAAAGGTTCTCAATTCGGTTTTTTTTATATGAACATATATTGAAAGGATCATCCAGATTCGTCCTATTTTTAAAGAAAATTCAAATTTGTCAAGTCGTTTGGTTTCTAAAGCAAAAATACTGGAATTATGATATCATCCACGTAATCTAAATTGCGTATAATTTCTTTACTGTCACTTATCAGTGGTGGTTAAGGTCATTGTCATGAAATTAATTCTGTCTATAAATGCCGAATATTCTTGACTGTCAGACAAACAGGTTTTGTAGCCTTGTTTTCTTGTATTTTGACGACATTCGCATCCCGACGTATCCCGAAAATAGGGCTTGGTTTTTTAAATTTTTAACTTGATGAATTATTAGTGGTGTTTACGTTCTTTGTTTGCATTTTTTTCACTTACGTGCCGTATATTCGTATTGTATTAAGCTCACTTTTCACTGAGGGACATAATATGTAGGTATTACATTACATCCCATAGTGAAAAGTGAGCTTTATTATATTATTGATTATCGGAAGACAGATTTTGCAGTCTCGTAATTTCCGATAACGATCTGTCATCATGTGGTCGATTTTATAACTTGTTGGCGTGCAAATCTGACAAGACTATGCCTTCCTAACTTCTGGATCGGCTTCCATCCTTTTGCATTTTTTTGCCAAGGTCATTCACTGCACTTCCGAGGGTTGTACCCTGTAGTTTATGAACAGTAACCGCCCAGCTTAATATAAGAGGCAACATCTCGTGTCTGACAGAACGTGTGCTGTTATACAAGTCACCCTTAATTGTGTACATACTTCACGGGACCGGTACTATGTCCAATGTCCATGCATGCATTTAAAATGTATACTGTTATAAAGAGCATACATATCTAGTACGTCTGTTCAGTAGCTGCATAAACTACGAGTGTAACGATGTTGTTGTGAAAATGTCCGTAGACGTTAGATCTGGCTAAGACAGTCAACAGATAATGGTTATATTGATGAGCTGACGCCTTGTATAGCATCACACCTAGATAGGCGCTTATCGACAAAGGAATTCTTGATCTTGATGTACCTTTATCGATAAACTAATATGTCAATCATATCTCTAGCTAGAAAGTAACATCTCGTATTACCTACTGATATGATCTTGTTACCTTGACGGCTTTTATAGTAGTTCACGAAAATGTATGAAGCCAAAGACCATGATTCTAATCGAAGACTTATTGACCAATGGACCAACCCTTGAGTTTATACTTTACACTTACCTGTACATCACATCTTTAAATCAAAGAGTGATTTGTAAATGAAGTGTTATTTGAAATTTAAAATAAAAATGTTTATATCGTTCTATTCCTATCGAACTACCAAAATCTTAGAGTTCATCATATGAGGATTCCAAGGAGTACTGAAATCGTCTGCGAGTTTAAGTGTGCAAGTTCGTTGACCCCGTTGATGTCTTTTGCTCGGCACTTTCACTTTCTAACAAAAATAATTAAAAGCATTTGCAAACTGAAATCGAATTACTCTCCAAATCCAAAACAATAGCAAATTAAGTATTGTTACGACTGCAAACGCTACAGCTGTTTCAGAAGAACTAATTTTAATTGTCTACATAACTACATCAAACCTAAAATAGTTATTTGTGTCACAAGGGAGCAAAATGATGTATTTACGGCGAAGGCGGTACATTGAATACAGAGTGAAGGAAAGGATTCTACGATAGAATCCTGAGCGTAACGAAGGATTCAAGCGTTAACGCCCATGACGAAAATAATTTTGCTCCTGAGTGACACATTCAACTTTTCACACCGACTATGAGGAAAATTAAAATTGCTCTAAAAAAAAACTATACTTTGAATTATAGTTTTACCACTTTTACAGTAATCGAACAACGTTTTCGAAAACATTTTTTTTTATATAATGATGGATTGTGAAGGATTAGGGAAAGGTCACCACAGATAAAATATTCCTGTGTACCTTTACTATTGTGTAAAAATAATCAAATCGAATATTACAATGGTTTCGGATATCAATATTCATTATATCACAATGACAGTCATCGATAGTTTTGATTTCATTAAAACATATAATATATTGTGACATTTTATTTAAATATTACGAAAAATTCATAAATTTTGATATAACGTTGTTAAACTTAAAACTTGAACCATGTTCGTTTTTAATCGACTACGTCATCGTTGTCGATTGTAATGTAATTTCATAATTACATTCTATTATTTTAATCTGTGTTCAATTGGCACATTGCGTAAAAGCTGCATGCCAATGAATAAATTAAAAAAGTAGCTTGAACAGAAAAGTAGTATTTTGCTGCCTCTCGTCGTGGAGCAAAACTTACTTTTCAGAATACAAGGTGTGAAAAAACTTTTGTTTTTGAATAAATCAATAGGGGAAGGTCTTATCATGAGTGTATCTGGTTCACCCCATTATCAAGCCTCAACTAAACTTCGCTCAAACATCAACGATTTCCTTTTTGCCGTAACTGAATAAAAAACAACTGTTAGCATTTGACCTTCATTAATTTACTTAAATTCATGTAAACTTTTTTACACACATAAATTACAAATTCCAAATTCCAAATGTCTTTATAACTGTTATAACATATACTTAGCAATCGTAATTTTTTGCCCCTTCTCTACATTGGACCACTGTGGGAGAAGAGGGCGTAGAAACTCCCACAGATTGATTATTAGATCTCTTTTAAAAATTGCTTGTGCTTGCAAGGCCTGTGTTGAGCCAGATTAACCCCATACAGTCCCATCATTTAAGTAATCTTGAACATTGTAATATCCCTTTTTCGACAAAGTAGCTTTAACATGGTTTTTAAATTGCTCAAATGGCAATTTCAAGAACTCCAGAGGTATCTTGTTGTAGTAGAGAATGCATTGTCCCTTGAAAGAATTGCTAACCTTCGCGAGTCTAAACCGGGGCGCAAGTAGTCTGTGATTATTTCTTAGGTTAATATTACAGCTATCGCTAAGTTTGGCAAATGTTGTAAGGTTCTTGCGTACATACATTATGTTTTCGAACATAAATTGACTAGCCACAGTTAGTATGTCAATTTCTTTAAAAAGCTCTCTTAAGGAGTCTGTGCGTTTTAAAGTATAAATTGCTCGAATAGCTCTTTTCTGTAAAATAAAAATAGTTTGAATATGCCGCTGCTTTCCGCCACAACAAGATACCATAGGACATGACACTATGAAAGTAACAAAAATATACTAGCCTAGATGTAGCCACATCCGTGTTTTGTCTGATGTTCCTAACAGCGTAAGCCGCAGAACTTAATTTACCAGCCAATTTATCTATGTGGGGTCCCCACTGTAATTTGCTATCAATGGTTATTCCAAGAAACTTCGTGTCATATACTTATTCTAACGTGCTACTGTCTAACACCAAACTGTGTAGGAAGCAGAAATAATTACGCGTCGAAAAAGTATGCGAATCGAACTGTTAGTGACTCTTATGTGCAATGGCATAAGGTTAATTTTATCTGAACTCGAACACTTTTTCACTCTGGTAATTATTCCTGCTTGAGCCAGTGGTCTCAACTTGCCTGACATTTGGAAGTGAGAATTTGATACATTTGGTTTTACCAGCATTTAACAATAAATTATTAACTGTGAACCAATTCAAGGTTAAAGACTATACTCCATTAACATCATCAAAATCTTCTTTTTGTCTTTCAATTTTGAAGACCAGTGTCATCAGCAAACAACACTAGATATAGTGTTGTTAGCTGATTTTAAATTGACTGATAAGACAATTTCTCCACCATGAAAGGCAGATCGTTAATATATACCAGGAATAAGAAAGGGGCTAATATGGAACCTTGTGGAACACCAATGATGATAGCGTATTATGATTAACACAATCAAATGCCTTCGACAGATCGCAAAAAACTCCGATAGCTTCCTGTGCGGCCTCCCATGCAGAGTAGATATGAGATATAAGAGTAATACCTGCATCCGTAGTCGATTTACCCCTAGTGAAACCGTATTGCTTGGCGTGGAGTTGTTTTGTACGGTTGAAGTGTGAGAGCATTTGATTGAGTATAATCTTTTCAAAAAAATTACTTAGTGCTGGAAGAAAAGATATTGGTCTGAAATTTGAAGGATCACCCTTGTCTCCCGACTTGAACAGAGGTATCAGTTTACTGTGTTTCATGAGGTCTGGGAAAGCTCCATCGTCAACACATTTATTGAATATAAAAGCTAGGTGTTGGGCTATAACTAGGTCTTCAGAATGTTTTAAGTTAAGTAATCTATATGTTTTTACAATATCCTGGGGATCTACATGATGAAATTTAAAGTCTGCATTACTGATGCTAGTACTGTTTTTTAATAAAGTCTCTGCTTCATACGGAGATGAATTTAGACGCTCTGTTGTGAGTAAGGGTACATTGGTGAATTAACTTTTTTCTGCTATTTCAAAGTTTAATGAGGGCTTCCTCCATAATTTTCTCGAACATTTCAAAATTGCCATGGCCGTTTTCATCTCTCGGAGGTCTGTAGACACAAACAATGATATGGCTATCCAACTCAACACAGGATACCTCTATTTGTCTTTCTACAGTAAGTGCAATAATATCTTTCCGTTGTTTCACCTTAATATTATTTTTAACTAAAATTAAAGAACCACCTCTATCAGCAGACTTTCTATTGTAACAACTGACAATTTTGTAATTATTTATGTTAAAAGACATCATATTTTCCTTTAACCTGTGTTCTGTAATACAAGATGTCAGAATTATTAAGATATAATTCTAATAAAAGTTCTTTGCCAGATAGCCCCTGCATGTTTTGATGGGAAATATTTAAGTGGGGCTTACCCTTTGTCCTAGTATTTTTCATTTAATTACCAGAAAACCCCTGCTTATTTTGTAAAATTTTCTTATGTTTTGAGAGGTCCTCTTTTGTCGAAAATCTAGTTTAAAACACTACTATTAGTACTAATACTAACTAAAACTGAAGGCGACTGCGTTATAGTATTTACAACTGTGTCGCATATATTATACGCTAACAATGTAGCTACTCGTTTTTTTGTTTTATTAGACAGGTACATAGTATCCTGAGTCAAAGTAAAGTTATGAATAAAATTATTCATGTCGAAATATAATATAGCATCACTATGATGACAAGTTATATTGTATAGGTGCATTTTCATTCTATGTACACTTTTATTTTGTTTCCCCGATAAATTAGATCAATAATGAAAGTTACATAGGATAAAATTGCACTTCGTCTTATTATATAAATTGAGCAGTAGATCTATACCGGTATCTTATGCACTTCGACTAATGTTTGAGTGGTTTCCTACCATAATAACAATGGTGGTATGTTCATAAAAATTCCCTACAGCTATCTTTTTTATAATATCCTCAAAGGAACTATTAGGACAATAATTATTTGTCACTTGTTGCTTAAGGCCATAATGCAAAAACGTACCAAAATCTACACCTATCTTATATGAATAAACTACAGTTCTTTTGTTTGCTATTGTTCTTCCCTGAGCACGATTGGAGGTGAGTGGCGGGACACTCGTGTTGGAGTTCGGTGCGATGCACGTGCCAGCGGGCATAAATAAACACCTAACATAAACAGAAAATATATCTAAAAAGGCGAGCTTATCACTAAAATGAAATCTCTTCCATTAATTGCCATGACAGGAAAGATTTTAAAGAAAGAGAAGTCCTTGAGCATTAAAAATATTATATAAACTTTAATAAAATACGTATTAATAAATTAACTATCTTTAAAATACAGAATATATGTTATACCTACCATACTACACTATAAATAAGTATCAATATATAGACCTACATACATATAATTTAGATATAATGATGTACATATAGGTACAATAACTATCATGAAAGAGAGAGGTAGTGCTATTTTAGCCCATTTTTGAAAGAGAAAAGAACCCACTCTTCCTCTGTCTCCAATAGTGCATAGTAGTGAGTTCCACATTCGTTCACACATCATATTGTGAGTCC
Source organism: Argyresthia goedartella (assembly GCA_949825045.1). Lineage (NCBI taxonomy): Eukaryota > Metazoa > Arthropoda > Insecta > Lepidoptera > Argyresthiidae > Argyresthia > Argyresthia goedartella. The sequence goes on along the minus strand of OX463808.1, from coordinate 14,981,742 downwards.
ACCTAATGCATTCCGTATTGTCAGACATTGTTGCCGTGCCACCGTTTGTGAGTAAAGTTGCCTATTAGGAGAAACAAAATAAAATGAATTAGTGCCTGAATGGCTGTTCTCAGAGTAAATACACCATTCCGGACATTGTAACGCATACATATTGCTGATGATGGACAGTTAGCTGCTATAATAGAATCAAAGAGGGGAGGCATTCGAAATCCATTGAGAAATCTGTAATATACGTCGATGCTAAACTATCGACAGGTTCGTAAGTATTTCAGTAAGGGACAAAAAAGTGCGTCGAGAAAGCACTAAAACCGTAAAACTTAGAAAAGTGTCATGCCGAGTTGTTCGAAACAAATTTGAAAATTTAAGTGGCGATTACACTAATTTATTTACGAGAACACTGGAACTGGATTCTTGTGATTAAACTAATTTGATCGCCACTTCAATGTTCAAATTCGTTTGGAACAACTCAGCATTAGTGTTTTGCGCAGTAAAAAGATCTTTACGTTAATAATATTGTTAGACTAAGAGATATTTTAAATAAATAAAGCGGCTAGCGCCTGTGTGAATATTTGCTGCAAGCTGAAGTTTTGCAAATAGCTATATAGATATTTTTTTCACCAAGCTAAAATACTTTGAATGGCAAATGTTTGGGTGTCTATTAGGTAGTGATCCATAACATCATCACGCCCTTTCCCACACTGGGTGCAAGAAGCACTAATTTGTGCCCATGTCAGGTAGTGTTCCGTTGTTCCATAAATATCTTGGTTTTATCGAACTTGGTAGCGCCCTTGCAGTCAGTGATATGTGAGCTGTCAATTACTGAAGATGGCGGAGTTCCAAACATAATTTATGTAAAAAATGATTTTTTTGTAAATTGATTCCGTCAAATTTAGCGATAGCGCCTTTTATTATTAAAATTATATGTTAAATGTATGTATATGTGGCCGTAAGATTGTCAATTTATTTCTCTTTAGTTTAGAAACTATCGTTATAAGTATTGTAAACTATATGATATGTTGCGTTAGTTTATAATAAATCAGTTAAATTGTGAACTGGTTTAAACTTGAATTGCAAACGAAATACCAGGGCAAACACTGCGGTAGCTCAGGTGAAGACTAAAGGGGGCGAGCGCAGCGAAGGTTGACATGTAACAACAAACAACAAAGAAACGTAAATTCTACCCTGTCGGTCTGGTTTACAATTTGTCAATAGTTTACAAACTAACGCGTTAGTTTATAAATTTACGGTGTTGACAATCTTACGTTGATGTATATACACAGTCAGGTCATAAGTTCTGTCACACAATAAAAACTTTTGAATTTAGAACGCTGGCCACAAAAAAGTTTATTGAATTCGAATTTCTAATTTTTCATGAAAATAAAAATGTGTACTTTTTAGAATTTTCCTCTTTTTTAAATATGGAGTAGACACTTAAAGAAGACCGTGTCGCAGTTATTGCGTTGCATCGTTGCGGTTACGCGCCAATTCAGATTTTCAACTTACTGAAAAATTTGAATATAACCAAAAGATTCGTTTATCGTACCATAAAACGATACAATGAAGACTCTAGTGTAGATGACAGGTCAAGAAGTGGTCGCCCTCGCTCTGTTAGGACTCCAGCAGTGATAAAAGCTGTGAAGGCGCGAATTCAAAGAAATCCCATACGTAAGCAGAAACTGTTGGCCCTTCAGATGGGGTTAAGTAGGACCACGGTGAAAAGGGTGTTAAATGAAGACTTAGGGCTTAGGGCATATCGAAGAAAAACAGGACATCGTTTGGACGCTCGTTTAATGGACCTGAGACTGAAGAGATGCCGCGCTTTGTTGAAGCGGTACGCGGGAAAAAAGCATCGGGAAATTCTTTTTTCGGATGAAAAAATTTTCACCGTGGAAGAGAGCTACAACAAACAAGATGATAAGGTGTACGCACACAGCAGTGAAGAAGCGAGCAACCGTATGTCCTTAACTGAGGTACATTTTTGTGGGAAAAGCCTAAAAACGAATGCAGTTGTGTATCAAAATATAGTCCTCAAGAACCTTGTGGAACCTGTTTCTCATACCATGTTTAATAACAGGCACTGGGTATTCCAACAAGATTCTGGGCCAGCTCATAGAGCGAAAAGCACACAAGACTGGCTGGCGGCGCGTGAAATCGACTTCATCCGGCACGAAGACTGGCCCTCCTCCAGTCCAGATTTGAGTCCGTTAGATTACAAGATATGGCAACACTTGGAGGAAAAGGCCTGCTCAAAGCCTCATCCTAATTTGGAGTCACTCAAGGCATCCTTGATTAAGGCAGCCGCCGATATTGACATGGACCTCGTTCGTGCTGCGATAGACGACTGGCCGCGCAGAATAAAGGCCTGTATTCAAAATCGCGGGGGTCATTTTGAATAAAATTTATCACCATAAGAATCTATGTTTTATTAAGTTCATTTTGCTATATAAATGTTTACATAAATAATAAACATGTCTAAATTATTTCATATTGCACATGTGACAGAACTTATGACCTGACTATGTATAATATATATCACCGTAAGATTGTCAAAACCGTTACGCATACGTAAAGCAAATACATCATATTTATCATATAATGTATGTGCTGTACATGTATGTGTATGCTCATATTATAGGATACACAATTATTGTTGCTCCTCCTCTAAGCAGGAGGTTTTCTTCAGCAGCAGAGAAGCGCCTCGACCTCGGCGGACAGCGGTGAGTTAGTCGCCAGGTTTCTGATACCTAGTGATTCCCTCTCGCGGCCCGCCGAGGCCCTGCATGTTTTGATTGCGCGGCATGGAACGGCTTGATTTATGGTGTCGTGCTGCCCCGGCACGTGGTCCCATAAAGGCAGCGTTGTGGGACGGCATTTCCAGTCCTTGGGTTTTGTGGTGCTGTCCCGCACGCGGCCCGGTATGGGGAGTGCAGTGAAACTGCACCGCGGTTCCGTGTGTACTGTGGTAGTGCTGTCCCGCTGCGGTATCATATTGGGATCTAGCTAGAGGCGTTCGAGGCTCTGCGGCGGATTGCCGCGACTGTGGCTGGCTCCGCTGCAAGGTGCTGCTTCCTTTTCTTTGCTTTTGGGGCACCAGTCCTATCGTGTCTCTTAGGTTTACGCTCGTTTACCCTCCGAGCGGAGCGCGTGTCGCCACGCGAGCATATAGGTCGGTGGCCCCCGGAAAACGACCCACCGAGAACCTGCGGGGGAGGGGTTCAGTCATTGTTTGAACTGGCCCCGCCGCACAGTTTGATGCACCATATTTGCTTCCGTGATTCACCCTTGACCCATTCCTGTTTGCAGTACGTTAGCCGCCCGTAACGATATAGGTACCGTCGCTGGTGACTAGACGTTGTCCGGCCGGTAAACCAGTACGGTACTGCGGACGCTGCTACCTACCGCCCGCAGGTCGTGATTATTTTAAGTGCGCAGGAACCATACACCTTAATCTCAAGGCCAATCGTTGTCCGTCTGAAGGAGGTCGGATGGGCTGCTCGTGCATTTAATTTAAAGTGTTCGCGCCTGAGAACACTGATATGGCGATCGTCATACCTGGGGGAGATCAGATTGGCGCCGATTGTCGGCGGCTACTTGCTCATGGAACAGTGACCCCTCCAATTGGGAGGGTATTCGCTATCCGCAACCCCGAAGTGCTTGGTCCCATAGGGAATGGGTCCTTCTAGATCACCATGGTTCAACTACCTCCACCATGCCTCGCGGTCATCCGGAGAAAGATTCCGACATGTGTGTCCGGCAAGTACTATTTTAATACATAGTTATTCTGCTATTTGGGGCGGAGAGGAATCCAACAAATAACAGATTATTAAAATAGGTCCAGCGGTTGTTAAGTACTAGTTCATTTAAGCATACACATAAATATATTTATAAACAGGCACATACATTGCTTCTGGCCCCTCACTGGGATACCTTGTGTCAAAGAATACTTTGAAGCGCTTTCCTCTGGTAAGAGACACGTCCCAAATCCCAAAAAAAAAAATAAAGACATTTCCTCTTCGTTAAATATTGTAGTTTGAAACATTACATGTTAATGTGAACTATACAATAACTATAAATAAAATGAAAAAAACACCCCCGAAACATTAATGGAACCTTACGGCTAAAATTTGGTTCACTTGTTTCCTATTTAGGTTGGTAACTTTTGAACCTCTAAACAAACTTTATTAAATATATCGACGAACCATCGCAGTGAAGTCTGCTATCAACTATAAAAATTGCATTAAAAACAGTCCACGTTAGACCGCTATTCCGAATTAAGCTGAGAACTTTCGAACTACTGAACCGACTTTAATAAAACATATTTAATATTTTTCACAGAGAAGTGTACTATCATCGTTTACTAAAAAACCGCATCAAAATACTACCACCTGTTTGACCGCTAGGGTTCCACGGCCCGCGGATTTCTAGTCAGTCTTATCAGAAAACAAACAATTCGTGTCTTGAAAATATAATAATTGTACTTTACTCCTGCCGAATATTCTGCCGCCAAATATTCGGTTTGTGTGGCAGCCTTACCTCTGAAAAAATCAGACAGATGTCAGAAACATGCATATATAACTATGAATTATATAGTAATATACACATAATTACAGTACTAAATTCAGAAAAGAACCAACTTCCTGAAAAGAACAACCAAGAACTTGTATAGGCATACTCGACATTTAATTACCAAAGCCTGGTGTATACTCAATAGTTATGTAAGTAGATAGATACAACTCAGACGAATTAACTTGAGGCCTAGATTCATGACGTCACTACGGCGCTTTAAGGTTATTGTTTCCCACCGAGGTGTCAAGGTAATTCGCCCGACTTATAATTGAACATATGATCGCATGTAGTAATGAAGGTGATGCATAGCAACTGTGCTTCCTCGGAGCTGCTCGTCTGTGCAATATGACATACTAAACCGTGTTTGCTGACCAAAGTCCTTGGCTGTTTTTAATCGGCGCACACACATTGTGTTGATGATCACGCGTAGAGGGTGCGGGTGCGGGGGCAGGGGTACTGACTGTTATACGAGCCGTGTTTGTGCGAAACGTATAAACAAGCCTGCCTGCCGGTTCCCGCAAGTATCCGAGTCACTTCACTTCACTTCACCAGGCAACAGCGACTTAATCGGGCGCCTCGGGGTATTTGTTACTTGTTGATACGCTTTTCTATGGCAGTGAAGCCTCTGTTGGTCTCTAGTGATTTTTTGGCACGTCGGCCAATGACCGGTCGTGTGCCGGCCGGCGCGAGTCAGCGCGTCGAGGCAGTCACGTGCCCGGGGTGAGGTGCGGCGGGCGACTCGGCCCACCGCCGCCGAACCTTCGCTTACAGCATGCACTTTCTGGGCGGCATATGTAATCAGCGTGCTGGACCGAGCGGCGTGCCCGACAACGCACCTCATGCGCGATACTTCTAGTAAAGTGAAAGAAATAAGACTCGCTACGCAAGTGCCATGTAGGATGTCGCACAGCAGCCTCAATTGTCACTATGACAGCTACCTTCCCTCAGACTCGTCTTTGGAAACGGACGCACTCAACAGGCACCATTGCTGGTAAGTTGACATGTTTCCTTGGGTTCCTTTTTGACATCCAAAATGAACATATGTATTTATAGTGGCACTCCTTCTGTCCAAAGGCGTCGGCACAAATGTGCACTCGTGTAAGGCCACCAACAGTCCTTTTTATGAGATTATGTGATATCTACCTAAGCTGGTTTCAGATGTAACTTTAATAGGTTTACAGGACAAACGCAAGATAAACATACACTATCACTAAATATTTCAAGACGTTTTGCCCAACAATATTATAGTTCGTTCGCGTTAATAATGCAGGTCGCACAAAATTAGAAAGTCACCAGTCAAATCAACTTTACCCTACAGTTGCACTGATGATTCACTACATTGTTAAACGCGAACGAGCTAAAGCAAAAAAATCATCCAACGACAATATTGAGGATTCGTCCAAAAACTTTGCTCGCGTTAACTTATGCAGGGTAAACAAAAATTGTTGTAGAAGATCGCAGTCGGTTGTAGCAGCAGTCATAACAACTGGTACAACCGAAGTCAGCAGTCCCCCAACAAAGGTTACGGTCACATTTTCCATGCATTGTGTGGACTGAAGTACTTTGTGTAAACAAGAAAGCGAAACCACTTTTCAGGGTTGCAAACGGTTGTTCGGGGGCAAGGATAAACTTGTCGTTTTTTGTGAACTTTGCGTGCAAACGTAAAAAAGTGAACAATTTACAATTGAACTCATATTTTCCGCTTGACCGGTTGTAAACTAAATTTGTACGTTTATCGCTGATGTATGTATTTATTATTAAAAGTAAAGTTAGTGGTAATTGTCGAATGATTTTTCCTCAATATAAGCTTATTAGGTGCTTAAAGGCTGTTAGAAACTCATAACCTTTACAAGCTAGGTGCGATGTCATTAATATACTATACCTAGAGTAGCTGTAGAACACAAGTACTAGTAATACAGGATGTTATTTTACAAACTGCAACAACGTGAACTCCTTCATTACTTTCCAATAATCTCTTGCCTATCTTTCCATATTATCCATAACCGATACGATAATACATAGTGAGATATTAGGGCATCATTCTGAACAACTTTTACTGTGAAACTGTTTTATTGCTGGCCGAGAGTGAAAGGTTTCGTCGGCAGGAGTAGGGAATCTGAAAAAACCTTTTCACACCTTTTATTCGGAAAAGTAAGTTTTGCTCCACGACGAGAGGGAGCAAAATGCTACTGTTTAAGCTACTTTTTTAATTTATTCATTGGCATATATCATTTACGCAATTTGCCAATTGAAAACAAATCTTAAAACAATGATCGATTGTAATTTCATCGTAATAGATTCAAAACGAATATGCTTCATGTTTTAACAAGGTTATATGAATTTTCCGTTACGCTCAGGATTCATACTTAGAATCGCTCGTTACGCTCAGGATTCTATCGTAGAATCCTTCGCTTCACTCTGGATTCAATATACCGCCCTCGCCGTAAATACATCATTTTGCTCTCTTGAGACACAAATAAATAACAATTTCTTTCTGTTAACACTTTTCAAGAATAGCTAACATATGTATGTATTTACCAGAATCAATAGTACACGTTAGTATTTATCGTAAGTGTTACCTGACCCTCAATTAAACAAATATTGCGAACTCCGTTCTTTTATGGCAACGTGATTGATCATACGCAACGCTCTTGGAAATAGTTATAATGGAATAAACGATGTATAATCACTCAAAGAATCCCCTTACGAGGATTATTATTCTGACAAATATCTTCATTGTTACCTGTCCATCCCAGGTTTACTGGAAGACATTTTTTTTAGAGATAAGCTCGTCTTTGTTTCCATCTCGATGTATCTGTGTCTTCTGTTTTTGTGCAAATTCTTCTGTATTGAAATGAAAAAGAAACTTTAACTTAAAATTATTAATTTTGGACAGCATATTGAAGGCTTCGAGCAGTTAAATTGGCACTTGACAGTCATACAAAATAAATAAAAAATAATGGTTTTCCATCAAAATAGTCACATTCTCACCAACCTTTTGGAATTTGACTGCTCTTATTTCAGGCGTCATAGGAACCTCGATTGTTCTTAGTGTATCTTATCCGATTGCGACTGTACCTAAGAATTAAGACTTACAGTTAAGCTATATATAGTGTTAATGTAAACTGGCTCACCATACAGAATCAAGTTCTCAACATTGACACGGTTCAAACAGACTGCATCCAACATCGATTAAGAAATTTGTAAGTACGTATGAATACGCCTGTCTAGTTATTGTACTGTAGATAACACAATTACCTACAAACGGACCACTCGTGGGAATATATATTGTAGTGAGGTTGAGTCATCATCATCATCAGGGGAGCCACTGTTGGGTATAGGCCTCCTCATAAACACGCCATTCTGAACGGTCCTGCGCAACCCATCCATTGCTTTCCTGCCACCCTCACCACATCGTCGGACCATCTGGTAGACGGTCTGCCGACCGATCTTTGGCCTCCTCTTAGCCACCACTCTGTCACCATTCTGGTCCATCTTCCGTCTTCTCGCCTTGCCAAGTTTCCTGCCCAGTTCCACTTAAGCCGTGCTATCCGCTTACCCACATCAGCCACCTTGGTTCGGCGTCTGATTTCGGTATTGCGGATACGGTCTGACAGCCTGATGCCTAGCATGGTACGCTCCATGGCTCTTTGTACTACCGTGACTTTGTGCAAAATCTCCTTCGTGAGGAGGTTGAGTGCGACAGTCATATTTAAAAGATACATAATATCTTATTTTATTTTTTATTTTTTTTATTTAGCCATTAAGGTGTCCCACTGCTGGGCAAAGGCCTCCCCCTCTTTCGTCCACACTTCCCTGGTCTGTGCCACCTCCAACCACCCCGCCAAAAACATGTCGAGGTCGTCCCGCCATCTCCGTTTAGGCCTGCCTCTACGCCGGTATCCATCCTGTGGCACCCAGTTAGTGGCGATTTTCGCCCATCTATCTGGGTGCATGCGAATTTCTTGGCCGGCCCAGTTCCACTTTAGCTTAGCGGTCTGTGCACCCACATCAGTGATGCCAGTTAAGGAGCGCAGTGTGGTGTTCCTTATGCGGTCCGTCCTACGAACACTTAGGATGCTGCGCTCCATTGCTCGCTGGCAAACCTTGAGTTTGGACTTCTGAAGTTCGGTCAAAGACCATGACTCAGCGCCGTAGGTTAGGATAGGCAGGATACACATGTCGATGATCTTGCGCTTGAGGGTCAGCGGAAGGTTACCCTTCATAAGCTCCTTCATGGACCAGTAGCTCTTCCAGGCGTTAGAAATGCGTCTATCAATTTCTTTATCCTGCCTGTTTTCGAAGGAGGCTATCTGGCCCAAGTAAATGTACTCATCGACATAATGTATTTCCTGCCCATCTACCTCGACCCTACGTTTGATGAATATCTTCTTTACCAGATATTAATAAATGAGCTGGGTAAAGCTACTATTAAGGGCCTGTTTTAAGAGGTCCCGATAAGGAATATTTTGAATGAGAAATGACAGATGAAGCTGTCACATAGAGCTTCGCGACTTCGCGAAAAAAGCTATAAGTGAAACAGAACTAATATTAAATAACTTTTCCCTTTAAGCGAAATTTGTTTATTTTTTACTTTCACTGTGGTGGCTGGCACTTTCCAGGGACGTGTGAGCTAAAGATGAGGAGGCCTTTTTCCAGCTGTGGGACAATATCACGGCTACATAAATAAAGTTTATTTTTAAATCATTTGTATGTTGATTAAGACGGCGCATTAGGACAAAAGAACCTTGTACAAATCTCAAGCAAAAAAAATAGTATTAATGCTGTTGTTTTTTTTACTAGCTTGTCATTTTTTATGATTTCGCAACGCATTTGAATTTATGTACTTGCTGTTTATTTGGTCGTTATAAAATATTAAGTTATGTTGCTCTGTTATTCCTTTATATATCTACTATCAGCCTTTTTAACGTTTGAATTCCTATTCCTCTGAAAGGAAGCTGAACGTGAAATTATATGTTCGATAGACCCTTTTGTAAAATCTCAAGTTACGCAGAACGCGTTATCGAATGCAAGCTGACACTCATGATCAACAAGCTAGTATAAGAATCAACCGCTTTAAGTAGTAGCAGTAGAGTATTAAAGCAGTTAATTCTTTATACTAGCTTGTTGATCATTTGGTTTCGCTTGCATTCGCTAACGTGGTAACGCAATTCGATTATTTTTGCTCCACTTTATTACTGCTCCATTTTATTGCTCCACACTATTTTGGATTAGAATGTATGTAGTAATTATTTATTTAATCATTATAAAAAAAATTAAGTTGTGTTTCTCTGTTAGTCCTCTATACATCGGCTAAGAGCATTTATAGTTATAGTTTATCGCAGGCCGGTTTCCGCCACTCGACGACTTCAATTTGCGCCTATTTTGCGTGATGAGGGTTGGGGGTAATACTCCTGCCAACCCAGCTCCTGTAGGAAGCCTAGCAAACCCTTGATGTTGCCGACGACTTCCTGGAGCGACCTCGTCGACCCGAGATGTCTTGCCCGTTAGCTGGCCACGCCGGAACATTCCAGCAGGACGTGGATGGCTGTCTGTAACACCTAGAGTGTGAAAGTGTTTGTTTAGCTAAGCGTGCCCAATCATCGCTCCGGTTACCAAACAAAGCTGTGACCTCTTTAGCTTCAGAAGCTTACGTGATAATCTGGGCCTGATCCTCGGGAAGACCTGTCTGGCTTGTATTCAGTTATCCAAGGTTGACTAATAAAGTTGGCAAGTTACCTTTGTGTGCTGTCGTAGGGTTTTTCTCAACCAGCTGAATGGCAGTGATATTATGGGTTCTGGTCCCTGCACCATCTGTTTAGAACCCAACCTTGCCAGTGTGTTGGCTGGTTCACTTGTTAGTATCACTACATCGTCGGCATATTCTACCGTGTAATAGTGTTGCGCGTTAAGTCTGGTGATGAGGTCGTTCGCCACCAGGTTCCAAAGCAGCGGCGAAGGACACCTCCCTGGGGGCATCCCTTCGCTCTCAATGCATGTTGGGATTCGGCTGAAGAGATTACCTATTCACTTCACCATAAATGTATTTGCTCCGTGTTATACCAGTGCCGCTGTCATGCTAGTGAATTGAGTCTTGTCGAAGGCTCCTTCAATATCAATGAATATTCCTAGAAACATAGACTTACAGTTGATGGTTTTAACAGAATGAAGAGCTGATTCTGTAGATTTACCTTGAGCGTAGCCGTGCTGATTTTGATGAAAGGGTATGTTTCTCAGTGTCTTCTCCCAAAGATCTCTATCACATAACCCTTCCATCTTCTTCACCAAAAACGAGGTAAGGCTGATTGGTCTATAGGATTTAGGATTGGCTTAGGCATGAAAATTACTTTTACCTCTCTCCAGTGTCTCGGTACATATCTGTGTGCCAGACATGCCACTATGACAGTGGTTAATGTCAGAACTAGTTGATCTCCTCCCCTTTTTAACAATGCCGGGAATATGTCATCAAGTCCGGCGATTTAAACGATCTTAAGCTATTGATTGCCCACCTTGTTTTTTGTGGGTTGATAACCTCGAGTGCAAGTTCCCGTTGCTCCTCTGTCGGTGTTATCTCCTCCTCCATCCAGTTGACCTTCCTTAATAGTGACAGTCAGGGAAGTCTGTCTGTAATAAGGTACATTCTGCTTTTTCTAGAGTGTTGGTGAGTGTGTTATTTGCTTTGCGAAGGGATCCAAGGGTTTGATAGGACTGTTGGCAGAGAACTTTCCTTACCCTATTTGCCTGCGCGCCGCTCTCAATGTTACTGCAGAACTTTTGCCACGAGTTCGTATTTCTGTACCATATGTGATTTTTATTGTGGGACTTAGCTACCTTGTAGTTGTCCCAGTCATCATTCGCAGCTGTGTTCATTTTCCTGTTTAGTAGGCACCTTACCTTCCTTCTAATCCTCTCCAGCTCAGGTCCCCAGCAGTCAGCATCGGCGTTGACCCTTGCCACTGGAGTTGAGTAGGGGGCATGAATGGTGGTAGTTAGGTTTCTTACCTGGTGTTCTATAGCCTCGATGCCACATGATCTTACCGGCACAGGGGTTTCAGGAGTTGATCCAATCGTTTGGCATATTGCACTCGGTCGGTTCTGCGTAGATCCCGCTTTGGGGTTGCCTCGACTGTGTTTACCTGAATTTCGTATCGAACCCATCTGTGATCTGAGCACGCTGCTTCTGCAGACACGTGCCAGCTTGAGATGGCTCTCGACGATATTTCGGTTGCAAGTGTCAAGTGCAAGATCAATGATTGTTCTGCTTCGTCTGGTGACGAATGTTGGTTCTGAACCAAATGAAATGTTGGTTTGTCACTAGATATTTTATTTTTTATTTTCTATAAGAATAATTATTTTTTTAAGATTGTTTTTTTTTATGAATGATTATTTTTATTTTTATAATGAGAAATTATTTCTTTAAATTCAATAGATATTGTATTTTTACCTCGGTCGTTGTTGTTTTTCATCCCCCAGAGAGTGAGGTGTGCGCTCGAATCCGTCCCGGATTCTTCGCAGTGTTCTTTGAGCTTTTATCAACATTTGAATTCCACTAAAAGTAAGTGGAAGGTAAAATTCTAAGTTCCTTTGTGGGGGTGCCCAGCCTTAAGCCGCAGTAAAATAAAGTGTTCTCTATTATTTGGCACTAACAGTAACCATCCGAATAATTAATGGCTATTTTCACGAAAATCTATACATATGTATAGATTTTCGTGAAAATACTTCTTACAAAAGTAATAATACATTTAGTAAAATTACATAGAATTTCAAAGTAAGTTGACTATACCAACAACATGATATCAATCAGTAATAACTTTGGCAAAAAACAAACAAAACACTTGAAACAAAACGTATAAGAAGGCGCTCTATCATTGGATAAGTTAATGTTTCGATCACAATATACCTATAATTCCCAAGGTGACCTAGTATCTTACTAGGTGCATACTCTCCTTGAATTTTAAATTCATTTATATTTATTGCATGGGGTCGTGGGTAGGCTTTGCCAACTCGTGGACTCTTTTGAAACCAGGGAAGGTTTTCTGGTATAATTACTATGTAGCACATAAAATTCCCTACAAATCTGGCAGTGACTTTTATCATTTCCCGGCTTGAGATAAAAAAATATCGACATAAGCGAAAATTCTTCATAACGTGACAATTTGCACGAGTACACACAATAGTAGTAGTCTTGTAGTAAATAAATTGATGGTAGCCGGCAAATAAATTATGTCTTCTATATTGATGCTGAAGAAAAACAATTAGTTCCACCTCGAAAGAATAGCCGCTTCATAACACTCCGTGTTCTCTACATAAAAAAGCAATTTGACAAGCACTTAGTCAGTCAGTAGAGAAATTAATAACTTTTTGTGGAAAATTCGTAGTCACGAGTCACGTGATAATATATGTATTATTTATATAATAGTAGTAGTTTATATATATATATATATATATATATAATAGTAGTATTTATATAATAGTAGTAGTAGATACTATAATAAGTTACAGATTTAGGTAAGTATGTATAAATTCAGTTATTTTAGTTTAGGTTGATGTGACAATGAAATCTATGTTCTATTTCGTAGTGGCAGCAACATCAACAGGAAACTGCAGTAAAAGTACTTATAAAAACATCGACGTCGGGTAACATCTTAAAGAAAAGAACTTCTTTAGTAGTGATTCGTAAAATAAAAAAGTAGATGGGAATGACAAACCAATGGCAAAAAGTGATGGCTTTTTTAGCAACCATCAACCAAACCATAAAATATCGATCCTAGACTGTAGTAACAAACAAAACTTGACGTTATATGTCAATATATATATTCCCAGAAACTCATGTTTTTTAAACTTGACGTGCTATTTTTTTAACTTCAGTATGGGCTTACCTTAAGAGGACTTACTCAAAAGTTTCATGCGTGGGTATATTTTTGTATACTAGTGTAATTCATTCATCAATCACCTTTTTGCTATAAGTACATTGTGCAAAAACATTCACATCAAGACCAAACTATATACAGGTGACCGGTTATTTGATACATATATTTGTGAGGAGTTAAAGTAGAGCTCATTTCCAGAAAAAACCCTGTCAGTAACCTATCCGAAAACTACTGGGTAATATTCAAATATTTTATGTTTTTTTACTTTTTTAATATATTTTCTAAATTTTTTATAAACTAAATTACGAAAAATCTAAATAACTTTAAAAAACTTTTTGGCTGTCGTTTCTAACCTAATATATCAATGATTTAGTGAAATAGCATAAAGTACAAAAACACTCTTAATTTTAATGCAGTTATCAACTAGAGTTATTAGAAATCTTGAACTAATTTTGAATTTTATAAAAGCGTCTTTGACCGAAAAACAGTAAGGGAATGAGCGTACAAATCGAATAAAAGCTTCGTTGATAAAAAGCTATCCAACAATACAACATGGTTAATTGTATTACACGAACGTTATAACAAAAAACTGTTGCAATAATTGAAAAGAAGTGGACAAACGTTTAATGTTTTTAATTATTGCTATAACTATGATTTATTAATTCTATACAAATGTTTAAAATACGTATGAGATGTAATTGTTCCCGTCTTGTTTTAAGGTTTTAAGGTGCCGCAGGCGGGTCTTTTAGTTTTTTTAGTGATGTAATTTATTCCCTGCTTGTTAGTACAAAACAATAAAAAAACTTTAGAGAATTTAGTTTAAAACTAAGGCGTATTTATTATTCATAGCTTTTGCAAAATTAGTAAATACTTCCGAACTTGCCTTTTAAAGTCCTTTATTTTGATACCCACTCGAGGGTCTTGAAAAAAGTTATTTTAGCCCGCATATTAGGGGACGAGAAATCCGCCATTTTGTTTTTTAATTAATACACTTACATCATTCCGCCATCAAAACGAATCTAATGAATTAGAATTTTTAAAAATCGGGTGAGCCGTTTAGTAGTTACGAGGGGTCACAAGGACAGACATAGATTTATACTTACAGGTCAAAAACCCTATTTTCCTTTTCGCTGCAGTAGTTTAAAAAGATAAAACCCTTCTTAAAACCTACAAACACAGGTAGCACAGGAATATTTTATCTGTGGTGACTTTTCCGTAATCCTTCACAATCCACCATTATAAAACAAAAAGTTTTCGTTATTAGATTACTGTAAAAGTGGTAAAAGTATAGTTCAAAGTATAGTTATTTCATTATTTTTAGAGCATTTTATTAAAATTTTCCTCATAGTCGGTGTGAAAAGTTGTATGTGTCACTCAGGAGCAAAATTATTTTCGTCATGAGCGTTAACGCTTGAATTCTTCGTTACGCTCAAGATTCTAATTTAGAATCCCTCGCTACGCTCAAGATTCTATCTTAGAACCCTTCGCTTCACTCTGGATTCAATGTACCGCCCTCGCCGTAAATAGATCATTTTGCTCCCTTGAGACACAAATAACTATTTCATCATACCTATACACATAAGTATTTTGTCACCTTTTTGCTATGTACATACTACAATAGTTATCAGGTCCCCTTTGTATAACAATAAACACACTAAGCAGCCATCTGTATTTCATAAATAAATTATTGTTGTCTTGTTCAGGAATGGGCGCGTTTCAACGACTGCGGAGGGACCATCCCGCCGGAAAAGCAACCTCCACAATGCAATGGCCGCCGAAATGGACAACTCATGGGGTTAGTGAACAAACAGTCTGTTTCAATCAATACTCAAGGTCAATAAACATGTACATAGTACATACATGATAGATTTAATCTAAAACACACGTGCAAAATCGTTCAACGGCAGTTGTAGTGAACCCAATAAGTCGTGTCATAAAAAACTATATAGGGAGAAATAAAATTCTTACGATGGAATGAGTAACACAAAATTATGCACAATACTAGGACCAACATTTGACACTAGTAAAGTCATTTTGAATGACACTCGCTTGGTGTTACTATACCTACTCAGATGACACGAGACGGTGGCCTTTAGCTGTTCTTGTTAAAAGTGTCACGTCGCAAAGTAGCCTAGAATCAGGTTCTCGCATAAGGTCTCTAAAAATATGACTGACTATAAAAGACAGAACGACAAATCGTTAAATTTCGGTTCGTGTTCTCTTCATAGCTTAGTTCGCGTTCGCTCTAAATACGGCTTATCATGAGATCT
The DNA here is from genome assembly GCA_949825045.1 of Argyresthia goedartella. NCBI lineage: Eukaryota > Metazoa > Arthropoda > Insecta > Lepidoptera > Argyresthiidae > Argyresthia > Argyresthia goedartella. Next base: position 14,966,036 of record OX463808.1, on the reverse strand, counting down.
GGCTAAATGACTTAGCACCTAATGTTGCTAGCTGTACTCTGTGATTAATATGACACGTCTTATAAAAGCATAAGGACGAATGATATCATAAATACATATAGGTACCTGCCAAATTGTTGTACAGTCTCGAATAACGAATGGCAATCTAATTATTCTTGATGGTGGTAGAAAATTGCGTATTATTTCGAAATAAAGTACCTTGATGACACTATTTACACACATTGATCTAGCCCCAAACTAGGATTCCCTGTATCTTGGGTACTAGACAACGAAACACATACTTATATAGATAAATATTATACTTAGATAGACAAACAACCATGACTAGGGTACAAACATCCGTTCTCATCAAACAAATATTTGCCCCCACCGGGACTCGAACCCGGGACCCTTGGCTTCGTAGGCAGGGTCACTGCCGACTCCGCCATTCGGGTCATGTCGTCGGTCGTCGGGTCGTCGAAATTAACTATAATCGTTATAACAATAATGCATGAGATCGATATGCTATGCTCTATAATATTACTAATAATGGCCTGCCAAATCTGTGGGGGCGACAACAGGCAGTAATGAATTGACATTAATGACTGATGTGCATATGTCGTAACAGAGCTTATACTCGTAGCTAGTGGATCATAGTGGTGCGAAGGGTGTTTATACTCAACCCACTCAATGTGGGTCAGTCCAATTAGGTTTCACTGATATTTATTTTCCCTAACCAGTCCTTGTAAATAAATATACATACTTTCAAGGTCAATAAATTATCAGTAGCCATATGTGGATTCATAAATGCTGCTTCAACCATCCAATTTGGTGTCAGCACACAACAGAGTATCAAGTTCCACATAAGTAGAAACTTAATCTAATTACCCTCAATATTTTACTCCGAAGGATAATCCTTAGAGCGGATTAAGATAACTGTTTAGATGCCTACCCATAAATAATGATGGAAATTTATCGGCGGACCAGTTTTTGCTGATTGATGCGGGCTTAGTTTGGTTCCGTTATAAATGCAAATAAAAATCCGAAACAGTTACATACGGTAGGTAGGTACCTACAGCTGACAAGCCACGGCTATTATCTGATTCTCTTGTCACTTTGAGTCCGTCTTAGCTAATTTTTCTACGCTGTTGTTTATCACGTAGAGTTCTTTAATTCTATACGGTACATGCCTCAAATATGACTCTTTTTACAGCCTTGTAATACAATCCATCACTGAATCAAGTACAAATGCGCTTAGTTCACGACTCGGAAAATAGACAAGATTAACAATCGTTTTCCCTCAATACAATTTTGTGACTGATCTTGATAGATTTTGGGGTGCTGATGTCAAGAAATTGTATTTACGTTAGTTAATTTAACTCAAACCTTTGTTCAAGTTGGTTGGACAAGGGTGATCCTTCAAATTTCAGACCAATATCTGTACTTCCAGCACTAAGTAAAATATTTGAAAAGGTTATATACTTAAACAAATCACACTTCAACAGTACAAAACAACTCCACGCCAAACAATATGGTTTCACCAGGGGTAAACTGACTACAGATGCAGGCATCACCACCTCATATTTTTTTTGCATGGGAGGCCACACAGGTTACTATCGGCGAAGGCATTTGATTGTGTTGATCATGATACGCTTCTAATGTAATAAAATCATTACGCAGTTAAAATAGATAAATAAATCGTTGGATCTACTAAAATCATACTTAAGCAATATAATTCAAAAGGCAGAAATCAACGGCGGTAAATCGATGAATCGGGTTTAAAATCGGCGATCCACATGGTTCCATATTAGGCCATTTCTTATCAACTTTAATAAGTTGATGAGAAATGGCCTAAAGGCACTTCGTTAAAACGAAGTGCCTTTTATGGTGGAGAAATTGACCGACACAGTGTTGTTTGCTGATGCTACTTCACTTCTCTTCAAAATTAAAAGACAAAAATAAGATTTTGATGATGTTAATGGTTTTTTCATTCATTTCATTTCATTGTCTTAAACCTTGAATTGGTTAACAGTTAATAATTTATTGTTAAACGCTGGTAAAACCAAGTGTATCAAATTATCACTTCCAAATGTAAATCAATATGAGACCAGCAGCCTTATGGCGTAAGTCGTCTGAGCTATGAACTTCATATAGACTTTTACGTTTGACAACTTGCACCAGCTTCATCTGTCAAATTGGTATCACGCAAGTAGCATCATAATGGAGGCCAAACCCAAGCTCATTGAATGAAGCCTAGAAGCCTTCGGTGATACTCCGCAATCGATGAAATTGTATGAGCATGAGATGAACCATAGACACACGCTATGAACTTCAGAGAGTTACGCCATAAGGCTGCAGTTTAGTTTTAGACAGCAACACGTTAGAATTAGTAAATAATACGAAGTTTCTTAGAGTCTTAACTATTAATAGCAAATTGCAGTGGGGACCCAACAACCCGACAAGTTATAAGGCTTACGCTGCCGGAAATATGAAACAAATCACGGATGTGGCTATAGCCAGACTAGTCTATTTAAGTTAATTTTATAGTGTCATGTTCTATGGTATCTTGTTGTGGGGAAAGCAGCGGATATTCAAAGTAATTTTATATCACAGAAAAGTGCTATTGGAGCAATTTATAATTTAAATTATTTTTGTATTAGTTTATTTATTTATTATAAAGACAATCCAACAGCACACACACCTAACTTATACTGACATTCCATTATCTAGTACATAGTGTTGCGAAAATTACAGGAATGGCTGCAACTGATGAAGGAATTAAATATTTTAACATAATAATAATAGTCAACTCATATACAAACACGTAAACACCAACCAGTTACTAGCTGAACAACAAAAAGGATGCCGCAAATTCAGTCAGGGATGCAAGGAGCAACTTATCATCGATGCGGTCGCATCTAAACAAGCTCTTCGTAAAAAAAGAAACATTAACACTATGTTTATTGACTATAAGAAGGCCTTTGACTCTGTACCGCACACATGGCTCATCTACGTATTACAACACTATAAAGTTCACCCCACTATCATCTCATTTCTATCAACAACCATGCAGACCTGGAACACTATTCTTAAGTTATACAATGATAAAAATACAATACAGACTGACATAATCATCATTCGCAGAGGAATCTTCCAGGGCGATTCACTGAGTCCCCTCTGGTTTTGCCTGGCACTCAATCCACTATCAAATCTACTCAATAACACAAAAAAAGGATTCCAAATAAAGTTTGATGACACACACCACACATTATCACATTTACTAAATATGGACGATATAAAACTTTATGGAAGTAACTTAACAGAAATACATAAACTTGCAGATCTAACACAACAGTTTTCTAATGACATACAGATGGAGTTCGTGTAATGGTACACGAGAGTCGGTACATTTGATACTTCATTCTGCGTGATAGAGGGCTAGCCCAACGCCGCGCTGTTTTGAATACGAATCGGTTCAGATAACGTTTGGGGGTTTTGCGTAGCTCAGTGGCAAGTTAGCAAAAAAAAAAACAACAGAGCCGACACGTGTGATGGTTCGGAGAAGTTTACAGGTCAGGTTTTTTTGTCGCATTCCTGCGAGATGTGTAGAGATCAGAGCCGATTTGGCTGCGCGTTGAATAAAATTATGAATAACTAAATAATGAAAGGTTATTATGGAACGATACGGAGAAAGCTATTATGTTGATTGCAAATACACAATTGCGATTGAGGTATGATATGGAGAGTCTGACATCACTAGTCTGAATATCATTCTAGTGGTCTTTGCTACGCGCGTCTAGCGGTCGGGTATGCTTAATTAATCGCAACAAGCTTTTATTGGTCAGCGATCAACAGATTCTGTGTATCGGCGGTACCAAATGATTTGAGTGATCACCTACGCTTGATCATAGTGAATATGCGTACACACAATTTGTAGAACGGCGGATCTGCATGGCATGGTTGAAATTAGACCCTGTGTAGTTAGTGATAAGAAGCTTCGCTTGGGCAGAGCGTGTTCGCAAAGGACGCATATAAATACGAGAGTGTGGGAGGGGAGAGCATTCAGTCTCAGCGTCTAGCTACTGTGACAGTCGTCTTTCACGAGTTCTAAACAGTTTTGTCTGCCGTGTTACGCGTCAGAACTATACGAAATTGTGATTGCGAAGTTTCAGTGGGTTTTCGTGAGTGTCTGAAGCGCCGAGATATACCTCGGTTCCTAACCTTTATATCAACCAACCCCAAATTCCAAAACTATCTTTGGGTCGTTAGAAAAGAACTTGTAAGTCAAATATCTGAGTCTGAGTCTGGGCTTGGAGCGACCCTAAATTCCTTTTTCCTTCACCATAGGGTTCCTGGATTGGCTCTTAGGATATTCGCGGGCTAATCCTCTCCTCATTCCTTTCGAGTAGCGAGTTTTGTAATTCCCACACACACAGTCGTTAGACATTCAAGCACATTCAAATCAAACTCAACCATTTTCGAGTGGTGTCGATAATGGACGTGGTATAACACTAGGTTTTTAGACTAGGCTAGACAGGAGTTTAGTTGCGGCTAAACCTAGGTTGGCAGGGCATAGGGAGACTGTTTGATCGATGAGGTTCCGCGGATGGAAATAACAAATTCAAAACAAAGTTAAACCGGTGTCAACACAGATAACATATCCTGTAGATATTTTGACATTTGAGTGTTGTCGGGGACGCGCGAAGAGATCAATTTACAGTCTAAAGTCCATTGTTTAGGTCCGGGTAGGTGTTTTGCATTGCCTTGGGTCAGGTTGGATTCAAGTTGCATCTTTAAATTAAATGTAAATTTCGCTGGAGGTCTAATGTGTAGGCTGAGTCGGTATATATGATTTGGCTCAGCCCAGGACGTGCTGTGGCTAGTGGAATTCATAGTTCGGTATTTATTGAACTATGCACTTCGCTATGGTGTGGGTTAGATCTCCTAAAACAATAATGCTTACGTTTCGATGACATCCAGCTCAAATTGCGCAGAGTTGAAGGTTTCAAAACGTTACGGACCTTTTGAGGTAACCGCTAGATCAGAACCCATTTCGGAAAATCAATTCGCAATTGTGTAATCCGGTCTTTTCGGATCGTTATTGCCGTGAACCAAATATATAATTGCCACCACCACAAGCCGCTACTAGCGAGCACATGAAATATCATTGAGTACTCACGTCGTAAAACTACGACGGATATCTATACGATATCACAAACAAATATTATAAACTGTGGTCGACCACTAAAACAAAAATAAGTTCCAATCGCCCATATATACAAAAACCAGATGGTGCCATCACCCATAAAATATAACAATGATCTTTCTGGCGCAATACACCGCTGACTGATGCGAATTACCGGCTCGCGGACATATATGCTTTCTCTGTCTAACTTGAAACTGTAACTTCCTGAACCAAACTTCGTTCGACTATTGTACGCCTACTGAACTTCTCTACGAACGAGAAATTCAGACTTATCATTCTTAACTTACAAATCTTACAGCTGAATCGGGTCCTCTCATTTTGGGATAGATAGAATAGACGATCATAGTTACTGATAGCGGTGGCTCGACCTTAGCCCTGGGGCCGTTACAGATTTCTGGTGCCGAGACCGAAGGATATCCTAGATAGTCTGATACCTAGGTATTCTAAAAGAATCAAGGTCTAACGCGTTACTTTTAAAAATAACACAACGTAGAAACGATTTTAAACAGTTCAGTTTTGTAAATAAGAAATAAGCAAAAAAAAGGGGCATTGGAATAATGGCCGGCCGGCTTAGGAAAACCGTTAGTCGGGTAGCACGAGACGTTTTACTTTCGCATACAAGTGAAATGGCGTCAGGGCAGGTGACGCAATTGTTATCTGAAATAGTGAATAGATTAGACAGTTTGGAAAGGGGTTCCAGCACGAGCAATGCTAGTAGGACTTCGGACAGACAGACTGATAGACAGGAACTAGAGACGTTTGAACAATCGGTAGAAAAACGTCAATCATGCATTGTGAAAATGACACAGAAGTTGCCGACATTCGATGGGCGGAGTTCGGAAAATCCGATGATTTTCTTAAGAGATTTAAAGGCTTATATTAAAGTCTCGGGAGATAGTTCTAGGGCTTTGATATGGGCAACGGATAGTTTGGTAGGAATTGCAAAAGTTCGAATGAGCATATACAGAGACTCATGGCGAACCTATTCGGATTTCGAAAAAGATTTCAGAGAGGTATTCTGGGGTGATAATGAACAGGAATTAATTAAGCAAAGGTTCCTAACTGCGAAGTTTGATTCCAAGAAAGGTCAAAGTATGGAAGAATTCTTTGCCTCTCAATTGAATAGCATATATGAGCTTACGATACCGTTTACTGATACGGAGAAAATCAACACGATTTTCAGACAGTTGCCGCGTGATATTCAGGTAGCGTTTTTTGCTAGAAAGGAACCTATGACTATTCGAGATGCGGTCGACTTCCTTCGGCATTTAAAACGGAATGTCGATGGGGGATTAAGTGCGTTGCATGGTTTGGATACAATGGATACGAATAATGTAAGGCGGAATAGCTACATGCGTGGGCAATATCGAGCTATGCGAGTAAATACAATACGTTATAACGCGGTGAGTCGTAGGAATAATTATAACGCGGGAACGAAGGGGCGAAACGAATTTGGGACGCGCGGTCGCGGTATTTTCGCGGTAGAGGTAGACAGCCTCAGGCTAGTTTCAAGGCGATAGAGTTCCAAAGGGGATAATAAGGTTCCAGATAATACAGAGGCAGGGCAAAGTTCAAGTGACAGGAATAATGCGATAAATCAGAATTCAAAAAACTAGTGGACTCGCGCGGGTCGTTCGCGCTCAGATATTTATTACGGTTTGGGTGGACAACCGATCAAATTGGAAAAAAGCATAGACTGCATGATTTGTGTAATTTGGATTCGAACGTGGGTGTGAATGAATTTATTCAATTATTAGCGCATAAAGCGCACGGATATGCCGTGTGTTTAGAGGAAAAATCTAGATCGAATTGTAGAGATCGAAATGACAGACGTTTACATACGATATTCAGAGACGACGATTCGACTGAGTGTGGGCGCGATTTATGTAGTACTTTGACATTACCTGAGATAAATGTGCGTATTGGGACTATTGTTGTAAGGAGTTTGATTGATTCGGGGAGCGAAATCAGTGTAATAAGTCGGAGAGTGTACGAAGAAGTGTGCAGACAATTGGGAAAACCGACGGAAATACCGATTCCAAGTTTGAGAATCACAGGTGCATTTGGAGTCAGTAAGGAAAAGGTTGATAAATTAGTAACGTTACCATTAACAATAGGTGAATGCGTTATCGATACTCCAATGCTAGTATTAACAAGGGTGCCTAAAGATTTAATTTTGGGGTTTGATTTTATACAACAGACGCGAGCCAGTGTAACGTGTGAGGGTAATAAGAGGCTAATTATACGAAGCGCCGGGCGGATGTGTGAAATACCATTAGGTACTGGCCCTAATCAGGATTTTTGCTGTTGTACAATGGAAGTACAGTACCAAGATACCAGTAGAAATGTGATAGAGGAATATGTGAATAATTCATCAATACCTGTAGAACACAAAACAAGGTTATTGCCGGTGTTAAATAAACATGCAGAGTTGTTTAGCGATAGGGTAGGTCGGACAAATAAATATATACATGAGTTAAAAATGAGAGATGAAACGCCTTTCGTAAAACGAAGCTATCCCATACCGTTCGCATATCGCGATAAAGTAACAAAACGATTGGAAGAAATGGAACTGATAGGTATTATTAGCAGGCAATCTACGGATTTCAGCAGTCCATTGACTTGTACATTAAAGAAATCAGGAGAGGTCCGTATTTTGCTAGATGCACGACAATTAAACACGGGAATGGTTGGTGAGGTTGAAACCACACCTTTAATGAGTGAGATATTGCAATCCGGGCGCCGGATAAACAACATAGGGGTTATTGATATCAAAGATGCGTATTTTTCTATACCATTATCAGACGAATCTAAACGATACACGGGTTTTGTATATCAAGGCAGAAGTTATGTTAACAACGTTTTACCTCAGGGGTTGAAAACCAGTGTGGGTTCATTTTCGAGGGCGATGGATTTAATTCTAGGGCCAGAGGTTAGGTCATATTGTTTAAATTTTGTTGACGATTTGGCAATTTTAACTGAGGGTGACTTCGAACAGCATTTGTCTCAAGTGGACACGGTTCTGAGTAAATTGAAAGACGCGGGCTTCACATGCAAACTAAAAAAATGCGAGTTCGCACAAAAAAAGGTCAAGTTATTGGGGCATATTTTGTCTACGCAAGGTTTGCAAATGGACCCGGACAAAATTGAAACACTTAAATTATATCCGTCACCCAGAACTGTCAGGCAATTGAGGGCGGTTTTGGGGTTCATAAATTACTTTAGCCTCCTAAATTTTTAAAAAATTTTGGAACGTTAACACAGCCCTTGTACAATTTATTACGGTCTGGAGTTAAGTTCGTCTGGAGTGCGCACGTGCAAAGTGCTTTTGACGAGATAAAAAAACAATTCTCAGAAAGTATAATTTTGAGTCAGCCATTGGCGGGAAAAACATATTATGTTCAATGTGACGCCAGCGCTATAGGAATTGGGGGCTATGTTTATCAATTAGATGATTCGGGCCAGGAACGAATTATAGGGTTCTGTTCGCAGGCATTTAAGGGTGCTCAGACGAGATGGGCTATCAGTGAACAGGAAATGTATGCAGTTATATACACTCTAAAGCGATTTGAGATATATTTGCGGGGAGAAAAAGTTATTATTAGAACTGATCATAAAATTTTGACGTTCATTAAGTCGTGGACTTTATTAGGGGCACGCGTAACTAGGTGGGTTCTGGTTTTAGAGCAATTCGATTACGACATAGAATTTGTGCGAGGGACTGATAATCAAATTGCCGACACGCTAAGCAGGCAAATAGCGGGACCTGGAGGTATGATTGACAGTACAAATGTTCAGCCGGGGATATTCTGGTTTCAGGCATCGAATACCGCAAGTGTTATTTCGAGTTTACGGGACATTGCGAGATTACAAAGCGAAGATGAGCGGTTAAATCGAATTAGCGGTTGTATCAGACGTAGTGTCGTAGATACGGGGACAAGAGGTTTTGAAAATTATAAGCTAGTAGGTGATACGTTATATTTTCACGTGCCGAAGCGGAACGTACAGTTGCTAGTAATTCCGAAATCACTACAGGAGGAACTAATTTTACACATACATGAAGAAATAGGTCACTACGGCAGATATAAAATATTAGCACTGATGAAGGACAGATATTATTTTCTTCATATGAGTAGGGTGATTAGCGCGGTGATAAGAAGTTGTGACATATGTCAAAAGGTCAAACCAAGTACTAACAATACCGTTGGTCCTTGTACACCGGTGTTGGCGGAAAAGTTGGGTGAGAAAGTTTTCTCGGACCTTTATGGGCCATTGCCCGTAGGTAAATTCGGATATCAATATACACACATCAACACTGTCTAAGGATATTTTGTATATCTTAAATTTTTTGATAAACTATAAATATTTTGATCAGAGAAGTATATATGGAATTAAACCTCAGTTAATGCCCAACTTAATTATAGAAATAAAAAACATTTTAGATCTTCAAATATTTTTTTTAAATAAAATAACAAAGAGACTAAAAATGGTGCTAAGTCTACGAATGAAATGAATGAATAAAATGGATAATTTTATTTAAAAAAACAACTTAAAGTGAGACATTTTAACTCTTAATAATCAGTGTTGCCACCCCTCACGTTAATAAGAGTTTGGCATCGGTTATTCATACTGTGAATTAAGGTGTCGATGTCTTGCTGTGGTATGCGTTCCCAGGTTCGTTGCAGGTGCAAGAAAAGTTGCTCTTCTGTGGCCAGATTTGGAGGAAGGGCATGCATAGCCCTTCGCTGCAACATGTCCCACGCATGTTCGATGGGATTCATATCGGGCGACTGCGCAGGCCATCTCATTACCGTAACGTCGTTGTCTTGAAGTGCGGCTGATACCAGCCTCGCAGTGTGTGGACGAGCATTATCATGCATGAGTACGAATTGCTGGCCGATTTGCACCCTATGCGGAATAATAACAGGTTCCACCACCTCATCACGGTATTTCTGAGCATTCATGTTGCCTCTTACAAAAACGAGGTCGGTTCGCGCGCCTATACGAATTCCTGCCCATACCATGATTGTTCCTGCTTGGTACGAATGAACCTCTTGTGGATGCTGGAGCCGGCTTTCCCTGCCTGGAACTCTCCAAACTCGTGTTCTTCGCGAATCTGGATGAAATCCAAACCGAGACTCATCCGTAAAGAGCACTGTCGACCATTGTTCATTATCCCATAACACGTGTTCTTGGGCCCACAATAGTCGCCTTCCGCGATTGCCTCGTCGCAAAGCAGGAACACGAATTGCCCTGCGAGAATGAAGATTAGCTTCATGTAGCCTTCTTCTGACAGTTTGGTCGCTAACCAACAGCTGATGCTCTTGTTGGAGCCTCTGTACCATTTCCATGGCCGTCAGAGTAGGTTCTCTCCTGGCGGTATTTTGGAGAAAACGGTCCTCTCTAGGGGTGGTCACCCAAATTCTGCCAGCATGCCGTTCCGCCACTTCCCCAGTATCACGATAACGTGACCAGAGCCTTGATATCACATTCTGGCTGGTGCCTAGGGTCTCCGCAACAACGTTTTGGATAGCGCCAGCTTCCAACATTCCTACCGCTCTTATCATCTCGTCTCTCGTCAGATGTCGACGTTGCATGGCACCAACAAGATGACACAAACAGTAAAAATCACCAAAACAATTGATAGAGTTAGTTAATTAATGTTTTTCTAAATAAATCTCAACACAAAACTAGCACTGTAAACTGAATCAAATGCGTGTTCCCGCGCTTTCTTTTGTTTTCATAAGTTTTTTTTTTTTCAATGTCCGTTTGAAAATGGAACAAGGAGGTTTAATTCCACATATAAACTTTTTCCTAATTCTGAGTAGTTTTTCTGAAAAACTAAGAAATGCAAACAAAAATCTAATATCCCTAGACAGTGTTGATGTGTGTATATATGTGATTCAAGACGTGTACAGTAAAGTAATAAAATTATATCCAATGCGAAAAGCGACAGGTAGGAGCGTGCTCGCTTGTACAAAGAGATTTCATAGGGAAATACCTATCGAAACTATAATTACGGACTCAGGACCACAGTTCATATCGAAAGTTTGGGAATTTGGACTCAAACAGCTGGGGATTCGGGTCACTCATACGTCGGTGTATTGTCCAAATTCTAATAGCGTAGAAAGAGTGAATCGCGAGCTAGGTCGACTGATTAGAACTTATTGCGGCGGAAGTAATCGTAGTTGGGTCGACGTGTTACCGGACATTCAGAATTGCTATAATAATATCGAACACACAAGCACAGGCTTTGCGCCTAATGAGTTAGCGTTTGGTAGGCGCGAACCGTTAACTATTGACAAGGAATTAGGCGATGAATGGTTATTAGGCCATAGTGTGCGAGATACGGAACTGGTGCGAAATGTAGCGATAGAAAACTCTAAAAGTTCTAGTGAACGACGTAAGCGACAGGCGGACAAACGGCGTAAGTTAGAAGTCTATCGTATAGGTGATTATGTGAAACTTAAGACCTTTGTGCGTTCAAATAAAGAACATAAAATCATGCGGAAATTTTCATTGTTGTATAAAGGGCCTTATGTTATTTTGGCAGTGGTATATCCTAACTGTTATACTTTAGTAGATCCGGGTTCAAATGAGATATTGGGTAACTTCAATACTATAAATATAGCCAGGTATTATGTGAGGACGAATAAGGGCGTAGATAAATAATATAGTGTATAAAAGTTATATAATTAAGCTGTAAGCTGTAAATTTGAATAACTATTTTGTAGACTTAAGGATCTCGCATGGTTTGGAAACAAAAAAAAAAAACAAAAAAAATTGTATATATATAGTAATACGAATTAGGATAAGTTGCGGGTAAGCGAGGTTGTATAGTTAGATAGATAAATAAGATAAGACAGGAGAGAACTCAATCGAGTTGTGTAAATATTATATACATAATTGACAGATTCATCGGTCTGTGTACATGATTTGAGATGTCCGTACATATAGAGTAGATATGGATAAAGCATGGGTAGCATAGTGGTAATGAGATCCTTGCGCCATGTTAACTGAGATAAACAGTGTCTCAAGGTCTGGGAGGGGGCTGTAATGGTACACGAGAGTCGGTACATTTGATACTTCATTCTGCGTGATAGAGGGCTAGCCCAACGCCGCGCTGTTTTGAATACGAATCGGTTCAGATAACGTTTGGGGGTTTTGCGTAGCTCAGTGGCAAGTTAGCAAAAAAAAAAACAACAGAGCCGACACGTGTGATGGTTCGGAGAAGTTTACAGGTCAGGTTTTTTTTGTCGCATTCCTGCGAGATGTGTAGAGATCAGAGCCGATTTGGCTGCGCGTTGAATAAAATTATGAATAACTAAATAATGAAAGGTTATTATGGAACGATACGGAGAAAGCTATTATGTTGATTGCAAATACACAATTGCGATTGAGGTATGATATGGAGAGTCTGACATCACTAGTCTGAATATCATTCTAGTGGTCTTTGCTACGCGCGTCTAGCGGTCGGGTATGCTTAATTAATCGCAACAAGCTTTTATTGGTCAGCGATCAACAGATTCTGTGTATCGGCGGTACCATATGATTTGAGTGATCACCTACGGTTGATCATAGTGAATATGCGTACACACAATTGGTAGAACGGCGGATCTGCATGGCATGGTTGAAATTAGACCCTGTGTAGTTAGTGATAAGAAGCTTCGCTTGGGCAGAGCGTGTTCGCAAAGGACGCATATAAATACGAGAGCGTGGGAGGGGAGAGCATTCAGTCTCAGCGTCTAGCTACTGTGACAGTCGTCTTTCACGAGTTCTAAACAGTTTTGTCTGCCGTGTTACGCGTCAGAACTATACGAAATTGTGATTGCGAAGTTTCAGTGGGTTTTCGTGAGTGTCTGAAGCGCCGAGATATACCTCGGTTCCTAACCTTTATATCAACCAACCCCAAATTCCAAAACTATCCTTGGGTCGTTAGAAAATAACTTGTAAGTCAAATATCTGAGTCTGAGTCTGGGCTTGGAGCGACCCTAAATTCCTTTTTCCTTCACCATAGGGTTCCTGGATTGGCTCTTAGGATATTCGCGGGCTAATCCTCTCCTCATTCCTTTCGAGTAGCGAGTTTTGTAATTCCCACACACACAGTCGTTAGACATTCAAGCACATTCAAATCAAACTCAACCATTTTCGAGTGGTGTCGATAATGGACGTGGTATACACTAGGTTTTTAGACTAGGCTAGACAGGAGTTTAGTTGCGGCTAAACCTAGGTTGGCAGGGCGGGGAGACTGTTTGATCGATGAGGTTCCGCGGATGGAAATAACAAATTCAGAACAAAGTTAAACCGGTGTCAACACAGATAACATATCCTGTAGATATTTTGACATTTGAGTGTTGTCGGGGACGCGCGAAGAGATCAATTTACAGTCTAAAGTTCATTGTTTAGGTCCGGGTAGGTGTTTTGCATTGCCTTGGGTCAGGTTGGATTCAAGTTGCATCTTTAAATTAAATGTAAATTTCGCTGGAGGTCTAATGTGTAGGCTGAGTCGGTATATATGATTTGGCTCAGCCCAGGACGTGCTGTGGCTAGTGGAATTCATAGTTCGGTATTTATTGAACTATGCACTTCGCTATGGTGTGGGTTAGATCTCCTAAAACAATAATGCTAACGTTTCGATGACATCCAGCTCAAATTGCGCAGAGTTGAAGGTTTCAAAACATTACGGACCTTTTGAGGTAACCGCTAGTTCAGAACCCATTTCGGAAAATCAATTCGCAATTGTGTAATCCGGTCTTTTCGGATCGTTATTGCCGTGAACCAAATATATAATTGGAACCACCACAAGCCGCTACTAGCGAGCACATGAAATATCATTGAGTACTCACGTCGTAAAACTACGACGGATATCTATACGATATCACAAACAAATATTATAAACTGTGGTCGACCACTAAAACAAAAAGAAGTTCCAATCGCCCATATATACAAAAACCAGATGGTGCCATCACCCATAAAATATAACAACGATCGTTCTGGCGCAATACACCGCTGACTGATGCGAATTACCGGCTCGCGGACATATATGCTTTCTCTGTCTAACTTGAAACTAACTTCCTGAACCAAACTTCGTTCGACTATTGTACGCCTACTGAACTTCAGACTTATCATTCTTAACTTACAAATCTTACAGCTGAATCGGGTCCTCTCATTTTGGGATAGATAGAATAGACGATCATAGTTACTGATAGCGGTGGCTCGACCTTAGCCCTGGGGCCGTTACATTCGGAATAGATAAGTGCAAAATACAATCAGTTCATAGAGGAAAAGTTGAGAGCAATACATACATATTAGAGAACGGAGATCAAATAGATCCAGTGGATAACGAGATAGGATATAAATACTTAGGTTACTATCAAACGCAACAGATACATCAAAGGGAGACAAAAAAAACAATCACACAGAAGTTTAGGAAACGGATACATAGCATACTTAAAACACAGTTCAACGCTCGAAATACCGTCAAAGCATTAAACACATACGCCATCCCAATCCTCACATATTCATTCGGTATAATCAACTGGTACCAATCAGACTTAATAAAACGCCAACGCACCATCAACACACTTATGACTAAATTCAGAAAACACCATCCACGCTCTTGCATACAAAGACTCACACTACCTAAAATTGAAGGAGGAAGGGGAATAATAGACTTAAAAAATTTACACAACAAACAAATCACCACACTAAGAAGGTTCTTTCACGCAAAATCATCGCACTCAACCCTGAACAATGCCGTCGCTCAGTCCGACTTTAAACATACTCCACTTAACCTACAAGACCATCAAGCTCAGATAAATGAAACTATCATCAAACCGCAACAGAAAATCGACATCTGGACACGAAAATCCCTCCACGGCAGACACCGCTTAGACTTAGCCAACCCTAACGTCGACAAAACTGCGTCGAACGCGTGGCTTAAGAAAGGCGAGCTGTTCCCGGAAACGGAGGGATTTATGTTAGCCATACAGGACCAGGTTATAGATACTCGTAACTACAGAAAACATATCATACACGACCGCACAATGGCAAGCGACATGTGCAGACAGTGCCAAAATAGTTCAGAAACAATACAGCATATCACAGGAGCCTGCAGATCACTCGCACAATCAGATTATAAACATCGCCACGACCAAGTTGCAGCCATCATACACCAACACCTTGCATTCAGATACAAATTGATTGCACAAAAAACAGCCTACTATAAATACACACCTCAAACAGTTTTAGAATCAACAGACTTTAAACTCTACCGGGACAGAACTATAATTACAGACAAAACTATTCATTTCAACAGGCCTGACATAACTCTCCACGATAAACAAAACAAACTAGTATTTCTCATAGATATAGCCATACCAAATACACACAACCTTACCACAACGTTTACAGAAAAAAACACAAAATACACAGACCTTGCCATTGAAATTAAAACACAATGGCAGGTACAATCTGTCAAAACCATCCCAATAGTCATCTCATCCACAGGAGTCATCCCATACACATTACACACTAGTCTCAAAACACTAAATATACCCAGATCCACATACATACTTCTTCAAAAAGCAACAATACTAAATACATGTAGAATTGTACGGAAATTCATGGGCAAGGACCGTGATCTTTAGTAGATAAGCACTTGGCGTAAGCCCGTGTATCAGAACCTCTTTATTACAAGAGTGAAATGAAAAATTCATAAAAATATAATAATAATTGTTCGATTCCAAATCGATATTCGATCGATGGTTTCGGAACGGCCATTTTGAATTTGACGTTGCTGCCAACCTAGCAGTTTTTTGACAACTGACAGACGAAAGCCCTCGCAATGTAGACGCGTATTGATTGGGGTATTGAATTTAAATCGCAAGCCATCTGGAATTGTATTCGGGGTTCCCTCAGGATTGTCTAGATAGCTGAGTGTGTTGTGATTCCCCGAACCAGATAAAGTTCGCATTTACGTGGCCGATTGGTTTTCCCACGTAACATAACCTGTGTTGGAACACTGTGCTCGTCGAAGCTGGCCTGCCAGCCATACCTGGTTGGCTGAAGAACCTGTCTACCAAGAAGAGCCTAGGGTGCACCCGGGCCTTGCAGAGAGACAGGAGTTTGACGGGAACGAAGCACAGACCAGGTCAGATAGATTCATAATTAATAGCTCGGTGAATCGCCGACGTTCACACTTCTTGGCATCTGATCGCTACGCTACCTCGTAGCTGATGGGCCCCTGCGAGGTCATTAGGTGCCAAGAAGCCTGAACATTTTGGTAGCAAGAGCGTGGTTTCCTGAGATTTGCAGCCGTCAAGGGCTCCAGGAACCCACGATTTGGGACTATCAATCTGTAGGTATAGGCGGTTATTAGCTAACTTGGTGTTGTTCCTGTATCCACATAGATTGGTAGTATTGTAAGCTATAAGTCTATTGCTGGTAGTAGACAGACAGATGTTGAGTTGAAATTTGCATTGAAGTACCAGTTAGTCAATCTATTAGTGGTCTAGTAATGCTAATGAATGTTTTGGTTGACATAGGTAGTTGCATCTATTGATAGCAGGCTATTACATTGTTTTCAGTTTATAGCAATTTATAACTTGAACTAATATTGACTATCTGTGTGTGTTATAATGAAAAAGGGAAACTAAATTGTATTTACAGAATTTATATAGATATAAAACTCGGTTCCTATTGTTTAAGGAAAACAGCATTGTTTAAGTTGTGGTTTAGGGTTCCCTCGTTTGGGTTATAGACTGGAGGGTCCAATAAAATTGAGTTACTGCAAATTGTGAGTAAGTATCGTTCCGATCATGTCGTTAACTGAAATCCAGAAGGGTGTTTCTAAGGAACTCAGATGGTTTTCCTCCGCACACGGTCTGATAGACCGTTTAGATAGGCATGATGTGGTATTGGAGCGGTCTATGGACGTTAAGGAACGTTACAATAGGGTGCTCGAATTGTCCGCGCAGGCGGAATCAGTTGATGGTTGCGCACCTGACAGGCTGTCACGGTTGCTAGGGGATGTCGACCAATGTATGGAGATGGCAGCTGCTATCACGCAGAAGGCTGCGGACATACGTAGACAGCGCGAGTCCAGCCATGGTGGTGACATTGAAGCACCTCTGCCGCTTCAGGGTTCGGGGTCCAGGTTACCTGCCATAACTATGCCTACTTTTGACGGAGTGTCCGGTGAATGGATGAGCTTCATCAATCTGTTCGACAGTTTGGTGCACATGCGATCGGACATTACCAAGTCTGCCAAGATGGCTCAGCTTGTGGCAGCATTGAGGGGTGAGCCTAGGGAGCTGGTCGCTCATTTGACAGTTACGGAGGGTAACTATGAAACGGCCAGACAATTGTTGGTCAGACGTTACCATAACAAACGGAGGTTGGCCGATGCCCAACTGAACCGTTTGTTTAGTATCCCAGTTGTGAACAAGGTCGGGGCCATACAGACGGAGGTTTTGAACCCGTTGTTGTCCGTCACCAAGGCTCTAGAGAATCTTGGACTTCCGGTTGGTGAATGGTCGTACCTACTGTTGTACATTGTACTTTCCCGCCTACCCGCTGACGTGCAGACTCGTTTCGAACAGTCTCACGGGGGGTCGGCCGAGGACCTGCCCGCCTTCTCCGACTTGGTCGGATTCTTGGAAGAGGAGGCTCGACGGGCAGAGAATTTGGGGTTGACGGTCACCCATCCTTCGGAGCCACAGAGAGCTGCCGGGAGCGCTGTGAGTAGGGGCCCTCCGACGAGGAAGGACCGCACCAACCGGCAGTCATATGGGACTGTGAGTGCATTGACCCCACATAGTGAGACCTGCCCATGTTGTAGGCAGATTGGCCATGCTGTGGCCAATTGCAATAAGTTCGGGGAACTTAGGGTTCAGGGACGGCGCCGGATGGCCAAGCAGCGGAGCTGGTGTTTCCTGTGCCTCGGGCCAGACATGGCTAGGGACTGCACGCGCACAAAATTGTGCGGATATTGTGGTGGGGCCCACAACAATCTGTTGTGCATGAACCGGTCCGGCCAACAGCCTCCACAGGGCCGTACCCAGGGTGACACGGCATGGGGCCCTGAGAATTCGTTTGCGACTCGGAGCGCAACTCAGGGGCCAATGTCCCCACGTGCACAGGGCGGTACTAGGGTGCAGGGCCGCACTCAGGGTCATCACATGGGGGGCCCTGAGTTTTCGGTTGCGACTCAGCATCCGACTCAGCGGGCAATGGGGCCACAAGCACGCAGCCACCCAGGGGTGCAGGGCCGCACTCAGGGTCATCACATGGGGGGCCCTGAGTTTTCGGTTGCGACTCAGCATCCGACTCAGCGGGACATTGGGTATGTTGAGCAGGCCGTAACGGGCGGGTGGCATGGGACACCTTCGAGCTATGCGGATGCGGTTCGGACGCCGCCTCAGTTGTCGCCCCGCTCGTCGCCTCGTCCTCGTCGGTCGCATGTGATGTCCCCCCCGCTCATGGAGCGGCCACGGTTGAATTCACGCCCACCCCCCTTCGGGGGGCGTCGTAGGGTGGCAATGGAACCGGCGCGTGGGCCATTTGTACAATGGGACCCTCTGGCGTATAGCTGCCTACCTGATCGGTTACAGGCACAGTGGGGCCCCGGGGGCCCTCGCTAGGAATTTGCGGCCCAACAATTTGTTGCCCCCCAACCGGAGACGGTGGTGTTACCGATCGCCTCTGTGCTTGTTTGGGATTTGGCGGGCAACCCAACATACGTTCGCGCCCTATTAGATTCTGGAGCTCAGGGCTGCATTGTATCGAATGATTTAGCAAAATGGTTGGGCCTCAATATAAATAATGTATCGCTGCCGAGGAAATTGGTCCCTGCTGGGGATTACAGGGCAACCCTTCACGGGTTTTGTGATGCCTCTGAACGAGGGTTTGCGGCAGCGGTTTATTTGCGAACCGTCACCTCCACCGGGGAGGTCGACGTGCGTTTGGTTTTGGCAAAAAGCAAGGTAGCGCCTATTCGGACAAGGATGACGATTCCAAAACTGGAACTGTCCGGGGCTGCTCTTTTGACCAAACTTTTGAATCACACTCTAACAGTGTTGCGTGGGTCAGTGGTTTTGGAGGATACGGTGTACGCGTGGACGGACAGCCAGATTGTTTTGTGCTGGCTGAAGGCTTCGGTCCATAACTTAGAGGTTTTTGTTGCAAACCGTGTCTCCCAGATTGTGTCGTCTGAGGTCCCACTGACCTGGAGACATGTACCAGGAGAATTGAACCCGTCTGATTGTGCATCCAGGGGATGTCGGGCTCCTGAACTCGTTAGACACCATTTGTGGTGGGGACCACCCTGGCTTGCCAGGAGAGAATCGGACTGGCCCCACAGCCATGTAGTAGTATCTTCGGATCATGGCCCCAGAGCGGCCGTGCATGTTACCCAGAAGGCTGAGGACCCTGACGCCGGGTTTCTGCTGGACCGGTATAGCTCATGTGTGTTTGTTTGTTTATCCACCAAGGCGGTACATCTCGAGCTCGTTGCTGATCTCTCGACAGAGGCTTTCATTGCTTGTTTGGATAGGTTTGTTTCTCGAAGGGGACTTCCAACTTTGATCCGCTCTGATAACGGCACTAACTACGTCGGTGCGGAACGATACGTACGAGAGATAGACAACTTTTTGAATGTAAATAAAGTGGATATTGGAACAGCCCTCTCCCGTCGGGGTATACAGTGGACCTTCAGCCCACCGAGTTGCCCCCACTGGGGTGGGATTTTTGAGGCCGTAGTTAAGTCAGCTAAGACGCACTTGGGGCGTATAGTAGGTCAGACCGCGCTGACTTTTGAGGAGCTCGCGACATTGTTTTGTAAGATCGAGGCCGTTCTCAATTCGCGACCGTTGTGTCCGCTCAGCTCGGATCCAAATGACCTGGAGGCTCTGACCCCAGGCCATTTCTTGATAAGACAGCCACTTAACGCGTTGCCCGAGCACCCCTTCGAGGGAGTGAAATTGTATCGGTTGTCAAGGTATCAGATGTTGCAGCAGTTTACTCAGAATTTCTGGAAGCGTTGGTCGCTCGAGTATCTGCATATCTTACAACAGCGCCTTAAGTGGACTGACAAAACCAGCCCCCCTAGTGTTGGTGACCTCGTTCTGGTTAAGGATGCTAACCTACCGCCACTACGTTGGCGCAGGGGGCGCATTGTTAACTTGTTCCCTGGCAAGGACGGGACCCCCCGGTCTGCAGAGGTTCTAGTAGGAGGCTCGGTTCTAAAACGAGCGGTAGCAACGTTGTCTCGGCTGCCCGTAGATTAGGGGATAGGTGGGTGCCTGTCCGGGCGGGTGATTGTTCGATTCCAAATCGATATTCGATCGATGGTTTCGGAACGGCCATTTTGAATTTGACGTTGCTGCCAACCTAGCAGTTTTTTGACAACTGACAGACGAAAGCCCTCGCAATGTAGACGCGTATTGATTGGGGTATTGAATTTAAATCGCAAGCCATCTGGAATTGTATTCGGGTTTCCCTCAGGATTGTCTAGATAGCTGAGTGTGTTGTGATTCCCCGAACCAGATAAAGTTCGCATTTACGTGGCCGATTGGTTTTCCCACGTAACATAACCTGTGTTGGAACACTGTGCTCGTCGAAGCTGGCCTGCCAGCCATACCTGGTTGGCTGAAGAACCTGTCTACCAAGAAGAGCCTAGGGTGCACCCGGGCCTTGCAGAGAGACAGGAGTTTGACGGGAACGAAGCACAGACCAGGTCAGATAGATTCATAATTAATAGCTCGGTGAATCGCCGACGTTCACACTTCTTGGCATCTGATCGCTAGCTGATGGGCCCCTGCGAGGTCATTAGGTGCCGAGAAGCCTGAACAATAATAATAATAATAATACCTTGGACACCTTTTA
This sequence comes from Argyresthia goedartella, assembly GCA_949825045.1. NCBI lineage: Eukaryota > Metazoa > Arthropoda > Insecta > Lepidoptera > Argyresthiidae > Argyresthia > Argyresthia goedartella. Next base: position 14,944,966 of record OX463808.1, on the reverse strand, counting down.
CACACATTGATCTAGCCCCAAACTAGAATCCCCCTGTATCTTGGGTACTAGACAACGATATATATACATATATAGAGAAATATTATACTTAGATAGATAAACAACCATGACTAGGGTACAAACATCCGATCTCATCAAACAAACATTGCCCCCACCGGGACTCGAACCCGGGACCCTTGGTTTCGTAGGCAGCGTCACTGCCGACTCGGTCATTCGGGTCGTCATAAGTTTAACAGTTTTAAACTAAAAATATATTAACAAAAAAGTTTAAAGTCAGTATCTTAAAATAAGTTATTTAGAACTTTGTAATTTGAAATTGACTTTAATTACATTAAATATGTAGTTTATATAAAGTTATATATGTTCAGGCTTCTCAGCACCTAATGACCTCGTAGGGGCCCATCAGCTACGAGGTAGCGTAACGATCAGTTGCCAAGAAGTGTGAACGTCGGCGGTTCACCGAGCTGAAGTTAATTGGGGTCGATCTAACCTGGTCTGTGCTTCGGTCCCGTCAACCTCCTGTCTCTCTGCAAGGCCCGGGTGCACCCTAGGCTCTTCTTGGTAGACAGGTTCTTCAGCCAACCAGGTATGACTGGCGGGCCAGTTTCAATGAGCACAGTGTTCCAACACAGGTTATGTTACGTGGTAAAAACAATCGGGCACGAAAATGCGAACTTTATCTGGTTCGAGAAACAATAACACACTCAGCTATATTAACAATCCTGAGGGAAACCCGAATACATTCCAGATGGCCTGCGATTTAATTTCAATACCCTTACCAAAACGCGTTTACATTGCGAGGGCTTTCGTCCGTCAGTTGTCAAAAAACTGCCAGGTTGGCAGCTAACGTCAAATTCAAAATGGCCGTTCAGAAACCATCGATCGAATATCGATTTGGAATCGAACAATCACCCGCCCGGACAGGCACCCACCTGTCCCCTAATCTACGGGCAGCCGAGACAACGTTGCTACCGCTCGTTTTAGAACCGAGCCTCCTACTAGAACCTCTGCAGACCGGGGGGTCCCGTCCTTGCCAGGGAACAAGTTAACAATGCGCCCCCTGCGCCAACGTAGTGGCGGTAGGTTTGCATCCTTAACCAGAACGAGATCACCAACACTAGGGGGGCTAGTTTTGTCAGTCCACTTAAGGCGCTGTTGTAAGATATGCAGATACTCGAGCGACCAACGCTTCCAGAAATTCTGAGTAAACTGCTGCAACATCTGATACCTTGACAACCGATACAATTTCACTCCCTCGAAGGGGTGCTCGGGCAACGCGTTAAGTGGCTGTCCTATCAAGAAATGGCCTGGGGTCAGAGCCTCCAGGTCATTTGGATCCGAGCTGAGCGGACACAACGGTCGCGAATTGAGAACGGCCTCGATCTTACAAAACAATGTCGCGAGCTCCTCAAAAGTCAGCGCGGTCTGACCTACTATACGCCCCAAGTGCGTCTTAGCTGACTTAACTACGGCCTCAAAAATCCCACCCCAGTGGGGGCAAATCGGTGGGCTGAAGGTCCACTGTATACCCCGACGGGAGAGGGCCGTTCCAATATCCACTTTATTTACATTCAAAAAGTTGACTATCTCTCGTAAGTATCGTTCCGCACCGATGTAGTTAGTGCCGTTATCAGAGCGGATCAAAGTTGGAAGTCCCCTTCGAGAAACAAACCTATCCAAACAAGCAATGAAAGCCTCTGTCGAGAGATCAGCAACGAGCTTGAGATGTACCGCCTTGGTGGATAAACAAACAAACACACATAGGTACGCCTTGTATTGCCTAGCGGTACGCAATCGTGAACTCTTCACCATAAACGGTCCTGCAAAATCCGTACCAACACCTGAAAACGGTCTGACCTCATTCACACGATCAGGGGGCAAGTCCCCCATGAGAGGTTGCATCGTGGCAGCCTTAAGTCGATAACAAGGCATGCACCGAAACACGATGTTCCCTTTGACACGGCGGGCAGATAAGATCCAAAACTCCCGCTGGAGCGTGGCCAACAACGCGTTACAGCCGGCATGCGCGTTTTTAATATGACGATCAGTCACCAGCAATTCAACTAACTGTCCCCCCTTGGGGAGCAGAAGTGGGTGACGAGCCGAATACGACAGATTCGCATTGCGCAATCTTCCTCCTACCCGAAGTAACCCGGTCGAATCAACAAAGGGGTTGAGACGCGCGACGGCTCCCTTCAATTTCGAACGTCCACTTCGTATAATCTCCAATTCTGCCCCAAACTTCGAGGACTGTACCAACCGGACCAAATTCAATAGCGACTCGTTTCGCTCTGCCGGAGTCAGAATAGGGTTCAACGTTCGCTGATCGCGAGGAGTACGACAATTTCGAGCGAATCTCCTAATCCAAGTGGACACGTTTATCAACTTGTCAAGTGAGCTATACCGGTCCAGCAGAAACCCGGCGTCAGGGTCCTCAGCCTTCTGGGTAACATGCACGGCCGCTCTGAGGCCATGATCCGAAGATACTACTACATTGCTGTGGGGCCAGTCCGATTCTCTCTTGGCAAGCCAGGGTGGTCCCCACCACAAATGGTGTCTAACGAGTTCAGGAGCCTGACATCCCCTGGATGCACAATCAGACGGGTTCAATTCTCCTGGTACATGTCTCCAGGTCAGTGGGACCTCAGACGACACAATCTGGGAGACACGGTTTGCAACAAAAACCTCTAAGTTATGGACCGAAGCCTTCAGCCAGCACAAAACAATCTGGCTGTCCGTCCACGCGTACACCGTATCCTCCAAAACCACTGACCCACGCAACACTGTTAGAGTGTGATTCAAAAGTTTGGTCAAAAGAGCAGCCCCGGACAGTTCCAGTTTTGGAATCGTCATCCTTGTCCGAATAGGCGCTACCTTGCTTTTTGCCAAAACCAAACGCACGTCGACCTCCCCGGTGGAGGTGACGGTTCGCAAATAAACCGCTGCCGCAAACCCTCGTTCAGAGGCATCACAAAACCCGTGAAGGGTTGCCCTGTAATCCCCAGCAGGGACCAATTTCCTCGGCAGCGATACATTATTTATGTCCGATAGCGAGGTGAACATTTGCGTCCAATCAGTCAACAAATCACCTGAGAGGTGGGTGTCCCAGGTCAACTGAGCCGCCCATAGCCTTTGCATAAAACATTTGAGAGCAAAGGTGACTGGAGAAATCCATCCATTCGGGTCGAACGTTCTCGCAATCGTTGACAGTACTGACCGCTTCGTCCAGGCCTTCGGTGTTTCTAAAACCACCCGATAGGTAAACTCATCATGGACGGGCCGGTACTGAATTCCAAGTACTGACAACATGTTAGGGTTGTCAGGATTCTCAAAAACGTGCGGGTCTTGTTGAAACTCATCTGGGAGACCAGCCATCAACTCAGGGGAGTTGGACATCCACTTACGTAGTTCATAGCCGCCTCGTTCCAGCAATTGAATGAGCTCGTCACGTCGGTCCAGAGCTTCCTCTACACTGGCTGCCCCTGTGCAGACGTCATCGACGTACAAATCTTGCTCCAGGATAGCGGCGGCTCTAGGATAGCTCACACAGTCACGCGACGCCAACTCCCGCAGGGTACGCATCGCCAAATACGGGCTAGACCGTAACCCATACGTGTTCGTGTTTAACTCATAGACCTTGACTGGCTCGGCCGTGGACTCACGCCACAGTATCAACTGATACCTTCTGTCAGCCGGATGAATTACCGTTTGCCTAAACATCATCCGAATGTCTGCGACAAATACAATCTGGTGCCTCCGAAAGCTCGTGAGAATATCCGAAATATCACGACTCAACTTGGGTCCCGAATGTAGACACTGATTCAGGGACATCCCGTTCGAGGTAGGTGCTGACCCATCAAAAACAACTCGAATCTTGCCGGTAGGGGTTGGTAGGACGGCATGGTGTGGAAGGAAACAATGATCCTCAGATCTCCAGTCCACACCCGATACCGACATGTGTCCTAACGACTCATACTCCCTCATGAAATCAACATATTTTTGTTTAAATACGGCGTCCCTTGTCATCCTACGCTCCATCGACATCAATCTCGTCTCAGCCATCTTCCTAGATTCTCCTAGTGGCGGTCGATCGGCCCTGAAAGGCAGTCGAGTTACAAAACGACCAGAACGAAGGCGACCAGTACTATTCTGGTAAAACAACTCGCACTCTTCTTCGTCTGCGTCGACTCGACGAACGGTGGGAGGTTCCTCTATCTCCCAGAAACGTTGGATAACGTCTGACAACGCTGAGCCAATAAGTATGCCATCTGACTCGGCAGGCCTAACCATTGGCAATGCCGGACCCATAATCACGTGACCAAACTTAGTATCCACAGCAATCAACCCGTCCGGCTGAAGAACTCGCTGATCCGACAACAGAAACCTACCCAGAACGTCTGCTCCCAGTAGCAGGTCGACCGGGGCTGGAGTGTCAAAATCGGGATCCGCCAACTTGAGTCCTGATGTCAGGAATCGAACGGCCGGATTCAACTTCACCAAGGGGTGTCTGCCCATGACATGCGTCATTACTAAAGCTTGCACGGATGTTTTTGTCAAAATGTCATAACGTGGAGAGAACGTGATCACCGATTGACCAACTACATTCGTAACCGTAACATTCCCCACGCCCCGTATTGATTTATTATACCTATTTACCTTGAGGCCCAACCATTTTGCTAAATCATTCGATACAATGCAGCCCTGAGCTCCAGAATCTAATAGGGCGCGAACGTATGTTGGGTTGCCCGCCAAATCCCAAACAAGCACAGAGGCGATCGGTAACACCACCGTCTCCGTTTGGGGGGCAACAAATGGTTGGGCCGCAAATTCCTAGCGAGGACCCCCGGGGCCCCACTGTGCCTGTAACCGATCAGGTATGCAGCTATACGCCAGAGGGTCCCATTGTACAAATGGCCCACGCGCCGGTTCCATTCCCAACCTACGATTCCCCGTAAAGGGAGGTGGGCGTGAATTCAACCGTGGCCGCTCCATGAGCGGGGGGGACATCACATGTGACCAACGAGGACGAGGCGACGAGCGGGGCGACAACTGAGGCGGCGTCCGAACCGCACCCGCATAGCTCGAAGGTGTCCCATGACACCCGCCCGTTACGGCCTGCTCAACACACCCAATGTCCCGCTGGGTCGGATGCTGAGTCGCAACCGAAAACTCAGGGCCCCCCATGTAATGGTCCTGAGTGCGGCCCTGCACCCTGGTACTGCCCTGTGCACGTGGGGACGTTGGCCCCTGAGTTGCGCTCCGAGTCGCAAACGAATTCTCAGGGCCCCATGCCGTGTCACCCTGGGTACGGCCCTGTGGAGGCTGTTGGCCGGACCGATTCATGCACAACAGATTGTTGTGGGGCCCACCACAATATCCGCACATTTGTGTGCGCGTGCAGTCCCTAGCCATGTGTGGCCCGAGGCACAGGAAACACCAGCTCCGCTGCTTGGCCATCCAAGGCCGTCCCTGAACCCTAAGTTCCCCGAACTTATTGCAATTGGCCACAGCATGGCCAATCTGCCTACAACATGGGCAGGTCTCACCATGTGGGGTCAATTCACTCACAGTCCCATACGACTGCCGGTTGGTGCGGTCCTTCCTCGTCGGAGGGCCCCTACTCACAGCGCTCCCGGCAGCTCTCTGTGGCTCCGAAGGATGGGTGACCGTCAACCCCAAATTCTCTGCCCGTCGAGCCTCCTCTTCCAAGAATCCGACCAAGTCGGAGAAGGCGGGCAGGTCCTCGGCCGACCTCCCGTGAGACTGTTCGAAACGAGTCTGCACGCCAGCGGGTAGGCGGGAAAGTACAATGTACAACAGTAGGTACAACACCAACCGGAAGTCCAAGATTCTCTAGAGCCTTGGTGACGGACAACAATGGGTTCAAAACCTCCGTCTGTATGGCCCCGACCTTGTTCACAACCGGGATACTAAACAAACGGTTCAGTTGGGCATCGGCCAACCTCCGTTTGTTATGGTAACGTCTGACCAACAATTGCCTGGCCGTTTCATAGTTACCCTCCGTAACTGTCAAATGAGCGACCAGCTCCCTAGGCTCACCCCTCAATGCTGCCACCAGCTGAGCCATCTTGACAGACTTGGTAATGTCCGATCGCATGTGCACCAAACTGTCGAACAGATTGATGAAGCTCATCCATTCACCGGACACGCCGTCAAAAGTAGGCATAGTTATGGCAGGTAACCTGGACCCCGATCCCTGAAGCGGCAGAGGTGCTTCAATGTCACCACCATGGCTGGACTCGCGCTGTCTACGTATGTCCGCAGCCTTCTGCATGATAGCAGCTGCCATCTCCATACATTGGTCGACATCCCCTATCAACCGTGACAGCCTGTCAGGTGCGCAACCATCAACTGATTCCGCCTGCGCGGACAATTCGAGCACCCTATTGTAACGTTCCTTAACGTCCATAGACCGCTCCAATACCACATCATGCCTATCTAAACGGTCTATCAGACCGTGTGCGGAGGAAAACCATCTGAGTTCCTTAGAAACACCCTTCTGGATTTCAGATAACGACATGATCGGAACGATACTTACTCACAATTTGCAGTAACTCATTTATTGGACCCTCCAGTCTACAACCCAAACGAGGGAACCCTAAACCACAACTTAAACAATGTTGTTTTCCTTAAACAATAGGAACCGAGTTTTATATCTATATAAATTCTGTAAATACAATTTAGTTTCCCTTTATCATTATAACACACACAGATAGTCAATATTAGTTCAAGTTATAAATTGCTTTAAACTGAAAACAATGTAATAGCCTGCTATCAATAGATGTAACTACCTATGTTAACCAAAACATTCATTCAATAGCATTACTAGACCACTAATAGATTGACTAACTGGTAATTCAATGCAATTTCCAATTCAATATCTGTCTATCTACTACCAGCAATAGACCTATAGCTTACAATACTACCAATCTATGTGGATATAGGAACAACAACCAAGTTACGATAGTCCCAAATCGTGCCTTCCTGGAGCCCTTGACGGCTGCAAATCTCAGGAAGCCACGCTCCACTACCAAATTGTTCAGGCTTCTCAGCACCTAATGACCTCGTAGGGGCCCATCAGCTACGAGGTAGCGTAACGATCAGTTGCCAAGAAGTGTGAACGTCGGCGGTTCACCGAGCTGAAGTTAATTGGGGTCGATCTAACCTGGTCTGTGCTTCGGTCCCGTCAACCTCCTGTCTCTCTGCAAGGCCCGGGTGCACCCTAGGCTCTTCTTGGTAGACAGGTTCTTCAGCCAACCAGGTATGACTGGCGGGCCAGTTTCCATGAGCACAGTGTTCCAACACAGGTTATGTTACGTGGTAAAAACAATCGGGCACGAAAATGCGAACTTTATCTGGTTCGAGAAACAATAAGACACTCAGCTATATTAACAATCCTGAGGGAAACCCGAATACATTCCAGATGACCTGCGATTTAATTTCAATACCCTTACCAAAACGCGTTTACATTGCGAGGGCTTTCGTCCGTCAGTTGTCAAAAAACTGCCAGGTTGGCAGCTAACGTCAAATTCAAAATGGCCGTTCAGAAACCATCGATCGAATATCGATTTGGAATCGAACAATATATTTATTATATTGTTCTAGGAGACGATATAAATTGAGATCCGATTGAAATCAGTTAGTTCTTAACTAACAAAACATTAATTATTGTAATAAAAGTCCACCTGTGAGATTCCAGCCCTGTCATGACCAATACATTTTTTAGAGCCTAGGACTAGTACAAAATAAGCCCAAATCTTGAATACCACAAGGAGTTATGTAAAACTTATCTTAGTTAAACACAACCAATTTTAAAAATGATCTAAAAATAAATCTGTCGGAGTTGCTTCGCCCTTCTTCTCCCACATTGGTCTAAGAGGAGGAAAAATATATGTTTACTAAGTATATGTAAATATTTACAGTAATAATAAATTTTGACTTTGACTTTTACTTTAAGGGGACGGAGTACACAAAATTTGCAACAACGTTTACTATGAACCCGATGCAGTCTTTATGTTTAACTTCTGCATTTAAACCAATTGGCCGATAGACCTAAAACGAACCAGCATTTTTTTCTTTCGATTATAATTTCATCCCTTATCGGTCTGTCTAATCTCATGCTTGTGACATGATGTATCTAGCCAGAAGAGAGAAAAAACTCTTTAATAGCTGACACTCCACACCGACATCACAGAACCCTGAAATAAATGTCACAGTGACCTAAATGTAGTACTCCTACTAATTGCTGAAATCATAAATCGTACCAAGGCCATACGGAACCCCGTGACGGACATGTGTTTCTCTCCCAGGTGGGGCTTCCCACGGGTGGCAATCGATACAACTATACAACTAGACTAGACAAATCTAACAATGTTTTATCATTGTGCAATGCATAAACGGCCAACTAGTCGCAAGTAGCAGACGACAGTCTTTAGTCAACAAAAGAGAAAAAGTCCATTAAATGTCCAGAGTCGCTCTGTACTCTGCACTCTTTACTAATTCCATAATTTTCCTATGATCCTGTAAACATTTTATAGTTGCTGCAACTGATAGCGTCGTTCTTATATAATTCCTTTTATAGTATTGTGTCCTGATTCTTGGACGGACTAAACTAATTAGCTTAAAAAAAATGCAATAAACACTGTGGTCCATTCTACCAGCTCACATTATTTCGTTTCCTCAGACCGGCCGGCACACATTGAGGGAAGGTACAAAAAATACTCGACAACATCGTCCATCTATTCCAAAAAGGCTCTATCTCAGCAGAGTGAACACGTAGAAAGGTAAGTTGCAGTTTTCAATTCGTAGAATTCATTTAGAAGTTTTCAATATTAGGGAAGGAATTACAATGAATACTTAAATATTACGTATCATATTTATTTTTTAAGTAAAAATCTATGTATGAATGTAGTTTAAATTATACTTGTACCATCAAGTCACAAGCACACAGAGTTTGCTCTTGTAGTATTTATGGGGTTAAGAGAGTTGTCGTGTCATTCAGTGAATCACACGGGACATTTTTTTTAAATATGTACTTTACTCATTATAGATCTTGGTGGTTCGCGTGTTGCCAAAAGTGTCATCAAGACGACGGCGGGATTCCTTCCTGGGAACCACCATACTGGCAAAAAATATGCCCATATCCACTATGCCCGTCGTACAGGCAATTCGCACAGACCTTGTCCGTATTTATTATTGGTAAGTATTTCCTTTGTCGACCAGTAAAATTTTTGCCAGTTCTTAAATAATTATCAGACTTTGTAAACTCTGTGAGTGATTTAGCACAACAATTTTACCGTAATGGATATCTGTATGTAATTTATATCTTTGCTCTAGAGAATAATTATAATAATATTTTTATTCATTCAAGTATTGGTTGGAATGACTTACATTATAGTAGCCTGTATTTATGGGTAGAAGGCCTTACGAGGATCTTAGACAATGGTTCGGTGGTGTCATGTTCTAACCAGTAATGAGTTACTGGTAATGGAAATCGCTAAACAATTAAGCAATAAAACAATCAAACAATGTGAACAATGTGCTCCATTGGAAGGAGGGAGAGACAAAATAATAATAAGAGTAAATGAAGAGTTCTTTGTCATCTTTGTATATGTCATCTGTTTTTTCCAGCCCCTCATCCTTTTTTTGCAAAACCATTAATTATGTTATCTAGTAAAACCTCGAAGAACGTGGAACAAGGACACGGTCAATGTTACAACTTACTACTTCTAATGTTATCTCACTGGCTTTACCTTCACTCATAATCTTACATATATCAAACACAGCGCAAACCTTATTTCCTAGAATGTAGTATATTCTGTATAGGGAATAAGTACATCAGCGGCACATAAAGTTCCCGAAACATTTCAAGGGGCGATTTGTGATTTTGCTTGTACAAATCAAATCAAATCAAATCAAATATGTTTATTTGCATGATTTTTGGTAACAATATTGGATCTTAATTTTATACATTTTCATCGCAAAAATCTGCCTTTTCAGGCGTACAAATATTGATTATAATAAATATTTAATATTCTCAATATCTTTCAGGCATAGTGGTGTGGGTGACAATATGGGTGATGCTGGGCGAGACGGCCGCGCCGCCGAACGGCCAGCTTTTCATCCTGGTGGCGCTCACGATCATTGCGCACCTCGGCGGCTGGCTAGTCCTGAAGGTCACCACCCTCCCAGGACTTATAGGCATGCTCGTAGTCGGCATTATCATGAAGAACATCGGTTTCGTCACCTTCAACGACGATTATAAAGTGGTCGTGTCATATATCAGGTTGGATAATAATACTTATGTTTAACGTCCTATTGTCCCTGAATAAAAAGTTGATCTATTCTGTACAGGTTTTTGATAAAAAAAATATACTCCTAATCTGGATACTTTTGTTTTTGTAGTTCTTGAACATGTTTGCATTTCTTTAAATTTACCTTTGGCAGTTTTTGAGATTAAGTGAACTTGTGTCTGAGTTCATTCATATCTTGATAAAACTCATAAAAATCTGAGGATACTAACCTAAACATACGTTTTCTAACATTACGGTCGCAACCAGTCGCCATTCTAAACCGACACTCTTCCGCGTTACAGAAAGATCGCGCTTACGATAATTCTGACTCGAGCCGGGCTGGACCTGGACCCGGTCGCGATGAAGAAGTTCTTCGTCACGGTGATAAAGCTGGCGCTGATTCCGTGGATCTTGGAATGCGTCATCTGCGCAGTCATGTCGCACTACCTATTGGACCTGCCTTGGGATTGGGGTAAGTATCTTATCATATTAACCCCTATGTGAGCTGTGACCTTCCAGCTGCCTTCCTTTTAGTTCAAATGTAATTTCTTCCAGAAATTATACATGGGTGTAATTTTACACACAAACTTACGACGTAGGACTAGATGCTAAATTCAAGTACTTTTTTCAGAGCCAGGAGCAATATTTTTACCTTCCTCTCAGCATTTAGAACTAAAACTTGTTCTCCCAGTCCAACAAAAATCGCATTCGATGTAGGTAGTAACAAAACAAACACTTTGTTTCTTATTCCAGCATTCCTGCTCGGATCGATCATAGCAGCAGTGTCCCCAGCAGTAATAGTGCCATGTCTATTCCGACTTCGCGGCAAAGGCTACGGAGTGTCTAAAGGCATCCCTACACTAGTACTGGCTGTATCGGGAGTCGACGATGCCGCCAGTGTTGCCGTATTTGGCATAGTCTCCGCCATGATGTTCTCTGCGTCGTCGGTCACCATGAATATTATACAAGTAAGTGCATTACTTAATTGCTGATACGGAAATTTAGGTAATATGATAATGATAAGTGTCAACCTGCATCTATTTTTAATTCTGCAGATGTGGGTATCTCTTTCTGTAGATGCAGCTGTAATTTACTGACCCATGATGAAGGTTTCGTCATAACGTCTCCTTCAAACCCCTATTGATGTCTGGCCGATGCATGAGTCCTATAAAAAATCAACGGAATATGTATTTGTGAGTCTGCAATCACTTTTGAAACACCAACTCCACCCCCAGGGGCCATTGAGCGTGATTGGCGGCATTGCCTTCGGCGTGATGTGCGGCTACCTGGTCAAGTTCGTGCCGGAGCGAAACGACGCCTTTCTGGTGCCGCTGCGTGTCCTGCTACTGCTCACCGTGGGGCTGCTGTCGGTGCTGGGCTCCGAGGAGGTCGGCTGGGGAGGTGCAGGTAATTTCACCCCTTGACACAGTTTTTCCCATAGTAATCAAGGGCGGTTGGTTGCTACCAACAAGGTCCCCAAGACAAAGATAACCAGCAATTAGCAGCAATAGGCTTTTTTAGATCCAGTGAGCTTCCTATATATCTTATTAAGCATTATCTTTAAATACTTAGTTAAATTTATTGTTGTTACTTAATTAGAATAGGAATCTCAACATTGTGCAAACATTTCAGGAATCATGAATTTGAAACTCGGAAGTTTGTACTAATGAAAATACAAAATTAAAACATCTCCCTAGATTTTGACGTTCCTATACTGATCAATACCGCTAGTCTCATGCCGCTCGTTCTATTTATATAGTTATACCACGTAATTGCTGCCTTGCTGTCATGTCTTCGCTGTTAGTTAAGTATCTACTAAATAAGTTAAAGAGATATAATTGTATGATATGTATTGTTAAAGTTAATTTTATAAGGTATTCATGTTCACTTTTTTTACTTGTATCAGAAACTATTTTAATATCACATAGTTCAGAATCATCGCAAGTCTACTACCAATAAAAAATGGATTGCAATCAGTCCACCCGTTTGAGAGCTACGGTGCCACAGATATATTTTTAGACAGACGATACAGACAGATAGACAGGTTCTTCGAACTTATGACAAAGGTTTTGTGTCGGGGCTTAAAAATGCTTTTCGCTTGTAGTCAACAAATGACGTAATTATAAAATCTAAAAACACTTCGGTACACTAAAAAGCACAACACAAGCAGATAAGATCAATCAATCAATCAAGTATTCATCTCACGCACCCATTCTGGGGCGTGGGGAGTCAGGGTCAGATCATCGGATCTCTTCCTGAAGAAGCGCCTCTGTCCACTCCTATGGACAGGTCATCGGGGGGCCCTCGCGGGCGGTGAAGATCTTCTCACTTGGGGTGTTCGTTGGATGATCGCCGGCTAGGCAACCAGGTCGCGTGGCAGGCGGCGGCGGTCGGGCGGGCGCGCGTGGTACGGCGCCATGTCGCGGATATGCGGATGTTGTGAGCTATCCGCACGCGCGAACATGCCCTTCGCCAGCCTCTGGACAAACTGGTCCACTGGTTCCCATCTGAGGTCCCTCTGGATCGTCGCATTCCTCACGTAGCGTGGGGCGTCGACGATGGTACGCAAAGAGAGGTTCTCTTGGGCTCGGAGTCTCCGTTTGTTCGTCTCCGAGCACAGGGCGTACCATGCCGGGGCCGCTTAGGTGAGGCGGGATCTCACGTAGCACTTGTAGATCCCGAGCTTCGCCCTCAGAGGGAGGCTGGAGAAGCAGATAAGACTTACGGCGCTTTCAATTTATGCGTTTCGTATCGGACCGCTGCAGTGCCGAAGCGGTGCGTTTGTCGTACGGTTCATACAAAATGCACGGTGCGGCAACAGTGCGGCATCCGTACCGCGAACGCTCGATAGCAGGACGGCAACGTCGCAAGCTCCACTGTTCGCTGTTAAATAGTGCGGTGACTACACGTGAGGCTAATTTATAAACGCTAATTTATAATTTATAAAATGGATGATATAAATGTGGAAGATTTTATAAATGAAATTGAAATACGTCCTGCTATATGGAACTCCAAAAGCGACAAACACAGTAAATGGACGGATACAAAAAATGCTTGGGAAGGTATTTGTGAAAAATTTATAGAGGTTTTCAAAAATAAAACTACTGGTGAAAAAAACTAAGCAGGTAACTATTTATTTAAATCATATTTTGCTATTTTGCCATGATAATTCTCCTTCGTTAATAAAGTATTCTGCAAATTTATCACGAACTGATGTTGCTGTCAAATTTTGTTCATTTTGAACCACCTGATCTGTCTGCCTGTCTTGAATTAATAGATTACTATTAGACATTTCGCCACAGTCACGTGATAAGAAATTATGTAAAACACAGATAGATTGAACAATATCTGTCGCGAACGATACATCTACATTTATTGGTCGATGTAATATTCGCCATATAAGAGTCATAATTCCGATCGTACACTCTATGTATCTTCGAGGACGTGATGAGCCGTAGTTAAAAAAAAATGTTGTTTATTCAAGTAATTGCCACTATAGGGGCGTTGCATGAAATGACTGATGCCAAATGCTTCATCACCGACAAAAACAAACGGTAGTGGTAAACCATTTTCTGTTCTTGGCGTAGAACTTTATATATATAAACTGTTGTCTTGTAGTTTCTTGAACAAGTCACTGTTTTTAAATATTTGTGAAACTGATGCTTTGCCATATGAACCAACATCGATGAAAATAAATTTGTAATTTGAATCACAAATGGCCAATAATACAATAGAGAAAAACTTTTTATAGTTGTAATAAAGCGAAACACTTTTAGGGGGCTTAATTATTCTTACGTGTTTCCCATCTATAGCGCCCAAACAATTAGGGAAGTTTGCATTAGATGCAAAACCTTGTGCGATTTTTAACCAATCTTCGTTTTTCAGTTCAGGTAAACAAATTTCTCGTAAATCTGTTGAACCGTATCTTTCACAATTCCAGAAATAGTTGAGATTCCATGTTGATAAGAATGATGCAATTCAGTCATACTGCAACCAGCGGATAAATACCTGCAATAATATTAATATTAGTTTTTATTTCAGCAATGGTACTTCAAATTAAATGGAGACATATAAGAGATGCGTATACAAGAGACTTGAAAAAGCAGCGAGAATCAAAAAGTGGATCCGAAAAAACAACGAAAATATGTTTATTTTGATTGACTGCAATTTTTGTCGGAACTGTATGAAATAAAACCAGATTCTAAAGAAAAATATAAACAAATTTGTAACTACTGCGTCAACATCGAAAAATAAAACTAAAAGTTCATCTGCCGACGATAACAATGAAACTAACACACTTTTAAAAATACTTGGAGAAAGATTGCTGAACAAAAAAGCAAGAGAAGATGATTCCGAAGATAGGGATAGATATTTTTTATCGTCTTTATTAAACGACTTTAAGAGGATCCCGGAGAGTCGTAAAATGGATGCCAAATATGACACAATAGGAATAATCTGTAAAAAACCGACGCCACAATCGTACACTCGTGATTATTATAACTTAGATTCGGAATTTTATGAACAACAACGCGGCTACTTTACGAATCCATCTCCAGAATCTCAAACACAGACATCTAATAATCAGCTTCAGTCTACACTAGAGGAAATTGCAGCAATCTCATCCGTATCTAATTTGAGTGAAGATTCGGAAACTTCCATATATAATGATCTTTTTACAGACGATATTCCCACATAATATATTTTAATTGTAATTTTTGCAAATTTACAGATAGTGACGCAATGTAGCACAACTGCGGCACCGTCTGGCATGTGTCAGCTTATTTAACCCGTCAAACGTCCTATGCGCTACATAAGCGCATAACTTTTTTGGGCGGCTAGCGTCCTGTGCGCTGCATAAGCGCATAGAAAGTATTGCAAACTTCGACGTTTTATGAATATTCACCAAGTTTCAGAACGTTCCCGGAAGTAGTCTAAGATTATGAGTAGTTTAGTTGGCAACCGTGTGATATGATTGGAACTGACATTGAGACAGCCTATTTATCAAAATAAATAAAATACCAAGCCATGTCGCCATTTTGGGCAGGCGACCGGCCGCAGACTTACATTTTATGTTTGTCAATATTTATTTATTGTGAAGTAACTACTGTGGTTTGTAATAAAATAATACATCTTATCGCTGGAGAAATTAATAGTGGTGATGTGAAAAATGGAAAATAGTGTAAGTTTTGTGTTTGGCCCGTAAGAAGGAAATATAATTAGAGGTGTCAGTGTCAAATAATGGATTCTGCAAACAATCGATGAAAAGCCTTATCAACTTTATTATCACATGTGAGTACTATACATCACAAGATAGGTAATTTCATAAACTTTATTATGGTATATAACATGTTAGGAAACTAATAAAATAACCTAACAAACTTATCAAATTCCTAACGCAAGTCGATTGAAAGTTTATTTTCGCCAGAACCTTGGACGCGTTAGGGTCCACGAGATTCGCTGTACAGGGACATTCCAGAGGTTAAAAAATCCTATTTCGTATTTTATTGTTTACTGAACTGATTAGTAAGTAGATTCGTCTCAATATTATTTTGTAACAAAAAAAAACTAAAAATAAATTTATATAAAAAGATAAGCTGTTTAATTTACTTACCTCAATGTTATCAGTAGTCGTTGTTCAGCTGATACAGTATGTTTGAATATAGTTTCTTGTCGCTGAATTTTACTTTTAACTAATTCCAGTAATTCGTAGAAACATTCTCTAGACATTCTTAAGTAATCAAAAAAACTGCTCGGATCTTCTTTTATCCTAGGGTAAAGAGTATGGAAATCACCAAAATCACATGTTAACGAAAACATCGGTGATGCTCTTTTACGGAGGCGTGGTTTTTGTTTTTCTTTCGGTTTGATGTTTTTCAACAAGAGCACTAACAGTAATGTTTCTTCATCAGAATCCATGTCTTAACTGGTGTCAAATAAATTTAAAACAGCACTAGAATACAATCGCACGGCAGTCAGATACGCTTTCAATTTAAGCGTTTGGTAACGGACTGCTACCGCACTGCAACGGCACGACAGCGGTTTATAACCAGCGGCACGGGAAACGTGCGGCAGCGGACCGACACAAAACTTCTAAATTGAAAGAGCCCTTAAGGCTAGTCACCGCCGCAGGCCGGCTCAATTATATTATGTAGAAGAGCGTTACTGTCATACAAGCCGAACGTGCTTGGTGTTGTGGTGCTATACCTGCACTAATTCAGAGCATATCTTAGTGAAGGTACTGAAGTGATCGATACTTCGTTTCTGGTACAATTTAATTATCAAGTGGCTAAGTACTAGTACCGCCACAAATCCGGAGTAGATGTGACTATGTTGATTTTATATTACAGGGAATCCAATCCCGCAAATACAAAAGCCTTATTATGAATAAAAAACATCGCCTTTTCCCTTACGGGGTGGCAGAGGGAGATTGGGCAGCAACCTATTCCAATCTGCATCTCCTGCGTGAGAAGCGAGCATGAAACCACTAGACCACGGATCTCTGTAAATGTTGAGTTTAGAACTGATGTGTAGTTAGGTATAAATAATATTTCCGTACACGCCTTTTCAATCACTTTATTTTGATAAACCACTGAACACCCTCGGTCTTGAAAAAAAATTGGTTGTCTGTAAAGTCGGTTTAGGGACGATAATTTTACGTGATAACGTCATAAAGCGAACACTTAGGCCGATCGTGCCTCTCGCTTGCACGCTTGGCTCAGGCGGAGCGTGACAATGAGTCATGCTTTTACGTGCGTGCAGCCGGGGTTCATCGATTTGTAAGACGTTATCACGCCAAAAAATGTTTAGTCCGCACATATAATCCGCCATTTTGGTTTTTATATATTATTTATTATTTAGCAAAATCATCAAAATCGGTTGAGCCACAGACATAGATTCATACCCCCTCTTTTTCGTTTTCCTGCAGTCGGATAAAAACTCTGGTTTACTATCTATAGTTTTTATAAGGCACCCTCAATATCATTGGCATACCCTTATTGTGGCGTCTTTACTACTAAACAAAAAGGAATGGTATTAATGATTTAATGATATTAATGATTTATAGGTAATCGTTTATTTTTTTACAGGTCCGCTCGCTGTCATCGCGTTCGCATTCATAGCTTGCAAGAACTGGTCAGAGCAGGGATGGGATATTGAAGACAACCCGGTCGCCACCGCCTTCGAGATCTTCTGGATGTTCTTCGAACCCATGCTCTTCTCAGTCACGGGCGCTCAAGTTGTTGTAAGTGTCAACAAAACTTGTTTAACTATGTACCTAAGCATTAATGTACTAAATGAATTTTAATGTATATCTTTAGGGTGAAAGACGAAACATTTAGAAATATGTCACTATTTCTAATTGTTTCGTATATACACAAAAGTAATCGTGGCCAATTTTAATGAAAGCACCGAAGGAACAGAGAAGGGTGGAACTGAGTGATGGAGTCCCATCCCTTTGGGTTCGAAACCGTAATGTAAATGTCACCGTATGATAGTCAAAACCGTTAGTTGATAAACTGACGCATTATCTGATCAACTATCAACAGATAGTAAACCAGACCGACAGGGTTTAGAATTTACGTTTCTTTTGTTCTAACATGTAACCTAACACGAAGACTATTCGATACTATTCGTGGGCTGCGCTGCGCTCGCATAAGCTACCGCACTGTTTGCCCTGGTATTTCGTTTGCAATTCAAGTTTAAACCAGTTTACTATTTAACGGTTTTAACCATTAGTTTATCAACTAACGCGTCTATACTAAGCAGTACGCGACAGTTTACTATCTGTCGATAGTTGAACAACTAACGAGAAAAAAAACAACTAACGGTTTTGACAATCTTACGGTGACATCAACAAATCCATATAATTTCAGATATCGGAGTTGGAGCCGCATTTGGTGTTGGTCGGCACTGGCATCCTCGTTACCGGCATGATCCTGCGTGCTACATTGACTAGCATCTGCGCAGTCAGGAGTAACCTCAACCTTAAGGAAAAGGTCTTCGTAGGACTGGCGTGGATGGCGAAAGCTACTGTGCAGGTTAATATCTCTAGCTGGTAAATGATATGCAGAAAATACTGAGAACAATAAAGGAACATGCTAAAAAATACGCTAAACTAATTTGAATATTTCGATTAATGGATGTCGTCGTGTCGTCATTTGCTCTCAGTTTTGGAACGGTTGTACTTGAGGTTGTTTTTTTTCTATAATAAAACTATAAAACAAAAACGAATAAAAAAAGATTTGTTTACGATCCGAATGAGATCTGCGTTATCGACTAACAGGAAAACGGTTGATACTTGACAGTTTTACAGAACTTAACGGCGAAGGGAATTTGAACAAACAACGCCGTAGAGGACAAATGAAGTACATCATGTTTTTACGGATATTTCAGTAATCCTGTAATATTTTTGATGGGAATAACGGAATTTAGTTAGGAATACAATTATCTCTAAATGGTTTTCTTAGTTTGATACCTTTAATTCTTTCGACAATGTTCCTCATCAGTCAATGACTCCACTGTTGAGTATAGGCCTCTTCATGTACTTGACAACTTGGTTCTGTGTAACTCGCGTCCATTATTTTCCTGCTATCCATCCGTGCATTGTCCTCCGACCATCTGGCAGGTGATGTTATTGTGTCTATACATGGCGTAAAAGTAAGGTATAGTGTCCTTAATTATTAGGAGAATTGCTATTCCAACCCTGAATCAGACCTTTCTTTCAATAATTCTTTTCATTTCAGGCTGCTTTAGGGCCGGTCGCATTGGACGAAGTTCGCAAAATGGGAGTTGAAGGAGAGACATTAGACATATTGGAGAAGTATGCCAATACTGTTGTTACCGTATGCATCTTGTCGATCGTGATTACGGCGCCGCTCGGAGCCATCGTGATAACCATCGCGGGCCCTCGGCTTCTCACCAAGACCACCAAACCACCAGTCTTGGAAGGTAAAGTATATTTAAATCTATTATTAATTACCTTTTACCTTTACTTGTATGCCAAAATGGAAAGAGATAGGCTCGAGAAGAGAAGCCCTTTATCCATATGCTACACCAATCAAATATAATGATCCTGGGTCCTTGTCCACCTTCCTTGGCCTACCAACCAGCCTTCTACTTCTTTCGATCACCAGTTAGGATGGTCAATCCCATCCTTCAAAAAATCTACTAAAGCGATTAGGCTGTATATTATGACCAGTGTTTGTCACACATACATAGGCTGCTTATTATCACGAAAAACAACATAGTTCCTATGTGGTACTGGAATGTACTGATTGTTGTTTGTTTTTCGTCAGGCTGGCGCCGCTCGCACCGACCGTCCATCCGCGACATCTCCATCATCGACGAGGAGGAGACTGCTGAGCGGGACGCGGAGGGGTTGGACTCGCCCTCCCCCCCGGAGTCGCCTGCCGCCTACAGCACGCCTGCGCCGGCGCCGGCCGCCACGCCCATCACTGTGCAGCCCAATCACCGGTCTTGACTGCCGCTGCCACTGCCTCTGCCACTGCCACCACTCGCAAGGTTGAACCCTGTAGCGACCCTCGCAACATTCCACCTCTTCGCCATTCCAGCTTCAACACTGTTCTACATGTGATGGATCCAGTTAATGATTGTGATGCTGTATTCCATTAAATCGCCGCATTCGGTTTCATATTTATAAGACGACGCATAATGAGTCCGCAACAACTATATGTCAACAATCTCGCGAGATTGACGACTTGCGTATTTGTATCTGGGAGATAGAGAGAGGTCAATCCCGCTACACTGACTGGACTATATGGGCCCAACCAAAAGTTATTATTCTTTCTATGAACTAAAACATCATCAAAATTTCAACTTAAGTACAGAATTTATACGTAAGAAGTTTCTAACCTATTTATAATGATTTTATAGTCTAGGCAATGTTGAAACCAATATTCCCTTGCTGGAGTCTTAGATTAAGTAACCATTACTAACACATACCTACAATGTGATAATCGACGAGTAGATAGAACGTGTAAAGAAATCCTCGTTATTCTTAGGTTTCTACCGTTAATTGTTTTGTTAGAGCTTATGACTATTTATGGTTACCGTCGTGTGTAAGTAGTATATGTATACAGGTAGGTGCCTTTTTATTTTTTAGGAATTGCCTACACCTAAGTTGTTACAATCTTATTATCAGTATTTTATATGTGGAATTAAAATGTTTACTGACATTCCTATTTACCATAAATCACAAACAAAATAAAAATTTAGTTAGGTAAGGTACTAAAGCTCTTGTACTTAGATCGTACGTATCGGTACGAATACAAATTAATTTATAATAAAATATTTAAAGTTAAAGTATTATTAGAAAAGTTAATTTTGAGATATAGGTTGAGATTGAAATGTTTTGTCATACTATTATCATTTTGTAAATAGTTCATCATTATGCATGAAGTGTATTTTATAATGTTGTATTATAGGTACACGTTCCTTAATTTAGGATATCCGTCCCATTTTTCATAGATCCTAAACTTTTACGTCAGTTTATATCACTTATCTTAATAAGGATGATATTTATGAATAAAAAGCTATGTACGATGTACGAGTACATACGTAAGAACAATAGTTAAAGTGTGTTATCCTTAAACCATATTTTGTTTTATTTTATTTATGAACAGTATATTCAACATTTAAAAAAATCAACTAAATTAAATCATGTGGGATTCAAGAATGTTGTTTATCATTTTACTCCAGAAACCCCAAAAAGATGCGCAGCAGGAACTAATGCGCACTCATCCAATCCAACTAATATTATAAATGTGAAAAAAGCGATGTTTGGATGTTTGTATGTATGTGCCTCAATCACGGTAAAACGGCTAAACGAATTTGAATTAAATTTAGCACAGAGATAATTGATGAGCTAGTTTAACATGTAGAATACTTTTTATCCAACTGCACCAGAAGGAGGGTAACGTTATCTATCTTGGTAAATGATACTTCCTAGGAACACGGAGATGAAATTTCAGGCATAGCTAGTTAGTTAAGGCTAGTATTTAATCGGACAGCAAAAATACTGATTTTTCACAGAAAAAAAGGATTAGTAAAAATACGTTTTATGTTTGAAGTATTTTTGTTATTCTTACATGTTCAACCTAATACAAGGGATAAAGGGGGCATCGCTTCGCTCACCCCCTTTACCCTTCACCGAAGCTACCACAGTATTTTGCCCTGATATTTGCTGTGAAAATCAGTATATTTGCTGTGCAAATCAGTATTATTGATGTGCAGTTTAATCACATCTCAACACGCTTCATTTGCACCTCAGCTCGCCTCAACTCATAGTGGTAAATATTTCGAGACACAGTATTATTATTTCCTTAACTGAAAACTGTTATATCGAAATAAATATAAATGTTGTTTTTTCAGTTTGTTTAAAGCATTTATTGTTATTCGAAATTAACATCAATATGTCAGCTATTTTCGACTATTATATAACGGAAACAATTATTTTATGTAGACGTTAAAGCTAATTAACCTAGGACATGGGTATAGTAAACAGACAACTAATAGTTGTAAATAATTCTAAGCACCAGACTTAAAGAAAACGAACATGTTAAGGAAATATCTATGTTTTGTAGTAACAGCCATATCCGTGGTAAAACCAATAATGCAAATAACATATGTGTACTTGTGCCAGTTAGTTTAGAACACATGCAAGAATGACGCAGGTAACATTATTTTAAGTTACAATACTATAAATAATGATACAGTAACAAGTAGAATTTTGTGACCCTGTAACTTACTGTCATGTTACCTAACAAATTTTGTCCCATTATAACATCGATTCAAGTCTGTGCATTATAACTATTTACTTTGTGCCTTTTTTTAGTACAATTACGACTAGATTGATTGTTTCACATGTTCATTCAATGGATTGACAACTTCTTACTATTGAAAAAGTTATCTATTAAGCAACCAGGTATATATTTTTTCTAATATTAGTTTGATTTCACAGCTAATAAATCAGGATTTCATAGTGATTTTATACCTTTGTTACAAAACTAATTAAGGCCCTAAGGACCGACTTACCTGACAACATAATCTACGTGTACCACCGCTAAAAACTAATGAAAATGCAGGTTTCAACTAAATACTTCAGGAAATGAATCCTACATAAGTTAGTTTTGGGTTCAAGTTAATTATACTGAAAGTAAAGTATCGAATTATCGTCATTTAATAAACCTTGAAAACTTTTTGAGGCTTTGAGGCTATGAAGGCTCCATAGCGTCTCGTGGTCGTATTTGATTGCGCTCTCTCACATAAACATAGGCGTATGCAAAAGTCGTCGAATGTATAGGACTTACTTAAAAACATTGTAAATGCCATTATTCTTAGTTAGACTTAAGTTTAAATACCATACCCAGAGTCTTTAATGCATAAGCAAATATTTTTTTTAATCGGATTAATGTTTTATTAAATTTCTCTGAGTACGGCGGTTATTATACAAGAATGTTTGATAGAAATTGGGCAAAATTAATGCAGTTATTTTAACCATCGGGATAAGATAGGATGAGATAACAAACAGAAATAACGAATTCACCTACATCATTGGAAAGGTTATAGGCGAGACTATTATTGGTGACTCTGACAAATAGTACAAAATATAAAAATACAGCCAAAATAAAACAGTATTTTTCATTAAAAAAATGAATATTTAGAAATGGTTTAAAGTACTATGCTTCTACAAAAGATATTGATGTGCGCGCGCGCTGAATGAAGAGTTGACATTACAAAACCTATTGCATGAAAACTCCTACGAGTAAATAAATATAGTAAATGTACCAAAAAATTATTTAGTTCTTCGGCAATTAGCATGTATCGAGTACAGTTTTCTTTAAAACTGTAAAAAACCGCGCTTCGGGACAATTTTAGGGGCGCGGGGGTTTGATGCTCACCCCGTAGGGGAAGGGAGCACTTAAATTTTACTTTGCTCTAGCGTGTACATATCCCGATAGATAAACGAACTGCATTTTTTTTGCCCATTGTTCCATATCTATAGGTAGAATTCTTGGACTATAAGTGACGGGAGGGGGTGGGGTTATAGACTGCTTGCGTACCACGGTCAGCTAGAGCTGACATTTGCCCGTTATAGGTTTTGAGTTTTATTACCATGGCATGAGGTTCAAAATTGCGATGCCATGAGGCATCGCAAATTTGACGCAACCTCCCGTTTTGAAACGGGATTCGGCAAAGGTGCGGTTAGGGGTGATTTTACAATCCATAAATAAAAATACAGATAGCTTTGACATGTCACAGAAACACATTCCTCAGATAAAGAGACAAATAAGCGCTATCTGAGGATTGAAAAACCGGCCATTTGTCAACGAACTATGGAATTAACATGCTTATTGCGATTAAAATAAAGCTTCAAGCTGCGTTAAAACAAAACCATATATGTCAACTTATTATTATGTTAATTTAAACATGGGACACAAGCCAGTATTATAGCTAGAGGTTTTTAAGACGCACGTTTGTGATAAGGCAAACTATTGAATTTGCCTGCACATTGTGAAATTTTAGCGTAACCAGACAACATGCAACAATTAATCAGAATGATAAAATAATCTGAACTGAGATTATCTTCAGTCTAGTTCGCAAATTTCTTGTGACTGGGGCGATTGTTCCATCCCCAGACAGTCAGATGAATTTATTTAACATTTCACAGGTACAAATTCTGTCAAATTCCTCAGATAAATTGAGGATTGAAAAATTACACAATAACAGGATGTCACTTTGACATTAGCACTATCACATGGAGACCATAAAGCCTCTACTTAGCCTTAGCATTAGTGAGGGAGACGCGATGCAAAGCTCGCTCTTCTAAACTGATAGTCCTTGATAGAAAGGTCGATGACGTGCGTGCAGAGGTTCCGTTGTTCTGATCTCCTGGCTTCTCCAAACCTGTTACATTAAACGCGATTATTAACAGCACACACCTACATTGTCCTAGGCAAGGTGCATGCATGCAGTGCATGGTAATGAAATATATTAATTAGAAAGTAGCGTTATATTATGCAGCTTCTTATATCCCTGAAAGCACCGTCGCTGGGCTAGTTTGTGATTTAATGACATCAAATAAAAATAAATGTCACATTAACAGAATTTAAAGAAACTCTATTCGCGTTAGTCAACTTTTTGGACACAATCATATTAAAATAAGGTCCCTAACAGCTCACAGTGGCAACATCATGGCTGTTACGTCATGCGTCATAACGGCTGCGATAGAACAGTGAGAAACTTGTTTGTTTTTTATGTATTCTACAAAACCACTGATTATTTCCTAATTACAAACATATATGGTTTTAAGATATTTTGATTATCTATTATTTGACGCAAGAACCAACTCAATAACATTTTTAGATACTGAGAAATAGCAAGTTTTTGGCGAAAAACATCTATACAGGGTACTTGGTTATTCGATACATATTATATTATGTGAGTGGGAGTGGTTGAATTAGAGTCCATTTCCAGCAAATTTAACACTACAATACCCTACCTAAAAACGAATAGGCATGGGTCTTGAACTATTTTTATTTTTGCCAAAATTTGGCATTAAGTTATAAATTACGAAAACACTTAATTACTTGCATAATTACTACTTTAACCTACTCCTTTAACCCCTCTTAATATTTTTACAAATAACCAATTATGTTTTCAAACTTACAAATTGAAGGAAAGAGATGTCTTCTTAACATATATTTTTGTGGAGTTGGAAAATGTCTCATTTAGAGGGATGGCGCTTTAAAGATGGGTATTTTATATTACCAGTCTTAACGCCTTTTTAGGCAGAGGGAAATATATTCCCATCAAATATTCAACTTTACGTCGTAATGTCCAAAGCCAATGAAAAATGGTGTATGCTTATAACCGGTAAGTGGTTACGGTGTAAGTTCATAGCCGAAAGCAACTGCCGGCAGCGAGCGCCTCGCTGACTATATTCGCTGTCTCGTCGGCGACATATCGTCTGCACATGAGGCTGGCTACGAGCAGGCATCTTTGAGTAATAATGTATATATGGAGATACGCACAGAAATTACACCCAGAGATCTATGTTTTAGTGAGTTACGGTCTTAGTTTTTTTAAAGAGATTGAATTATTTACACAAAATTAGTAAGAGACAAAACAAATAAGCTTCCCTACGAGATATTAGCTTAGAGATGTAGCCATTTCACATGTGATACAAACATCGAATCGGAAGGTAAATTAATATATACTTGTTATAATCTGTCGTCGTGAACAACCTGTAAAACAAATAACATGTTATCTGGCGATACATAGGAGTTCATATGGAATTATACATCATCTTTAGGAGTAGATTTACGCTAGACTCCTTAAACTGCTATACAAACGATTATTAGATTATTGTCATTTTCCTCACCAAGTTTTTTCCGGATCAGATAGTAGAGCTTCGGCTTCATGACCAGGATGATGAAAATGGAGACGCCCTGCAACTCGTTGAGGATATCGATCGTGTTCCAGAGCCACGGCGGGTTCTCCACTATGGTGGACAGTATCTCCCACACCCACCCCGCGCCCATGACCACCCACAGTTTTATTGTCAACGTGTATCTGAAAAATAAACCGAGACTCATGTGGGTCTGACCTTTTTGTACCGTGCGTCATGTGAATTATCTAACTAAACAGGGTGAAAAAAATTGGTTAGCTGAATAGTTTAGCTAAACAACTTTTTTAGCTTACAACATATATAGTTATCTAAACTAAAGTCGGGTCAAGATAATAGGTGCCCTGACAGCGTCTCTGTCACTGATTATAAGGTTGAATTTAGTTTGGCCCAGTGCACCTATTATCTTGACCCACTTTAAACTTAATCTTCGTAAGCGAAATCAACTTAGCATTGACTTCTGTTTTTTTTAAGTAAAACCTGCTTTTGTTACTAACAAGCTAAAGCATTAGCAACTTTTTTCTAAACTGTTCACTTTTACTAAACTATTGAGTTGTATATCATTATTCGTTTTTAATTTACCTACGAATAACTAACATAGGTTAGCTTTTTCTTACAGTAATGGTAAAACATGGTTTTGTTAGTACTTACGAAATGATAATAATACACACTGATTAGCAATAAATACCTAATGTTTATAAGGTCGGTACCATAATTTAGTTACTACTATTTGGGTAAAGCTAGATAAGGTAATGCTTAACCATGGAAGTAATAAGCAGCAGCCGTACGACGATAGTACCTAAATTATAAGTGATAGGTATGGTAGGTACAATCGGCAAAGAAGTTCGGTTTGCAGGGCACACAAATGCCACTCTTTGTGTGCGTAACGTTGCGACACGAATCGCTGACTTGAATGTGTGTGCGTTACATTGGTCGTCACAGCACAGTCACAGATATTATAATACTGTCTGAGCATACAATCACTATGTGTCTTCGTTGAATATAAGACTAGTTTTTACCGCTTCCTACAGAGTGGACGATAGCCCAACGGGTTAGATGCCAGACTAATGACTTTGAGGTATTGAGTTCGATCCTCTATCAAGGAGGGAAAAAGCATGGTGATGTTTTTTTTTAGATACTTTTTTTTAATTATTATTGATCAGACCAAATATTTATTCTAGATTAAGGGCCGGTTTCACCACTGCTGATGAAGCCTATCTGCCAGTTAAACTTAGATTTTTGTATGGCGTTATTTGACAGATAGGCTTTATCAGCATGTGGTGAAACCAGCCTTATTTTTTTCATAATAAAACAAAATTATATTTCGTCCTAATAATAATTTATTACTAGTTTGTTATAATAAACTACACTTAATTTACTTATTTTAGTTTTAGTCAGACAAGGACAGATGTCGCAGTTGATGATATATAAGCTATGAATCAACATGCTAAGCAATTAGAAATTATGTGATAACTTCTAACCTGAAGTAGCAATAACATCATAGACATATAAATCACCTTATCTTATGATAACACAAAGCTTTCACATATTAATGGTTATGTTTTATTTAATATCTTAGTGGAGCTCCTTCTCTTACTATTATTTGTTGTAGTCTACTTCTCATGCCAGTGACCATATTCCAACACATGTCAGTGCCTCGCATTATCTCCCAGGTTGAAGTAACAAC
Organism: Argyresthia goedartella; assembly: GCA_949825045.1. NCBI lineage: Eukaryota > Metazoa > Arthropoda > Insecta > Lepidoptera > Argyresthiidae > Argyresthia > Argyresthia goedartella. Next base: position 14,917,542 of record OX463808.1, on the reverse strand, counting down.
TTCATCTAAATTAGACCTAGATCTCACATTCGATGGATCCCAATTGAGCACCATATGTCCCCATAGATTTTCGATGGGGTTTAAATCAGGGCTTTTAGAAGGCCAGTCAATAACTGTCAAGGATTCTTGCTTGTTAAACCATTCTTGCACAATATGGGCGCGATGCACAGCGCAATTGTCATGGACAAAGTATATATGCTCATCCGGATATACAGTTCGTACGGTTGGTAACATGACGTTCTGTAAAATATCCAAGTATCCTTGAGCAGTGTTGCGAGCACTCACTTGCACTAATTCACCGGGGCCCATCGACGACATCCATCCCCAATATCCCAAAGTAATACGGCCACTACACCTGCACGGTAGAATGTTTGCTAAACTATATCGTTCATTATTTCTTCTCCACAGTATTTTACGCCCATCCTTGTCTGATCTAAAAGTCTTTTCATCACTAAAAACAACAACATTATTACACCAATCAAAGTCCAAATATTCACGGGCAAACCGCACTCTGTCTTCACGATGCTCATTAGACATCATAATCTTCTTCGCTGGTCTCCGACATCTTAAACCATCAGCTCGTAAGTGATTGCGAACTGTTTGTAGTGTTACATTATGAAGTGTCGCCGTAGACCGGGTGCTGGCAAACGGATTGCTGTTATGCGCTGCAATGATGTCGCGATGGCGATCAGATGCAGCTGTGTAGGCTACAGGCTGTGGGCCTGGTCGACGACTTTCAACATGTCCAGAATCTGCATACCTATGAACCCACAGTTGCACTGTTCTTCTCTGTAAAATAAGAAAAAAATACAATGAAGTAGTAACACAAGGTATAATTATAATCATAATTTATAAAAAACCTTCAAATTTATTTTTTATATGCATAACTCACCGATATCATTAAACGTCGTGCTATCTCGCTAATTGAAATGTTTTGTTCATACAAAACAATGATTTCCGCCTTTTTAAAAGTGGATAGATGACTTTCCATGATAGATAACAAATCTCAATCACAATTTACAAGGAACGAAATGCAATACAACTAATGCTGAGAGCGCGCAGACGCAAAACAATTTTAAAGAGGGTAGCTGTTACATTTTAAATAAAGAAGGTAGACTATGGCCTTTTTACCGGGCAAGTTTACAACTCTTCGAACTCTAGTTTGGTTAAACAATTGTAATCAATTTATATTCGATGCTATGTGAATTTAATAATACTCGTAGCTTCTAAAAAATAATTTCCTTTGAGGGATCGAACCTTTATCTACATATCGTAATTCTAGCACCTAATCCACTAGGCTATCGACTACTTTGCATAAAGCTGTGAAAACTTGCGTCATAATCAATGAATGTATGGGATCAGAAAAACGCACACAGACGCGACATTAACACGAATACTGTGTTAGTGTGCATTGCTAATCGTAGCTATTGGCAACGTTACGCACACAAAGACTGGTGTTTGTGTGCCCTGCAAACCGATCTTCTTTGTCGTGTGTACCTATTTTCCATGGGCTGATTGAACAAATGGTGCGAATATTTTCCCTAGAAAAGACGAGCGCCATCTATAGGAATTATAACTATGTACCTACATCAAAGAGGCCCTACCGGCGAACCGCAGGTCCATTATAGGTAGATTTTAATTTTTTTGGTAGACTTGGTGCCTTTTGACATGCATACCATTACGGCGATTTGCGAATGGTAGATAGCACTGCGGCATTCTTAATTTCCTATCATATTGTGAAAAACCTTTTTTAGGGCTATGGATGGAACGAAGCTGTGGAAAAACAAATCCGTTACCTACTATAGGTAACTATTTTAGTTTGCTAAATGTTTGCTGTTTTAACCAAAGTTTAGCTATCTGTTAGTAATGTTTAGCAATATGTAATTGAATTTTAGCTAAAGTTTGGTTTGATTAGATAACTTCTTAGCTACAGCAGTTAATATTTAGCACATAATAACAAACAAACTGCAACTTTTATCCAAAGTTTTGGTGTTTGTTCGTAAGTAGGTTCAACTAAGGGGAAAATTGTTTTCGGTGACAGTTTCTCATCAGAGTCAGTCAGTCTTTATGTGAAGCGCAAGCAAGTTGGTTGCCTTACCAACAATAAATTAAACGTGACTATGCTGTTGGCGACTCTTGATAACTGATGATCATTCTGTCGAAGACTATTTGGATTCTTCGGGTTTTGCCAAGTATAAAGAGAATCTTAAAGGTAAGTTTGATTTAAAAAGACTTACTTACTTACCTACCTGCTCGATCAATTTTCATTTTGGTTTATCTAAAATGGTTCGTAGCGTTCGAACATCAACCGAACAATTGAGTTTTTCAGCTCTGAAATCGTGATTTCTTACTTAGGCTACACCTACAGCTTATCGTTTCACATTCAAAAAGTGTCGGTGTCATGACTGAGGAATTATTTTCACAAAATTTTTACTTTTTCTAATTAGAATCAAGGTTCCTATTTCAAGTTCGCTTCGGTCGCTCGGTCAATTAGCATTTTTCCATTTAAAACACTAAGTAATATCATGAACTTTGATTTATAATGCAATAGGTATATACTCCAGGTGTATAATCTCGGTAATTAACTAAATATACTAAAGTACTTAAATGCCTTCTTTCAGGAACTACCAAAAGCTAAGAATATACAGGGTATTTCCTTTACAAACTTATTGAATCATGTGGAATTTGCTTCAGTGGAATCATCATCGGGTACAAAAAAGACAATGCTTAGAAATAGAATAGAAGAAATAGAATTCTTCAAGCCCAAAGACATCACGACGTGCGAACAACACTCAATCAGATAAAACTGAACTGGCTGGTGAAGAAATTAGCCTTTTAATAATACGACTTATGTTAAACTTATCATATGACGTGAAATTTGATGTTAAATGTGTTTATATAATATTTCCTTTGTTTGATTACAGTCCCTTCCGTTGAAAACAACTAAACGCCTTGTAAAAAGTAGCCACATCCTCGTAGACGTCCTCGTGGGGGAGTTTACTGCGTGAATTTCATCAGGCAGCTTCTTACAAGATGTTTAGTTGTTTTTATCAAAACAGCTTTAGGTACCTCACACTGATCAGTTAAGTATCTCTTACCAAACAGTTGAGTAAACTACCCATACGGTTTATCTGCATTTTGTCAAACAGTTAAGCTATCTCTTACAAAACAGTTGAGTTAACTACCCATACGGTTTAGCTACATTTTGTCAAAGTGCTTAGCTATCTCTTAACAAACAGTTGAGTTGATTAGCCATAATGGTTTAGCTACATTTAGCCAAAAAAAATTGCTCACTTGCCAAACACTTATGTTCGCCATCCCTATTGTTTGGCTTCTTTTACCAACCAGTTTAGCTAAATCTTACCAAACAGTTAAGTTGATTATCCACGTATTTTGGTTACATCTTACTAAATAAACTTTTTAGTATAGAAGTACTGAAAAGTTAGGTTGTTTTTAGCTTTATGGTTTGACAGCCGGTAAACAAACAGTTTAGCGATACAAACTAAACCAAGTAACTTTTGCTAGCCAGATGTTTGGCAGTTCTTTACCACAGTAACTAAACCCTTTCGTTATTATATACTCGAAATTCGGTAAATAGGAACCAAACAGTTTTTTCAGGGTGTAACAAAAAGGTTAATCAAATCAAAGGTTTTTAAGAAAATCATTCTGAGCAACATTCATTATGAATAAGATCAGAGCAGTACTTAATTTTTCTAAATATGAAATTTCAGTAATCGCTTGGCTGCAAGCAAGGCCGAAAACGTAAGAAATTGTAAGTTACCTAGCATGGTCCGCTCTGAACCGCCTCTTGGCCTTGTCGCCAGCCGAGCCAGCCTGCAGCCGGTGCATCTCAGACTTCACACGGTGACAATGGCGAGCGGTCAGGACCCACAGCACGAAGTTGACACAAATGATAAGGCCCATCGGCATCACGAAGAAGATGTAGTGCGGCCAGTCGTTAACCGTGTTCTGAACTGAAGAGGAGATAACTTATGAGTGGTTTGAACTAGCATCCGTTTATATTCTTCGTGTTCTTCTTCTTTTTATTAATGGCGTGCTAAACTCTCAGGTTAATTTTGCCAGTTTCGAGTGTATTTGAAAGATCACAATTCGGTCAGGTTCTGTGTCAAGGACCTGGAGTTTACGTCTTGAGAATGAATTGTTGCTCCATATCACTACCCAGGAGTACGTGTAAGGATATAGGATCAAGGTTTTTCATTTAACGCAAGTGCATTGAACAACATATTGAGCCAGTATTGAACTAACAAGTGCAAGACACCTCATATCTGCGCAGAATAGTCAACTCACTTTGACCAAACCAGCAGATGTTCTTGCCAATATCCGCGTCTAGGTACTTTGAGACGGGGTACTTGTCTAGAAGCAGAGTGGTGCTAGTTAGCAGCACAGCCATTCCCCACGCATACAGTGAGTACCATGCAAAGCGGCGACGCCCCGTTTCTGCCTTGCGCAGGGGATGTATGGTGCGGACGCTCCTGGAACCAGAAACTCAGATGTGATGATGACGGACACGTTTATGGTGTCGCTTACGAGTTCTTAAGGGACAGTGACTTAAATGTACTTGTATTTTATAGGTTAAATTAATCTGAAACGTAAGCTCACCCGTCAGTAACTCATTGGGTCTGATAGATTCTCAGCACATTCCTACCCTATTACTTTTTGGGATGTCAAGAAAGCCTATCTCTACTCTTTTGTATTATGTGTATTTGTTAGAAATTTCGTATGAGAAAAGGTGTCACCCAGTATCATATTAGAGTATCAGGCTAAAAAATTAAAACAAACTTAATGTCACCTAATTCAAGCGCGTGCATATTTCATTACGCTATCATTCCATTAGCCATTCGCCAACTGCCTCATTGACTTGTCATAAACTTGTAACTTAATGGTAGTTCGTTATATTATTATGACTCTGTCAATTGGCTTTTACTGCTTCTTGGCTCAAATTAAAACACATTTGCAATGGCATCGACAGAATAAACCACTTTCACGCATTTCACTCGTAGGCCACCCAAAGCCACTATCGACCAATCAAACAGATTACACTAATCGCATAATCATGTAATGTGGGACCAATCACTGGATAAGGTAAACGTACCTGCTTATAATCCTAGCTTCATTCTAATTGCATACAAACATCAGGAAACAAAGGGGCGGGCGATTGTATGTATTTACACACAGGCATATGTACGTAAATTATGAAGCTCTAAAACGAGTGCCAGAGTGAGTCTTGTCTTGTGTTTGCAAAATTCTAAATATTTGAAAATAATCATCTTCATCACTCTCTTAGCACGAAATATTGCCAAATGTAAAGTTGAATGCCACTTAAAAATAATAAACTAAGCACTAGTTACAAGTTTGCTCTGTTATTGTAAGGTATAGCCAAAGTAAAAGCAATCTTGTAATAGTATGACTATACTAAGTACATTGTATATGTTCGCGTGTCCAGCAAAGGGAACAGGCCCTTAGAGTCAGACATTTTATTTGGTGACATGTTGTATGATACCTATGTTGTTAGTGCCCCACCCGCATTATACTCGTACGTACAGTAATAACGATATACATGTTGGTGTCACTATAAGTCAGTCTTCATTAGCTTCCAAATTCCAATTTAGAAGTGACTTTAAAAAAACGAGTGACATTAAAAGCACTATTGTGTTAGACTAATTATGCGAGTGTTCTAGAGATACTCTTAATAAATAACATTTGCTTATAAATTCGGTCAGCCGGTCTATTTACATTTGGTACTAGTGTATATGTAAAAGAAATGTGATTGGAAACACGAGGACACCTTTTTAATTAAATCTAGGTCACACACACATGACCCCTGATATCTATAGACCCATTAGGGAAACCAAATACATGTAATTGTCTTGTTGATTACATTACATGTAAGTGATTGGTTCGGAGAAGTATGATGATACAGTGGAACCTCTATAACTCAATTTTCAAGGAATATGCTTAAAAAATGAGTCAATGAGTAAGTATTCAGTTTAGCGAGTATATCGAGATACAAAATAATATAAAATTAAGATTTTCACTTATAGAGACACAATTTATTTTGAGTTGTAAAGTAATTTTGAAATTAAAATCCAAATTATTGAGTTTAGTAAAGACTTTATTTACCGAATTAATCAATAAAAAATACAGCTCATAAATCTCTAATATAATTTGCTTATCTATAGATATAACCTCCTGCGACAAAATGTAAATTTCCTTTCTATAAAATTAAATTCGTAAGACAAACTGACTGGTAAAAAAATAAATTTCATTTGAAAGTCAAAACAACAGGATAGCAGATGTGCTTACCTAGAGAGTATTGATTAGGTTTATATTCATTATGCTTTCTAGTTTAACACATCTGCGTAAAAAGCCAGACATTGGTAAATACACAGGACAATAGCGACAATAGAAGAGAGATAGAACAAAGAATTCCGGGAATCCTGTTGGGCAGTTAATGATGGGCGATACGCAAAGTTGACGTCATCGTTAACGTTAGTTTGTAGTAGTACTACTACTACAAACTAACGTTAACGATGAACTAACTACTTCATACATACTTCGTACAGTATGTATATACAATATATAAATTAACTGATGACAGCCATATTCAAAGTGGTATTTGTAATTTGTATACGCCTATCATCGAGCTTTACCAGTGCTAATAAATCTTTTGAATTAAATGAAAATACATAAAAATTAGAGGCAAATGCCAAGTGTAGAAAGGTCCTTCCATCTATAACGGTCTCTACAAAGACTAATCAACAAAGCAAATAAGTTTGTTTGTAGAGGAGATACCTCCAAGGTGCCTTCAAGCCTAGACAAGCGCAAGTAAACGTTTCTTAGTTGCTAAGTATATCCGGTAAGTTATTTATGATTGTTTTGGATAAGAGTCATGAGCTGTCAACTTCTCAACTCTGCAAATGGAGAAACATAACAAATAGGAGTATTACGAGAACATGTGGGGCTCAGAATCATCGATCAGTAATAAGTACATATGAATCAGAGCGCTGCGGTCTGGAAAACAATTAAATATCTCATGAACGTTATATTCACATATACACTGACGAGCAATGAAAAAGTTCCAGTGAGATAGCACCAAATTACTCCTAAACGGGAATGGTTAGCTTAATGACGCCGTCTGCAACATTTAACAGCGCATCAGAATATTACCAAGTAAAAACGTCAATATTGCGTTCAAATTTTAAATTAAATGTTTAAAAAAATTGGATGGGTGTTTGTCGCCATTTTGTGGGTGGAACTTTTTCATTGCTCGTCAGTGTATATCAATATTTTTGGCAAAAATTTAGTTCGTAATTTCTTGTACAATATTTAATAATGCACAAAAGCGAGCTATTATCTAATAAGATACTTCTAGCCCAATACGGAAAATGTTACTTATATTCCACCATGTTCCTATATACCTAAACTCTTTATCCCGCCCGCCTTGACGCCCCGCCCCCCAACCGACTTGATTGAACTAAATGGCATTGATTGACATTTAAGAATAGACACGAGTTGACAAGACTAATCCAAAACTTTGACGAGGAATAGCGTTTTTAAAACATTTTCAACTAGTATTTATTGAAAATGGCAACAAATATAATGACCTCCAAAATATTTTTTTCCTACCCAAAATGGCTAAATGTCCACCAAAAGTTGCAGAAAATATCAGGGCAAAATACTGCGGTAGCTTAGGTGAAGGGTAAAGGGCGAAGCGAAGCCCCCTTTATCCTTCGTGTTAGGTTGATCATGTAAGAAAAACAAAAAATACTAAAAACATAAACAGAAGTTTGGTGATCATTTATCCAAAGACAATTTGGTGGACATGCATCCATTTTGGCAGTCATTCCGAATTTATTGGTAGTAAATTTTCGAATTTTTTGGTAATCGTTTAAACACAAGCCATTGAAAATTGTTGGGTTCTCTCATGTAGTGGTAGTTGACAATGGCCTAAAATGGATTTGGACTAAATTATTGACTCGATACCAAATTGAATACAAATCTGAGTTATTCCAGATTCAAACCCAACCTCTCCCCAATAGAGTTCAAAAGTCAATATCATGGATATGTTTGTTCAAACCCAACAATTCCAGTTCAGTCCCTGCGCCTGCCCGAAGATTTCAGAGAACCGATCGCTAATTTAAAAAGAAATAGGGCAGATTATGTAAACAAAATAATAAAAGAGCTTGAGAATGGCGAAGAAATATTATAAACGAATGTTAACAATATTTATGGGTGTATTTATTGTATAAAGATTAAAAACGCCTTGGAAACATGTAATCGGAATAAAAGTAATGCTTCAAGTATCATTTCACATTCGAAAATAATGGTAGGTCAGCTCAATATACCACATTAAATAATACTTTTAGTAACCTAATGTAATACTTTATTACCCATTGTTTGCTATGACATTGGTTGGTATAACCCATTGTCATCGAGGATCATTGAGTTGTATAGAACTTAGGAAATAAATACATATCTGATTTAGTTACTATCACTTATTCATCATCAATGTTGCGTCATTTAAGAAATTAATGTTTAACTAATCCATAAATTGAATAAATTATAAATGCATTATGGAGTATTTATTTTTTGTCTTTATGTATGAAATGTCTAATTATGTTTGATTTTGCAGTCTCACGTAAGCTTGCACATAACGCAAGAAAATATCCGAGATTCATAAAATATTTTGTTACGTGACGTTTGAAGTGCCGTCAACTGTTTAATGTAAGTCACAGAGAATCCTAATATGGCAAAAGACCACTAGTGAATTAAAATGTTTATATTAACGACCGTTCAATAAAACAGTATTGAACAGTACATTGCGAATATGTCCACTCCATTTCCATGTCTACGATGATCGATAATGATAAATTGACAAGAAGAGGTACTTACGAGTGTTTGCTTCTAATTCATTTACTAAATGGACACTTCATTATGAAAATATTGCCTCATTCTACGATAGTTCATGACGGTAATCGCTGATTATTACTCATAGGGTTCTAGCTTTGTTTACATTGCGTAAGTAGTTAACAGCCTAACGTGAATAAACTCGATAAGACCTAATGCAGATGTTGTGTTTATTGTGATAACGTTGGCGTGGGTGGTCGGAACTCAGCACATACCCGAATGTCCACCAGATGTCGAGGCACATGACGTTCAGCCAGGCGAAACCTGCCACGAACCCGAAGTAAACGCCATATCCTGCAAACAATCAGTAATTATAAAAATAGCACACCTAGCTATTGCGTTACACGTTTCTACAAAATATGGTACAACTTGAGACTGGCCGCAGCCTCTTGAAATGACTGCCTAAGACAAAGGAGATTTTTTTGACGATGACTGTTATATTTTTTTCTCTTTTTGCAATAGCTTGTATTGACGTTGCGATACTTTATCTTATATTCTATATTTTAGGACATGAAAATAGTCACTCTACACACACTTTAGTGGTAAAATCTAAATTCTCGTGCGATGCCTTTTTTCATGTCTCTATTCATTATCCTATACATTTTAAGACACTCGGGTCGCTTCGGGTCTGGACATTCAGTTCACGCCGATTTAACGGTAATCAATCGTTCATATGATTGATGTATGAGTTGAGTAAACAGTTTGATAGATGTTTGATAAGCGGAAGCTTTACTGGGGTAGAATTTTGGGATTTGTTATTATTTACGTTTTTGAGCATTAATATTTTTATTAGTATGCCAGTATGAATATATTTTACAGGGTTGTGTTTACAGGAAGCAAACTATTATCAATAGTATGAATGAACTTAAGTGTTGTATGGGGCCTAAAGGCGATTTTTACAAGGGAGGATCCAACCCGCTGATAACCCTTGTAATTACAGTTCTTTGGTATTACCTAAAATTTTACAAACTGTCTTGTCCTCGATGACAGCTGGTAACTGAACCCTCAGGAGGCAGCATAAAGCGAACAACATCGTGGTCACATGGCTCATGACGATCTTGCCGTGCAGGTTCCGTAGCTCAGAGAGACAGCAGTATACCACCAGCGTGAGAAATAAAAACACGCAGGAAATGCCGATCGTCTGAAAAAAAACGCTGGTTTTAATGAACGGAAATGGGCAAATTGCAGGTAGAAAACCTTCAGCATATACCGAGGCCATGGCCCACAGTTATATCGATTATCGACAACTGTTATACAACACAGCATAAGGGCTTGTTTTTAGTCCGTATATTACACGAGCTGTTGCTATATATATAAATAGAAAAATAGAAAAATAGAAAAATTAAAAATTCAAATAATAGAATGAAAACAGTTTGGCAAATAATAAACCGCGAAACTGGCAAAGTTATACCAAGGGACAATGATTTCTGCCTAAAGATAGGTGATGATGTTGTTAAATCCAGCGCTGATGTTGCTCGAGCTTTTGAATCATTCTTCACCAATGTACCCTTACTCACAACAGACCGTCTAAATTCATCTCCATATGAAGCAGAGACTTTATTAAAAAATAACACTAGCGCCAGTAATGTATATTTAAAATTTCATCATGTATATCCCCAGGACATTGTCAAAACGTTTAAATTACTTAACTTAAAAAATACGTAAGACCTGTGGGGTATATCAGTCAAAGTCAGTAATTCTAGTTATAGCCCCACACTTAGCTTATATATTCAATAAATGTGTTGACGATGGGGCTTTCCCAGACCTCATGAAACACGGTAAACTGATACCTCTGTTCAAGTCGGGAGATAAGGGCGATCCTTCAAATTTGAGACCAATATCTGTTCTTCCAACACTAAGTAAAATATTTGAAAAGATTATACTCAATCAAATGCTCTCACACTTCAACCGTACAAAACAACTCCACGCTAAACAATATGGTTTCACTAGGGGTAAATCGACTACGGATGCAGGTATTACCCTTATATCTCATATTTATTCTGCATGGGAGGCCGCACAGGATGCTATCGGAGTTTTTTGCGACCTGTCGAAGGCGTTTGATTGTGTTGATCATAATACGCTATTAATTAAATTAAATCATTACGGAGTTAGAAATAAAGCGTTGGATCTACTAAGATCATACCTAAGCAATAGAATTCAAAAGGCAGAAGTTAACGGCGTAAAATCTGATGGATCGGTTGTTAAAATTGGCGTTCCACAAGGTTCCATATTAGGCCCTTTCTTATTCCTGGTATATATTAATGATCTGCCTTTCATGGTGGAGAAGTTAACTGACATAGTGTTGTTTGCTGATGATACTTCAATGGTCTTCAAAATTGAAAGACAAAAACGAGATTTTGATGATGTTAATGGTGTATTGTCTTTAACCTTGAATTGGTTCACAGTTAATAATTTATTGTTAAACGCTGGTAAAACCAGGTGTATCAAATTCTCACTTCCAAATGTCAGGCAAGTTGAGACCAGTTTAGTGTTAGACAACAGCACGTTAGAATCAGTAAATGATACGAAGTTTCTTGGAATAACCATTGATAGCAAATTGCAGTGGGGAACCCACATAGATAAATTAGCTGGTAAATTAAGTTCTTCGGCTTACGCTGTTAGGAACATCAGACAAAGCACGGATGTGGCTACATCTAGGCTAGTATATTTTAGTTACTTTCATAGTGTGATGTCCTATGGTATCTTGTTGTGGGGGAAAGCTGCGGATATTCAAACTATTTTTATTTTACAGAAAAGAGCTATTCGAGCAATTTATAATTTAAAACGAACAGACTCCTTAAGAGAGCTTTTTAGAGAAATTGATATACTAACAGTAGCTAGTCAATTTATTTTCGAATATATAATGTATGTACGCAAGAACCTTACAACATTTTCCAAACTTAGCGATAGCTGTAATGTTAACCTAAGAAATAATCACAGACTATGTGTGCCCCGTTTTAGACTCGCGAAGGTTAGCAATTCATTCAAGGGTCAGTTCATTCTCTACTACATTAGGATACCTCTGGAGATTTTGAAATTGCCATTGAGCAATTTAAAAAGCATGTTAAAGCGACTTTGTCGAAAAAGGGATATTACAATGTTCAAGATTATTTAAATGACAGGACTGTATGGGGTTAATCTGGCTCAACACAGACCTTGCTGTTAATAGTTTTGTAATTATTTATTCCTGCTTATTAATCATAACAATTAAATTTTTCATATTTGTATTAGTTAAGCTCAACAAGAGATCTAAAAATCAATCTGTGGGAGTTTCTACGCCCTGCTTCTCCCACAGTGGTCCAATGTAGAGAAGAGGCAAAAAATGAAGTTTGCTAAATATTTGTAAATATCTACAGTAATAAAGTACTTTGACTTTTTTTTTTGCCCGCTCAATGTGTAGGGACCCGGACATAGCAGGGGGGCTAACTCCTGGGCATGGGAAGTCCATTTGTTTCCCTTTAAAAAAAAAACCTGGGATGCAATACAGGCACATATACACACACACACACATGGACAAACAGAAATACGCTTCAAACTTATAATAACACCCCTCTTTTTCGTCGGGGGTTGACAAACCAAACAAATTGGCTGTAATAATTATAATTGAAAATGGGATAAATAGAAACTACTAACCACAACAGAGATAGCGAAGTTCTTTGTTTTCACTATCTCAAAAAGGCACCTCAATGTCTCAACGGTCACTCCTTTATCACATTTCCTGGAGTCGAAGGTCTCGAGGCAGTAGTCATGAGTGGGTCCGCCAAGGATCGGGAGGGTCCACATGACTCCCGAAGGTTCAAGATGGTGAGCGTCGCTTGAGTCATCGTTGCGCATCAAAAACTTTCCGGACTTACAAGAGAGCGAGGTCCGAAGACCCAACACATCTGTAACATTAATCGGTGAACAAATATAGCACCTCATTAGGTGGTCACAAAGTGATTTTGTCAATTATTTGTATAAATATTAAATATTCGTTTTATACTATTTGTCATCCACAATAATATAATCCTAGAAAATGATGTGTCATGTTTGAGTAATTCAAAGTACATAAACAATGTATGCGCTAAATTGTTATTTGTTTGACTCCTATTCGGAAAAATAACCACGTCATAGGTCTTGATATTGGCTTGCATTACGCAAATAAAATCATTTTTTTAAATGATGAACTTCTCCGAATTTATCTTCTATATGTGGTGTGGGAGGACGGTAATGAATGACGTAACTGCATTTACACGGAACAGTCGGACGTTGAAGATCCCACTTAGGTTTAAGAGAATTTATGAGTTGATAATGAGCTAACATTAATTACATTTTCATTTCTCACTTAACCTATCTATTTCGTGAATGTCTAATATTTAAGAAAATTCTGATTGGCCGAATACATAGATAGCAACAATAGACATAACTATTTGGAATATTTGTCATAACAAAGATTTATTTCCTTATTCATCTAAGTAAAAAAGGTAAAAAGTACAACTTACCTGGAAAAAAATCAGGGTAGGCCTTTTTCAACTGGCCTAAATAATATGATAGGTCCAGAGGAGTGGAGTCATCGTTGCTCGGACTACAGACACTGACGGTGCTTCCGCAGCGCCTTGGTACATAATGGTGACCCACGGGGCAGCACTTGCGCAGGCAGAAGGCACCGAAGCTTTCGCAGTCCCGCGTGCAAGCCCGAGCCACCAGCATTCCGTCCCCATACCCGCGATCCAGGCACCACTCCCCGCGCTTCATGTTCCCCAGGACCTCTCCCGCCCGGGTCACAGTCAGCGTACCACCCTCCACGTCCAGCCCGAACATACCCTCCGACATCTCTATCGCGTACTCGTCCATCTTACACTCCAACTGATAGTCCATTTCGTACACAAAACGCCCACTCGGATCCAGTTGTTCCGTCAACCAGCGCTCAGAGTTGAGCTCGGTCGTGTTCCTCCCCCGGCACATATGATACTCCATGTCGTAACTTTGGCCGGGGGGACAGCACTTGCGAACGTATCTCCAATCCATTCCATGTGCAATCTGCTGGTCCTTTTGCTGCTCGGCGCATGTTATAGAAATCACTTTTGGAACGCTTTGTTTGAGAGTATCGTTAACTATCTCTATTATTAATCTATCATAGCAGTTTTTTTCGTCTGTCTTATATTGATGGTCAATTTCGGTCATTTCGAGTTCGCCGCAACCTGTTTTGATATCTGGCATGCCGTACTCGACTAAGATGCTATTACCTATCACGAGAGGAGACACGACGACACTGTAGTTCTTTTCTGAAGCTTCACGATCGATGCACGAGTACTGTTCACTTATATATATATCTGTTAATTTCATGAGACTTTCGCCGTCCTCACAACACTTGGGAAAGATTATATTTGTGATGCCGTAGGAGTTGTTTTGGGCTGCAGCGGCAGCGGCTCGAAGGCATGCGAGTGCCAAGAGCAGGAGCCACATCTTGCTTGATGCTACGACGTGAGTTTTGTTATTCACAAGCACAACAGGTGTTCGATGTTCGTCGATACCATTGTTTACAGTGGAGCGAGGCGCGGAGGCCACCGCCGGCGTGCGCTGCGGCGAGGCGGTATATGCGGAATGCTCATAAATGAATGATGGTTGGTCGGTTGTGGCTCATGATGAGTCAACGGTCAGCCCGGCCGGACGAGACTGGAGGGTGCTACGCCCTTCAATCAAAAATGGGAAATCACAATAAGACCCCTTCCTTCTACTGAACACTTAGTTACCGCAAGCTTTTAAACCTTTATTTAGTACCTATCGTGAAAACAGCCAATATTATATTGCCACAGAACAGGGTCGCTGCAACGTTCGTGTTGGTGCGCAAGTACAGTACTGTATAAGGACTGTTTGTGTACGAACTGTAATAATCATAACACAGCATGCCCAAAATAAACTATACTGCGAAATATGTCCACACCTATGACTTACAACTTCAGATAAGCATAAGTACAAACATATTGGTATTTTGTTAAAAGACGTCGATTCATGACCAAGATACGTATCTGTTATGATAAATTGATAAGGGAATGATTAGGTGCGATACACTCGGTGTTGAGGTATTAATTCTTTAGCTCTTTCCATAGATTTTTAGTGCATTTTAGTAAAATTTGACGTTACATAGATTTGATACTACCAGGTAATATGGTCTTACGAGAATGTTCTCTACCACCTTTAATAAGACTGTCTTTTTATCGAATAGCAGAAAGCGCAAACATGCTTGTGTTATAAAATTCTACTTATATACTGAATCTTTACACACTCGTAATACCTCTATCTACCAGTCATAAACTTTGTACCTTTCTTGTTTACATATACATCAGCTGATAAGTAGTTTGTAGTGTTTTCACTCTGCATTGTTTAACCCCTCAATTATAAAAAAATTGAGGGGTCGCGATTTTGAACCTTATGCCATGGTAATAAAATTTAAAACCTAAGTATAACGGGTTCTAATGATGATTAGTTTGTTTGATTCTCCAATATTTAAGTTAGTTTCCAATAGCGCGTAACATAATCTAATTCTAACTCTTGTCATAGTCGATAGATAGATAAATATATTTTTAAAGTAATTTTAGTCGTTTGCTACGGAACACACGCTTATTTATATTTTTGTACCAATAACCTTTATTTATTTACGAGTACAAAATATTTTCAATTATTCAATTTAGATTTTTCAATAAACACAGATTTGGTTCATTATATACGATCCGATACGGATTTTAAAAAGGAGAACTGGATAAGAACGATGGCTAGAGATCTAGAATATGCATTTAAAAACTTTTGGCCGCGTAATCCACTTACTATTTTGATATTCTTGATTATTTCCAAAATTAAAGACTGCAGATAGTACCCCTCACCGTTTCTTGGTTTTGTCGGTGAATTGTCGGTCGATGGTGGACTCGTGGCCGCGCGTAGCTGTCTAAGCACTAATTGTAAAATATGTATTTTTCGTCAACTTGATCTCATTGTAATGACACAGAGTTTTTTCCGTAAAACAGTAATATGAAAATGAATATGAATATGAATATGTGATAAAAATACAACGTTAGATTAGGGAGAGCATAATTTCGATTAGTCTTTTCTTTACTTTACTAAAAACACCCAAATATGTACAGATTTGTGAAAGAGGTTTTATTTACCAAAAACAGAACACTTGAGTTAAACTTCCTATGTGCTCAAACGTTACACAGGTTATATAAAATAATTAAATAAGCCCCTGCTGAGACCGCGACGTAAACACACTACTTTTATTTTATTATGTTTTTTTAAACTTCTTGCCGTCTGTTTCGAGTTTGCCGCTACCTCCTCGCCGTGCGCTCACGGGCGCTTAGCAGACTTTATCTCATTCCCACTCATTCATCACTCAGTGTACCAACACTGAGTGATGCTCACCATTGCATAGCAAGTTTTTCTGTGTATTATAAGTGATTGGTTTATTTCTGCAGAGTTGGAATTATTACGGATTTGTATTATTTTGTGGATTAAACAGTGTTAATTATATAAAAAAGCCGATACCTACCACAGGCAACAAAAATACTCCATAAAAAATAATCTATAGTTAGTTTTGGACGTAGTGGTACGTCAATAGGAAAGTGTATATTTAATAAGATTCACTATTTGGTAAAACACAGCAGACTTTTGCAACAATATTGGCCTTGCGGGAAATTAGGAGGCAGACAATAGCGGCTTTTTGGTAGTCATTGAGTCGAAATATTTAATAACCGCTGGAGACTTGGATTTGGTTATGAGGCATCGCTATTTTTAACCTCAGGCTATGATAATAAAATTCAAAACTATTCCGGAGAAAATGTCTTCTTTAGAAGATCCCCGGAACTATATTTGCTATTTGGAAAGGATACTATGAAGTTTTCTCCCGTGAAAAGATACAAACCATTTCAATGTGAACCTCCTCATGCCCCCTGGTACAATTATGTATGTTTGTTCCGCAAATTGATTGTTAATCGTTCGACTGGATACATACATTCCATCAAATAATTTTATATTTAAAATGAAATTAGTTTCCTCCCCAAAATGCAACGTATGTGGTGTGATAGAAGATGTCTTTCATGTTATCATGGAATGTGTCCGGGTCGAATCTAAAAGGTCAAGAGTATTTAACTATTTAAATTTACAAGTTAAAATTGTAGGTAGGACAAACATTTATTTATCAGAGCATGATGGCTCTCAAATGTTATTTACATCTCTCAAAGATTATTCATAGGATAATTTTGTTATGCATATGCTACTAAAGAACTGGCATTGTCCTGATTGTATAGAAAGTTCTAAAATAAAATGACTTTCAAAAAATAAAAGATAATACACGATAGCACTCTAGTCTTGGCAAGCCGAGAAGGCGCCAGATGGCCCAGGGTCGGTGACTGAGTGGCAGGCAAGAACATCAGTCGATTGGCAACCACTTGCCAGATATTTCGATCATGTGGAAAGTAGGTATAGCCGGAAGTTGTCTTTTTGGCAAGTATATAAAATAGGATTCATTCAATGTTTCTTATACGACTGACTACATTTAAAAACAAGAGCTCATTCTTTCAGTTTTATTTTAAAATATTTGTACAAAATTATCTTAGACTAAACTAAAATAAATGACTTCAATTCAATGTTGGCACATTAATTTACAAACTAATACCACAATATAATGAAGAACCTATGGGGCGTCTATTAACTACGTGAGGTTTAGAGGGGGGAATTTCTAGGAAAATATCACGTTTTTTTCCTTCAAAAACAAAGTTAAATTCTCTGAAAATTAAATTAAATAAAGTTGAATTAAATTATATAAAGGTTTCTTAATAATATATTTGTATATATAAACTAAAGTAGTTCCTATTTAAGTATTTTATTGTTCAATTTTATCACTGCAATCTAGACTTCGGTCTCATCAATTATCTCGCTCGCAATTTACCATTATGGCCCGTGATTTTCAACCCATTCCTTGGTAATAAAGTACACAATCTATGAATTTGAGTTTAAATTGAGTTTTATTTACAAATTATAAATTTAAAACACGTTACCTGAGATTAGGGGGAGGGGGGAGGCATCGAGACAAATCTCACGACATCTTACCAAGGGGGAGGGGGTTAGGAAATCGTCCCAAACGCCTCACGCAATTAATGGACGCCCCCATATCTCTTTACTGACAGTAATGCAACGCATAAGCACTATGAAATCCCTCCAAGAGTTTAATCGATATTGATTATGACTAATCCGTAAATGTACAGGATATTAGGTATCAAGAATCCATTTGTGTCCGCGATAAACAATGGAAAAAGTTAAATAATGTGTCAATCGCCCTTCCCGTTCCAAATGAAACAGAGTCATATGCGTAGCACGCGTTAGGGAATTTGAATAAATATCTCATACATTTGTTACCGGTCTGCGTACTAAGCGAATTCCATCAATTAAACTCATTTTCTCTATCCGCAAGCATCTTCATCTGTCCGGTCAATTTACAACATATAAGCAGTAAAAATACTAAGTACCTAACAACTTCATTATCACCTAATCATAGGTCCATAACACTGGCATTAACTCCATTCAATAAGTTACTCTAGCAGAGCTACGTAAGGTTCATACGCTAATGGCACCCACAACTCTTTACGACCATATTCTTGTACTTCCGCAGGATCACGTTGGAGTCGTCCGTGTAGTAGAGCACCGATATTGGAGACAGCTTGATGGGCGCACACGACGGTTTTGGAACCTACGGCCAAGATGAAAAGTTAATTTATACCAAACATTAAGCAAATTAGTGCAGCGACGTTGAACTCTTCGCTACCTACTAGAGTTATATAATCATGTTCCCTTAGTTGAGCATAGATATCTGGGGGTCCCCCGTCAAGTCGAGCATTACTTAGCGCCAAATACATTTAACGCTGACTTACAATGTAATGTAACCCAGCGATTTATTTCACGTTAATCTGGATTCTAGACAATCAATCAATCAATTTAAAATGTAATTTGTTTGTATGTTTAAATGATAGCGTCTCCTTTTCAGGATTGGGCAAAAATGCTTTCGTATGTCCGGATGTGTGTCCGGATGATGTCCTTCACAGGCCGCATTTCTCAACTGATTCTCGTGAATTTCTGTGAGGAGGGTCGATATTTAAATAATTTTTTGTCGATTCAGTTTTTGGAAATTTTTCAAAATGGCGGAGATATGGGGGTTTTAAAATTAAAAAAACTGCTAGTCTAAACAGTGTGATGGATTTTAACAAATAACAAACAAACATGTGTCGTTGGCGTTGGAGAAACCGTGAGAGTAACAGGCTGTATAATTTTAGTGAAAAGTCAATAGGTTGGGTTTAGAGCGCAAAATGTTGTTTACAAAGTTATTGGTCATACTTTCATACTCCATGTTCGTAACCATGTGCATTCATAAGTTTGTATGTGTTATTAAATATATGTACTTGTATTAGTTACCTGTGAGGGGTTGAGTAGATGCACCAGAGTCTGCACTATGGCGTGGTTGGTGGCGTTCTTGTGAGCGTTGAGAGGGAAGTTGCACTCGCCACTGCAGTAAAACGCACCATACCCGTCCAGTCCTGAAACAAGGATTGTGCAAATGATAGAAATCATATAACATCAGGTGGCTTCTCAATTTGGTTGGCATTAGTGAGATGGATTGTTGTTGCAAACCTTTCTAACTGTTCATTTGGTTTTAGAACTTATCATAGGGCTAAATGCTATTGTTATTGTATCGGATCCGAATTCTTTTCATAAGCTCGCCAGTACTTCCACAGACACGTAAATGTTGAGGGAGTGAGTATGCCAGGATCTTATCAAGTGGAGGTATTTAGTCTCTGCCTACCGCTCTTCAGGCATATGTATGTAAGTTAAATTTGAATCCAAATCCAAAGTGATATGTTCTTATTCCTGTGTGCAACTTTACCGGTAATGTTTTATTCTTTAGTAAGAACAGTCGGGCTCATTTTTACACCTTCACAAAAGATGATGCAATTATTAGAGGTGTTTTGTCAAGTACCTGCCACTCGAGGTCTTTGAAACTGACGTACAGCGTCTGTATCTCACAGCTCCTCGTAGTCCAATGTGAAGTATCTGTTAAAGATACATATTACATTCAAAGGTTAGGTTTGTATTAACATTATCATTACCCACGCTAGCTGTAAAACATAAATCTAAAATAAGCGAAAAACTTCAAATCAAAATAAACAACTGCTTATTACCATTTATTAATTGATGTAGCCCTATCATGTCACCACCGAGGGGCACAGGCCTTTGTTCGGATACGAGTAAGATTAAGCCATAGTCCACCACGCTAGCTCAGTGCGGGTTGATGGAGGGTTTTACGACCACTAACACGTAGCGATAGTAACCGGGACCTACAGCTTAACGCGTCATCCGAAACACTGAACGTCCGATACTGTACTTAAGATAAATTAATTGTCTCATTGGTACAAGCTCAGGTTTTGAACCTGCATCTCCTGTGTGAGAAGCAAGCGTTACGTTAGAAACCCATTAGACCACGGAGCTCGTTAGCCTTACCACTTATTACTTAAGCCACTATTGGCCTTTTCTACAATAAACTAAATTAAACTCTCCAAAACATTTGTGTGACAGGGCACAGTTGTGCCCAACGTTGAGACTATTATTCATTGGCTTATGTTTAAACGATTACCAAAAACGCACCTATTTTACTACCAATAAATTCGAAATGACTGCCAGAATGTATAAATGTCCACCAAATTGTGTTTGGATAAATGATCACCAAACTTCTTTTTATATTTTGTGTATTTAAGTTTATGTTTTAAGTATTTTTTGTTGTTCTTACATGTTCAACCTAACACGATGGATAAAGGGGGCTTCGCTTCGCTCACCCCCTTTACCCTTCACCTAAGCTACCGCAGTATTTTGCCCTGATATTTTTTGCAACTTTTGGTTTTCATTTATCCATTTTGGGTAGGAAAAAATATTTTGGTGATCATTATATTTGAGGCCTTATTCAATACTCCATTCTGCTTAAGGGCCAGCTCATTGCCGCAAATATGAAGTTTCCCTCACGATGTTTCACAGATCGATGAAGTCGTTGATGAACAGCTATATTCATTCCTTACCTGTAAGCGGGTTATGCACATAGTTCTCGGAATACCCCTGCCGCCAATGTTTCGCCTCTC
This sequence comes from Argyresthia goedartella, assembly GCA_949825045.1. Taxonomy (NCBI): domain Eukaryota; kingdom Metazoa; phylum Arthropoda; class Insecta; order Lepidoptera; family Argyresthiidae; genus Argyresthia; species Argyresthia goedartella. The sequence goes on along the minus strand of OX463808.1, from coordinate 14,896,465 downwards.
GCTTTCTTCTTGCGCCGGCGTCGGTATTCGGTCCGTTCTTGAAGAATGTTACTATGAAGGGCTGCTTGCCTTCCCCTTGCACCCCTCGGGACTCCTCCAGTCCCACCTCATCAGGCTTTACGTTGCGTTCTGCAAAAGTCAAAGGATATTATTTGCAGCTGGTTTTGATTCTGTTGAACGTGGCCGTTGGATCCTTGTGTGATCCTGCAACTTTGGCTCTCCATAATCTTGATTATTATAACTCCATATTTCTTGATTATTTGTAAAATATGTACAGGCTATTTGTTAGCTTAGTTTTGACTTCCATGTTTGTGAGCGCTCTTCACAAGTTGCCTGCAGCACGAATTTTGACAGCATAAAAAATATGTACAAAACTTTAAAAGATATTACAAAACAAGTTTTTCAGAAATATTGGTTTTTCCCCTTCGGCCGCCTACGAAACCAATGCTACGTAACCAGTTACGTGGGAAGAATTAATTTTCTTGCTATGAAACTAGTTGCGTACAATTTATTTATTTTTCTACGAAACCAATTACGTAGCAAGAAAAATATTTTTTTCAATAAGCTTCTACCGGCTGTTTTATCGTGGTTCCCGAGGGAATTGCGAGATAAACGAAGCCTATGTCCTTTCCAGGGCTTTCCGGCTACCGGCATACTAAATTTCACCAAGATAGGTTCAGCTGTTCAACCGTGAAAAGGTTACATACAGACAGACAGACGGACAAACAGACTGATTAATAGACAGATAGAAAGATTTACTTTCGCATTTATAACATTAGCATAGATTACAATGTTAAATACTCTTTTCTAACATGACTGGCTGATTATAGGTAATATCTTTTTCAAATGCGTCATTTATCTGACACTTATGTAGCTATTGAAATGTAAACTTGAAATCATAGCTTGGAAGTGATAAAATAGATAATACATTCACATCACACGCACTGCATAATTTAAATCGGAAAACATCGTAATCGTAATGAGTGATTCCCGAGAAATTGAATTAATCACAACTCGGAAAGGAGGAGTTTCATTACTATATAGTGGTCGCCGCTACCACCGAAAAAAGTTTTACTGTAACGGTAATTCATTCTGGCTATGCTATAAAAATAACAAAGATTGCTCTGGAAATGTAACTTTAAATGACCGAAATGAAGTCCAGAAAGAAAACACTCAACATTCTGCAGGATGTACTACTAAACACGGCTGAAAATAAGATTTTGTTAGAGCTTGACCGGCTGAAAGATAAAGAGATTTGCAATTTTAGTTCAATTCAAAAACAATATGATGACGTTGCGCATTTCTTAGAAAATGAAGGTATACATATGGTTGTAGATATTCCCAAATTTTGTGGTGTTAAAACTGGTCTTTTCAACGCACGCAATAGAGTGTTAGGTACAAGTAAAATACGGTTTTCCTCAGCTAGCGAAGTAGTAAAACCAGAAAAATATGAGAATTTTCTATTAGCAGACTATGATGATGATGAGACCGGCAAGAGGATTATTTTGTTTTGTTCTCCTAGAATCAGACATTTAATTGGTGTTTTTGAACATATCTTTGCGAATGGCACTTTCAAGTCCTGCCCCTCTAATTTCAAGCAACTTTATACAGTCCATGGAGTTAACAAATTAATAACTCTATAACACCACTCATGTATTGTTTGTTACCTGACAAAAATATGAAAACCTTTGAGATAGTATTTGAGCTAATGAAATCGTCATTTTTAAAATGGAAGTCAACAAAGATCACCATTGATTTTGAGTCAGCTGTAATAAAAGCTGTGAAAAATGTGTACTGTGATATTGAAGTCAGGGGTTGCTATTTTCACTACAGCAGATGTCTCTTGCGTAAAGCAAAGCAATTGAAATTAACATCAAGTACACAAAAGCGTCACATAGCGAGATGTATTAGCTTAGTGCGATTGCCTCCTGAATATCTGAAATGTCTATATGAGTATATTATGTCTAAGAGCCTATCAAAAAAATTGACGATTTCAATATATACTTCCAGACTCATTGGCTAAGGAGATCAAACTTTCCAGTATTATGTAGTTGCAAAAAAGAGAAAATCAGGACTACTAATAACATTGAGGGATTGCACAGTAGAATAAACAGATACATCGGGAGGACAAATCCTTCACTGAGTCAACTATTAGAAGTTTTGAGCAAAGAAACAAAGGTAGTTGACATTTTCAAAAGTAAAGCTCACACGAAGAAATCTGAGGATTACATGGAAATCGATCATGAAATTAAAAAATCACTTGAAAAAAATCACTGAACGCGGGCAAAATTAGTGTCGGACATTGTGTGGAAATTATTTGTCCTTATTATTTTCATTTATAATTTTAAATAACGTACATATATACATTGAAAGTTAGTAAATATAATGAATTTAGTTTAAGTAGTGGTAAATATTGGTTTATGAATTAAAAGTTTAAGGTTAACGCTGATTTAATTTTCTTTTCTGTTCTATATATTGCTGCCACCGATATTTCGAATAAATGTCGATAAACAATGATCGTTCGGTTGATAGATGCACCTTACGCCTTTCAAGGCGATATTTATTGGGTAAATGCACCAGTAGTCAGCCATGAAAATTGTATGCTGGTTCGCGGTTTCGTGGATGACAAAATTTGAGGACTATACGAATTTAGAAATTACTAACTACTGGTGAACTTATCCTAGTTATATGTAATTTTCGGACCCCTAGCTAATATCAATGCCTGTGTTAAAGAAATTTATTAATATACAATGCTGGTCTTAATCGCGTACTTAGTAATTATTTTTCCTAATGTGCATAGATGCTATTAAATATTGCGTATAGGTCCTAACCTTTTAAAGCACACTGGGAATGGGTCTAATGCGTTTATTAGATACGTTTTATCTCTTTGGTCCTTATGCGTATAAAGGAATTTATGAATTTACATCAGAAATTTGTTATTATCACAGATGTTTAATCACCATGGAAAAAAACGCTCTTAGATATAATTCCGATTTCTGTGCGAAACTGTTTTCGTAGCTAGAAAAATAATTCTTCAAACGTAACTGGTTACGTAGCATTGGTTTCGTAGGCGGTCGTACGTAACTGGTTACGTAGGATAAAAAAAACTTTGTACGGAACTAGTTTCGTAGCAAGAACATTAATTCTTCACACGTAACTGGTTACGTAGCATTGGTTTCGTAGGCGGCCGAAGGGGGTTTTTCCAAGTGTTTTGGAGTATTTTGACTAACCATGTTTTTACCTAGCACTGAGGGACCGAACAAGATGAAGCATTAGTCCTTACCTGGTTGTGAGTGTGGATGCACCGTGATGAAGAAGCCCCGGTTCTCTGCCGGCGCCTCCAGCCACGCCGCCAGGGCTGACGTCACGTTCAGCACGAGCCAGCCCTCGACAGTGGCGCTCGTGTTCACGGCTATCACGCGGTCTAGCTCCAAGCCACTGGAAACAGACTATTGTTGTTAGTGGTGGTCGTCGACAGACAGGCAGGTCAAGGAAATTAAGGTATACAGGTTGAAAACGTGTCAGGGGAAGATGTTGAAGAGGACAAAAGCCAAAAATATTATACACCCCAATTATGGTCTGGTAACCTATATAAAGCCAATTATGGTCTGGTAACCATAAACAGGGTAGTACGATGATAAGCGAAGAGAAGTAAGTAAGTAAGTTTATTCATGTAGGCACAATACATTTATACACTTTGTGGGTAGCATCCCATACTAGAAAAATCCGTATCATGGGACACAGCGTAAGGTTACATCGTGCCTATTTAGGTAATATCTAATCTAACATGCATTAGATAATGGTAAACATCAGAATAAAACATAAAAAAAAAATGATACAATTTTGTCGCACTTTGATCTCTAAGTAATTGCCAAAAGAAGATTCTCAACAGATTCATATTTTGCAGTTATTAGCCAATTTTTAACTGATATTTATGTATTACCTCGTTCATTTATTTAGAGAAGTAGGTAGATATAGATAGCTACTTAAAGTAATTCAAGTTGAGGCAAAATACAACTAACAAGTGGCTATGTGAGCTATGGACCTCGCGGGCGACACAGGCAATTTGGGTTGTTTTTTCGACTGCATTTTCTTTCCACCGTATACAAATTTATGAATGCACCTGGTTACGTGCAAATAGTTCCACTTTTATAAGTCGCATCGGCCTTTCTTGTTCGCGCAGAATAGCGCAATCTGATGCCGACAAGAACTGAACGTGAAAAACATTGAAATATAAACTTTATTGCTTCAAATTTTATTTTAAAATATAACATCAACAGATTTGCATGTTATCTTGCTCTTACTAACTTGTACACTTCAGGGCAAAGAAACAAATCCCTGTTTTTATTACTGAGAGTAGGTAAAATAGCATTCAATCGGACATAAGATTAAAATATATATCACATCACCGTTATGAATGTTAAATTTTAATTAATTTCATCATCATCCTTCACGTAATCGGTTTCATCTGAAAACGACGTTGATGAATACGATTCACCAGTATTAATGGTGAGTTAGTCCGGCGAACATCAATACCTGCCTCTAGTGTCATAAATTCATCTTCACATTTTTTAGCATGATCAAACACACAACGCCGAGCTTCTACACCGATTGAAGAAAAAAAACTTCCAAAAGCTGCATTATTTGGGTCACCTTCATCTTTACGTTTTGTTTACCCATACGCCCTTTAACGTGTGTCCAAATATTTTCAATAGGGTTATTGTCTGAATGGTAGGGTGGCAACCTCAAAACTTTGTGTCCATGTGCCTTAATTATTTTATCTATGGAATACTCGATATAGTCTTTTGTCGCTTTTTTATTTCATATAATTCTGGTATACCAGAGCCTAGGATCATAGTTAATGTTTTAAATTTTGAGACAATCTTACATTTCCTTCTTTTTCGAGTTAGAATTTGGCGCCTTTTCTTTAAGGGCATTGCGTTCTTTATTACAAAGCTGATTTCGGCGGAATATTGGCGATAAGCTGTTTTTGTACCAACTTTTCCTAATTACAGTGTTTATTTCATTATGGTCCTTTCTTTAGTGTGTATAGTATGTATATAGTTTTATCGCCGCAAACGATGTTTATTCCCTCGTTCCGATATTTTTATGTCTCTCAGGTATTTAATTCTTCGTAGATGTACCTCGTATGTTTCAGCGAGTGTGTGAAAACTGTTGGTTTCACTTTTCTTGAATTTGAAACCAAGTTTTTCGTTGATGTTTCGCGTCCTCCGGTAAAATTAAATTATTGTTTCCATACCTTTACAGAATGACGTAGCTTTGACAAATACTTACATTATTTTCAGCTGAATGAAAATCGTCATAAATATTCCGCCGAATTACGTGACAATCAAAATTATCGAGTTTTGCGCGATGTATATGTTTGCTTCTTCCTGTTTTTTTGAGTTCCTGAAAGTAGGACGACTCGTTGACGGTTCCGGCACAAAATAAATAGGAACAGATGTCAACCACAAGTATGTACTTCACTTTTCATAGCTACGCTCGGCTATTTTATTTATTTAAATCGATCTTAGATATATTATTCGGGGACCTTACCTACCTACCTAACTGTTCTATACATATAACGTTAAAACGAACCATCGAAATACAGGCAACTGCCTGCCACTTTCCGAAACCACTGGTAGCTTAAAAAACGCCAATTCATAGTTTAATGTTGAAATTAAACAACAGTCCACTGAACAGTTATAATAAAAAAAAAACCGTTGCTCCATTGTTGCATTATTTGCATTAACAGACGCGCGTGTCAGGCGGAGAGCACTCACGCTCGCACTGGTTTGAACTGCTCTGAGATATCGTGTCCGTGAGCAGTATCTATGTGTGCGCTTGTATGTAGATTCATTTCTGTACCTATTTATTTTGTGGTTCCGGTGAAGAACAATATTTTTCTCTTATCACGGCAGCAAAGGTTTTGGAAACCAGAAATTCCCGTTGCCTTCTCAGTACGTTCCATGATGCTTTGGAAATTGATTGCACTAAGCACCTGATTTTTAGCAAGCTGAGCTTTGTTTTTCATGAAATAATGCACGTTTTATAAAAAAAATCTACTTTGACCCCTTAAGGCTGCCTCTTTTAAGAGTAGACATTTTTGTAAAGACGTAAATAGTTGTTGTAGTTTTTTTGCTCGATAGTATACGACAAAGTAAGAGCGCGTGCAGGCTACTTGGCGGATGACATGAAAATGAACGGCAGGCTTTATGAATGACGCATATTCAACAACCAATAGCGGACGGAATCATCACGCGCGTTCACAAGCCGCTCTATGATTGGATTAAACATTTGCGCGCCTTGGAAAATTTAAAATATCTGCGCAGGTATATCGGCGTAACTTATTAAAGTGGTACATCACATGGAGTATGAAAGTAGCCGCACTGTAAACTACATTTTGCGATCTAAAACCGTCCTTTTGACGTTTCACAAAAATTATATAGCCTATGTCAATCTCACGGTCTCCACTAATCCAACGACACCTCGTTTGTTAAAATCTGTCAAACCGTTTTGAACTCATATCTCCGCCATTTTGAAAAAAATCCGAAAACTTAATCGACAAAATAAACATATAATTATCGAACCTGCTCACATTTTTCCACGAGAATCGGTTCAGAAATGCGACCTGTAAAGCCGGACACAAATTCGGAAATCCAGACATACGAAAGCATTTTTGCCCAAGCTGAAATAGTTACTTTATGTGCGTAGTCGATCTTGCAAGAATCAGACTGAAGGTTTGCATCTCATCATCTGAAGACGTTATTGGACTTTTTATTATAAAAATTATTCATATGCCTAAAAAGGAAGACAAGAGCCAGGAAAAAGAAGACCCACCCCTTAGCATCGACATTGACAACACGATGCACGTCGACAGTATACAGTTCCTGCGGGTCGGCGGCCTGCGCCGGCGCCTGGTGCAGCCTCAACTCCGCCGTGAGCAACGCAGATGCGTCAAGCTTTGGTCTGGTGATCATGACGCACAACGCTGCGATATGCGGTATGCGTTGCCGGACACTCAATCATATGAAAAACGTCGAGAATGTTCTCTTGTTCCGTCGCAGTCTGCGTCAGCGGCGAGGGGCAAGCGCGGTGAAGTGGGGAGGTGTACTGCCGCACAGCGCGGCGTCATTCTCGGTTCAACGCTGCGGTGTGCGGTGTGCTTCACGGGTCAACAATATGGAATTTTTCGAAGACAATTTAATAGAATTAGTTCGCAACTATCCTTATTTATATAAAAATAAAGACAAAAGACATAAAAGTTTGATAGTTAAAGAAAATTGCTGGAGGGAGATAGCTGAGAAGTTGAATAAAACACGTGAGTATTAAACGTAAACGTGAGTATTAAAGTAGTAAACCCGAAAGTAACCCATGAATTTTTCTTCACAATCAATTAAATGCCTTTTTATTAAGGTTTCGTAACAACCTTCACTCCTCCGTTGTAAAAACATGTTCCTCGGAGATTTTCTTTGTCTATTCAGAAGCAGTAACAATTCTTCTTCTTCCTCCTCTTCAAGCAAAGCACAAATTACAGAAAAATTGTTCATGTTCACGTCTACCTTGATAGCTGCGGCAAAATCAACTGACCACCTCTCCGCAGAGACGCTAACTGCTGCGTCGTGACGCTGCGTTGCGACGCATACCGCAGCGTTGTGCGTCATGATCACCAGACCAAAGCTACCGGGCGCGCCGGCTACCTCGAACCACACGTGGCGGCCGAGACCGTGGCAAAGCGCGCCGAGGTGGTGCTCTGAAAACTTCTACATGTTTAGTTGTATGTAGTGGGATTGGCACAGCTTTTATTGGAAAGGTATGACATGAAACCTTCTATCGGTGTGATTGCAGTGACTTGACAAAACAAAGAAACCGTCTCAGGGCCAGAGCACATGACGAGTTGTGGCGCCGCACCGCAAAGATTTCGCCGTATCGGCGGGCATACGAGCGGTGCGGCGCCGCAACGTTGATATGTCGCAGCGGCGCCGCCGGCGCCCCCGTAGCGTTGGGCAGTCGGTTAATAAAAATGGATCGGAAAAGACGTCTGTTGCTGGCTCTACTATTACGCCACCGCCGAAATCGACGTAGAAGAGTACGACAATACTGGGTTTCTCCCTTTATTGCGTTAAGGAACGGTGATGGACAGTTTTTACTCCAAGAATATAAAGAATTGCTTTTAGACGAAACGAGGTTTTACAATTTCTTTCGAATGAGTGTGTCCAGTTTCGAATTTTTATTAAAATCTTTAGAACCACATATACGGAAACAGTATACTAACATGAGGAATCCAGTGGAACCAATCGAAATGCTAGGCATTATTTTGAGGTAAGTAATAAAAATATTTTTCTTTTATTAACATGACTTTTTAATCTTCATAATGATCAATAAAATAAATCTTAATCTTCTTAATTTAAAAATATTTATTTCAAATTTGCAAAATCGTACTCGCTGTCTTGAGATATTTCACCTGGAGATGTCAATGAATTATAATCTGAGTTCAAGCCTGTTGGAGTGTATGTACTTCTGTAATTACTTGTATGATATCCGTGTGATAAAGGCTGATGAGACGTTTGTTGAAACGCTTATGATGATGATGATGGTTGGGACACTGGGCCATACCTCATTTCGTTGATAATTTGCAAAACTTTGCTTTGAAAGGTGAGAGTTTGAAGCTCAGTAAAATCTTGAAAAAATGGCAAAATACCCTAAAAAATTACATGTGGCGATTTTCAGGCTCCTTAAGGGCTTTCAATGTTTCCTTTTCAAAATCATCGGCTTGCATTGTTCTTTTGCGGGTGATAGGAAAATAACGTGAAGACTCCGGTGCAATATCGCTTGTAGAATTGGTGTTGGCCTCTCCAGTTACGTCTAAGCTACTGTCTGTCTCTGACAATGACACCAGTGTTGCCGTATTTGGCATAGTCTCCGCCATGATGTTCTCTGCGTCGTCGTTCACCATGAATATTATACAAGTAAGTGCATTACTTAATTGCTGATACGGAAATTTAGGTAATATGATAAGGATAAGTGTCAACCTGCATCTATTTTTAATTCTGCAGATGTGGGTATCTCTTTCTGTAGATGCAGCTGTAATTTACTGACCCATGATGAAGGTTTCGTCATAACGTCTACTTCAAACCCCTATTGATGTCTGGCCGATGCGTGAGTCCTATTAAAAATCAACGGAATATGTATTTGTGAGTCTGCAATCACTTTTGAAACACCAACTCCACCCCCAGGGGCCATTGAGCGTGATCGGCGGCATCGCCTTCGGCGTGATGTGGGGCTACCTGGTCAAGTTCGTGCCGGAGCGAAACGATGCCTTTCTGGTGCCGCTGCGTGTCCTGCTACTGCTCACCGTGGGGCTGCTGTCGGTGCTGGGCTCCGAGGAGGTCGGCTGGGGAGGTGCAGGTAATTTCACCCCTTGACACAGTTTTTCCCATAGTTATCAAGGGCGGTTGGTTGCTACCAACAAGGTCCCCAAGACAAAGAGAACCAGCAATTAGCAGCAATAGGCTTTTTTAGATCCAGTGAGCTTCCTTATATATCTTATTAAGCATTATCTTTAAATACTTAGTTGAATTTATTGTTGTTACTTAATTAGAATAGGAATCTCAACATTGTGCAAACATTTCAGGAATCATGAATTTGAAACTCGGAAGTTTTTACTAATGAAAATACAAAATTAAAACATCTCCCTAGATTTTGACGTTCCTATACTGATCAATACCGCTAGTCTCATGCCGCTCGCTCTATTTATACAGGGTGGCCAAAAAGTCGTAGATCAAACGAAACAGGGAGATAAAGGAGGTAATTTCCAACAAAAAATCTTTCTACAGCATGGCCATAAATTCATTGCACGAAAAGTTATGATTTTTTAATTTTTTTTCAATGAAACTACCGATTTTTTTACAATTTAATCAATAAAAAAGTAAATTGATTGAAATCAATAAAACAAAACGTGTTGTATTATGAATTGATAACGTATCAATACTATGAGAATTGTATTGCAGGTCTTGGTACCAAATTTAACGAGCAATAAATTTTTTTCCGTAACTTGTGAAGCGTTACGAAAAATTACTTCTCACTTTAAGAGCATCCTGTGAAAAAAAATGTATCACGGAAAAGTGACCCTGTATTAAAAAAACTTGCCGATTTAATGCTGATTCAAATGAGGTACAACACTTTACTATTTGACCTTTAGTTTTGGTTTTATGGTCGTTTTGTGATATTAAGGTGCAAATTTATAAAATGGTAAATTTAAAGGAAAAATTAGATTTTTGCTCACATACTATGTAGTAATTACAGAAGCCATCATGAAATAATAAAAAAAAAAAAAATTTTATTATGACTTAGTAATTTTATTAAAATGTAAATTTTTACATTAAATGTTCAAAGTTCCTACCTCTGACCATAATGCACAATCTGCACCGCTTAATAAAATTCGCACGTAATCGGCGGAATGCACCTCTGTTATTAAGAATTTGTAACCTATCAAACTCGAGCTTTTGTCGTAGTTCTTGTTCGGTGTTGTACTCTCCTTGATACACTATTTCTTTGAAATAGCCCCAAACAAAAAAGTCGATTGGACTAAGGTCGGGCGACCGGGGTGGCCATGCAGTAGGTCCGCCTCGACCAATCCACCGGTTGGGGAAGCGCTCGTTCATTTGAACTCTCGAGCAGTTCGAGGACATTTGTCCTCGAACTGCTCGAGCGTAATGAGGCGGGGCGCCGTCTTGTTGCAGCCACATTTCTGCCACTCTATCTTCAGGAATCTCAGCTTCGTTGAGTATTTGGTTCAAATTATTTTGTAAAAAATTCAAATACAGAGCACCATTCAGCCTTGGTGGCATTTCATGTAACACAAGTTGCTGGTCAATTATTCCAGCCCACATGTTTATACCAAACAGATGCTGGAATCGATCATTTCTGATGATATGTGGGTTCACTCTGGAGTAGAAGTGTAAATTGTGGATGTTAAAAATTCCCATTCTTCTAAAATTTGACTCATCACTCCATAAAACTTTGTTAAAAAACTGCGGATCCTCTCTGTGTCGTCTAAGCATCTCTCTGCAAAATCTCAGTCTAGGTTCATAGTCAGTGGGCAGCAAAGCTTGTACCCTTTGCACATGGTAAGCGTGATATTTATTTCTTTTAATGATGAGCTGCACCGTCGAGCGTGGAATCCCGATATTTCGTGATATTTGGCGTTGGCTAATACCAGGGTCGCATCTTAGCTGACTCAGTATTTGATCCTCATTGTCAAATCGTACCACTGGTCTACCTATTCTCGCAGCATGCTCACCGGGTAAGGTTCCCTCCATGTACGCATTATGCACGCGCATAAAGACCCTGTAGTCCGGGAAACGGTCTCGGTCAGGGTAGCGTTGTCGATATTCTCTAGCAGCAGCCCGAGCATTGCCGTCGCAAAAGCCATAGAGGTAATGCATTTCTGCATACTCCCGTTGGGTGTATGCTCTCCTCGCAGCAGCCATCTTCCGTTTATCTAGCCAATCCGTAGCGATCACAAATCCCGATTCACACAGCGCAGGTCACAGATAGGCAATCTATCACAAGTCCATAAACGAAGCGTAGGTCACAGGTAGGCAATCAATTACAAGGCCATAAACGAAGCGTAGGTCACAGGTAGGCAATCAATTACAAGTCGAAAAACGAAGCGCAGGTCACAGGTAAGCAACTGATCACAAAAAATACCGTGTGCGTAGTCACAGGCGGAAAGTGAGACACTACTAAACAAAACAAAGAAAGATACTCACGCGCTTCCCCCCCGGCTCCGCTCCGCCCGGCATTACCTGAACTAAGACGGGTGTTCTGACCTTTTTCGACAAAGGATTAAATGGTTAGTGTGAAAGAGAGGCACAATTTCTTCGTATCGGCTCCATTTTATTTTCACAGAGTTGTGATGGACCTTTTTTTTCCTAGAAAAGATAAATCGTTAAATGAACTAAGACACTTTTTTGACAAAGGATTAAATGGTTGGTGTGAAAGAGTGTCTGTCCATTTCATAAATCCTAAGTGTGACAAAAACAGAAAAAAGGAGCAAAAATCCAAATTTTCCTTTAAATTTACCATTTTATAAATTTGCACCTTAATATGACAAAACGACCATAAAACCAAAACTAAAAGTCAAACAGTAAAGTGTTGTACCTCATTTGAACCAGCATTAAATCGGCAAGATTTTTTAATACAGGGTCACTTTTCCGTGATACATTTTTTTTTCACAGGATGCTCTTAAAGTGAGAAGTAATTTTTCGTAACGCTTCACAATTTACGGAAAAAAAAATATTGCTCGTTAAATTTGGTACCAAGACCTGCAATACAATTCTTGAAGTATTGACACGTTATCGATTCATAATACAACACGTTTTGTTTTATTGATTTCAATCAATTTACTTTTTTATTGATTAAATTGTAAAAAAATCGGCAGTTTCATTGAAAAAAATTTAAAAAATCATAACTTTTCGTGCAATGAATTTATGGCCATGCTGTAGAAAGATTTTTTGTTGGAAATTACCTCCTTTATCTCTCTGTTTCGTTTGATCCACGACTTTTTGGCCATCCTGTATAGCTATATCACGTAATTGCTGCCTTGCTGTCATGTCTTCGCTGTTAGTTAAGTATCTACTAAATAAATTAAAGAGATATAATTGTATGATTTGTATTGTTAAAGTTAATTTTATAAGGTATTCATGTTCACTTTTTTTACTTGTATCAGAAACTTTTTAATATCACATAGTTCAGAATCATCGCAAGTCTACTACCAATAAAAAAATGGATTGCAATCAGTCCACCCGTTTGAGAGCTACGGTGCCACAGATATATTTTTAGACAGACGATACAGACAGATAGACAGGTTCTTCGAACTTATGACAAAGGTTTTGTGTCGGGGTTTAAAAATGAGTAGCTTTTCGCTTGTAGTCAACAAATGACGTAATTAAAAAATCTAAAAACACTTCGGTACACTAAAAAGCACAACACAAGCAGATAAGACTTAGGGCGCTTTCAATTTATACGTTTCGTATCGGACCGCTGCAGTGCCGAAGCGGTGCGTTTGTCGTACGGTTCATACAAAATGCACGGTGCGGCAACAGTGCGGCATCCGTACCGCGAACGCTCGACAGCAGGACGGCAACGTCGCAAGCTCCACTGTTCGCTGTTAAATAGTGCGGTGACTACACGTGAGGCTAATTTATAAACGCTAATTTATAATTTATAAAATGGATGATATAAATATGGAAGATTTTATAAATGAAATTGAAATACGTCCTGCTATATGGAACTCCAAAAGCGACAAACACAGTAAACGGACGGATACAAAAAATGCTTGGGAAGGTATTTGTGAAAAATTTATAGAGGATTTCAAAAATAAAACTACTGGTGAAAAAAACTCAGCAGGTAACCATTTATTTAAATCATATTTTGCTATTTTGCCATGATAATTGTCCTTCGTTAATAAAGTATTCTGCAAATTTATCACGAACTGATGTTGCTGTCAAAGGAGAACTAACACGCCCCATAGAAAAAAAACCCAGACCCGACAGAAAAGAGACATACCTCAGTTTTTCCGTTATTATGCATATAGTTAAATTATATAATTTTTATATTCCGAATCTATGGCTAACACCAAAATATTGCCTTATGTTTTTGTTCAGGCGTAACACTAAAAATACAAAATGTCTTTTTATTTACAAAATACATAAATATTCCTATGTGACTAAATGACTATAGAGTTGCTTTGGGATGTATCTAGGTGACCTGGAGATGCATCTGGATTATAATGTTTTTTACTCCTAGTACAACAATCAACATGCGAATTAATAAAATCGTCATATTAGATAATTCATTGCTAATTATGTTATTAGGAATATAGAAATATAAACCAATCTTCTTTTTTCAGTTCAGGTAAACAAATTTCACATAGGGTTTTGTAAATCTGTTGACACGTATCTTTCACAATTTCAGAAATAGTTGAAATTCCATGTTGATAAGAATGATGCAATTCAGTCATACTGCAACCAGCGGATAAATACCTGCAATAATATTAATATTAGTTTTTATTTCAGCAATGGTACTTCAAATTAAATGGAGACATATAAGAGATGCGTATACAAGAGACTTGAAAAAGCAGCGAGAATCAAAAAGTGGATCCGAAAAAACAACGAAAATATGTTTATTTTGATTGACTGCAATTTTTGTCGGAACTGTATGAAATAAAACCAGATTCTAAAGAAAAATATAAACAAATTTGTAACTACTGCGTCAACATCGAAAAATAAAACTAAAAGTTCATCTGCCGACGATAACAATGAAACTAACACACTTTTAAAAATACTTGGAGAAAGATTGCAGAATAAAAAAAGCAAGAGAAGATGATTACGAAGATGGGGATAGATATTTTTTATTGTCTTTACTAAACGACTTTAAGAGGATCCCGGAAAGTCGTAAAATGGATGCCAAATACGACATAATAGGAATAATCCATAAAAAAGCGACGCCACAATCGTACACTCGTGATTATTATAACTTAGATTCGGAATTTTATGAACAACAACGCGGCTACTTTACGAATCCATCTCCAGAATCTCAAACACAGACATCTAATAATCAGCTTCAGTCTACAGTAGAGGAAATTGCAGCAATCTCATCCGTATCTAATTTGAGTGAAGATTCGGAAAATTCCATATATAATGATCTTTTTACAGACGATATTCCCACATAATATTTTTTAATTGTAATTTTTGCAAATTTACAGATAGTGACGCAATGTAGCACAACTGCGGCACCGTCTGGCATGTGTCAGCTTATTTAAAAAATCCTATTTCGTATTTGATTGTTTACTGAACTAATTAGTAAGTAGATTCGTCTCAATATAATTTTGTAACAAAAAAAACTAAAAATAAATTTATATAAAAAGATAAGCTGTTTAATTTACTTACCTCAATGTTATCAGTAGTCGTTCTTCAGCTGATATTGTATGTTTGAATATAGTTTCTTGTCGCTGAATTTTACTTTTAACTAATTCCAGTAATTCGTAGAAACATTCTCTAGATATTCTTAAGTAATTAAAAAAACTGCTCGGATCTTCTTTTATCCTAGGGTAAAGAGTATGGAAATCACCAAAATCACATGTTAACGAAAACATCGGTGATACTCTTTTACGGAGGCGTGGTTTTTGTTTTTTTTTCTGTTTGATGTTTTTCAACAAGAGCACTAACAGTAATGTTTCTTCATCAGAATCCATGTCTTAACTGGTGTCAAATAAATTTAAAACAGCACTAGAATACAATCGCACGGCAGTCAGATACGCTTTCAATTTAAGCGTTTGGTAACGGACTGCTACCGCACTGCAACGGCACGACAGCGGTTTAAAACCAGCGGCACGGAAAACGTGCGGCAGCGGTCCGACACAAAACTTCTAAATTAATTGAAAGAGCCCTAAGGCTAGTCACCGCCGCAGGCCGGCTCAATTATATTATGTATAAGAGCGTTACTGTCATACAAGCCGAACGTGCGTGGTGTTGTGGTGCTATACCTGCACTAATTCAGAGCATATCTTAGTGAAGGTACTGGAGTGATCGATACTTCGTTTCTGGTACAATTTAATTATCCAGTTTAAAACCAGCGGCACGGAAAACGTGCGGCAGCGGTCCGACACAAAACTTCTAAATTGAAAGAGCCCTAAGGCTAGTCACCGCCGCAGGCCGGCTCAATTATATTATGTATAAGAGCGTTACTGTCATACAAGCCGAACGAGCGTGGTGTTGTGGTGCTATACCTGCACTAATTCAGAGCATATCTTAGTGAAGGTACTGGAGAGATCGATACTTTGTTTCTGGTACAATTTAATTATCAAGTGGCTAAGTACTAGTACCGCCACAAATCCGGAGTAGATGTGACTATGTTGATTTTATATTATAGGGAATCCAATCCCGCAAATACAAAAGCCTTATTATGAATAAAAAACATCGCCTTTTCCCTTACGGGGTGGCAGAGGGAGATTGGGCACATGTTTATGCAGTTATTCAATACTATAATATTGCCGCAGCTATGGAGAGTGAATGTTTCCGTTAATGAACCGTTAGTATAAAGTATAATGTACTTAAGATAAATTACTTATCCCATTGGTACATGGTCAGCAACCTATTCCAATCTGCATCTCCTGCGTGAGAAGCGAGCAAATTCAAATTCAAATCATTTATTGCTGTCACATTACATTAAAAAAGGTGGTACAGGCAGGATACAGGTATACATGTGACGCCTCGTAGAGGCGTTGCAATTTTGAGAGATACAGGTTTTACTTAATATTACATAATTAATTACTTATTTCTATTACATTTAAAATGTTCATGTTAACTTGAACTTTAATAAATATTTATATTCCAACGACAATAGAATTCAAAATTAAAAAGTAACATCTACATTTATCTATAACAGTTTATAACAAGTCCCTTATATTTAAATTAAATTAAATCAAACTAAATCAATGTTAAATTATATTACGGCATGCTCCTAAATATTATTATTATTGTCTTGTCGATTTGTCATTATGTCATCTTATCGTCAAAAAATTCTTTTATATTGTAGTAGCTTTTGTGTATTAGGAAATTTTTTAAATGTTTGTTAAATAGCGTAGCTTTATCTATATTTTTTATACTATTTGGTATGTGGTTGTATATTTTTATTACCATGGAATGGAGCATGAAACCACTACACCACGGATCTCTGTAAATGTTGAGTTTAAAACTGATGTGTAGTTAGGTATAATTAATATTTCCGTACACGCCTTTTCAATCACTTTATTTTGATAACCCACTGAAGACCCTCGGTCTTGAAAAAAAATTGGTTGTCTGTAAAGTCGGTTTAGGGACGATAATTTTATGTGATAACGTCATAAAGTGAACACTTAGGCCGATCGTGCCTCTCGCATGCACGCTTGGCTCAGGCGGAGCGTGACAATGAGTCATGCTTTTACGTGCGTGCAGCCGGGGTTCATCGATTTGTAAGACGTTATCACGCCAAAAAATGTTTAGTCCGCACATATAATCGCATATAATCCGCCATTTTATTTTTTATAATTATTCATTATTTAGCAAAATCATCAAAATCGGTTGAGCCACAGACATAGATTCAAACCCCCTCTTTTTCGTTTTCCTGCAGTTGGATAAAAACACTGGTTTACTATCTATAGTTTTTATAAGGCACCCTCAATATCATTGGCCTACCCTTATTGTGGCGTCTTTACTACTAAACAAAAATGAATGGTATTAATGATTTAATTTATTTATTTATTTATTTATTTATTTATTTATTTATCCACAATTACATTATCTTTACAGGCTTAACCTAACGTGATAGTGTAGTATATCTATTATAATTCGGTTACCTTTAATATTTCATATTTTATAGCTTATTATAGCCAGTGCTACCCTTGTGAATTCATTCAGAGCGCAGGAGAACAGATCTATCTCGTCCGCTATCAGGTTTAGAGTAGAGAGTGCGCGTGTGAGCGGCGCCTTGCCCAGCAAGTTAGTGCGCGCGTGTGGCACCGCCAGTAAGCGCGGGCGCCGCCGCCGCTGCACGTACCCGTTTGGTACGCACAGTCCCATTATCTGCAGCATGTCCGCATTGTACACCTTTCCTCGTAATATTTTAAAAAGATACGTTGCTAAAGCCAGGTCCCTCCTAACTCTGAGTTCGTTATACCCAACCATGCCTAGAGTAAACAAAGTTGGGTATAACAGTGGATAGCCAGGGTAGACCCCATACTGCCTCATATATAAATATCTTATAAATTTATTCTGCACTTTCTCTAACATTTCAATATATTTATGTTCATGTGGAGCCCAAATAATAGCATTGCATTCAAAATGACTCCTCACCAATGCATTTTATGAAGCAGTGATCGCTTTGATATTTTTGAAGTTTTGCACCCTTCTTAGTATAAACCCTAAGTTCCTAAACGCATTTAACTATGTGCTCTTTGAATGTCATATCAGCCTTCAGCGTCACTCCCAGATCTTTAACTTCACTGACTCTTGTCATGGGCGTCTGACTCACTTCATAGTTATGCAACATAGGAGTGTGCGATCTAGTGAAACTAATTGTGACGCACTTAGAGGTGTTAAACTGCAGCTGGTTTTCTGCACTCCAGGCCACCACTCTATCGATTTCCCTTTGCATTTTCCCACTGTCCTCTATATTTGTTATAGCGAGTGATAATTTGAGGTCGTCCGCGAATAAAAGGCACTTTGTGTCCTGAACTACGTCGGGTAAATCATTAATCATTAATATGAATTGCAATGGACCGAGATTACTACCTTGACTTACTCCTGACTTCGTAAAATATGGTTCAGAACTAAATCCATTGTATTCCACATACTGTTGTCTATTTCGCATATAACTAGCAAAATATCTAAGGAGATGTGGAGTGAAACCAAAGCCTGCCAGCTTCCTCAGTAGAACATCATTGTCGACCAAGTCGAATGCCTTCTTAAAATCGAAGTAAGCCGCATCAACTTGTAGCCCGCTATCCACTGCTGGCATTACTTCCGCCATGTAGCTGAGGAGGTTGCTGGTGGTGCTCCTATCCGGGCGGAACCCATGCTGGGCATCGGACAATTGCGGACTCACCTGTGCAAGTATGGTCTGGTGGATAGCGGATTACAACACTTTAGCTGGAGTTGATAATACAGCAACAGGTCTGTACTCCTCAACACTCGGTCCTGCTCGACCTTTGGGTACCGGCACCACTCGTGTTTTTTTCCATCTGACTGGAAACACCGCTGTACTTAGGCTTTGGTTATATATATGGAGTAGTGGCTCGGCTAATACAAAGCGACAATCCCTGATAATGTAGGGCGGGATGCCATCTGGTCCCGCTGATCTCTTCGGCTTGAGCTGCCTCAGTGCCCGCTGCACCTCGTTCAGCTGTAGTCTCTCCAGATGTACTCGCGCAGCCCCGTTCCTGTCACCCCCTTCCACTATTGCTGCCTCCACGTTTAAATCAGCAGTTCTTGTACTATAAACCGAGTAAAAATATTCGGCAAACTCCTTTGCACATCGCTCCCCAGTCAGAACTTCTCCGTTTTTCAAAATCGTTTGTGCATTACGTGTGCCTTGTTTTGATTTTATAAAATTCCAGAACGATTTAGGATCTTTTGATAAATTTAGTTCTACCTTACTTTGATGCTGCTCTTGGTTTAATTCAATCAATCTCTTCACTCTAGCCCTACACTGTGAAAAACATTCATAATCCAACCTGGAATTACTCGATTTATATCGTTTATGTAACCGTGCTTTCAACTGTATGTCGCGAATCAATTCAATATTGTACCATTCGGGATAGCTGTATCTCGAACTTGCGCTACTTCGCTTTTTATGGGGAACGCATTCGTCAAAAATTTAATTAACCTTGTCATAAAAATAATTTAAACTCAATTCTAAATCTAGGTCATAAATTGGAGTCCAGTCTATGTCTCTTATCGCAGAGTATAGTAGAGGAAAGTTCGCCTTATTAAAGTTCCAAGCGGTCGGACTAGCATGCGCGGGCGCCGGTGCGGGTGGTGCTGCGGGCGAGGATGGCGGCATTGCGGGCGCGGCGCGCGGGCGCAGGCGCAGCGAGCACTCGAGCGGCGGGTGGTACGCGTCCACGGGCAGCAGCGGCTCGTCCGCCGCCGACACGCACACCTCCACCTCCCCCGTACTCAGCACTACATCTAGAATTCTGTTATTGCAATTACGTACTCCGTTATTCTGAATGAATCCACAATAGGTTAACAAGTATTCATTGTAATTAACTATATTAGTCGAACACGAATACAAATTAAAATCTCCCAGCACTATTATTTGACTATACTTATTACATAGTTGTTCTATTATCCTAAACATCACCAAGTATTCATTGTCCGCACTCTTCGGTGGAATGTACGTTACGCAAATTACTACCTTATGCCTATCACGACAGTATGCCTCGGCGCAAACTAACTCGAACAGATGATTGTCCACGATGACGTCACCCGGTATCGACACTCGACGCAACTCAATTCCGGGTGCGGCCACTAAAAGCGCTCCGCCATGTTTGCGGCCGTCAGATCGATCACATCTTAGTACCAGGTGGGATAAGTTCTGCGTCGTGGATGGAATCGTGGCACCCTGTTTCCGTTATAGCAAATAAATCTGCAGAAGATGATGCAATGCTTGCGTAAAAGGGGTCCAATTTGGTTCGCAATCCTCTTACGTTCTGGTAATAAATTTGTAATGGTTTAATATCTCGTAACTTGTGTGTCTCTCCGAAAAAACCAATCCCACTCACAATATTTTATAGTTACTGCCCAATTTCCATCTTCACTTAATTTTTCATACAAACTTTCTGGAACCGTTATAATGAATGACTCGTAGTTTCTCTCTTGTTTGTGTTTGATACCATCGACTTTTATTTCAGCATTTTCACCGCAGATCTTCTTCACGAATGCTACCATTGATTCCACTGTTGTCCCTTTCTTCACTCTCCAAACATGAAGGGATTTCTTTTGTTCTGTCCCTTCAATTTCTAAAGATTGTTTACAACCTCCTTGTTTTACCTCTTTCCTAGGGTACTTTCTTTTTGTTCTATTTACCGTTTCCCCAACTCCCTGCTGGCTCTTTTGCCGATCTTCAATGCCACCGTCGTCGCTGGGTTGGACTGGAGCAAAGGGAGCACTATGAGGCGGGACCGTCACTGATACATCCGCCAGTTTCGTGGCCTGACTTTTATTTGCCGGCGAACTTTTTGTTACCCTTTGATCGCGTTGTTGTAATACCTTCGCAAATGTTAGTGGAGCTTCTTTTCCGATAGCGGAACTATCCACCGGTACCACACTTTCTTCCATTACTTCTTTCCGCCCAAGATTGTGTATGAGGATTTCAATTTGATCCAGTTTTTTTGTGTTTTCGTCAACTACCGTCATATTTTTTCGGAGGTCTTTCATTTCTATTTCGATCGCATTTAACTGTTCTTGAAGGCGCTTGAAGCTCTTCACCTGTTCATCCTGTTGGGACTTCATCTCCATCCTAAGCTCCTTGAGAACTCGAAGTATTTCCGCGTCATTGCGAACATTCGATGCGTCCACCTTGTTGCGTGAACCCCGGGGCTGAAGGTTGACGAAGCTACTCGGCGTGAAGGTCTCATTCATCGTAGGCATCACAGCTACCTTGATTGGTGTATCCGAATTCCCCACTTTGGGAATGCTACACTTGCACGCTGGGCATATCCACGAATTCTTGTACTCCTCACTTAACTCCCCAAACTGTTCATTGGTGAATCCAAGGCACTTCAAGTGATAAAACTTTTTACACCTCTCCTGCGAGCACTCCATGTAAAGTATATCGTATATTGCCAAATCACAGCCATTACACTTCGTACCCATTAACTTTACGTAAATATTAATTCAACCGAATACACGTCCGTTCGCTAGCGCGCGCGTCCGCTTGATTAATGATATTCATGAATTATAGGTAATTGTTTATTTTTTTACAGGTCCGCTCGCTGTCATCGCGTTCGCATTCATAGCTTGCAAGAACTGGTCAGAGCAGGGATGGGATATTGAAGACAACCCGGTCGCCACCGCCTTCGAGATCTTCTGGATGTTCTTCGAACCCATGCTCTTCTCAGTCACGGGCGCTCAAGTTGTTGTAAGTATCAACATAAACTTGTTTAACTATATGTACCTAAGCATTAATGTACTAAATGAATTTTAATGTATATCTTTAGGGTGAAAGACGAAACATTTAGAAATATTTCACTTGTTTCTAATTGTTTCGTATATACACAAAAGTAGTCGAGGCCAACTTTAATGAAAGCACCGAAGGAACAGAGAAGGGTGGAACTGAGAGATGGAGTCCCATCCCTTTGGGTCCGAAACCGTAATGTAAATGTCACCGTATGATAGTCAAAACCGTTAGTTGATAAGCTGACGCATTATCTGATCAACTATCAACAGATAGTAAACCAGACCGACAGGGTTTAGAATTTACGTTTATTTTGTTCTAACATGTAACCTAACACGAAGACTATTCGACACTATTCGTGGGCTTCGCTGCGCTCGCATGAGCTACCGCACTGTTTGCCCTGGTATTTCGTTTGCAATTCAAGTTTAAACCAGTTTACTATTTAACGGTTTTAACCATTAGTTTATCAACTAACGCGTCTATACTAAGCAGTACGCGACAGTTTTCTATCTGTCGATAGTTGAACAACTGACGAGAAAAAAAACAACTAACGGTTTTGACAATCTTACGGTGACATCAACAAATCCATATAATTTCAGATATCGGAGTTGGAGCCGCATTTGGTGTTGGTCGGCACTGGCATCCTCGTTACCGGCATGATCCTGCGTGCTACATTGACTAGCATCTGCGCAGTCAGGAGTAACCTCAACCTTAAGGAAAAGGTCTTCGTGGGACTGGCGTGGATGGCGAAAGCTACTGTGCAGGTTAATATCTCTAGCTGGTAAATGATATGCAGAAAATACTGAGAACAATAGCTAAAGGAACATGCTAAAAAATACGCTAAGCTAATTTGAATATTTCGATTAATGGATGTCGTCGTGTCGTCATTTGCTCTCAGTTTTGGAACGGTTGTACTTGAGGTTGTTTTTTTTCTATTATAAAACTATAAAACAAAAACGAATAAAAAAAGATTTGTTTACGATACGAATGAGATCTGCGTTATCGACTAACAGGAAAACGGTAGATAATTGACAGTTTTACAGAACAGCCAACTTAACGGCGAAGGGAATTTGAACAAACAACGCCGTAGATGACAAATGAAGTACATCATGTTTTTACGGATATTTCAGTAATCCTGTAATATTTTTGATGGTAATAACGGAATTTAGTTAGGAATAAAATTATCTCTAAATGGTTTTCTTAGTTTGATACCTTTAATTCTTTCGACAATGTTCCTCATCAGTCAAGGACTACACCATAGACTCCACTGTTTAGTATAGGCCTCTTCATGTACTTGACAACTTGGTTCTGTGTAACCCGCGTCCATTATTTTCCTGCTATCCATCCGTGCATTGTCCTCCGACCGTCTGGCAGGTGATGTTATTGTGTCTATACAGGGCGTAACAGTATAGTGTCCTTTATTGTTAAGAGAATTGCTATTCCAACCCTGAATCAGACCTTTCTTTCAATAATTATTTTCATTTCATTCAGGCTGCTTTAGGGCCGGTCGCATTGGACGAAGTTCGCAAAATGGGAGTTGAAGGAGAGACATTAGACATATTGGAGAAGTATGCCAATACTGTTGTTACCGTATGCATCTTGTCGATCGTGATTACGGCGCCGCTCGGAGCCATCGTGATAACCATCGCGGGCCCTCGGCTTCTCACCAAGACCACCAAACCACCAGTCTTGGAAGGTAAACCATATTTAAATCTATTATTAATTACCTTTTCTTTACTTGTATGCCAAAAGAGAGAAGAAGAAGCCCTTTATCCATATGCTACACCAATCAAATATAATGATCCTGGGTCCTTGTCCACCATCCTTGGCCTACCAACCAGCCTTCTACTTCTTTCGATCACCAGTTAGGATGGTCGATCCCATCCTTCAAAAAATCTACTAAAGCGATTAGGCTGTATATTATGACCAGTGTTTGTCACACATAGGCTGCTTATTATAACGAAAAACAACATAGTTCCTATGTGGTACTGGAATGTACTGATTGTTGTTTGTTTTTCGTCAGGCTGGCACCGCTGGCACCGACCGTCCATCCGCGACATCTCCATCATCGACGAGGAGGAGACTGCTGAGCGGGACGCGGAGGGGTTGGACTCGCCCTCCCCCCCGGAGTCGCCTGCCGCCTACAGCACGCCTGCGCCGGCGCCGGCCGCCACGCCCATCACTGTGCAGCCCAATCACCGGTCTTGACTGCCGCTGCCACTGCCTCTGTCACTGCCACCACTCGCAAGGTTGAACCCTGTAGCGACCCTCGCAACATTCCACCTCTTCGCCATTCCAGCTTCAACACTGTTCTACATGTGATGGATCCAGTTAATGATTGTGATGCTGTATTCCATTAAATCGCCGCATTCGGTTTCATATTTATAAGACGACGCATAATGAGTCCGCAACAACTATATGTCAACAATCTCGCGAGATTGACGACTTGCGTATTTGTATCTGGGAGATAGAGAGAGGTCAATCCCGCTACACTGACTGGACTATATGGGCCCAACCAAAAGTTATTATTCTTTCTATGAACTAAAACATCATCAAAATTTCAACTTAAGTACAGAATTTATACGTAAGAAGTTTCTAACCTATTTATAATGATTTTATAGTCTAGGCAATGTTGAAACCAATATTCCCTTGCTGGAGTCTTAGATTAAGTAACCATTACTAACACATACCTACAATGTGATAATCGACGAGTAGATAGAACGTGTAAAGAAATCCTCGTTATTCTTAGGTTTCTACCGTTAATTGTTTTGTTAGAGCTTATGACTATTTATGGTTACCGTCGCGTGTAAGTAGTATATGTATACAGGTAGGTGCCTTTTTATTTTTTAGGGATTGCCTACACCTAAATTGTTACAATCTTCTTATCAGTATTTTATATGTGGAATTTAAATGTTTACTGACATTCCTATTTACCATAAATCACAAACAAAGTAAAAATTTAGTTAGGTAAGGTACTAAAGCTCTTGTACTTAGATCGTACGTATCCGTACGAACACAAATTAATTTATAATAAAAATATTTAAAGTTAAAGTAGTATTAGAAAAGTTAATTTTGAGATATAGGTTGAGATTGAAATGTTTTGTCATACTATTAGATATCATTTTGTACATAGTTCATCATTATGCATGAAGTGTATTTTATAATGTTGTATTATAGGTACACGTTCCTTAATTTAGGATATCCGTCCCATTTTTCATAGATCCTAAACTTTTACGTCAGTTTATATCACTTATCTTAATAAGGATGATATTTATGAATAAAAAGCTATGTACGATGTACGAGTACATACGTAAGAACAATAGTTAAAGTGTGTTATCCTTAAACCATATTTTGTTTTATTTTATTTATGAACAGTATATTCAACATTTAAAAAAAAAACCGGTCAAGTGCGAGTCTAAATTGCGCACGAAGGGTTCCGTACCACCGTTCAATGGATGCGATGGTTTGGAGTGAATAGTTTGGAGTTTACACAGCAAAATATTGTTTACAAAGTTATTGGTGCGGTTACTTTCACACTCCATGTACGTAACCAGGTGCATCCATAAGTTTGTATGTGGTATTGAAAGAATTGTTGTATGGGAGCCCCCTTAAATATTTCTTTTATCCTGTTTTTTAGTATTTGTTGTTATAGCGGCAACATAAATACATAATCTGTGAAAATTTCAACTCTCTAGCTAGCTAGGTTCTTGAGACGGACGGACGGACGGACGGACGGACAGCGGAGTCTTAGTAATAGGGTCCCGTTTGGAACCCTTCGGGTACGGAACCCTAAAAATCAACTAAATTAAATCATGTGGGATTGAAGAATGTTGTTTATCATTTTACTCCAGAAACCCCAAAAAGATGCGCAGCAGGAACTAATGCGCTCTCATCCAATCCAACTAATATTATAAATGTGAAAAAGCGATGTTTGGATGTTTGTATGTATGTGCCTCAATCACGTTAAAACGGCTAAACGAATTTGAATTAAATTTAGCACAGAGATAGTTTATGAGCTAGTTTAACATGTAGAATACTTTTTATCCAACTGCACCAGAAGGAGGGTAACGTTATCTATCTTGGTAAATGATACTTCCTAGGAACACGGAGATGAAATTTCAGGCATAGCTAGTTAGTTAAGGCTAGTATTTAATCGGACAGCAAAAATACTGATTTTTCACAAAAAAAAAGGATTATTAAAAATACGTTTTATGTTTGAAGTATTTTTGTTGTTCTTACATGTTCAACCTAATACAAGGGATAAAGGGGGCATCGCTTCGCTCACCCCCTTTACCCTTCACCGAAGCTACCACAGTATTTTGCTGTGCAAATGAGTATTATTGATGTGCAGTTTAATCACATCTCAACACGCTTCATTTGCATGTCAGCTCGCCTCAACTCATGGTGGTAAATATTTCGAGACACAGTATTATTATTGCCTTAACTGAAAATTGTTATGATATCGAAATAAATATAAATGTTGTTTTTTCAGTTTGTTTAAAGCATTTATTGTTATTCGAAATTAACATCAATATGTCAGCTATTTTCGACTATTATATAACGGAAACAATTATTTTATGTAGACGTTAAAGCTAATTAACCTAGGACATGGGTATAGTAAACAGACAACTAATAGTTGTAAATAATTCTAAGCACCAGACTTAAAGAAAACGAACATGTTAAGGAAATATCTATCTTTTGTAGTAACAGCCATATCCGTGGTAAAACCAATAATGCAGCTAACATATGTGTTCTTTTGCCAGTTAGTTTAGAACACATGCAAGAATGACGCAGGTAACATTATTTTAAGTTACAATACTATAAAGAATGATACAGTAACAAGTAGAATTTTGTGACCCCGTAACTTACTGTCATGGTACCTAACAAATTTTGTCCCATTGTAACTATTTACTTTGTACCTTTTTGTAGTACAATTACGACTATAGATTGATTGTTTCACATAAAGCCAGAACAATGGATCAACAACTTCTTACTATTGAAAAAGTTATCTATTAAGCAACCAGATATATATTTTTTCTAATAATAGTTTGATTTCACAGCTAATAAATCAGGATTTCATAGTGATTTTATACCTTTGTTACAAAACTAATTAAGGCCCTAAGGACCGACTTACCTGACAACATAATCTACGTGTACCACCGCTAAAAACTAATGAAAATGCAGGTTTCAACTAAATACTTCAGGAAATGAATCCTACATAAGTTAGTTTTGGGTTCAAGTTAATTATACTGAAAGTAAAGTATCGAATTATCGTCATTTAATAAACCTTGAAAACTTTTTGAGGCTTTGAGGCTATGAAGGCTCCATAGCGTCTCGTGGTCGTATTTGATTGCGCTCTCTCACATAAACATAGGCGTATGCAAAAGTCGTCGAATGTATAGGACGTACTTAAAAACATTGTAAATGCCATTATTCTTAGTTAGACTTAAGTTTAAATACCATACCCAGAGTCTTTAATGCATAAGCAAATATTTTTTTTAATCGGATTAATATTTTATAAAATTTCTCTGAGTACGGCGGTTATTATACAAGAATGTTTGATAGAAATTGGGCAAAATTAATGCAGTTATTTTAACCATCGGGATAAGATAGGATGAGATAACAAACAGAAATAACGAATTCACCTACATCGTTGGAAAGGTTATAGGCGAGACTATTATTGGTTACTCTGACAAATAGTACAAAATATAAAAAATACAGCCAAAATAAAACAGTATTTTTCATTAAAAAAATGAATATTTAGAAATGGTTTAAAGTACTATGCTTCTACAAAAGATATTGATGAGCGCGCGCGCTGAATGACTTTACAAAACCTATTGCATGAAAACTCCTACGAGTAAATAAATATAGTAAATGTACCAAAAAATATTTAGTTCTTCGGCAATTAGCATGTATCGAGTACAGTTTTCTTTAAAACTGTAAAAAACCGCGCTTCGGGACACTTTCAGGGGCGCGGGGGGTTGATGCTCACCCCGGAGGGGAGGGGAGCACTTAAATTTTACTTTGCTCTAGCGTGTACATATATCGATAGATAAACGAACTGCATTTTTTTGCCCATTGTTCCATATCTATAGGTAGAATTCTTGGACTATAAGTGACGGGAGGGGGTGGGGTTATAGACTGCTTGCGTGCCACGGTCAGCTAGAGCTGACATTTGCCCGTTATAGGTTTTGAATTTTATTACCATGACATGAGGTTCAAAATTGCGATGCCTCATAACGGGATTCGGAAAAGGGGCGGTTAGGGGTGATTTTGCAATCCATAAATAAAAAGATAGATAGCTTTGACATGTCACAGAAACACATTCCTCAGATAAAGAGACTAATAAGCGCTATCTGAGGATTGAAAAACCGGCCATTTGTCAACGAACTATGGAATTAACATGCTTATTGCGATTAAAATAAAGCTTCAAGCTGCGTTAAAACAAAACTATATATGTCAACTTATTATTATGTTAATTTAAACATGGGACACCAGCCAGTATCATAGCTAGAGGTTTTTAAGACGCACGTTTGTGATAAGGCAAACTATTGAATTTGCCTGCACATTGTGAAATTTAACGTAACCAGACAACATGCAACAATTAATCAGAATGATAAAATAATCTGAACTGAGATTATCTTCAGTCTAGTTCGCAAATTTATTGTGACTGGGGCGATTGTTCCATCCCCAGACAGTCAGATGAATTTATTTAACATTTCACAGGTACAAATTCTGTCAAATTCCTCAGATAAATTGAGGATTGAAAAATTACACAATAACAGGATGTCACTTTGACATTAGCACTATCACATGGAGGCCATAAAGCCTCTACTTAGCCTTAGCATTAGTGAGGGGGACGCGATGCAAAGCTCGCTCTTCTAAACTGATAGGCCTTGATAGAAAGGGCGATGACGTGCGTGCAGAGGTTCCGTTGTTCTGATCTCCTGGCTTCTCCAAACCTGTTACATTAAACGCGATTATTAACAGCACACACCTACATTGTCCTAGGCAAGGTGCATGCATGCAGTGCATGGTAATGAAATATATTAATTAGAAAGTAGCGTTATATTATGCAGCTTCTTATATCCCTGAAAGCACCGTCGCTGGGCTAGTTTGTGATTTAATGACATCAAATAAAAATAAATGTCACATTAACAGAATTTAAAGAAACTCTATTCGCGTTAGTCAACTTTTTGGACACAATCATATTAAAATAAGGTCCCTAACAGCTCACAGTGGCAACATCATGGCTGTTACGTCATGCGTCATAACGGCTGCGATAGAACAGTGAGAAACTTGTTTGTTTTTTATGTATTCTACAAAACCACTGATTATTTCCTAATTACAAACAGGTTTTAAGATATTTTGATTATCTATTATTTGACGCAAGAACCAACTCAATAACATTTTTAGATAATGAGAAATAGCAAGTTTTAGGTGAAAAACATCTATACAGGGTACTTGGTTATTCGATACATATATTATGTGAGTGTGAGTGGTTGAATTAGAGTCCATTTCCAGCAAATTTAATACTACAATACCCTACCTAAAAACGAATAGGCGTGGGTCTTGAACTATTTTTATTTTTGCCAAAATTTGGCATAAAGTTATAAATTACGAAAACACTTAATTACTTGCATAATTACTACTTTAACCTACTCCTTTAACCCCTCTTAATATTTTTAAAAATAACCAATTATGTTTTCAAACTTACAAATTGAAGGAAAGAGATGTCTTCTTAACATATATTTTTGTGGAGTTGGAAAATGTCTCATTTAGAGGGATGGCGCTTTAAAGATGGGTATTTTATATTACCAGTCTTAACGCCTTTTTAGGCAGAGGGAAATATATTCCCATCAAATATTCAACTTTACGTCGTAATGTCCAAAGCCAATGAAAAATGGTGTATGCTTATGACCGGTAAGTGGTTACGGTGTAAGTTCATAGCCGAAAGCAACTGCCGGCAGCGAGCTTAAATAAGCTTCCCTACGAGATATTAGCTTAGAGATGCAGCCATTTCACATGTGATACAAACATCGAATCGGAAGGTAAATTAATATATACTTGTTACAATCTGTCGTCGTGAACAACCTGTAAAACAAATAACATGTTATCTGGCGATACAAAGGAGTTCATATGGAATTATACATCATCTTTAGGAGTAGACTTACGCTAGACTCCTTAAACTGCTATACAAACGATTATTAGATTATTGTCATTTTCCTCACCAAGTTTTTTCCGGATCAGATAGTAGAGCTTCGGCTTCATGACCAGGATGATGAAAATGGAGACGCCCTGCAGCTCGTTGAGGATATCAATCGTGTTCCAGAGCCACGGCGGGTTCTCCACTATGGTGGACAGTATCTCCCATACCCACCCCGCGCCCATGACCACCCACAGTTTTATTGTCAAGGTGTATCTGAAAAATAAACCGAGACTCATGTGGGTCTGACCTTTTTGTACCGTGCGTCATGTGAATTATCTAAATAAACAGGGTGAAAAAAATTGGTTAGCTGAATAGTTTAGCTAAACAACTTTTTTTAACTAACAACAAGTATAGTTAACTAAACTAAAGTCGGGTCAAGATAATAGGTGCACTGACAGCTTCTCTGTCACTGATTATAAGGTTGAATTTAGTTTGGCCCAGTGCACCTATTATCGTGACCCACTTTAAACTTAATCTTCGTAAGCGAAATCAACTTAGCATTGACTTCTGTTTTTTTTAGTAAAACCTGTTTTTGTTACTAACAAGCCAAAGCATTAGCAACTTTTTTCTAAATTGTTCACTTCATTATTAGTTTTTATTTTACCTACGAATAACTAACATAGGTTAGCTTTTTCTTACAGTAATGGTAAAACATGGTTTTGTTAGTACTTACGAAATGATAATAATACACACTGATTAGCAATAAATACCTTATGTTTATAAGGTCGGTACCATAATTTAGTTAACTACTATTTGGGTAAAGCTAGATAAGGTAATGCTTAACCATGGAAGTAAAAAGCAGCAGCCGTACGACGATAGTACCTAAATTATAAGTGATAGGTATGGAAGGTACCTATTTTCCATGGGCTGATTGAACAAATGGTGCGAATATTTTCCCTAGAAAAGACGAGCGCCATCTATAGGAATTATAACTATGTACCTACATCAAAGAGGCCCTACCGGCGAACCGCAGGTAGATTTTGATTTTTTTGGTAGACTTGGTGCCTTTTGACATGCATACCATTACGGCAATTTGCGAATGGTAGATAGCACTGCGGCATTCTTAATTTCCTATCATATTGTGAAAAACCTTTTTTAGGGCTATGGATGGAACGAAGCTGTGGAAAAACAAATCCGTTACCTACTATAGGTAACTATTTTAGTTTGCTAAATGTTTGCTGTTTTAACCAAAGTTTAGCCATCTGTTAGTAATGTTTAGCAATATGTAATTAAATTTTAGCTAAAGTTTGGTTTGATTAGATAACTTCTTAGCTACAGCAGTTAATATTTAGCACATAATAACAAACAAACAGCAACTTTTTTCCAAAGTTTTGGTGTTTGTTCGTAACTAGGTTCAACTAAGGGGAAAATTGTTTTCGGTGACAGTTTCTCATCAGAGTCAGTCAGTCTTTATGTGAAGCGCAAGCCAGTTGGTTGCCTTACCTACAATAAATTAAACGTGACTATGCTGTTGGCGACTCTTGATAGCTGATGATCATTCTGTCGAAGACTATTTGGATTCTTCGGGTTTTGCCAAGTATAAAGAGAATCTTAAAGGTAAGTTTCATTTAAACAGACTTACTTACCTACCCGCTCGATCAATTTTCATTTTGGTGTATCTAAAATGGTTCCGTAGCGTTCGAACATCAACCGAACAATTTAGTTTTTCAGCTCTGAAATCGTGATTTCTTACTTAGGTACCTACAGCTTATCGTTTCACATTCAAAAAGTGTCGGTGTCATGACTGAAGAATTATTTTCACAAAATCTTTGCTTTTTCTAATTAGAATCAAGGTTCCTATTTCAAGTTCGCTTCGGTCGCTCGGTCAATTAGCATTTTTCCATTTAAAACACTAAGTAATATCATGAACTTTGATTTATAATGCAATAGGTTATACTCCAGGTGTATAATCTCGGTAATTAACTAAATATACTAAAGTACTTAAATGCCTTCTTTCAGGAACTACCAAAAGCTGAGAATATACAGGGTATTTCCTTTACAAACTTATTGAATCATGTGGAATTTGCTTCAGTGGAATCATCATCGGGTACAAAAAAGACAATGCTTCAAGCCCAAAGACATCACGACGTGCGAACAACACTCAATGAGATAAAACTGAACTGGGTGGTGAAGAAATTAGCCTTTTAATAATACGACTTATGTTAAACTTATCATATGACGTGAAATTTGATGTTAATGTGTTTATATAATATTTCCTTTGTTTGATTACAGTCCCTTCCGTTGAAAACAACTAAACGTCTTGTAAAAAGTAGTCACATCCTCGTAGACTTCCTCGTGGGGGAGTTTACTGCGTGAATTTCATCAGGCTACTTCTTACAAGATGTTTAGTTGTTTTTATCAAAACAGCTTTAGGTACCTCACACTGAACAGTTTAGCTATCACTTACCAAACAGTTGAGTAAACTACCCATACGGTTTAGCTGCATTTTGTCAAACAGTTAACCCGTCAAACGTCCTATGCGCTACATAAGCGCATAACTTTTTTGGGCGGCTAGCGTCCTGTGCGCTGCATAAGCGCATAGAAAGTATTGCAAACTTCGACGTTTTATGAATATTCACCAAGTTTCAGAACGTTCCCGGAAGTAGTCTTAGATTATGAGTAGTTTAGTTGGCAACCGTGTGATATGATTGGAACTGTCATTGAGACAGCCAAATCAGATTAAAATAAATAAAATACCAAGCCTTGTCGCCATTTTGGGCAGGCGACCGGCCGCAGACTTACATTTTATGTTTGTCAATATTTATTTATTGTGAAGTAATTACTGTGTTTTGTAATAAAATAATACATCTTATCGCTAAAGAAATTAATAGTGGTGATGTGAAATATGGAAAATAGTGTAAGTTTTGTGTTTGGCCCGTAACAACGAAATATAATTAGAGGTGTCGGTGTCAAATAATGGATTCTGCAAACAATTGATGAAAAGCCTTATCAACTTTATTATCACATGTGAGTACTATAGATCACATGATAGGTAATTTCATAAACTTTATTATGGTACATAACATGTTAGGAAACTGATAAAATAACCTAACAAACTTATCAAATTCCTAACGCAAGTCGATTGAAAGTTTATTTTCGCCAGAACCTTGGACGTGTTAGGGTCCACGAGATTCGCTGTACAGGGACATTCCAGAGGTTAAGCTATCTCTTACAAAACAGTTGAGTTAACTACCCATACGGTTTAGCTACATTTTGTCAAAGTGCTTAGCTATCTCTTGACAAACAGTCGAGTTGATTACCCATAATGGTTTAGCTACATTTAGCCAAAAAAAATTGCTCAATTGCCAATCATATCCATATTGTTTGGCTTCTTTTACCAACCAGTTTAGCTAAATCTTACCAAACAGTTAAGTTGATTCTCCACGTATTTTGGTTACATCTTACTAAATAAACTTTTTAGTATAGAACTACTGAAAAGTTAGGTTGTTTTTAGCTTTATGGTTTGACTGCCGATAAACAAACAGTTTAAACCAAGTAACTAAATTTTATTACTAAGTTTTGCTAGCCAGATGTTTGGCAGTTACCACAGCAACTAAACCCTTTCGTTTTTTTTACACTGCTGGGCAAAGGCCTCCCCCTCTTTCGTCCACACTTCCCTGGTCTGTGCCACCTCCGGCCACCCCGGCAAAAACTTGTCGAGGTCGTCCCGCCATCTCCGTTTAGGCCTGCCTCTACGCCGGTATCCGTCCTGTGGCACCCAGTTAGTGGCAATTTTCGCCCATCTATCTGGGTGCATGCGACTTACGTGGCCGGCCCAGTTCCACTTTAGCTTAGCGGTCTGTGCACCCACATCAGCGATGCCAGTTAAGGAGCGCAGTGTGGTGTTCCTTATGCGGTCCGTCCTACGAACACTTAGGATGCTGCGCTCCATTGCTCGCTGGCAAACCTTGAGTTTCGTTATTATATACTCGAAATTCGGTAAATAGGAACCAAACAGTTTTTTCAGGGTGTAACAAAAAGGTTAATCAAATCAAAGGTTTTTATCAGAGCAGTACTTAATTTTTCTAAATATGAAATTTCAGTAATCGCTTGGCTGCAAGCAAGGCCGAAAACGTAAGAAATTGTAAGTTACCTAGCATGGTCCGCTCTGAACCGCCTCTTGGCCTTGTCGCCAGCCGAGCCAGCCTGCAGCCGGTGCATCTCAGACTTCACACGGTGACAATGGCGAGCGGTCAGGACCCACAGCACGAAGTTGACACAAATGATAAGGCCCATCGGCATCACGAAGAAGATGTAGTGCGGCCAGTCGTTAACCGTGTTCTGAACTGAAGAGGAGATAACTTATGAGTGGTTTGTACTAGCATCCGTTTATATTCTTCGTGTTCTTCTTCTTTTTATTAATGGCGTGCTAAACTCTCAGGTTAATTTTGCCAGTTTCGAGTGTATTTGAAAGATCACAATTCGGTCAGGTTCTGTGTCAAGGACCTGGAGTTTACGTCTTGAGAATGAATTGTTGCTCCATATCACTACCCAGGAGTACGTATAAGGATGTAGGATCAAGGTATTTCATTTAACGCAAGTGCATTGAACAACATATTGAGCCAGTATTGAACTAATAAGTGCAAGACACCTCATATCTGCGCAGAATAGTCAACTCACTTTGACCAAACCAGCAGATGTTCTTGCCAATATCCGCGTCTAGGTACTTTGAGACGGGGTACTTGTCTAGAAGCAGAGTGGTGCTAGTTAGCAGCACAGCCATTCCCCACGCATACAGTGAGTACCATGCAAAGCGGCGACGCCCCGTTTCTGCCTTGCGAAGGGGATGTATGGTGCGGACGCTCCTGGAACCAGAAACTCAGATGTGATGATGACGGACACATTTATGGTGTCGCTTACGAGTTCTTAAGGGACAGTGACTTAAATGTACTTGTATTTTATAGGTTAAATTAATCTGAAACGTAAGCTCACCCGTCAGTAACTCATTGGGCCTGATAGATTCTCAGCACATTCCTACCCTATTACTTTTTGGGATGTCAAGAAAGCCTATCTCTACTCTTTTGTATTATGTGTATTTGTTAGAAATTTCGTATGAGAAAAGGTGTCACCCAGTATCATGTTAGAGTATCAGGCTAAAAAATTTAAACAAACTTAATGTCACCTAATTCATGCGCGTGCAAATTTCATTAAGCTATCATTCCATTAGCCAGTCGCCAACTGCCTCATTGACTTGTCATAAACTTGTAACTTAGTGGTAGTTCGTTATATTATTATGTCTCTGTCAATTGGCTTTTACTGCTTCTTGGCTCAAATTAAAACACATTTGCAATGGCATCGACAGAATAAACCACTTTCACGCATTTCACTCGTAGGCCACCCAAAGCCTCTATCGACCAATCAAACAGATTACACTAATCGCATAATCATGTAATGTGGGACCAATCACTGGATAAGGTAAACGTACCTGCTTATAATCCTAGCTTCATTCTGATTGCATACAAACATCAGGAAACAAAGGGGCGGGCGATTGTATGTATTTACACACAGGCATATGTACGTAAATTATGAAGCTCTAAAATGAGTGCCAGAGTGAGTCTTGTCTTGTGTTTGCAAAATTCTGAATATTTGAAAATAATCATCTTCATCACTCTCTTAGCTCGAAATATTGCCAAATGTAAAGTTTAATGCCACTTAAAAATAATAAACTAAGCACTAGTTACAAGTTTGCTCTGTTATTGTAAGGTATAGCCAAAGTAAAAGCAATCTTGTAATAGTATGACTATACTAAGTACATTGTATATGTTCGCGTGTCCAGCAAAGGGAACAGGCCCTTAGAGTCAGACATTTTATTTGGTGACATGTTGTATGATACCTATGTTGTTAGTGCCCCACCCGCATTATACTCGTACGTACAGTAATAACGATATACATGTTGGTGTCACTATAAGTCAGCCTTCATTAGCTTCCAAATTCCAATTTAGAAGTGACTTTAAAAAAACGAGTGACATTAAAAGCACTATTGTGTTAGACTAATTATGCGAGTGTTCTAGAGATACTCTTAATAAATAACATTTGCTTATAAATTCGGTCAGCCGGTCTATTTACATTTGGTACTAGTGTATATGTAAAAGAAATGTGATTGGAAACACGAGGACACCTTTTTAATTAAATCTAGGTCACACACACATGACCCCTGATATCTATAGACCCATTAGGGAAACCAAATACTTACATGTGATTGTTTTGTTGATTACATTACATGTAAGTGATTGGCTCGGAGAAGTATGATGATACAGTGGAACCTCTATAACTCAATTTTCAAGGAATATGCTTAAAAAATGAGTCAATGAGTAAGTATTCAGTTTAGCGAGTATTTCGAGATACAAAATAATATAAGATTAAGATTTTCACTTATAGAGACACAATTTATTTTGAGTTGTAAAGTAATTTTGAAATTAAAATCCAGATTATTGAGTTTAGTAAAGACTTTATTTACCGAATTAATCAATAAAAAATACAGCTTATAAATCTCTAATATAATTTGCTTATCTATACATATAACCTCCAGCGACAAAATGTAAATGTCCTTTCTATAAAATTAAATTCGTAAGACAAACTGACTGGTAAAAAAACAAATTTCATTTGAAAGTCAAAACAACAGGATAGCAGATGTGCTTACCTAGAGAGTATTGATTAGGTTTATATTCATTATGCTTTCTAGTTTAACACATCTGCGTAAAAAGCCAGACATTGGTAAATACAAAGGACAATAGAGACAATAAAAGAGAGATAGAACAAAGAATTCCGGGAATCCTGTTGGGCAGCTAATGATGGGCGATATATAAGCTGTCATTATTCAATGATGATACACTTTGGCCAGAAGATGTATTTTTTAGGAGATACTTTATGTTTAAACCACGGTTGAATAATGATACCAAGCCATCTAATACAATATCATCTTAAAAATGGACAGCAAAATAATGGATACTTGTCAGCTAGTCAGCTTTAATCGTCAGAATATAAAAAGATCCACTCAGGACATACAAAGACTATGCAAAACTGCAGATATATTAGCCCTTCAAGAAACTTGGCTTTTACCCCATGATATTCCTCTTTTGGGGGATATTGACAAGGACTTCAGTTATACAGGGAAATCAGCAGTTGACACATCGAAGGGTATTTTAAAAGGACGTCCGTTCGGTGGTGTAGCATTATTGTGGAGAAAGAGCCTGTTTCAATATGTGTCAGTGGTTGAATGTGACAATCAGAGAATCACAGCTATCAAGATACAACAATGTAATCGCCCTATACTGGTTGTTTGTGTGTACACGCCTACAGACTGCTCTGAGAATTCGACGGAGTTCACTAACTGTTTCAGTGCTATCAGTGCTATGGTGGAAAGTTCCAATATAGAATCTGTTTATATACTTGGTGATTTTAACACACATCCTAACGAACCTTTCTACCACGAACTTACTAGTTTTTGCTCGGAACAGGAATGGTGTTGTGTAGATTCGGAATTACTTAAGTCAGATACCTACACTTATGTAAGTAAATCGCACCCCGACTGCAGAAGGTGGCTAGACCACGTTGTTGTAACGGATTCAGCCCGACAGACAATCTCTGAGTCATCAGTTATAGAGGATGTGTACTGGTCAGATCATTTTCCCTTATCAATAAAATGTAATTTGAACTTAGTTAGTCCTAAGATACATAATAAGGATAAAATAATACCAAATAAAGTAAAATGGGGGGTAAGGACACTGGAACAAATTAGTAAGTACAGTAAATATTGTAACAACAAACTTCGTTTGATAGATTTTCCAGTACAGTTTCAAAATTGTTGTAATAAACAGTGTGATAAACTAGATCATAGATCTATCATAGACGGTCTTTACAGCAGTATTATAGATTCTATAAGGGAGGCATCAATAATTAGTTATGTAACTTCCAAAAATCATAAAAAATAAATTACAGGGTGGAATAAACATGTCAGTACTGATCATGGGATGGCCCGCGAAAAATTTCAGTTGTGGATTTTACATGGAAGACCTAGACAGGGGGAAGTTTTTGATGATATGAACCTAAGCCGTAAATTATTCAGATCTAAGCTTAAATGGTGTCAGAACAACCAGGAACAAATTAAAATGGATATACTGGCCGAGCACCATTCTAAAAAGAATTTTTGTGATTTTTGGAAGAAGACAAATAAGTTAACTCCTAAACCTACACAACCAGTAAGTGTTGATGGGGTCAGTGACCCCAAACAGATTGCTGACTTGTTTATGAGTCATTTTGTGTTAAATCTCAGCTGCAGCCGGTGCAGACTGTGCTGGATGCTAGGGACCATCATGTTCCGGAAATAACCACAACATTCAAAGCCAAAGAAATAGCTATGAGCATTCGTAAAATGGTCAGAGGAAAATCGCCGGGACATGATGGTCTAAGCATCGAGCACCTGCAATGTGCTGGGGTTCATCTACCTAGGGTTCTTGCTATGTTATTTAATTTATGCGTAGTTCATTCATACCTTCCACAGAATCTCATGAGAACAATAGTTGTCCCTATTATAAAAAATAAAACAGGTGATATTTCGAGCAAGCAAAATTATAGACCAATTTCTTTAGCAACTGTTATAGCAAAGGTTTTTGATAGTGTGCTTAATTCTCAGTTTCAAAAGTATCTTCATCTAAATGACGCTCAGTTCGGGTTTCGACCAGGACTGTCTACTGAAAGTGCGATTCTGAGTCTTAAGCACACTGTCAGATACTACACGGATAGGAAAACACCTGTTTATGCATGCTTCTTGGATTTATCAAAAGCTTTTGATCTCGTGTCTTATGAGGTTCTGTGGAAGAAAGTGAATGAAACTGGACTACCTTGTGAACTTACCAGTATTTTTAAATACTGGTATGCAAACCAGACGAATTGTGTTAGGTGGGCCAACAAGATTTCGGACACATATAGGTTGGAGTGCGGGGTGAGACAGGGGGGGTTGACCTCGCCGTCGCTCTTCAACTTATATGTGAATGATCTGATCGAGGAGCTCAGCAATGCGGGTGTCGGCTGCTCCATTAACGGGAAATTGGTAAACAACATCAGCTACGCAGACGACATGTGCTTGTTGAGCCCTTCGATCAGTGGTTTAAGGAGGCTGGTGTCTATGTCACACATAGACCTATGTGGAAGCTCACGGTTTGCGCTATAATCCAACTAAAAGCGAAATTATGTTATTTAAAGCAGGTAATAAGGCTCCAACTCATGTACCGCCTATTTTTTTGAGTGGATCTCAATTGAGACAAGTTAGTGTATTTAAATATCTTGGTCATCTGGTAACCGAGGAGTTATCAGATGATCAAGATATGGAGAGGGAGCGAAGGGGGTTAGCGATTCGCTGCAATATGCTGGCCCGCAGATTTGCGCGGTGTGGTAGGGCTGTCAAGGTGACTTATTCAAGGTATATTGTCAGTCCTTCTACATGTGTGCTTTGTGGGTCAGATACAAGCAGAAGTCGTTCGACGCCCTTCGAGTCCAATATAATAATGGTTTCAGGATGCTGTTGGGGCTGCCGCGTTATTGCAGTGCATCGGGGATGTTTGCTGAAGAGCGTACGGCAGATTTTTACGCTATACTTCGAGCACGAACGGCATCCCTGATGTACCGTATGCGGGGTTGCGCCAACTCCATCCTGGACATCATTGAGGAAAGGATAGACTGTCCGATCAGGTGTCACTGGGTAAACATTCACATGACATATAATAAAAAAATGTAAAGCCCAGTACACCGGGGTTGGATAGTCTATCCTATCCATGCTTTTGTTAATTTATTTAATTTAATTTATTAAGTTAGTGTAGTTAAAACAATGTATGGATCGCTAGTAGTCCGAAATAAAAATATTTGAATTGAATTGAATTGATACGCAAAGTTGACATCATCGTTAACTAATTCCGACTTACAAAGTCAATATTTTGAACTTCGAGTTATAGAGTATACATTTGTATTAAATGAATGTCTTAGGGAAATATTGTTTTGATCGAGTTACAAATTCAAAATTATTGGAGTCATCGCGTATTAAGGGCTTCAATGGAAGGGAATGGCTATTTTTTTCATCTTACTGAGGATTCAAACTTATCCAGGTTCCACTGTTAATACAGTGGAACCTGGATAAGTTGGAATCCTATGAGTATTATGAGTATATTCTAATGCTATGCACAATCATCATCTTGTAGGATGCGTTGTGGGCTGAGTCGCTGGACAACAAGATAAATTTCACATACGAGGCGACTATCGACTGAATTTGGGGATATGTTTACTGCGATTACGTTTTTGTTGTTGATTCTAGTCTGATTCAGCATTTCATCATCACAAAACTACTTCATACATACTTCGTACAGTTTGATATACAATATATACATTAACTGATGACAGCCATATTCAAAGTGGTTTTTGTAATTTGTATACGCCTATCATCGAGCTTTTACCAGTGCTCATAAATCTTTTGAATTAAATGAAAATACATAAAAATTAGAGTCAAATGCCAAGTGTAGAAAGGTCCTTCCATCTATAACGGTCTCAACAAAGACTAATCAACAAAGCAAATAAGTTTGTTTGTAGAGGAGATACCTCCAAGGTGCCTTCAAGCCTAGACAAGCGCAAGTAAACGTTTGTTAGTTGCTAAGTATATCCGGTAAGTTATTTATGATTGTTTTGGATAAGAGTCATAAGCTGTCAACTTCTCAACTCTGCAAATGGAGAAACATAACAAATAGGAGTATTACGAGAACATGTGGGGCTCAGAATCATCGATCAGTAATAAGTACATATGAATCAGAGCGCTGCGGTCTGGAAAACAATTAAATATCTCATGAACGTTATATTCACATTATACACTGACGAGCAATTAAAAAGTTCCAGTGAGATAGCACCAAATTACTCCTAAATGGGAATGGTTAGCTTAATGACGCCGTCTGCAATATTGAAGTACATTTAACAGCGCATCAGAATATTACCAAGTAAAAACGTCAATATTGTGTTCAAATTTTAAATTAAATGTTTAAAAAAATTGGATGGGTGTTTGTCGCCATTTTGTGGGTGGAACTTTTTCATTGCTCGTCAGTGTATATCAATATTTTTGGCAAAAATTTAGTTCGTAATTTCTTGTACAATATTT
Organism: Argyresthia goedartella; assembly: GCA_949825045.1. Lineage (NCBI taxonomy): Eukaryota > Metazoa > Arthropoda > Insecta > Lepidoptera > Argyresthiidae > Argyresthia > Argyresthia goedartella. The sequence goes on along the minus strand of OX463808.1, from coordinate 14,855,402 downwards.
AATAATGTACAAAAGCGAGCTATTATCTAATAAGATACTTCTAGCCCAATACGGAAAATGTTACTTATATTCCACCATGTTCCTATATACCTAAACTCTTTATCCCGCCCGCCTTGACGCCCCGCCCCCCAACCGACTTGATTGAACTAAGTGGAATTGATTGACATTTAAGAATAGACACGAGTTGACAAGACTAATCCAAAACTTTGAAGAGGAATAGCGTTTTTAAAACATTTTCAACTAGTATTTATTGAAAATGGCAACAAATATAATGACCTCCAAAATATTTTTTTCCTACCCAAAATGGCTAAACGTCCACCAAAAGTTGCAGAAAAAATCAGGGCAAAATACTGCGGTAGCTTAGGTGAAGGGTAAGGTTGTTCGTGTTAGGTTGATCATGTAAGAAAAACAAAAAATACTTAAAAACATAAACAGAAGTTTGGTGATCATTTATCCAAACACAATTTGGTGGACATGCATCCATTTTGGCAGTCATTCCGAATTTATTGGTAGTAAATTTTCGAATTTTTGGTAATCGTTTAAACACAAGCCATTGAAAATTGTTGGGTTCTCTCATGTAGTGGTAGTTGACAATGGCCTAAAATGGATTTGGACTAAATTATTGACCCGATACCAAATTGAATACAAATCTGAGTTATTCCAGATTCAAACCCAACCTCTCCCCAATAGAGTCCAAAAGTCAATATCATGGATATGTTTGTTCAAACCCAACAATTCCAGTTCAGTCCCTGCGCCTGCCCGAAGATTTCAGAGAACCGATCGCTAATTTAAAAAGAAATAGGGCAGATTATGTAAACAAAATAATAAAAGAGCTTGAGAATGGCGAAGAAATATTATAAACGAATGTTAACAATATTTATGGGTGTATTTATTGTTTAAAGATTAAAAACGTCTTGGAAACATGTAATCGGAATAAAAGTAATGCTTCAAGTATCATTTCACATTCGAAAATAATGGTAGGTCAGCTCAATATACCACATTAAATAATACTTTTAGTAACCTAATGTAATACTTTATTACCCATTGTTTGCTATGACATTGGTTGGTATAACCCATTGTCGTCGAGGATCATTGAGTTGTATAGAACTTAGGAAATAAATACATATCTGATTTAGTTACTATCACTTATTCATCATCAATGTTGCGTAATTTAAGAAATTAATGTTGAACTAATCCATATATATATTGAATAAATTATAAATGAATTATGGAGTATTAATTTTTTGTCTTTATGTATGAAATGTCTAATTATGTTTGATTTTGCAGTCTCACGTAAGCTTGCACATAACGCAAGAAAATATCCGAGATTCATAAAATATTTTGTTACGTGACGTTTGATGTGCCGTCAACTGTTTAATGTAAGTCACAGAGAATCCTAATATGGCAAAAGACCACTAGTGAATCAAAATGTTTATATTAACGACCGTTCAATAAAACGGTATTGAACAGTACATTGCGAATATGTCCACTCCATTTCCATGTCTACGATGATCGATAATGATAAATTGACAAGAAGAGGTACTTACGAGTGTTTGCTTCTAATTCATTTACTAAATGGACACTTCATTATGAAAATATTGCCTCATTCTACGATAGTTCATGACGGTAATCGCTGATTATTACTCATAGGGTTCTAGCTTTGTTTACTTTGCGTAAGTAGTTAACAGCGTAACGTGAGTAAACTCGATAAGACCTAATGCAGATGTTGTGTTTATTGTGATAACGTTGGCGTGGGTGGTCGGAACTCAGCACATACCCGAATGTCCACCAGATGTCGAGGCACATGACGTTCAGCCAGGCGAAACCTGCCACGAACCCGAAGTAAACGCCATATCCTGCAAACAATCAGTAATTATAAAAATAGCACACCTAGCTATTGCGTTACACGTTTCTACAAAATATGGTACAACTTGAGACTGGCCGCAGCCTCTTGAAATGACTGCCTAAGACAAAGGAGATTTTTTTTGACGATGACTGTTATATTTTTTTCTCTTTTTGCAATAGCTTGTATCGACGTTGCGATACTATCTTATATTCTATATTTTAGCACATGAAAATAGTCACTCTACACACACTTTTGTGGTAAAATCTAAATTCTCGTGCGATGCCTTTTTTCATGTCTCTATTCATTATCCTATACATTTTATGACACTCTGGTCGCTTCGGGTCTGGACATTCAGTTCACGCCGATTTAACGGTAATCAATCGTTCATATGATTGATGTATGAGTTGAGTAAACAATTTGATAGATGTTTGATAAGCGGAAGCTTTACTGGGGTAGAATTTTGGGATTTGTTATTATTTTCGTTTTTGAGCATTCATATTTTTGTGAGTAGAACCACGTATGCCAGTATGAATATATTTTACAGGGTTGTGTTTACAGGAAGCAAACTATTATCAATAGTATGAATGAACTTAAGTGTTGTATGGGGCCTAAAGGCGATTTTTACAAGGGCGGATCCAACCCGCTGATCACCCTTGTCATTACAGTTCTTTGGTATTACCTAAAATTTTACAGACTGTCTTGTCCTCGATGACAGCTGGGAACTGAACCCTCAGGAGGCAGCATAAAGCGAACAACATCGTGGTCACATGGCTCATGACGATCTTGCCGTGCAGGTTCCGTAGCTCAGAGAGACAGCAGTATACCACCAGCGTGAGAAATAAAAACACGCAGGAAATGCCGATCGTCTGAAAAAAACCGCTGGTTTTAATGAACGGAACTGAATAACCCTAGGAAATTAATTTTATTTGATAAGGTTGATTTTGTTTGTCACCGTAAGATCGTAAAAACCGTTAGTTTATAATCTAAGTTTTTTTTCTCGTTAATTCACAAACTATCGATAAATTATAACCTGTACCGTACTGCTTACGATATGACGCGATAGTTTATAATCAAACAGTTAAATTGTGAACTGGTTTAAACTTGAATTGCAAACGAAATACCAGAACAAACACTGCGGTAGCTTAGGTGAAGACTAGAGTAGTCTTCGTGTTAGGTTGACATGTAAGAACAAAATAAACGTAAATTCTAAGCCCTGTCGGTCTGGTTTACAATTTGTCGGAAGCTTACAAATTAACGCGTTTGTTTATAAACTAACGGTTATGACAATCTTACGGTGACAGATATATAGCAATACATTTAAAATTTAAATCACCACCGCACAATAAATCAAACGTTAATCGTAATATTTGGCTGACTTGTTTCCTAGTTAATTAAGCTGATAACTTTCGAACCACTGATCCGATTTTAATAAGAAATGCTAAGAACGCAGGGAAGTCTACTAACATTTACAGCAAACCGCATTATCATCAGTCTACCAGTTTGACCCCTGGGGTGCAACTCTCTTTGACCGCCCTATCCCCTGGGAGAACAAAGTGAAATATTTAGGTGTGACATTCGACTCCCGACTAAACTTCAAAACTCACACAAAGACTGTCCGCGACAAAGCAGCCTTCTACATGGGTAGGCTTCACCCGCTCATGAGAAGTAAAAGCAATCTCCCATTGCGCTGCTAAATAACTCTTTATAAAACTTACATTCGCCCGGTCTTCACGTATGCAAGTCCAGTCTGCTCCCACTCCCTTAGACCACTTCAGGTTCTACAAAACCGATTCATGCGTAAAGCCGTAGGCGCCCCGTGGTACTTACATGCGCAACGTAGACCTCCATAGCGACTTTAGACTCCCCACAGTAAAGCAATATATGAATGAAGCGTCTGAACGCTACTTCATTAATGCATCTAGCCACCCAAACCCCCTTATCATACAAGCATCCGTTTATCAACCGACTCTAGACATAAATACGAAACACCTTTACAAAAGGCGCCCCAAATACGTGCTCTTAGAATCGGAGGATGATATCACGATAGCTCTTAAAGCCCAACCAACCCCCTCCCTCAGGCACATCAACTCGACAAGGGCTGTGTTCCCGAAGCATTACAGCGTCTCCGAATACAAATTTGGATTTAGGATTAAGATAGGCTTAAAAATTATAGAACTATCTCATAGTAGCGGGGCCATTGGTCCCCCTACATGCCGCTATCATGCCCTTTGACTATGATCTGATGTCCGCTCGTAAAATTGGGTGAGCAGGCAAACTCCTCCAATGTATATCATACACACATATATATCGCCCAAATGGGCAAATTGCAGGTAGAAAGCCTTCAGCATATACCGAGACCATGGCCCACAGTTATATCGATTATCGACAACTGTTAGACAACACAGCAAAAGGGGTTGTTTTAGTCCGTATATTACACGAGCTGTTGCCCGCTCTATGTGTAGGGATCCGGACATAGCAGGGGGGTCTAACTCCTGGGCATGGGAAGTCCATTTGTTTCCCTTTAAAAAAACCCTGGGATGCAATACAGGCACATATACACACACACACACATGGACAAACAGAAATACGCTTCAAACTTATAATAACACCCCTCTTTTTCGTCGGGGGTTGACAAACCAAACAAATTGGCTGTAATAATTATAATTGAAAATGGGATAAATAGAAACTACTAACCACAACAGAGATAGCGAAGTTCTTTGTTTTCACTATCTCAAAAAAGCACCTCAATGTCTCAACGGTCACTCCTTTATCACATTTCCTGGAGTCGAAGGTCTCGAGGCAGTAGTCATGAGTGGGTCCGCCAAGGGTCCACATGACGCCCGAAGGGTTAAGATGGTGAGCGTCGCCTGGGTCATCGTTGTGCATCAAAAACTTTCCGGACTTACAAGAGAGCGAGGTCCGAAGACCCAACACATCTGTAACATTAATCGGTGAACAAATATAGCACCTCATTAGGTGGTCACAAAGTGATTTTGTCAATTATTTGTATAAATATTAAATATTCGTTTTATACTATTTGTCATCCACAATAATATAATCCTAGAAAATGATGTGTCATGTTTGAGTAATTCAAAGTACTATCGAACCATCTGAATCATGACCCACCATACGCTTATTTTGGTAAACCCCTTAAATGCAAGTAGGTCGAAATTCACTTGAAGGTTTATTTCCTTGGTAACGAACTTGTTATCATTTGATTAGACACTGACATTACGATAGATCTTACAAGTTTGAAAGTTTCAAACGAATTATCAGGCAAAAGGGTCATGATTCAGTTGGTTCGATAGTACATAAACAATGTATGCGCTAAATTGTTATTTGTTTGACAGTTATTCGGAAAATAACAACGTCATAGGTCTTGATATTGGCTTGCATTACGCAAATAAAATCATTTTTTTAAATGATGAACTTCTCCGAATTTCTCTTCTATATGTGGTGTGGGAGGAAGGTAATTAATGACGTAACTGCATTTACACGGAAAAGTCGGACGTTGAAGATCCCACTTAGGTTTAAGAGAATTTATGAGTTGATAATGAGCTAACATTAATAACATTTTCATTTCTCACTTAACCTATCTATTTCGTGAATGTCTAATATTTAAGAAAATTCTGATTGGCCGAATACATAGATAGCAACAATAGACATAACTATTAGGAATATTTGTCATAACAAAGATTTATTTCCTTATTCATCTAAGTAAAAAAGGTAAAAAGTACAACTTACCTGGAAAAAAATCAGGGTAGGCCTTTTTCAACTGGCCTAAATAATATGATAGGTCCAGAGGAGTGGAGTCATCGTTGCTCGGTCTACAGACACTGAGGGTGCTTCCGCAGCGCCTTGGTACATAATGGTGACCCACGGGGCAGCACTTGCGCAGGCAGAAGGCACCGAAGCTTTCGCAGTCCCGCGTGCAAGCCCGAGCCACCAGCATTCCGTCCCCATACCCGCGATCCAGGCACCACTCCCCGCGCTTCATGTTCCCCAGGACCTCTCCCGCCCGGGTCACAGTCAGCGTACCACCCTCCACGTCCAGCCCGAACATACCCTCCGACATCTCTATCGCGTACTCGTCCATCTTACACTCCAACTGATAGTCCATTTCGTACACAAAACTCGGATTCAGCTGTTCCAACAACCAGCGCACAGAGTTGAGCTCGGTCGTGTTCCTCCCCCGGCACATATGATACTCCATGTCGTAACTTTGGCCGGGGGGACAGCACTTGCGAACGTATCTCCAATCCATTCCATGTGCAATCTGCTGGTCCTTTTGCTGCTCGGCGCATGTTAAAGAAATCACTTTTGGAACGCTTTGTTTGAGAGTATCGTTAACTATCTCTATTATTAATCTATCATAGCAGTTTTTTTCTTCTGTCTTATATTGATGGTCAATTTCGGTCATTTCGAGTTTGCCGCAACCTGTTTTGACATCCGGCATGCCGTACTCGACTAAAGGTAAGTCTCCTCTCGGGATAGGTATCACGAGAGGAGACACGACGACACTGTAGTTCTTTTCTGCAGCTTCACGATCGATGCACGAGTACTGTTCACTTATATACATATCTGTAAATTTCATGAGACTTTCGCCGTCCTCACAACACTTGGGAAAGATTATATTTGTGATGCCGTAGGAGTTGTCTTGGGCTGCAGCGGCAGCGGCTCGAAGGCATGCGAGTGCCAAGAGCAGGAGCCACATCTTGCTTGATGCTACGACGTGAGTTTTGTTATTCACAAGCACAACAGATGTTCGATGTTCGTCGATACCATTTTTTACAGTGGTGCGAGGCGCGGAGGCCACCGCCGGCGTGCGCTGCGGCGAGGCGGTATATGCGGAATGCTCATAAATGAATGATGGTTGGTCGGTTGTAGCTCATGATGAGTCAACGGTCAGCCCGGCCGGACGAGACTGGAGGCTGCTCCGCCCTTCAATCAAAAATGGGAAATCACAATAAGACCCCTTCCTTCTACTGAACACTTAGTTTCCGCAAGCTTTTAAACCTTTATTTAGTACCTATCGTGAAAACAGCCAATATTATATTGCCACAGAACAGGGTCGCTGCAACGTTCGTGTTGGTGCGCAAGTACAGTACTGTATAAGGACTGTTTGTGTACGAACTGTAATAATCATAACACAGCATGCCCAAAATAAACTATACTGCGAAATATGTCCACACCTATGACTTACAACTTCAGATAAGCATAAGTACAATTAATTCTGCAATGCTCTATGTAATTTTAGAAGTCTTATTAGCTTTTTCCATAGATTTTTAGAGCATTTTAGTAAAATTTGACGTTACATAGATTTGATACTACCAGGTAATATGGTCTTACGAGAATGTTCTCTACCACCTTTAATAAGACTGTCTTTTTATCGAATAGCAGAAAGCGTAAACATGCTTGTGTTATAAAATTCTACTTATATACTGAATCTTTACACACTCGTAATACCTCTATCTACCAGTCATAAACTTTGTACCTTTCTTGTTTACATATACATCAGCTGATAAGTAGTTTGTAGTGTTTTCACTCTGCATTGTTTAACCCCTCAATTATAAAAAAAATGAGGGGTCGCGATTTTGAACCTTATGCCATGGTAATAAAATTTAAAACCTAAGTATAACGGGTTCTAATGATGATTAGTTTGTTTGATTCTCCAATATTTAAGTTAGTTTCCAATAGCGCGTAACATAATCTAATTCTAACTCTTGTCATAGTCGATAGATAGATAAATATATTTTTAAAGTAATTTTAGTCGTTTGCTACGGAACACACGCTTATTTATATTTTTGTACCAATAACCTTTATTTATTTACGAGTACAAAATATTTTCAATTATTCAATTTAGATTTTTCAATAAACACAGATTTGGTTCATTATATACGATCCGATACGGATTTTAAAAAGGAGAACTGAATAAGAACGATGGCTAGAGATCTAGAATATGCATTTAAAAACTTTTGGCCGCGTAATCCACTTACCATTTTGATATTCTTGATTATTTCCAAAATTAAAGACTGCAGATAGTACCCCTCACCGTTTCTTGGTTTTGTCGGTGAATTGTCGGTCGATAGTGGACTCGTGGCCGTGCGTAGCTGTCTAAGCACTAATTGTAAAATATGTATTTTTCGTCAACATGATCTCATTGTAATGACATAGAGATTTTCCGTAAAACAGTAATATCAAAATGAATATGAATATGAATATGTGATAAACATACAACGTTAGATAAGGGAGAGCATAATTTCGATTAGTCTTTTCTTTACTTTACTAAAAACACCCAAATATGTACAGATTTGTGAAAGAGGTTTTATTTACCAAAAAGAGAACACTTGAGTTAAACTTCCTATGTGCTCAAACGTTACACAGGATATATAAAATAATTAAATAAGCCCCTGCTGAGACCGCGACGTAAACACACTACTTTTATTTTATTATGTTTTTTTAAACTTCTTGCTATCTGTTTCGAGTTTGCCGCTACCTCCTAGCCGTGCGCTCACGGGCGCTTAGCAGACTTTATCTCATTCCCACTCATTCATCACTCAGTGTACCAACACTGAGTGATGCTCACCATTGCATAGCAAGTTTTTCTGTGTATTATAAGTGATTGGTTTATTTCTGCAGAGTTGGAATTATTACGGATTTGTATTATTATGTGGATTAAACAGTGTTAATTATATAAAAAAGCCGATACCTACAACAGGCAACAAAAATACTCAATAAAAAATAATCTATAGTTAGTTTTGGACGTAGTGGTACGTCAATAGGAAAGTGTATATTTAATAAGATTCACTATTTGGTAAAACACAGCAGACTTTTGCAACAATATTGGCCTTGCGGGAAATTAGGAGGCAGACAAAAGCGGCTTTTTGGTAGTCATGGAGTCGAAATATTTAATAACCGCTGGAGACTTGGATTTGGTTAGGAGGCATCGCTATTTTTAACCTCAGGCTATGATAATAAAATTCAAAACTATTCCGGAGAAAATGTCTTCTTTAGAATATCCCCGGAACTATATTTGCTATTTGGAAAGGATACTATGAAGTTTTCTCCCGTGAAAAGATACAAACCATTTCAATGTGAACCTCCTCATGCCCCCTGGTATAATTATGTATGTTTGTTCCGCAAATTGATTGTTAATCGTTCGACTGGATACATACATTCCATCAAATAATTTTATATTTAAAATGAAATTAGTTTCCTCCCCAAAATGCAACGTATGTGGTGTGATAGAAGATGTCTTTCATGTTATCATGGAATGTGTCCTGTCCGGGTCGAATCTAAAAGGTCAAGAGTATTTAACTATTTAAATTTACAAATTAAAATTGTAGGTAGCACAAACATTTATTTATCAGAGCATGATGGCTCTCAAATGTTATTTACATCTCTCAAAGATTATTCATAGGATAATTTTGTTATGCATATGCTACTAAAGAACTGGCATTGTCCTGATTGTATAGAAAGTTCTAAAATAAAATGACTTTCAAAAAATAAAAGATAATACACGATAGCACTCTAGTCTTGGCAAGCCGAGAAGGCGCCAGATGGCCCAGAGTCGGTGACTGAGTGGCAGGCAAGAACATCAGTCGATTGGCAACCACGTGCCAGATATTTCGATCATGTGGAAAGTAGGTATAGCCGGAAGTTGTCTTTTTGGCAAGTAAATAAAATAGGATTCATTCAATGTTTCTTATACGACTGACTACATTTAAAAACAAGAGCTCATTCTTTCAGTTTTATTTTAAAATCTTTGTACAAAATCAGGGTTCGAAATTATCAAGATAATTACGTTGCTTGATAATTATCTGATAATTAGCGGATAATTATCCGATAATCATCGGATAATTATCACCAGTGTAAGAAATTAATTTATTATATTGTTTCATAACTATAATTATAATCTGGGCAATACTATCAAAAAGAAATAAAAACAAAAGAAATTTTATGGTAGCCCAGTATTTTTTGTCTTCGTGCAAATAAAGTATGACCATATTGGATCTTTCACACGAGGAATTTTTCAAATTCAACTCAAAAAACAATATTTAACTTAACATCCCAATGATGACAATTGTGTTCATTCGACTTTGCATAAAAGCCCTTCTGTGCGTTTCTGCAGTACTTCTGTCGCGCGCGCGTCGTATATTCATACATATTTAAAGTAGCGCTTTTAAGCGCTGCCTGCAGAAACGCGCGACAAAAACGCCTTTATTACAAGTGAAAGCACTCTAAATTTGAACTGAAATTTTATGGTACAGGGAATCCCCACGGAGCGGCGGCGGCAGGGCGCTGGCGCGGCACGTTGGCAATTCATGCGTTCGGTTATACACAAGAGCGGAAATACACGTTCGAATACAGTTCATTTTAATGAACGCAATTTTTGTTATTATCAATTGATAATTATCGAGCTATTTCTATCAAGATAATTATCATGATAATTATCAAGATAATTATCACTGATAATTATCCTTTCGAACCCTGTACAAAATCATCTTAGACTAAACTAAAATAAATGACTTCAATTCAATGTTGGCACATTAATTTACAATCTAATACCACAATATAATGAAGAACCTATGGGGCGTCTATTAACTACCTGAGGTTTAGAGGGGGGAATTTCTAGGAAAATATCACGTTTTTTTCCTTCAAAAACAAAGTTAAATTCTCTGAAAATTAAATTATATAAAGTTTAATTAAATTATATAAAGGTTTCTTAATAATATATATATATATATAAACTAAAGTATTTCCTATTTAAGTATTTTATTGTTCAATTTTATCACTGCGATCTAGACTTCGATCTCATCAATTATCTCGCTCCCAATTTACCATTATGGCCCGTGATTTTCAACCCATGCCTTGGTAATAAAGTACACAATCTATGAATTTGAGTTTAAATTGAGTTTTATTTACAAATTATAAATTTAAAACACGTCACCTGAGATTAGGGGGAGGGGGGAGGCATCGAGACAAATCTCACGACATCTTACCAAGGGGGAGGGGGTTAGGAAATCGTCCCAAACGCCTCACGCAATTAATGGACGCCCCCATATCTCTTTACTGATAGTAATGCAACGCATAAGCACTATGAAATCCCTCCAAGAGTTTAATCGATATTGATTATGTCTAATCCGTAAATGTACAGGATATTAGGTATCAAGAATCCATTTGTGTCCGCGATAAACAATGGAAAAAGTTAAGTAATGTGTCAATCGCCCTTCCCGTTCCAAATGAAACAGAGTCATATGCGTAGCACGCGTTAGGGAATTTGAATAAATATCTCATACATTTGTTACCGGTCTGCGTACTAAGCGAATTCCATCAATTAAACTCATTTTCTCTATCCGCAAGCATCTTCATCTGTCCGGTCAATTTACAACATATAAGCAGTAAAAATACTAAGTACCTAACAACTTCATTATCACCTAATCATAGGTCCTTATCACTGGCATTAACTCCATTCAATAAGTTACTCTAGCAGAGCTACGTAAGGTTCATACGCTAATGGCACCCGCAACTCTTTACGACCATATTCTTGTACTTCCGCAGGATCACGTTGGAGTCGTCCGTGTAGTAGAGCACCGATATTGGAGACAGCTTGATGGGCGCACACGACGGTTTTGGAACCTACGGCCAAGATGAAAAGTTAATTTATACCAAACTTTAAGCAAATTAGTGCAGCGACGTTGAACTCTTCGCTACCTACTAAAGTTATATAATCATGTTTCCTTAGTTGAGCATAGATATCTGGGGGTCCCCCGTCAAGTCGAGCATTACTTAGCGCCAAATACATTTAATGCTGACTTACAATGTAATGTAACCCAGCGATTTATTTCACGTTAATCTGGATTCTAGACAATCAATCAATCAATTTAAAATGTAATTTGTTTGTATGTTTAAATGATAGCGTCTCCTTTTCAGGATTGGGCAAAAATGCTTTCGTATGTCCGGATGTGTGTCCGGATGATGTCCTTCACAGGCCGCATTTCTCAACTGATTCTCGTGAATTTCTGTGAGGAGGGTCGATATTTAAATAGTTTTTTTTTGTCGATTCAGTTTTTGGAAATTTTTCAAAATGGCGGAGATATGGGGGTTTTAAAATTTCAAAAAACTGCTAGTCTAAACAGTGTGATGGATTTTAACAAATAACAAACAAACATGTGTCGTTGGCGTTGGAGAAACCGTGAGAGTAACAGGCTGTATAATTTTAGTGAAAAGTCAATAGGTTGGGTTTAGAGCGCAAAATGTTGTTTACAAAGTTATTGGTCATACTTTCATACTCCATGTTCGTAACCATGTGCATTCAAAAGTTTGTATGTGTTATTAAATATATGTACTTGTATTAGTTACCTGTGAGGGGTTGAGTAGATGCACCAGAGTCTGCACTATGGCGTGGTTGGTGGCGTTCTTGTGAGCGTTGAGAGGGAAGTTGCACTCGCCACTGCAGTAAAACGCACCATACCCGTCCGGCGCTATTATCCAGTCCTGAAACAAGGATTGTACAAATGATAGAAATCATATAGCATCAGGTGGCTTCTCAATTTGGTTGGCATTAGGGAGATGGATTGTTGTTGCAAACCTTTCTAACTCTTCATTTGGTTTTAGAACTAATCATAGGGCTAAATGCTATTGTTATTGTATCGGATCCGAATTCTTTTCATAAGCTCGCCGGTACTTCCACAGACACGTAAATGTTGAGGGAGTGAGTATGCCAGGATCTTATCGTGGAGGTCTTTAGTCCCTGCCTACCGCTCTTCAGGCATATGTATGTAAGTTTTTGAATCTAAATCCAAAGTGATATGTTCTTATTCCTGTGTTCTACTTTACCGGTAATGTTTTATTCTTTAGTAAGAACAGTCGGGCTCATTTTTACACCTTCACAAAAGATGATGCAATTATTAAAGGTGTTTTGTCAAGTACCTGCCACTCGAGGTCTTTGAAACTGACGTACAGCGTCTGTATCTCACAGCTCCTCGTAGTCCAATGTGAAGTATCTGTTAAAGATACATATTACATTCAAAGGTTAGGTTTGTATTAACATTATCATTACCCACGCTAGCTGTAAAACACAAATCTAAAATAAGCGAAAAACTTCAAATCAAAATAAACAACTGCTTATTACCATTTATTAATTAATGTAGCCCTATCATGTCACCACCGAGGGGCACAGGCCTTTGTTCGGATACGAGTAAGATTAAGCCATAGTCCACCACGCTAGCTCAGTGCGGGTTGATGGAGGGTTTTACGACCACTAACACGTAGCGATAGTAACCGGGACCTACAGCTTAACGCGTCAGCCGAAACACTGAACGTCCGATACTGTACTTAAGATAAATTAATTGTCTCATTGGTACAAGCTCAGGTTTTGAACCTGCATCTCCTGTGTGAGAAGCAAGCGTTACGTTAGAAACCCATTAGACCACGGAGCTCGTTAGCCTTACCACTTATTACTTAAGCCACTATTGGCCTTTTCTACAATAAACTAAATTAAACTCTCCAAAACATTTGTGTGACAGGGCACAGTTATGCCCAACGTTGAGACTATTATTCATTGGCTTATGTTTAAACGATTACCAAAAACGCACCTATTTTACTACCAATAAATTCGAAATGACTGCCAGAATGTATAAATGTCCACCAAATTGTGTTTGGATAAATGATCACCAAACTTCTTTTTATATTTTGTGTACTTAAGTTTATGTTTTAAGTATTTTTTGTTGTTCTTACATGTTCAACCTAACACGATGGATAAAGGGGGCTTCGCTTCGCTCACCCCCTTTACCCTTCACCTAAGCTACCGCAGTATTGCCCTGATATTTTTTGCAACTTTTGGTTTTCATTTATCCATTTTGGGTAGAAAAAAAATATTTTGGTGATCATTATATTTGAGGCCTTATTCAACACTCCATTCTGCGTAAGGGCCAGCTCATTGCCGCAAATATGAAGTTTCCCTCACGATGTTTCACAGATCGATGAAGTCGTTGATGAACAGCTATATTCATTCCTTACCTGTAAGCGGGTTATGCACATAGTTCTCGGAATACCCCTGCCGCCAGTGTTTCGCCTCTCGCTTTCTTCTTGCGCCGGCGTCGGTATTACCCAGCTTCGGTCCGTTCTTGAAGAATGCTACTATGAAGGGCTGCTTGCCTTCCCCTTGCACCCCTCGGGACTCCTCCAGTCCCACCTCATCAGGCTTTACGTTGCGTTCTGCAAAAGTCAAAGGATATTATTTGCAGCTGGTTTTGATTCTGTTGAACGTGGTCGTTGGATCCTTGTGTGATCCTGCAAATTTGGCTCTCCATAATCTTGATTATTATAACTCCATATTTCTTGATTATTTGTAAAATATGTACAGGCTATTTGTTAGCTTAGATTTGACTTCCATGTTTGTGAGCGCTCTCCACAAGTTGCCTGCAGCACGAATTTTGACAGAATAAATAATATGTACAAAACTTTAAAAGATATTACAAAACAAGTTTTTCAGAAATATTGGTTTTTCCCCTTCGGCCGCCTACGAAACCAATGCTACGTAACCAGTTACGTGTGAAGAATTAATTTTCTTGCTATGAAACTAGTTGCGAACAATTTTTATTTTCTACGAAACCAGTTACGTAGCAAGAAAAATATTTTTTTCAATAAGCTTCTACCGGCTGTTTTTATCGTGGTTCCCGAGGGAATTGCGAGATAAACGAAGCCAGGCTTTCCGGCTACCGGCATACTAAATTTCACCAAGATAGGTTCAGCTGTTCAACCGTGAAAAGGTTACATACAGACAGACAGACGGACAAACAGACTGATTAATAGACAGATAGAAAGATTTACTTTCGCATTTATAACATTAGCATAGATTACAATGTTAAATACTCTTTTCTAACATGACTGGCTGATTATAGGTAATATCTTTTTCAAATGCGTCATTTATCTGACACTTATGTAGCTATTGAAATGTAAACTTGAAATCATAGCTTGGAAGTGATAAAATAGATAATACATTCACATCACACGCACTGCATAATTTAAATCGGAAAACATCGCAATCGTAATGAGTGATTCCCGAGAAATTGAATTAATCACAACTCGGAAAGGAGGAGTTTCATTACTATATAGTGGTCGCCGCTACCACCGAAAAAAGTTTTACTGTAACGGTAATTCATTCTGGCTATGCTATGAAAATAACAAAGGTTGCTCTGGAAATGTAACTTTAAATGACCGAAATGAAGTCCAGAAAGAAAACACTCAACATTCTGCAGGATGTCCTACTAAACACGGCTGAAAATAAGATTTTGTTAGAGCTTGACCGGCTGAAAGATAAAGAGATTTGCAATTTTAGTTCAATTCAAAAACAATATGATGACGTTGAGCATTGCTTAGAAAATGAAGGTATACATATGGTTGTAGATATTCCTAAATTTTGTGGTGTTAAAACTGGTCTTTTCAACGCACGCAATAGAGTGTTAGGTACAAGTAAAATACGGTTTTCCTAAGCTAGCGAAGTAGTAAAACCAGAAAAATATGAGAATTTTCTATTAGCAGACTATGATGATGATGAGACCGGCAAGAGGATTATTTTGTTTTATTCTCCTAGAATCAGACATTAAATTGGAGATTTTGAACATATCTTTGCGAATGGCACTTTCAAGTCCTGCCCCCCTAATTTCAAGCAACTTTATACAGTCCATGGAGTTAACAAATTAATAACTCTATAACACCACTCATGTATTGTTTGTTACCTGACAAAAATATGAAACCTTTGAGATAGTATTTGAGCTTATGAAATCGTCATTTTTAAAATGGAAGTCAACAAAGATCACCACTGATTTTGAGTCAGCTGTAATAAAAGCTGTGAAAAATGTGTACTGTGATATTGAAGTCAGGGGTTGCTATTTTCACTACAGCAGATGTCTCTTGCGTAAAGCAAAGCAATTGAAATTAATATCAAGTACACAAAAGCGTCACATAGCGAGATGTATTAGCTTAGTGCGATTGCCTCCTGAATATCTGAAATGTCGATATGAGTATATTATGTCTAAGAGCCTATCAAAAAAATTGACGATTTCAATATATACTTCCAGACTCATTGGCTAAAGAGATCAAACTTTCCAGTATTATGTAGTTGCAAAAAAGAGAAAATCAGGACTACTAATAATTGAAGGGGGATTGCACAGTAGAATAAACAGATACATCGGGAGGACAAATCCTTCACTGAGTCAACTATTAGATGTTTTGAGCAAAGAAACAAAGGTAGTTGACATTTTCAAAAGTAAAGCTCACACGAAGAAATCTGAGGATTACATGGAAATCGATCATGAAATAAAAAGTGTGGAAATTATTTGTCCTTATTATTTTCATTTACAATTTTAAATAACTTACATATATACATTGAAAGTTAGTAAATATAATGAATTTAGTTCAAGTAGTGGTAAATATTGGTTTATGAATTAAGAGTTTAAGGTTAACGCTGATTTAATTTTCTTTACTGTTCTATATATTGCTGCCACCGATATTTCGAATAAATGTCGATAAACAATGATCGTTAGGTTGATAGATGCACCTTACGCCTTTCAAGGCGATATTTATTGGGTAAATGCACCAGTAGTCAGCCATGAAAATTGTATGCTGGTTCGCGGTTTCGTGGATGACAAAATTTGAGGACTATACGAATTTAGAAATTACTAACTACTGATGAACTTATCCTAGTTATATGTAATTTTCGGACCCCTAGCTAATATCAATGCCTGTGTTAGGGAAATTTATTAATATACAATGCTGGTCTTAATCGCGTACTTAGTAATTATTTTTCCTAATGTGCATAGATGCTATTAAATATTGCGTATAGGTCCTAACCTTTTAAAGCACACTGGGAATGGGTCTAATGCGTTTATTAGATACATTTTATCTCTTTGGTCCTTATGCGTATAAAGGAATTTATGAATTTACATAAGAAATTTGTTATTATCAGAGATGTTTAATCACCATGGAAAAAAACGCTCTTAGATATAATTCCGATTTCTGTGCGAAACTATTTTCGTAGCAAGAACATTAATTCTTCACACGTAACTGGTTACGTAGCATTGGTTTCGTAGGCGGCCGAAGGGGGTTTTTCCAAGTGTTTAGGAGTATTTTGACTAACCATGTTTTTACCTAGCACTGAGGGACCGAACAAGATGAAGCATTAGTCCTTACCTGGTTGTGAGTGTGGATGCACCGTGATGAAGAAGCCCCGGTTCTCTGCCGGCGCCTCCAGCCACGCCGCCAGGGCTGACGTCACGTTCAGCTCGAGCCAGCCCTCGACACTGGCGCTCGTGTTCACGGCTATCACGCGGTCTAGCTCCAAGCCACTGGAAACAGATTATTGTTGTCAGTGGTGGTCGTCGACAGAAAGGCAGGTCAAGGAAATTAAGGTATACAGGTTGAAAACGTGTCAGGGGAAGATGTTGAAGAGGACAAAAGCCAAAAACATTATACACCCCAATTATGGTCTGGTAACCTATATAAAGCCAATTATGGTCTGGTAACCATAAACAGGGTAGTACGATGATAAGCGAAGAGAAGTAAGTAAGTAAGTTTATTCATGTAGGCACAATACATTTATACACTTTGTGGGTAGCATCCCATACTAGAAAAATCCGTATCATGGGACACAGCGTAAGGTTACATCGTGCCTATTTAGGTAATATCTAATCTAACATGCATTAGATAATGGTAAACATCAGAATAAAACATAAAAAAAAAATACAATTTTGTCGCACTTTGATCTCTAAGTAATTGCCAAAAGAAGATTCTCAACAGATTCATATTTTGCAGTAATTAGCCAATTTTTAACTGATATTTATGTATAACCTCGTTCATTTATTTAGAGAAGTAGGTAGATATAGATAGCTACTTAAAGTAATTCAAGTTGAGGCAAAATACAACTAACAAGTGGCTATGTGAGCTATGGACCTCGCGGGCGACACAGGCAATTTGGGTTGTTTTTTCGACTGCATTTTCTTTCCACCGTATACAAATTTATGAATGCACCTGGTTACGTGCAAATAGTTCCACTTTTATAAGTCGCATCGGCCTTTCTTGTTCACGCAGAATAGCGCAATCTGATGCCGACAAGAACTGAACGTGAAAACATTGAAATATAAACTTTATTGCTTCAAATTTAATTTTAAAATATAGCATCAACAGATTTGCATGTTATCTTGCTCTTACTAACTTGTACAATTCAGGGCAAAGAAACAAATCCCTGTTTTTATTACTGAGAGTAGGTAAAATAGCATTCAATCGGACATAAGATTAAAATATATATCACATCACCGATATGAATGTTAAATTTTAATTAATTTCATCATCATCCTTCACGTAATCGGTTTCATCTGAAAACGACGTTGATGAATACGATTCACCAGTATTAATGGTGAGTTGGTCCGGCGAACATCAATACCTGCCTCTAGTGTCATAAATTCGTCTTCACATTTTATAGCATGATCAAACACACAACGCCGAGCTTCTACACCGATTGAAGGAAAAAAACTTCCAAAAGCTGTATTATTTGGGTCACCTTCATCTTTACGTTTTGTTTACCCATACGCCCTTTAACGTGTGTCCAAATATTTTCAATAGGGTTATTGTCTGAATGGTAGCTGATGGTGGCAACCTCAAAACTTTGTGTCCATGTGCCTTCATTATTTTATCTATGGAATACTCGATATAGTCTTTTGTCGCTTTTTTATTTCATATAATTCTGGTATACCAGAGCCTAGGATCATAGTTAATGTTTTAAATTTTGAGACAATCTTACATTTCCTTCTTTTTCGAGTTAGAATTTGGCGCCTTTTCTTTAAGGGCATTGCGTTCTCTGTTACAAAGCTGATTTCGGCGGAATATTGGCGATAAGCTGTTTTTGTACCAACTTTTCCTAATTATAAGGAAAAGTTGGTACAAAAACAATGAAATAAACACTGCATACACATGCAGTGTTTATTTCATTATGGTTCTTTCTTTAGTGTGTATAGTATGTACATAGTTTTATCGCCGCAAACGATGTTCATTCCCTCGTTCCGATATTTTTTATGTCTCTCAGGTATTTAATTCTTCGTAGATGTACCTCGTATGTTTCAGCGAGTGTGTGAAAAATGTTGGTGTCACTTTTCTTGAATTTGAAACCAAGTTTTTCCAAAATCTTCGTTGATGTTTCGCGTCCTCCGGTAAAATTAAATTATTGTTTCCATACCTTTACAGAATGACGTAGCTTTGACAAATACTTACATTATTTTCAGCTGAATGAAAATCGTCATAAATATTCCGCCGAATTACGTGACAATCAAAATTATCGAGTTTTGCGCGATGTATATGTTTGCTTCTTCCTGTTTTTTTTGAGTTCCTGAAAGTAGGACGACTCGTTGACGGTTCCGGCACAAAATAAATAGGAACAGATGTCAACCACATGTATGTACTTCACTTTTCATAGCTACGCTCGGCGATCGCTCTAGGGTTGTCAAGTACGGCTTATGAACGGAAAACTATCGTGGTACTGGCGCTCCTATCTAGTTGTATGATTTATTATAAAGAATGAAACGAGAAGAATGAAACATTACACTACTATTACAATACAAAAGGTTTACAGATCAGAAAAATACCTACACAATTTTACGTTGATCAATTTTCACTATCGAAAATCCCTGATAACTTCTAAACGGACTACCCGAGTTACAAAATTTCTATTGCTCTGTCCGTTTTAGACCTACACCTGTCAAATGACACGAAAAACAACACAATATCTATACAAAAAAAAACATGTTTTCAACTTACGTAACTAAGGTGGCGTGAATTTACCTAACAAAAATTTTGTTAATACTTATTTAATTATACTTAAATATACTTATTTAGTTATTTATTTAAATCGATCTTAGATATATTATTCGGGGACCTTACCTACCTACCTAACTGTTCTATACATATAACGTTAAAACGAACCATCAAAATACAGGCAACTGCCTGCTACTTTCCGAAACCACTGGTAGCTTAAAAAACGCCAATTCATAGTTTAATGTTGAAATTAAACAACAGTCCACTGAACAGTTATAATAAAAAAAAAACGTTGCTCCATTGTTGCATTATTTGCATTAACAGACGCGCGTGTCAGGCGGAGAGCACTCACGCTCGCACTGGTTTGAACTGCTCTGAGATATCGTGTCCGTGAGCAGTATCTATGTGTGCGCTTGTATGTAGATTCATTTCTATACCTATTTATTTTGTGGTTCCGGTGAAGAACAATATTTTTCTCTTATCACGGCAGCAAAGGTTTTGGAAACCAGAAATTCCCGTTGCCTTCTCAGTACGTTCCATGATGCTTTGGAAATTGATTGCACTAAGCACCTGATTTTTAGCAAGCTGAGCTTTGTTTTTCATGAAATAATGCACGTTTTATAAAAAAAATCTACTCTGACCCCTTAAGGCTGCCTCTTTTACGAGTAGACATTTTTGTAAAGACGTAAATAGGTGTTGTAGTTTCTTTGCTCGATAGTATACGACAAAGTAAGAGCGCGTGCAGGCTACTTGGCGGGTGACATGAAAATCAACTGAACGGCAGGCTTTATGAATGACGCATATTCAACAACCAATAGCGGACGGAATCATCACGCGCGTTCACAAGCCGCTCTATGATTGGATTAAACATTTGCGCGACTTGGAAAATTTAAAATATCTGCGCAGGTATATCGGCGTAACTTATTAAAGTGGTACATCACATGGAGTATGAAAGTAGCCGCACTGTAAACTACATTTTGAGATCTAAAACCGTCCTTTTGACGTTTCACTAAAATTATATAGCCTATGTCAATATCACGGTCTCCACTAAACCAACGACACCTCGTTTGTTAAAATCTGTCAAACCGTTTTCAACTCATATCTCCGCCATTTTGAAAAAAATCCAAAAACTTAATCGACAAAATAAACATATAATTATCGAACCTGCTCACATTTTTCCACGAGAATCGGTTCGGAAATGCGACCTGTAAAAAAAATGTAACAAGAAAGCATTTTTGCCCAAGCTGAAATAGTTACTTTATGTGCGTAGTCGATCTTGCAAGAATCCGACTGAAGGTTTGCATCTCATCATCTGAAGACGTTATTGGACTTTTTATTATAAAAATTATTCGTATGCCTAAAAAGGAAGACAAGAGGCAGGAGAAAGAAGACCCACCCCTTAGCATCGACATTGACAACACGATGCACGTCGACAGTATACAGTTCCTGCGGGTCGGCGGCCTGCGCCGGCGCCTGGTGCAGCCTCAACTCCGCCGTGAGCAACGCAGATGCGTCACCGGGCGCGCCGGCTACCTCGAACCACACGTGGCGGCCGTGACCGTGGCGAAGCGCGCCGAGGTGGTGCTCTGAAAACTTCTACATGTTTAGTTATATGTAGTGGGATTGGCACAGCTTTTATTGGAAAGGTATGACATGAAACCTTCTATCGGTGTGATTGCAGTGACTTGACAAAACAAAGAAACCGTCTCAGGGCCATAGCACATGACGCGTTGTGGCGCCGCACCGCAAAGATTTCGCCGTATCGGCGGGCATACGAGCGGTGCGGCGCCGCAACGTTGTTATGTCGCAGCGGCGTGCCGGCGCCCCCGTAGCCAGCGTTGCCAGAATGTTACTTTTGTAACATTTTACGTTACTTTTGACCCTCTCCTGTTACCTCCATGTTACACGACTCACAATGTTACATTTATGTTACTTTTAGGTCAATATAAAATATTTATGTAAATATTTCCCAGCAAACAAAAATTTATCATGAAACGGAACGCATCCAATAAAGTAATTGTTTTGTTCCCAGTACATTTTGGCCTGAGTGGGTCAGATGAATTGTATGGAGAAGTAAAACGTAAAATTTCTCTTGATCAAATCGGTTTCATAACGAAAGTTTCTCAGAATGATGTCCCTAACAAAGTAGGTAGTTTCTCATTTTGCATTAATTCATTTACATCATTTAATTCATTTTGTACAATTACGTAAACGACTTTATGATACATACAGGTAAAGTTTGCCAAACCAAGTTCTGTCCTTAAAGTCTTAATATGGACAGAGCTATTTATGATAACTGACTTAATTATTTGAATCATGGATTTGTGAGTCATGTGATGCATGAGAAAAGCAAAGACAACGGGACCGTGCGGCTTGGCGATTTGCCGCTATAGAGAAGAGGTCTTTGCCCAGCAGTGGGTTGATGTGGGCCGAGTGAATAATACGATGAAGATGTTTCATGTGACATTTGCGTGATTCAATTCACGTCAGTTTTTGGGTATGCATGCACAGTATCGAATCATACGATTTTCATAAATATCATGCATGGTCTTTCATTTTTATCTTGATCTGAATGCACTAACTAACTTTGTCTGTCGCTATTTTTTTCATGTGTGGTGTGATGGTGAATGATGATGATTGCATGTTTTGCTTTAATAACAAAATTAACATAATCTCTGAAGATATTGAAGAGGTTTTTGACTTCTAAAGCGTTGACTCCTAAAGAAAGCAAAGATGATCAAGAAAATATCAGTAGACCAGTGGATGAGACACCCCCTCAAAAAAAAAAAGAAGCAAGTTTATAATTTTAACAAAAAATGGCTAGTAGATGTTACATTTAAAAATTGGATATCAAAAAGGGAACAACAAAACGGCTCAATTACCGCCTTTTGTGCAATTTGTAATTGCACAATACTGAACCACAAGCCTGCTCTTATTAGGCATCAAAATACAACAAAACATAAACAAAATGTTAACGCTATTAGTAAAACCATATCAATAGACGAAGCTTTGAAACCGAAAAAAGAAAAAGAACTAAAGAAAAGAGCTGAACTCAAATTATGTGCTTTTCTCGCTGAAAATAATTTGCCACTGATGTTGTACGACGATTTAATTCCTTTTCTGGCTAATACATTTCCTGATTCAGCAATAATGAAATCCTTTAATTTAGGAACAACAAAGGCAACTAATATCGTAAAAACTGTACTTGGTCCAATACTGGCAGAAGAGCTTGTATCAAAACTCAAGAAAACAACATTTAGCATAATCATGGATGAGACTACAGACATAAGCGTTAAAAAGCAATGTGCACTGGCAGTGATATATTTTGACGAGGATGAATTCTCGGTTTGCACTCAATTCCTGGACATCTATGAAGTTACTTCTGGTAAAGCAAAAGACCTCACAGATGCGTTATTAAATTGGCTTGAAAAGAAACAGATCCCTTTAAAAAACTTAGTTGGATTTGCTTCTGATACCACGAACAGCATGGTTGGGCAACACAATTCCGTTTTCAGCCACTTGAAAGAAAATGTACCACACATTGCATGTGTTAAGTGTAGCTGCCACATTTAGTGGCTTCTAAAGCTTGTCTGAAGTTTCCGAGATTTGTGGAAGATTTTCTAAGAAATTTTGGATCACATTTTAGCCGCAGTTCGCTCAGACCAGAGAAGCTAAGAGAATTACAACATTTTTTTAATGTTTATGTCCACAAAATATTGAGTCCTTCCGATACAAGATGGTTATCCCTGCAAGCTTGCGTTAACCGAGTATTAGAACAGTACGACGTACTCGCAGAATACTTTAGACTCGAAGTTGTAGAAGATCCAAGTAAAATTACGGAGGATATAATAGGCTTACTTGATAACAAACTCACAAAAGTTTACCTGGAATTTATGTCGTACGTCCTAGATATATTTAACGATTTCAACCGCCTGTTCCAGTCTGAAAAACCCTTACTCCACCAATTGAAACCAGAAATACAAAAATTAATAAAAACAATAGCCAGCAACTATATTCAATTCCATCACTGCAAAACTACCGATGCCTACCAAATAGAATATGCCAACCCCAGTTTTTTTGTGCCCCTTGATAAAATATATTTAGGGGTAGCTGCACAAACATCAATAGAAGAATTGTCTAAAGAGATTCCCGAACCATGAACCATAATAACCGACTTCAAAAGAACCTGTTTAATGTTTTACATTGAATCCTTGAAACAAATAACACAGCGATTCCATTTTTCGGACCCACTGTACGGAATTATAGAAATCATTGATCCAAGTATAGCCCAAAAGTTTGAGATAAAATATTTATCGAGCGTGTTGGAGCGATTCCCAAACGTCAAAGATGATGTTGATGGTGCAGCGCTTCAAAAAGAATGGAAGAAACATGCTTTCCTTGAGCACAACGAATTTTTGAGTCAAAATATTGAAGAATATTAGAGAAAAATTTTGCAGTTAAAGGATTTGACGGGCACTCAAATATTCCCAAATTTAAAAAAGTTATCAGGCTTTTGCTAGTGTTGCCTTTCTTGAAAGAATCTTTAGCCAACTAAAACTAATAAAATGTGAGAATAGGAACAGGCTCAATACTGACACGATTTTGTCTTTGATGGCTACGAAAGCAAACATTTTAAGCGCCACAAAGTTTGAGCCCACAAATGCTATGATTCAGGCAAAAATACAATATAACAAGAGTGGTGAAGGTACTAATCGCACAATGTCACAATTTTTATGTAACAAATTTTCATAGCTATGATCCTAACATTAATGCTTTTCTCCAGGTTCCAGTGCAAATTAACTACGCCTTTTGGCGCCATCAAAAGCAATGATTCATGTAATACAATTTATCAAGAGTGTTGAAGGTACTAATTAAAACTCAATATTCTTAAAATATCACAAACTTTTAAGTGTGTGACATGACATACTACTAAATTAATCGGTATATCTTACACATTATTAATCTTATGTTTTTTTTTGGTTTGTCAGGATCACCAGTCAATTATTCGATTAACAATGATTACGATTATTTAAAAACTAAGAGAAGAACTACCGAGACAAAGGACTTTTTTGTTTTTGGTGTTTTTGTGTAATAAAGTGTCACTTTCTACATAAAATAAGTTAATGTTACTTTCCTCGTGAAAATGTTACTTTTTGAGCCGTGTCATGTTATATTTGACTATCTGCCACTGGCAACACTGCCCGTAGCGTTGGGCAGTCGGTTAATAAAAATGGATCGGAAAAGACGTCTGTTGCTGGCTCTACTATTACGCCACCGCCGAAATCGACGTAGAAGAGTACGACAATACTGGGTTTCTCCCTTTATTGCGTTAAGGAACGGTGATGGACAGTTTTTACTCCAAGAATATAAAGAATTGCTTTTAGACGAAACGAGGTTTTACAATTTCTTTCGAATGAGTGTGTCCAGTTTCGAATTTTTATTAAAATCTTTAGAACCACATATACCGAAACAGTATACTAACATGAGGAATCCAGTGGAACCAATCGAAATGCTAGGCATTATTTTGAGGTAAGTAATAAAAATAATTTTCTTTTATTAACATGACTTTTTAATTTTCATAATGATCAATAAAATAAATCTTAATCTTCTTAATTTAAAAATATTTATTTCAAATTTGCAAAATCGTACTCGCTGTCTTGAGATATTTCACCTGGAGATGTCAATGAATTATAATTTGAGTTCAAGCCTGTTGGAGTGTATGTACTTCTGTAATTACTTGTATGATGTCCGTGTGATAAAGGCTGATGAGACGTTTGTTGAAACGCATATGATGATGATGATGGTTGGGACACTGGGCCATATGATGATGATGGTTGGGACACTGGGCCATACCTCATTTCGTTGATAATTTGCAAAACTTTGCTTTGAAAGGTGAGATTTTGAAGCTCAGTAAAATCTTGAAAAAATGGCAAAATACCCTAAAAAATTACATGTGGCGATTTTCAGGCTCCTTAAGGGCTTTCAATGTTTCCTTTTCAAAATCATCGGCTTGCATTGTTCTTTTGCGGGTGATAGGAACATAACGTGAAGACTCCGGTACAATATCGCTGTAGAATTGGTGTTGGCTTCCCCAGTTACGTCTAAGCTATACTCCATTTCATGTACCATGGCCCGATGCACTTGAGACGGTCATTAGGCGTTAACAATAGGATTAGTGATAACAAAAGATACCTGGCCAGACCCTTTTGCGGCGTGGTATTTTACATGCAACCTAATGATCTTGATCGTTTAACCTAGTAATCAACATAAACAATATTTCATGTTAGTTGTCATGCGAATAAATGTATATAATTAATTTTTGCCTTTAAATATTTAAAATTGTTAAATATTTTATATAATTAATGTACATGTTTTTAAAGTAATTAAATTAAGTTAGTCTTAAAGCTGATTGTTATTATTTTATTGACACATTTTTTTTTTTATTTAACTCATGTTAGCTATTATTATGAAATACCGTAAACAACTTATATTTCGTATTTTTATTTTCAAGTATATACCAAAATGTTTTAGTCACGCTTTAGTTGCATGCAGGTTGGACCGACGCGTGCCATTTTGAAGTGCTCCTAATTAGATAACAAAAGGCAAACATTATGAGCCCTATTGTTAAGCTTCAAGTGCATCGGGCCATGGTATATGAAATAGAGTATACTGTCTGTCTCATTTTGTGTCACTTTTGTTAAAAATAGAAGTTGATGGTAAAAATGATATTTTTTCAGTTTCTTAGCTCCTGAGCCAGATTTAGAAGCATCTTTATTTTTTTTTATACTTATAGAAGTTATCTTTGACGCTTCTCCATTTTTTCACTATATCTTTACCTGAAAATAAAATATTAAACCATTACATAAAAGTTTTTGTTACAGTTACCTGGGAAGTGGAAATTCGATACAAGATTCGGAGTACCAATTCAAACGTGGAAAATCTACGATTCGATATATGATTAGGAGAGTTTGTCGTACTATATGGAAACATCTTCTACGAGAAAACATTCCTGAACTAACAACAGAAAAATTAAAAGAAATTGCATCAAGTTTTGATTTAGAGGCGAATTTTCCTCACTGCATCGGTGCCATAGATGGGAAGCATATTCGTATGCGAAATCTCGCTCGAGGCTCGCTTTTTTAATTACAAAGCCTTTTTCTCTGTAGTGTTGCTAGCTATTGTGGACTCCAACTACAAATTTATTTTTATCGACATTGGCGCAAAAGGTAAAGAATGCGATTCAACAGTTTTTCAAAATTCAAAACTATATGAGTTACTTATTAACAATGACCTACCATCCTGATCCTGATCCTGAGGCTGATCCTCAGCCACTGTGTGGTTCTAATAGACAAACCCCGTTTGTATTTGTGGGTGACGAAGCTTTTGACGAACAAACACATTATGCGTGCATATGGAGGTAAAAATCTCAATGTACAACAAAAGATTTACAATTATCGTCTCAGCAGAGCCAGAAGATATGTCGAAGGCGCTTTTGGGATTATGGCGAATAAATGGCGCATTTTTCACATACCAATAGATATGTCCTATAATTTTGCTACGGAGATTGTAAAGGCATGTTGTGTCCTACACAATTATGTCGCAGATCGGGATGGTTTTCGGCAAAACGATAAATTGGCAATAATTGATGATGAATTTCACTCATTACAACCTCAAGATGAAGAAATTACAGCAGCAAATGTTATTAGAGATCAATTCGCAAGCTATTTTATGAGCAACAGAGGATCCCTGCAATGGCAGTTACAGAAGATTTAATCATCATTAAAGCAATAAATATTTACTCACCAATTTAGTTCTTTTTATCACGAGCAAAATTATCATACTCTGGATATAAAATTTTAGCAATTTGCTCCCATGCTTTTGCTTTTAAAGTTTTATTTTTAAAGTCCATATTGGACTTATCCCAGAGGATTTCCCTTTCTTGGACTAACTTAATAAGGTAGTCCATATCGACAAAAATCCGCAAAGTGCGTCGTCAATAAGCTAAGAAATTAAAATTACCAAATAATTAAAAACTACACACACACAAAAACTGAACATAATAAAAAACAAAATACTAAACAAATAAACCGCCCCAGGACATGCCCGACCCAAAGGTACCCATCACACTGGCAGCATTACCGCACTGCACGGCGAGTGAGATCCTTTGGATCAGGAATGGTCCATATCAATGTCTTCTTCGTTGGTACCTACTAATTTTTAAAATAACACAAAATCAACAAAAAAATACTATTAAAGAAACGGAACGAGGAAGTGTGTGCCCTTCTTTGTGACAAATAAACAACTGAGCGGTGCAGCTCCGACGTCGCAACGCATTCAACCCCCCCGCCTCGTCTCGGTGCTAGCAACTCCGGTGCGGCGCCGCACCGCGTCGTGTGACATACTAAAGATATTTCTATGTAAAAGAACGCAGCGACATCGCTCTGGCGGCGCCGCGCCGCCCCCGTAACGCGTCGTGTGCTCTCTCTCTCAGATGTACGAACAGTGCAGCGTAGCGTCACGCCTTTTCCTCTACTAGCATCGTCTTGGGTAGTGGTGGCGGACGACCTAAATCGTCTTTTTACTATAACATAGAGGCAGAAACTACTCAATAAGTACCGATATATACTACATAAACTTTACATATAAATAAATACAATAACTTTTACGAAAGAAGAAGACTAAAAGAGAAAAGAGTGGGACAATCTCTTATAGTGCAAGAAAGTGCGTCCCAAAGTAGGGCCGCTTCAAACCTGAAAGAGTGTTTATATGCAGCTTTGTTATGTCGCGGAGTGGCTAATAGTAAGACTTTGTGAGATTTCCGGTGCCGATTTCCCGAAAAGAGATACTCGAAACGGTCTCGAAGGTAGTTGAGGTAGCTCGGATTTTTCAAGATATTGAAAATATAATAAAGAATGTGAGAGTTTCGGCGACGACGAATCGGAAGCCACCCCAACTTTTTGCGATATTGAGAAATATGGTCGAATTTGCGCAGTGCGAAGATAAACCGAATCCCAAGATTCTGAAATCGCTCGAGTATTTCTAAATTTTTGTTCTAGTGATATTAAATGCACATCCGACCCATATGCTGTTTTTTTTATTTGAAAAGTACTAGTTACTCATTATGTTATGACGTTTCTTTAGGGTTCCGTACCCGAAGGGTTCCAAACGGGACCCTATTACTAAGACTCCGCTGTCCGTCCGTCTGTCACCAGGCTGTATCTCAAGAACCTAGCTAGGGAGTTGAAATTATCACAGATTATGTATGTATGTTGCTGCTATAATAAGAAATACTAAAAAACAGGATAAAAGAAATATTTAAGGGTGCTCCCATACAACAATTCTTTCAATACCACATACAAACTTATGGATGCACCTGGTTACGTACATGGAGTGTGAAAGTAACCGCACCAATAACTTTGTAAACAATATTTTGCTGTGTAAAATCCAAACTATTCACTCCACACCATCGCTTCCATTGAACGGTGGTACGGAACCCTTCGTGCGCGATTTAGACTCGCACTTGACCGCTTTTTTGTGTTTTCATGTCTTCTGTCACTAATAAATATTACAATTAGGCTTAAACATTCATGATTCATAATTCTTTATAGCACACAAATATTTAAGAAGTTATAATAATAGAAAATGCATGTACAAAGGCGAGCTTGTGTGAGATCCTTTGGATCAGGAATGGTCCATATCAATGTCTTCTTCGTTGGTACCTACTAATTTTTAAAATAACACAAAATCAACAAAAAAATACTATTAAAGAAACGGAACGAGGAAGTGTGTGCCCTTCTTATCTCTAAAAAAGGATTTCTTCCAGCGAACCAAGGCATTATAGGAAATAGTATCATAAAAGGGTAGGCATAGAGCACAATTGCACATGCCTATGAATAAATTAAATACCTATAAGATACCGATAGTAAATACAAAATAATCGATAAATACTCACTACATAAACTATATAATTACAGTAAATTTTACGAAACTTCTTGATACATATCTTAAAAGAGAAAAGAGTGGGACGGTCTCTTATATAATATTTGGTAAAAATGGCGATTATGTCTAGTTTGAATAAGCGATTCCTTCACGACTATTGTTCATCTTAGTTCTTAATTAAAGTTTTCGCGCGTATACTTTTTAGAAGTTTTTATTTAGTTTCACCTGTAATGTCCCGGTGTCTGTAATCAAATCTTGCAAGTTAAATTTGATCCACTTTCCGGTTTCCGATTGACGTGCAATTTTGCACTCATATGAGTGCAAAATTGCCATCCGCTTTACATATGTAAAGCGGATGACAATACGATAGTTTGATAACATGGAGCTGATCTGATGATGGTGCCGGAAGGTGGTCATGGGAACTCTGTAACAAAACAGACACAACCCTATCGAGTTTGGGCGCGTTTGATTCGTCTCGACATGTCCTTTGATCCTATATAATATTTTCATGACATGGAGCTGATCTGATGATGGATCCGGAAGGTGACCATACGAACTCTTTGATTCAACGATGCAATCCCATTGAGTTTGGGTCCGTTTGATTCGACAAGTACTTTTATCATATACAATTATTTTTATGGCACGGGGCTGATCTGACGATGGTACCGGAAGAAGCCATGGGAACAATGTAATTATACAACGCAACCCCATCGAGTTTGGGTCCGTTTCATTCGTTTTGACAAGTACTTTGGTCATATAATAGTAGTTTATGTGACTGCTGCATAATGGAGGGCATTAAAACTCGAGAGTGAGTTTATGAAACGTGCCGAAGGCGAGTTTCATAATAATATCACTCGAGAGT
The DNA here is from genome assembly GCA_949825045.1 of Argyresthia goedartella. Lineage (NCBI taxonomy): Eukaryota > Metazoa > Arthropoda > Insecta > Lepidoptera > Argyresthiidae > Argyresthia > Argyresthia goedartella. Next base: position 14,824,947 of record OX463808.1, on the reverse strand, counting down.
TTTAATGCCTAATTATGTACAGTTACATACACTAGTTTATCTACACACATATCATAAGCTCTCTTTGATGTGTTCAGGAACCGCATGTTTGACCGGCATTGTGGCTCTGCAATTGTTTAACTTGTTCTGTAGTACCAACTTCTCGCAGGTGGGCGTCGGTGTTCGAAATTTGAATGTCAGTACCAACTCCACAAACAAACTAGGGAAGGCACGCGGGTGGGCGTCGGCGTTCTAAATTTGAATGTCATTATATGTAGAAAAACTACACATAATGACCAAATGTGTAGTTTTCCAGATACGAAACGAGTTTTTACCAAGTAGTTTAACATAATGCTGATCCTAACGTGCGGTTTTTGAACGCAGTAAAGAGGGTTTATGATACGTGTGTAGATAAAATACTTTTATGGCGTGGAACTGATCTGATGATGGAGCCGGAAGATGGCCAAGCGAACTCTGTAATTAAACGACGCAACCCTATCGAGTTTCGGCTCGTTTGATTCGTCTTGACGAGAACGCTAGTCATAGATTCTAAATAGTATTTCGTAATTAATTTAGCATGCGCATAATCTCGGGGACAAGGGAGAAAACTTCAGAGAAAAATTCAAAGAAATTAACATGCTTACGATTACCTGTCAATATATATACGAGAATATCATGCATGTAAGAAAAATCATAGCTTTATTTAAAATTGAAGGTGATAGCCATACAATTAACACTATAAATAGAAATAGGTTAGCACTACCATTATTTAGACCAAGTAAAGTAGGCACATCATTCATGGGGCACTGTTTTCACTTCTACAATAAAATACCACAGGAATCATTGATCCTTCCTAAAAACTATGTTAAAATGAGCTGATAAGAAGGTCCTGTTATAGTATTAAGGAATACTTAGATGAAAAAACTGCATGGTCCATACCTCAGCGCACAGAAATTCGACGAGGGGCGATGGATCAAGTCTATCACTCGGCGGCGAATTTCCTTAGACCGAAACTAGTACTTACCTGTTGTAAAGTCACTTTTTTAAAAAGAAGGTATGGGGGAGTTTCTTGCCGTTTCTTCTTCACCCCGAGGCCCACCTTCCGAAACGGTGTAGTCTTTTTTTATATAAAAAAAATTGACTTGTAGTTATAAGTAAGAATAATTTTGACGTTGAATAAGATAATTTATTTATTTATATTCAATAAAAAAAACTTGGGTCTTGAAATCTTGGACACCCTTGTTGCAAGATAATGTTGGTTATATAAAATTTCGGTTTCGGTAAATAGTTATGAATAAGTTCGTACATAGTAATCTACATATAGGTAAGTACAATGCAAAGATATAGGATTCCATAATTATATCGGATTGAAATGATAGTGCGTTCATTCATTCGAATTCCTAACCTAGGCTAAGATAGTACAGATTTTATATAATTATGTCTAATCACTAGGTACAATAGTTATTCTCATTGTTATATGTATTTTTGTGCCAGTTAGGTACTGTCTATAGTCTATACCTACAAATTGCTAACTTACTCTCAGTTTACATTCCTCAACTAAGTACCTACTTCCATCTACACAAATGAAGTACATAGGTAGGTAGAGAAGAGACCTCACTTCAGATGTAAATTAACCGTTAAACCCAAAAGTGGCTATTATGCAGTTAAATCGGTTAGATATTTTTATATGTATTACATGCCGACACCACTGCAGATATAAAAAGACAACAAATATAATGATCACCAAAATATATTTTTCCTACCCAAAATGGGTAAATGATCACCAAAAGTTGCAAAATATCAGGGCAAAATACTGCGGTAGCTTAGGTGAAGGGTAAAGGTTCCTTCGTGTTAGGTTGAACATGTAAAAACAACAAAAATACTTAAAACATAAACTTAAGAACACAAAACAAGGTGGTCGTTCTGGCCTAATTCTGGCCGTCGTCGTTTCGAATTTATTGGCAGTAAAATAGGTGCGTTTTTGGTGATCGTTTAGCGATATAAAAATACGTGACATCACGTTGAAAACCAATGGTGCATATAGGAAAAGGCGTTTTTGTATATTATTACACACACATAATTGTGAATATTTTTATAAAATATTTAACTAAGTTTATCTTTAGCGGCTTTATTTCCACGGCTCCACAAAATGCAGTTGTATGGATGACTTGTTTACGCGTGCAGGGGTGACGGGGAAGAGAAAAAGGCGCGAAGCGCGGGATGTGAGACAAACAGAAAACCTGTTCTGCTTACACCGTTTTCGCTGTATTTTGCATGCGCCTCCGCAATGCCATAAGGTAGGTAGTTAATTTTTCCAATTGGTTTTCCAATTTCCAAACAAACAGATATTTTGGTTCAAAATTTCCATTTAAAACTTTTTATAGCGTAACCATACTTAAATATATTTTCATACATTTGACCCAGTACCTTGATTATTTTAATCGATATTTTTCCGATTGGCGTAGTAACTATGATCGGGAAATCCTTCTATAGAACTCTTTAACAATCCATGAGGAACTAACAATGCAAATATAAATTAATCTCAAGTAGATATTGAGAGGTTTAATAATAATAACAATAATAATAATAAAAAATGCATTTAACCTAAACCCACGTGCAAAACGGGTTTACCCGCACATGTGCGGTTAAATGATTGGTAAAAATCCCGGCTATCATTTCAAATGTACCTACATATATTAATGTAAAGCTTGGTACAGTTGAAGGAATATAACATGGCCAGAATGTTGACAATAAATAAAATATTAATTCTAGAAAGACTTGACATGTGTAACCTATACAGTGTGTAACAGAAAGGAGTAGTCATATTTTAAGGGGTTGTTAGGGACATGATTCTGAGCCACTTTCTCTATGAAATCGATTTGATCAGAGCAACTTTATTTTTCACTTCTCCATACAAATCAGCTGACCGCCCGGGCTACAACGCATGACGGAAAGAAAAATCAAGTGCTCTGATCAAATCGGTGTCATAGTAAAATACGTTCACAATTATGGCCCTAACGGTTTTTATATAAAACCCTTAAAATATGACTACACCTTTCTGTTACAACCTGTATAAAGATGAAAATATTTTTAAATAATTGTTTAAATCTAATAAAAAGAGTGACCAGAGTTGAGGGTTCCGTACACGAAGGGTGCCAAACGGGACCCTATTACTAAGCCTCCGCTGTCCGTCGGTCCGTCTGTCCGTCACAGAATATGTATTTCTATTGCCGCTAAACATCAAATGATGTAGCTTTTATTATCGTTGGTTTGACGGCGTGCGGCGGGTCCATCATTAGAGACTGGTATCAAGCAAGACCCAGTTGCTTTTTTGTTGTCCTTAAGTTTTCTTGTAAGTACGTTGGTACGAAACCCTTCGTCTGCGAGTCCGACCCGCACTTATCCAATACATATAAAACTTCACCTAGCTCTAGTACCTACTAAGAATGTCATATACTTAGGGCGACTTGCACCAGACTTTTGACAGACGCTTTTACATACAGTTTAAATACAACTTTTGTAAAACAAGGCAAGTTATGTACCTAGTCAAGCACGACAAGGTCATTATTCACTATCAGCTGTTTATTAATCTGTGCTGTCAGCCAGGTTCCCACATAACATGCCGTTTTCTGCTTAAACTGTATTCAATGGATGTCAAAATTCTGGTGCCAGTCGACCTTAGAACTTAGTTTATTTGGACTAATTATTCTACCTATACCTATAGTTTGTGCTCTACATTATTGTATCTTCAGTAATTAGGTACGTTAGGGCCTACACGAGCAACCTAGCTAGCGTAAAAACAACTTCGACGAAATTGGCTAATTCGCATGCAAACAGTTGTACCTCAGACACCTGTGACTGGCGGTAATATCTTCAGTTATGTGGTCTGGCATGCGTACCTATATTACTACAGGTAGGTACAACTTCCCAACCAGCTCATATTATTCTGCAGGTGTGGCCGTAACATACGAGTTACGGAAGGTAACTTGATACATAGCTTAGATCAATAAAATAATATCGTAATATGAATATACACTGTACAAAAACCTGTTATTTATGAAGACGAAGAGATCATGCCAATCGACATATAATTTTAAACCCTGACGAAAAAGAGGTGTGTTATATATAAATTTGAAGCGTCTGTCTGTCTTTGTGTATGTTTGTGTGTGTGTGTTTCTGTTTGTGTGTTTCTGTTTGTGTGCGTGTCTGTTTGTGGCACTCTAGCGCTCGAACACGTGGACCGGTGTGATGCGGTTTTTAATTGGTCGTCTCCATACTTCACTGCGATAAATAAAATAAATAAATAAAGACAATCATACAAAAATCGAACTAGGCCCATACTAAGCTCAACAAGGCTTGTGTTATGGGTACTAGACAACTATATATTCAATAGAGATAAATACTTACGTACATACACAGAAAACATCCAAGACTAAGAAACAAATATTCATGCTCATCGCACAAATATTTACGCTTACCGGGATTCTAACCCAGGATCGTCAGCTTCGTAGGCAGGGTCACTATACTCACTAGGCTAAACCGGTCGTCACACGCGATGATTCTTTCTCATCTATGTTTTTAAACGACTTCGCAAAAGGAGGTTTACAATTTTTTTATGAATCGATTTCTCTTTTTTATGTTTGAAAGGGTTTACCTTCCGATTGGCCCCGTTGACATCAGGTCAGGATCTGATGATGGGATCCTGCAGAAATCGTGGGAAGCTATAGCGATTTTTGTATTTTTCATAGTAACTAGTGCATTTGCTCTTGAGAAGCATCATTTTGTGAAGTGGAACGGATGATGAACTCCACAGATGGCCACCAGACTGCCCCATACAGGTAGCGATATGATAACTTTATTAAGGTTTGCCAGTAATGTACACTCGTCATAATGCATACCGAGGAATGGAGGTGTTGGTGATGTACCAGGAGAGCTTCTCAACAATTTATCAACGTGGGTCAGGAGCTGGTGATGGATCATGGAGAAGTAAAGGGAACTCTTTAATTCATGAAGACCGAATGGGTATGTTTAGTAACAAATAGAGTTTAACTCAATTTGTTTTTTTTTTTCTAAAAATCGGTTCCGGGGGTCTAAAGTTATCAGCCTAGCAAGGAAACAAGTGAACCAAATTTTAGACTCTTACAGCCAGTTGCAGAATCGAAATTTTAAAGCCCTGCAAGACGCTAATGGGTGTAACTTTAAGGCGCTACTCCGGCCGTGTAAAGGTCCCCGTTATTCCAGGCGGAAAGACCCGCAGTGTGAGAGAGACGGAATAAATAAAAAATTAAAAACGTAGCGCTAAAAACACAGAAAAATTGTTTAAAAATAAACTACGTTATTTTGTTTAAAAGTTATTTAAGGAGATTTTGCGAATACATTATATCTACATTTTGAACGCAGTTCCACAATGAAATTAGTTAGGATTTCAGAATTACAGGAAAAAATAAAACAATTTAGAGGTATTTTCGTAATTAAATTCTATCGAGAAAATTTCATCCAATCGCGTTTCCCTTTAGTGAAAATCTTAATCAAATACTCAATAAACGTTAACCCAAACATCAAATCTGTAGATGACTTCATGGTGGAGTAAATGGATTCGAAAAAAAACCCATTTTTTTTCGTATCACCTTAAGGCGTGTGAACCGTCAGAATGAAATGAACATTATTCAGAAAGAGTCATGATTTATCAAAAAAACAAAATTTGGAACTGACACGCCATGAGGATCGCTTCTGTAACTGCCAGTTAGTCTTGCTACATTGAAATATACTCCTGTTCAACACTTTTTTATAAACAAAAATGTATGAGATTTGACGTCTGTTTTGAGGTTTAACTATGTTTAATATGCTTTGTAGTAACACGGATAAGGATGCTTTGCCATTGCCCAGCAGCAACACTACGGCTAGATAAAATAATAATATAAAAGATGTTTAGAGTCATTAGGGTGTCGGTGGTGTTTTAAATGTATTATTAATAAACGTTATTTTTATTATACGACACTAAAATACATGTTGATGCCTATTTCGACGTATGTGGACTTCTATGGAAAGCGAGTTAGAACTATTAGATAGATAGATAGATAGATAGATAGATAAATTAATTTATTCATTGCAACATGGTAAACACACAAATACATAATTTTAACTCAAATTTTAAGAAGAAAAATCTGCAAATTTAAACAAAACACAGCAGTTAAATAAAACAAACAATAAATAATAAAATTATACAAGCAAAACATTAAGGTACGGTAAGGATAACTATGTGGTATTGTGACTGTACCGCGACAATGAAATGGCCCTGACTCAGCAATGTCACAGACGAATCTGTGACGCTGATATTCTGCCAGAGCCAGTACGGACGAGACAACGGTTTGCTCAAGTACACATTTAACAACGTAAAATATGATGATTTTAATAAAATTGTTGAATAAAATAAATTGTATTCTAGAAGATTGTATTAAAATTATAGCATTAAAATTATATCATTAAAATGTATAGTAATAAAAGAAATAAAATTAAAAAATATATATAGTAATATGTAATAAAATTTATGTCAGGGTTACAAGTAAGATTAAATTATTATCGGAATAAGTTTACAACCTCTATGTTAATTTGTATGGAGTTGTCAAAGTTCTTCAGGGAATAGTGCTAACTCACGGTCTTCTGTCGGGCCTAACTAAGTATATGGGTTTTGTAGTTTATAATAAACCCCATTTCCTATGCAATGTGATAAAGTGTGATAAATATTCTCCCGGAATTCCAGTAAAACAGTCACAAGATTACAGCAAAAACAGTCAAGAGGCAGTCTGACAGTCTGAGTGATATCATTGTTTTATTTTATCTAGAAGCCCGTTCCGAGCAGAACGGCCGGCCTCGGCGCCAAGCCGTTTGTCGGTCCCCGGGGCAAAATGCGTGTGGTATGTGGGGACCATTAAATTACTGACTCATCTTCACAACCGCTAGCCACGCCGACTACCTGTGGACCACAGGAGGTTACCCACCTTGGGAAGTCGCTCGTTATCTCTCGTCTACAAAAAAACAAAACAATCTCAAGAAATTCTTTGTCTGATGGCTTATTTTGTTTTTTGTCGGTTTACTCGCTATTTGTTTTATTCTTTCTTCCCGAGTAACTCATCATCATCTCGAAATCCTTCAATAAACGAAAGGTAGAGAGAGAGAGTCACCGATAGGGTCTATGAACGCTCTTTACATATGAAGAACAAAACCCGTTAATTTCATTAGGTATGTAGTATGTACCAGCGGAGGCCAAAACCGGTCACGATAATGTTTAGACAACGAAGGAACGTGGTTACAACTGTGTATGGATGCTATATATGCAGACATTTCTTGTTAGGGTTTCTCAAGAGTTTCAGCCAAGACATAGACCTATAGATAGATTACATGTGTATCTGAAAATCTGAATACGTACAGCTTGTTTACTTTACTATTTAGGTAGCTAGGAATGAAATTAACAATAGAGAACGCTACAAAATTGAGACGTAATTCCTGCAGATGAATTCTACGCATTGAGTTCGCGATTGGATATCTATAGAATTACCTATAGTCCTAATGGAGTTAACAGCGATATGGGGATGGGATACTGACTTTTGCTCTGGAAGGTCATGATGAGGTCGCTCTCGTCGATGGCGAGCTGCTCGTCGCCGGTGAGCGCGAGTTCGGAGGAACGCGTGGGGCGCGCGCGCGGGCGCTCCGCCGGCGCCTCATCCTGCGCCTCGTGCTCCTCCGCCAACTGCTTGTACACGTCCAGCAGGAAGCTCGGCGCCGCCGCGCGCTCAGCCGGCGCCGCCGCCGCCGCTCGGTCGCGCCGCGGACGCGCGCCCAGCCCCAACAGGTCGAGAATCTCGTGCTCCACCACGAGTCGCTCGCGCCGCGTCAGCGAGTGGTGGATCACCGTCTGGTCTACGCCGTTGTCGATGTACAACCCCGAGAGCGCCGCTTCCGCCGCGGTGGCGAGTATAATAGCGCACGCGCATCGCCACGCCAGTGACCGGCCGGCCATGTTCGCTGTCATCTCGCGCACGGGACGGGCTAGCACTGGCGATACGATACGATGCGTGGCTGGCTGCGTGCGCGCCGGATCAGCCGGTCAACCTGCCCACTCAAGGTGGGTCGCTCCCCCCTCGCGTGCCCCGCAACGCCCCGCGTGCCTCTCGCTCGACCGACACATCGCAGACGCAGACTCGCTCGCTGCAGCTTTCAATAACATAAACATTTTGCGCCACAAACGTACACTTTCAGTTAAATCGAAGAGTGTGTTTATTGTGAACCGCATGATGGTTATTAATAGAAAGTTCCAGCATCAATGACTTCCTGTTCGTCAGGGTTGAACTAACTTACAACCTTTCACGAGTCCACGAGTTTCACATACAATAGAGTTTAAGCATCGCATTAAGAACGAGTAACATCTATATCACATCTGTATAGAGCAGCTATACTCAACCTGCGGCCCTCGGACGCATGCCGCCCGTCAATCTTTTTTGAGTGGCCCGATAGTTTATTGCACAGTTTATATGGAGTAAAAAAATCTTGATTTGTGGGGTCAGAGATAAAAGCGGTGTCAAACGATAGAGAAAATTATCACAAGCGAACGTGTGTAGTTATTAATGGCTTGTATTTAATCGCACATCAAAAATACTGACTTTCACTGCAAAAAAGGATCAGCAAAAACACTTTTTATATTTTAAGTATTTTTGTTCGCTTCGCTCACCCCCTTTACCCTTCACCTAAGCTACCGCAGTATTTTGCCCTGATATTTGCTATGAAAATCAGTATATTTGCTATGAAAATCAGTATATTTGCTATGCAAATCAGTATTTTTTATGTGCAGTTTAATATTTCCCGTTATTAATTTAGTTAACGATATCCTGTGCGAGAAATCTGAGAAAAAAGGTAACATTTTTTGTCATAAAAAAAACTTTGAGTAGGCTATTTAAATTTGCCGCCCCTCCCTCCCAACTTTCCTATTTATTTTTAAAGATGTTTTTTACCTTTATCACTCGAAAAAGTCAATTTGATACATCGAAACCAGTGTAAAAAAACGTTCTTTTAGTCATAAGAGATTAAATCTATATGGAATTTGGAACAAGCACGAATTATATGAATTATGTGTAGCTGCTAAAAAACGTACCTCTCTAACTAACATGAATTATCGTAAATATCTGAAAACAAACTATTTGTTCTGAAACTAGAAATCCACGATTGGCGCCAATTCCTTATCAGAGTCCGTATTTCTTCACTATTTCAACGAATTAACCAAGAATAAATTTCTAATTATACTTTTTAACTGATTATATAAAAAATTGATAAATATATATCATACATCTATTTATTCCACAATAATCAAGATTTTACAAAATGGTGAACAGTTAGGTTCGTCAAAAATGTTACATGCACTTTGAATTTCTTTTTTATTAATACCTAAATAACATCCCGTAACATAACATCATTACTGAACATCATTCATTACCGAAAACACTTTATGGCCCTTTCAGTAAAAAGGTTGAGTGTTGCAGGTATAGACAGTTGAATGTAATGTAATGTAACTAGGTACCAGTAGGTACAGACAGACCTAGAAAATATCTTTCACTGCAATTTTAAACATTCCCCATCAACTAGGAACCTAGCTAAGGCCTCTTTTAATCCAAGAACTAATTTATCAATTTACCTACCTACGTCAATCTTCAGCATTATAGTAAAATCTCCAAACGAAGAGAAGTTACAAAAATATAAAAACAAATGAGACTACTCCTTTATTGACTAACGGCTGGGATAGTACTGGTGGTAGAGTGCGTTTCAGCTTTAAATTCCTGTCGCCGTTAAGTTGGCTGTAGTGCACCTTTAACTGTCACGAAATAATGGGCAAATGGCAAATCCGGTGGCCAGATTCACATTACAAATTCCCGCTTTCATAAAAAGGGTAGCAGCTATGTAGGTTCAAGTTCAAAGATTTTTAATCGTAGTAGCACAAAAATTTAGACTTAATGAACGTCATAACCTAATCAAACAAGCGTAATAAAACATTAGGTAGGTGCCTAATTATTAGTACATAATATATAGGGTGCAATGAACTGGTTTAATGTTAGATGTCGGTATCTTGTAAAAAGTCATTAATTATGTAGTAGGCCTTTGTTCAGAAAGTGTGCTTTATACATTTTTTTATCGCGCTTCAGTTAAGTTTTGTATTTCTTGCGGATTTTTATAGTAGAAGCGTATAAAGTGTCCCATAAAAGAACTACTAACTTTTGTGAGTCTGAACATTGGAAAAGAAAGCTTATGTTTATTTCTAGTTTGCATATTATGATGGCTATCAATGGTTCTAAAGCAACTGTTAGGATGTTGGTATCTTTGAAGAAATCTCTCATGCTGTCTATTATCTAGCTTATAAATAATTCGGATCGCTCTCTTCTGCAAAATGTAGATCGTCTCAACGTCAGCAGCCCGTCCCCATAGTAGTATGCCGTAGGACATAATGCTATGGAAACTAAAATATACAAGCCTAGCATTTGCAACGTCAATCAATTCCCCGTTTAGGTTTAATTTTAGGTTGCCTACAACGCTGTCACATCACAACACCAGAACGCCACCACGAAATTCGTAAATTAAATATAAATGATACCTACGAGTATCGACATCGTATATGAACAATTTATAGTGATATTTTCGCCCTAACTTTCCCTAACATATTTTTCAAACGCTACCAACACTGGTTCCGCTGCTACCAACATAACGGCGTAGGGAATTCAAAGCCGAAATGCACTTAACTGGGTTAATGAAGTGTCTGTTAAATTAAAGAACGTCGCCAAGTGGCTGCTTGACCGGACAGGCGTCAATTAGTGATTGCGATCGACTGTGTACAATTTAAGAAGACGAATGGACCGCATCAACGACTTGTCGTGTGATTTAAAAAAAAATGCTCGTAAATCATGTTTATAAAAGGTATTATTATTTTTAAACTCTTGCTCACTGAAATACTAGTATAGCTAATGCTCATAAAGTTGTAAATATTAGTTCCTAATCCTCTAGTTGTTTTTTAAAAACCACAATCCTCGGAAGAGTACAGCAAAATGCTTCTTTTTATTCGATTATGACTTTTTGGGTTTTCATTGATATCAATCAATTTGTAATTAGTAAAATAGATAATTAAAAGTTTATATGGATGTGACAATCATTACTTTATTATACGAAGAATGAAACTTAAAATTATCTTACTATACTCGCAGACACTAATTTCTTATTTGATATATTTTTCCATGAATTTCTTGTGGAACTCGGACCGCAGAGAGTCGTTGACGAATGAGTTTAATTTCTTGTCAGGCTCTGAGCGGGCGCAATTCTTGAAGACTACGTCGTCATCCCAACGACGTTTGACCTGAAGCAAATACAATACAATATTAGTTTATTTAGGTATACCGGGTATGATTTTACCGATCACCTCATAAGTGCCTTTTGGTTGACCTAATAAATAATGTTTGTTTCTAAACTAGCTAAATTGTACCACTAAATAATGTTAAAATGGTCACAACATTATTTTATAATCACTAAGAAATAATATCCCTCATCAAAATAGTAGATCTGTCACCTAAATTAATTAAACAATATAGAAATGGTCACCAATTTAGGATGTTTTATAATTTATAACCTTACACTAAGATTTCACCTAACCTGCCTGACCCACCACTTCACCCAGTTTTAGCAATAAATTTTCAGAAGAATTTATTTTTGCCATGTTTTTCTTCGGTTGCAACTTTATGGTGCCTCAAAATTATCGATATACAGACTTATAAAGGTGATAACACATCGAAAGTCCAAATTTAGTGACACCTGTCAAAAATACTGCCAACTGTAAAAATTAGTGAAAACTGTCAAAATGAGTGACAATTGGCAAAGTGATATTATGTGAAGTTATGTCTCTGCCACTCCATATGATAAAAGGCCAGTTGTCTACCATAAAATTCCCCCAATAGTAAAGTGGCAATGTATTAGGCTTTAGCTGATGACAAGGGTTCTCGTAGGCCCAGCGGGGTCAGTAAAATATAATTTCACCCCCTTCCCCGCGCTTTCTTCGGCTTACTGAGTAGCTTCGAGTTTATTTATTAGTTGCGTCCGCGCCCTAGAAGGGGATAGCTGCGTCGGATAGGCTCGAATCGTTAAGCACCGATGTACCACTTACGTAACTTTACTTTACGTAATCCCATGTCACCACTTCCGTAACTTTATAAGGTAATTTTGCCAACGAAATTGAACCACAAAACCCCGAAAACAGACCAGAAACAAGGAAGATCTGTGCCAGTTCTCCTTCTAAGTTGAAATGCAAATCGAATTACCAAAATGATATTACACTATGAGAATGCAAGTTTTAAAAACAAAATTGAAGGATAAATATTTGTAGATATTCAATTGATGAAACAAAGGATAGACATGGAAAAAATGTTGTAAATATGATACTACGAAATTTTTCTCAACAAGTACCGTCGTACTGTTTCTTGTTTGCTTCCAAAGTACTGGATGTGGTAAACGGTGACACTATGGCTAAATTTGTAATTGAACATGGGAAATTGCTTTGGGTTAAAGATCTTGAAAGTAATATTGGGAAGCTATTAATGTTAATTACGGATAACGTGGCTTATATGCTTAAAGCTCGAAATTTGTTTAAACAGGTATTTCCTTATATGTAGCATAATACTTGCATTGCACATGCTCTGCGTAGAATTTGCGAACAAATGAGAAGCGAATTCCCTATTGTAGATTTACCCACAAGCAACGTAAAAAAGGTCTATAATAATGCTCCAAATCGTGTTAAGGCACTCAAAAGTATGTACCTAAATATACCACTACTATCTAAACCTGTCATAACAATATGGGGCACATGGCTGGATGCCGCACTTTATACAAAAATTACTTTGTGAAAATCTCAAATGCAATATCCCAACTAGACAACAAAGAGGCACAGTCAATTGCGGTTGCTCAAAGTGCACTTAAAACCCCAAGTGTTTATCAACAACCCAAGTGTTACATCTTCTTCTTTTTCCGTTTTGACATTGTTTTGGTACCGTTTGTCCGAGCTTTGCTCATTAGTATGCAATGGAAAAAATACTTTTTGGTATAATATTTTGATTATAATTTTTTTGGTAGTAATTGTTGATCTCACCTCCAGTTTTTATTGTTAAGACTACAAACCATGCAAAGGCAAGTTACTAATAAATAAAAAGAGTATACCTAGTTTGTTTTACTTAATCGTTTATTATGTTATTTCACTGTTTATATGTACACACTGCCGCAAGGTACCATACTTCATTTATATCAACCCAAATCCAGTTAAGTTATACAAAAACCACGTCACCAGTAGAAGGTTAGATATCATTCGTGCGTGAAGTCTACTAGCAAATTGAAATATCGGTCAAGTGCGTGTCGCACTTTCGTACGTTGGCACGAAGGGTTTCGTACCATCGTACGAGATTTAAGGACGAAAACTTGTAAAAAAAAAGTTTGTACTTAGTTTCGATACCAGTCTCTACAGATTGCGGATCCGATGTCAAACCAATTGCGCCACCGACGACGTTACGTTATATCACGAAAACGTTGATATTAGAATTTTTATGATTTGGTAATTCTAACCCTATATTTCAAACAATACTGGACAGAGTTAGTTAAACAAAAGAAAAGAAATTACGACAAAAAATTCATTCCTCAAACTAACACTGCTGCAAAACGGCGACGCAAATACGTAATTTGTTTTTCTCCAACAAGCCCTTTCTCAGGACAACGAGCTAAGGAAAAACCAACTCTAACGAGCATCAAACAATAGGGCCTTGTTCAGGGACTAAACCTCGACCAGAATCACGGACCTAACTAATAAGCAATAATGAAGGAATTGAAGGAATTGATATCATCAGTGCAGTGAGTCTCACCAGCTTAGCAACAACCTGGTGAGATCGCTCCGATTAAGATGGCCCTAACTCAGATCAAGCAGCAAAAACTCTATATCTGGTAATAGGTAACCCCCTTCGTTGCTGAATACCATTTCATAAACAGATACCACGCTCTCTTTCAAATAACTACGCGAACTCAGGCATAGTCCCGTACGTAGGTAGGAGATAGGTATACGTAAATACAAAAATTAGGCAGGGACCTACCCAATCACAATAATACAAAACTAAAATATTTGCCACCATAGTTTAGTTTTGTTTTATCGTGATCTAGTATAGCACTAGCTATACTAGACCTCTTCTTTACCAACGCTATCTACTGAAAAATTCTCAAGGGTTTTAGCGGTACACCCTCTCTAAAATTGTTCATTAGTGTTTAAGTATCATGAAAATTAAAAAGAAAATATTATGCGGACCCAAAAGCACGGCTCATTTTGTGACTCGCGGGGCGGGGCGTCTGCGTTGCGACCTATAAATAGTGAACGAATACTCGTGCAATACGATTAAAATCAGTTAAAGATTCGGCTTTTCTCGGATATCATCGCCTAAATCCGGGGACGGAAATGACACGAAATACATTACCGCCATTTCTTTTAGGTAGCATTCAATTTGAAGTATCATAAACGCAATGTCACGCACCTGCCAAGATGACATTACTAACAGGTAAACCTAAGAAATGTATTATGCAGAAGCGACATGAATTTGAATTTCACGAGATGGAGCAACATTTTTTTTACCACGCTTTAAATTTGTTGAAGTCATGATACATAACTATTGTAAGTTAATTTTGATAAAATTTGATAGAATCGAATATTTTCACGAATTAAATTAGTGTTCATAAACATAAATGTATCATATGTATATCACACTGTTTTTATTGACACTTAGAAGACAGACAGTCAAAATAATTATCTTTCTTATTTCAATATAAAGGTTGTGTTAGTTTTGAGCTACAAAGGAGGTTTTGTTGCTCATATCGTTCTTGTATTGTATTCAATAAGACAACGAGTAATATAATTAAAAGTCATATCTGTAAATTGATAACTCTATGTGAGAGATGAGGGGTTCACGACAATTTCCGAGGTTGGTCGAATCGTTAACTGATTTTAATCGTATCGACGCTCTTGTTTTGTAGATAAATGTATGAACAAATAATTCGCTTCTTGGCGATTTTATGACAGCTTCGGTAAATTAACTGCGGAGGTAAATATTTTGAAAGAATATACAAAGGAGATGGCTAAACGACTGCCACAGCAATGTACACAGACTTGTCAGCCAAATCATTTAAATATTAATTCATAAATTAATGCGCCTCTATTTAATTTGTAGACCATTTGTGAAATAATTTAATAATTTTTAGTTGTTTGCTTTATTATTGCCGGAATGTTTGTAAACAAAAACGACAGCATAAGGTTAGCCAGACAAGCTTTGACGTTCAAAATATTACATGAAACTAGCATTATCTCTGTGTCTAAATATGCAATCACGATGTCATTAGGGCTTGAGACGTTTATTTACGTTCATAAAATCACCTTGAAGTTTGTATAGTAGATAATGTAGAAAAAAGTTTTATTGTTTTAGGTCTATTAGGTGTTTCTTTACTCGACTTGCTAACCATGTCAATATTCCGGGGTGGCTAGCGCCGCCCGTAAGTAGTATAAAAGCCCGCCAGATGCATGACTCGCCCCGGGCGTCTATATGTTAAAGGCCGGCATTGACCATCTAGAAATAACATTTAAAACAAACACCTTCTGGGAAAGTAGATCTTAGGGGGGTCGCTTGGATTTTTTGAACTGGAAACGGGTTCGCGTACCCAAAAAACACTGGTATAGTGCTTGCTGCTATTGCGCCAAGAAAACTACACATTCTGTGAAAATTTCAGCTCTCTACCTAAAACGATTCATGAGATAAAGCACGCTGATGGAAGGTCAGGCAGACGTAAGCATCGCTTTATGATCAGACGGGATGAAACTTCATGCGCAGAACTCGGTCTCAGCAGTAGTAGGGAAAGTGGGCCTTGTATCGCACAGAACAATCTAGCGCACACTTGGCACAATATCCTCAGTAGCTTCATGTAAATGAATCATTTTTACTCATTTTATATTGATGATATACTAACGGATGAAAAGAAGGGATTTAGAAGGGATAAGAACATTAATATGGCTGTCTATGGATTTTTGTACACGTTAATGAAAATCGTAGATAGCGGCAAAAGAGTGTCATCGATATTTATAGACCTTACAAATACAAATGCAAAATTGATTTATTTTCTCCCAAAAACACGGTATTTACAATTAGTAGGTAAATCTATTTTAGTAATTAGTTGTGGGAGACGAGATTCCAAAATAGGTTAAACCCGTGCCATCGATAAAGGCCAAGCATTCGACTACGTTGATCACAAAATTTTATCTCAAAAACTAAATACTTACGGAATACGAGGGAATGTTCTTAGTCTACTAGAATCGTATTTGAGTAACCGTTCACAATTGGCACAAACAAATAAAATGTGTCTAAATTAAAGATAAAAAGATCACGTGTATTTTTCTGACGTAAAGGAAGAGGACTTTTGCTATTTATTATACATATATAGATCAACAATGTTACGGTGACATCACCGTAAGATTGTCAGTCGTTAGTTTATAATCTATCGTTTTTTTCTCGTTAGTTTACAAACTATCGATAAATTGTAAAGTGCTTACGATATGACGCGTTAATTTATAATAAAACCGTTGAATTGTGAACTGGTTTAAACTTGAATTACAAAGGAAATACCAGGGCAAACACTGCGGTAGCTTAGGTGAAGAGGGGGCGAGCGCAGCGAAACCCCCGAATAGTCTTCGTGTTCGTCTGGTTTACAATTTGTCGATAGTTGACAAACTAACGCGTTAGTTTATAAACTAACGGTTTTGACAATTTGACGGTGACATATACATAAATGACATCCCGAAAGCTATAAATGATCCGATGGTTATGTTTGCTGGATGACAGCACGGTGACATTTATCGGTAATAATTTAATAAATAGGTATGTATGAAAATGACATTAACAATAATTTGACATGTGTAATTGAATGGCTGACTAACAATCTTATATCATAATTAATCTGGAAAAAACTAAATTAATGAAATATAAACTAAGCGCTTGCAGGAAAATTCATTGAATATTAATGACGACCGGTTTAGCCTAGCAGCCTTTAGACCCTGCCTACGAAGCCGAGACGGTCCTGGGTTGGAATCGCGGTAAAGGAAAATATTTGTGTGATGAGCATGAATATTTGTTTCTTAGTCTTCGATGTTTTCTATTTATTTACATAAGTATTTATCTCTATCAAAATATATTGTCGTCTAGTACCCATAACACAAGCCTTGTTGAGCTTAGTATAACTAGGCCCTAGTTCGATTCGTGGAAGATGTCAAAAAATAAAAGAGTGACCAAATTGAATCTACGGAAATAACAATAGAAGACACACATTGAACATTTGCAAAAAAGCCAAAATCAATATGCATACAAATGTAAAATTTGTAAACACTGACGCTGCACTTGTTTCGTATCATGGTTTTGTGGAGTCTGCCTTACGCGACTGTATCATTTTCTGGGGAAATACGACAGGCTATTTGAGGGCTATTGCGCAAACAGATCCCAACTGACAGTTGTAAACTGTACTTCAGGAGTCGTAACATTCTCACAATGTTGTCTACATATATATACAAAACCTTGGTATTTGTCAAGAGTAATAAGCTCCTTTTTCAAAATATTAAAAGCAGGCGTTATAACATTAAGTGCAAAATGGAACAACATGAGTCTGCATATTATAATAAAAGTGTAGTCTGCATGTCCACTAGCATATATAATAAACTTCCGCAGTCTTTAACTTCAACATATAAAACATACTAAATTCAAAAAGAAAATAAAAGGTCTTCTCACAAACAAAGCCGTCAAACAAATGGTGTCAACAAATACCTCCATAATATTTTATGAAATTTGTTAACAATTATGACTACTAAATCTGAATCTAGTAATTCTGAATTCTGTTTATTTTTAATGTTTATAAAGCTAATTATTAATAATGTTAATAAAGTTAATATTCATATGCCAAGCTGTTCAGTGTTGTTACGCATTGCTGAATCACAAATTCCCTGACTTTTCCAGGTTTTCCATACATATTTTACAAATATTCCAGGGAGGTTAGGTTTAAATAAAGAACACTTTGTTTTACATGAAATAATTATTTTTTAAAGTTGACTATCAAAGTTCAGCAGTTGAGAAACGTTGGAAAACAGTAATAACTGAACTGAACTATAGACTATAATATCCATTACATACGATAAAACAATCTGAAATAGTAGTTTATGTGACTGCTACATAATGGAGTGCATTAATACTCGAGAGTGGGTTTATGAAACGAGCCGAAGGCGAGTTTCATAATAATATCACTCGAGAGTTTTAATGCCTAATTATGTACACTTACATACACTAGTTTATCTACACACATATCATAAGCTCTCTTTGATGTGTTCAGGAACCGCATGTTTGACCGGCATTGTGGCTCTGCAGTTGTTTAGCTTGTTCTGTAGCACCAACTGCGGGCGTCGGCGTTCGAAATTTGAATGTCAGTACCAACTTCACAGACAAACTAGGGGCGGCATGCAGGCGGGCGTCGGCGTTCGAAATTTGAATGTCATAATGTGTAGAAAAATTACACATTATGGTCATAATGTGTAATTTTTCAGTAAAAAAAATAAGTTTTTACGAAGTAGTTTAACATTATGCTGATCGTAACGTGCGGTTTTTGTTTGCAGTAAAGAGGGTTTATGATACGTGTGTAGATAAAGGTATAAACAAACTTTAACACATATTATACTATGACAGTAAAATATTAAAAGATGAGATCTACATTTCTATGAAATGTAATGTAGTTTAATGAATCCCATTACTGCGTATAGAGAGCTATAAACGACAAATTTTGGAATTATCTGAGTTCTTTGAAGATTTATAGTCTGACCCTCTACTTTTGATGAACCGCACTAAGCTGCTCATCAAGACTCTCAAGACCTTTCTGGTATTCGATCGCTATCTTCCTCTTTTTTACATTCAACTCTTTAATTAAATCTCGCGATCTCTTCTTGTTTTCTGCGGTTTTTAACGCATTTTTGTCTTTTTTTTTCTGTTCCTCGAGATGTTCCATGTAACGTGATCGTGCATTTCTCGCGGCGTGAATCATTTTTTTACTTACGACGATATTTTCGACACCTCCGACGCTATTGAGCTCGTCTTTGATTCTCTTTGTTGCTGTCTGGATTTTTAATTAAAACATCTAAGCGCCTTAGATCGGCCCCCTTCTTCGGCTCAGTCACCGTGCTCTGAGTAATATAAGACCGGATGCTGGGAGTAGAAGTTCGCGATGTCACAGCTAGGCTGTGTTTTTTTCCAGTCATGTGACTTTTCAGTGCTTGTACTCCCATATTACTCAAGCTCACAGTTTTTTTAAAGGGAACGCAGAACACAGAATGACGGTCATTCTTACTCTTGTATCCAGGACGAATAGGTCTCATCTTTGAGCAAGTCAATATTAAAAGTCGCCTTAGTCATTGTTGTTCATTGGACCCTGTGAAAGCCATCATAAACATAAATCAAGAAATTGATTAAGAAGATATAATATATAACTTCACTTGGGAAAATGTGAGCAATATTCAACGAATATATTACGGGGTTAAGCCAATCTGAAGCGTTTTTTTAGCGAAAGTATGAATTGATTCGGAATTATTCAGGCAGTTATTCAATAAACTGTTAATAAACTTATGAAAAATAAGTTTGTCGCACCGATTAATAGACAAAAATAACGGCCGCACAACAGTTGTCCGATGATATTCTTTACGACGTTGAAGTTTGCATCGTTGGAATGCAAAGAAATTCGTTTTTTCCTTAGCCAAAGCTCATTATTTTAATTAATAATTTAATTTTGACGATAAAACGATCGGTTTTTGCCCCCAGAAAAATATATCGGCTCGAAAAATTTGGATAATTTTAAAAACTAAACAAATCATCAATAAAATCAAATATTTTTCATTGCATTTCAACGTTGCGAACTTCAGCATCATTATTCTTTTCCCACGGATGGAAATGAATGTCATACAATTTTTACCTTTGAACGAAAAACATTTTTTTTAGTTTATATATAAGAACAGTTACGGAAGTACATTACATAGGATTTTTGCGTTCTATTGCATAGTTTGTTGGCTATCAACAATTATCTCACTAATACTTATTTATGAGTTTTATCTGAATTTTTCATAACTTCGAGAGAAAAAGAACATAACGACAATTCGACGAAAATCGATCTCTCGAAAGAAATCATATTTACTTTTGTAGCTGTTCTTATATATAATTAGAAGAATTTTGGGCTTTTGTCCCAGACTAACAATGTATGAGATTCGTTTCTGTCCGTGAACTCTCCTGAAAAAAATGCCACCAGAAAAATCCTGTGCCGCCACAATTTTTTTCTATTATTTATCATCGAATTTTCACCAAATAACTTACCTTATAATTACTGGCAGTTCAGATGTTGCAATTATCAATTTCGTACAACCAATGGAAAAAAATCACACTTCACGTTATCTCGTTCTGATTCACATTCACTGGTTACAAAAAACGATGGACACCGCAGGATGAAGACTGAAAAAGTTTGGCCGGTGTTCGGGCAGTTGCCTATCATATAGCTCAGTTTGTTTGTTTGTTTGTTTACAATGTAGCGCGGACAAGGTTATTGGCGCGCATCAAAACACTGGCATATTTACAACAATAGTAATGAATCGTTTTTGAGGAAAAAAAAATATTTCAAGCGACTTGAGAGAATAGAGGAAATTCTCAATTCCCTTTTCCATATTAAAAAATTGTGTTGAAGTAAATAACATAATTCTTCAAAGATCAATTGACAACTAGATTGGGAATGTTAGATAATAAAATGAACACATTTGAAAAAACTGAAATTCGAAAAAGAATTTGAACAATGTAGAGTAAAAAATTAATGCATTCAAAGCAAAAAAATAACCTGTTGTTTTTATATTTTTAATTACAAATAGAATTTGTTGAGTCGGTGTTAAAACATAAAAATTTAAACACTGATCAATATAGTAATAATTTTGTTGTTGTGTCTGTCTAATCAAATGCAAAAGAAAGAGGTTTTTTTTTTAATGTTTGGCACTTATATCGCTTTTTCTAATTGACAAAAGAATAATATAAATATTCAATCAAATCAAAAATATTCATATTCATACCAGATTTAGTTTCAAGTCAGTTCCATTTTTCGTCATTCTTGCAAAAAAAAAAACATGTTAAGAAAATTCCAGAGAATTTCGGAAATTCCCTGACTATTCCAGGAGAAAAAAAATCTCCTGAGTTTTCCCGGTTATCCCTGTTTTCCATATGCGTAACAACCAAGGGAATATGTCAATTCGTCAAACTGTTAGGGAATAGACGATTTGATGACCCGAATGGCCGAGTCGGCAGTGACCCTGCCTACGAAGCCGAGGGTCCCGGGTTCGAGTCCCGGTGGGGGCAAATATTTGTTTGATGAAAACAGATGTTTGTACCACAGTCATGGTTGTTTATCTATCTAAGTATAATATGTATCTATATAAGTATGTGTATCGTTGTCTAGTACCCAAGATACAGGGAATCCTAGTTTGGAGCTAGATCAATGTGTGTAATTAGTGTCCAATGTGTGTAATTAGTGTCCAAGGTATTATTATTATTATTATTATTATAATATGTTTTTTTTACATTTTCAACTCCCAGATCACAGCTATTTTGAAAAATTTCCAAAAACTGAATCAACAAAAAAATATATAATTATAGAACTTGCTCACAAAATTTCACGAGAATCTGTTGAAATATGCGTTTTATAGGAGAACAGCCTGAACAGAATCCAGGCAGATGAACATACAAAAGCATTTTTCCCCAAGCTGAAACAGACGCTGCACTTGCTAGGTCAAAAATGGTGATTTAAATAAACAAAGACAGGTGTTTTTAGTAGTGGTTGCCTCTTTTCAAGTTTAGAATGTGTGTGCGATTTATGGGAACTATCTGACCGTTATTAGGATCCAAGGAATTGTTTTATTTTATTTTATTTTAATGCAAATTTGTAATGTCTATTACATTCATTAAGAAAAAATTATAAAGCTAACATAAGTTGCTAACTTACAAGCGGTAGTAAAAAGAGAAAAAATAAATATGTGTGTGATACAAGGCTCTGTTATTTTAAGTAGGTATCATGAATGCACATTGTAGGTAATCTCATTTGATTATTCAGTGGTTGTATTTGAATGTGGAAATTTATTTAAATTAAAAGTTTCAAGCCCCTGTCATCTACAGATATTTTTGAAATATGTTTTTAGACTAGGAATCATAGCGACAGATGGCAGTGGTGAATTTTCTTCACAGTATTTTGCAATTTACCTTCAGATCATTTCGCTGACCAGCTGATGAGTAGTTCAGAAGGGGATTTCCAGATAATATGTTCTCCATTCGAATTCTCTCCTCTTCTTGCTTTTTCTCAGATTCCTTGAACCAAGAACACAACTGAATTAGTAATCTACACTGCACGATTAACACTAATAATAGATAAATAATAAAAATACAGCAGGACCAGGATCCGAACCCCTTCAAATCCGAAAACCTCTGTAATCGGAACTCCCCACATTTGGATATTCCTTTGCCAGTTAAAATGCTTTCACAATATTTGTGCGATAAAGCTTTTTATTTGTCATTATATACCAACAACCTAAAATATTGGATTAATTTAAAAAAGTTTAATAAATTTAATGTTTATAGATGAATAAACATTAAAATTTTCACAATACTATTAGTTTTATTTCATGAAAAATACCCTATCCATTTTTTGTACTTTAATCTGAACACTCCACGAATCCGAACGGGTGGGAAATTTTCAGAGTTCAGATAAAAGAGGTCCTGCTGTAATTTACTAAAATAATAAAAAATAATTTCAACCCTGCATTAAGCCCTCTACACACCAAAGTTGACAGCCCGGAGACTTTAGCCTGCGGGTTAGTGTTGTTGCATGGGTTGGTACATCATTAGCGCAAAACAAGCCTGACCAGCAGCTTTGGTGTGAGAGGGCTTTAGATAACTGCTGATAATATGTAGTTTATTAAAATACTAACCTTCTTAGCCTGTTCAATAGCCCGTTCTTTTTTAATTCTGTTCAACTCTGCTAACAATGCAGCAGTATCATCATCATCATCATCTGAGTCTGAGGAATCACCTTCTAGAGGATCATCGGCATCCAAGCTAGCAGCAGGCACTTGGTCAACTTTAGTTCTCTTAACAGGTGGCTCAATCAACCTCCTTCCACCGGAAACTTTCACCTCCTTTTCTCTCTCATCAAGCTCTTTGCGGAAGTCCCTGGTACGAAGTTCGTCAGTTGTACCCTGGCCTTGTTCTCTGTACTTAAGTTTGGTGTGTCCAGGAAGATCTCTACTGGAGTACTGGCGGGATATTGCACTCAAGTCTTTCTCTCCTCGCCCTTGCCCACCTCTGGCAGTATCGAAGGTAGGTCTTGCTGCTGTAGTCATGGTTCCCGAATATTATACTAATTCGAGTTCTTTTGTAGAAAGAGATCGTTCTGATTCAGCGGACACCACAATCTGGTGTTCGCGAGATCAACACAATTATCAATTATTCAAGAAAACAACGCCACCACCAATAAAACCACAAAAAAATATGTTCTCGTTTTTGACATTTTACCTTTTTTTATGGAAAAGGCTAAGAGCTTAAGCCCATACCGCCTGGTCTTATTTTAATTTCTTTTTTTCTCTTCATATTGATTGAGGCTAAAAGCCTTGTCTTTCCGTAGGTATTTTCTTCAGTCTTTATTATATATTCGAGGCACATAGCCTTGTCTAACGGGTCCATATTGGCTCAACTAAAGTCTAACTTCCGAAAATGGTCTTACTAACGATTTGTACTCCGAATGATCACTCTTCCGAAAATTTTGGTTCCTAATTTTTTCGTTCATACAATTTCTAGTACTACCGACGAAGATCATAACACTCTGGTTTCCGATTTTTTTTATTACTAATATTACTACTAAACTGATCTAAACTCCTAAGTGTTTTTTACCATAATGTTGTCTTTCATAAACATGTTTTTCATAATATTGTTAAAGCATAAGCAATACTGACCTAACAGTACCATTTGACTTTTGGTTGGTATGTTTAGTTCGAAAGTAGTGTTTTTTGTAGTTTTTACATGTTCTAACCTAACCTAACCTACCTTATTGCCCAGATGTTGATTTCGGTAGCAACACTGACCTAACAGGACCATAATTTGACTTTTGGTTGGTATGTTTAGTTCTAAAGTAGTATTTTTATAGTAGCTTTTTGTTGTTTTTACATGTTCTAACCTAACCTAACCTAACCTACCTACTGCCCAGATGTCGGTTTCGGTAGCGTCACTGACCTAATAGTATCCTATTCTGACTTATAGGTAGGAAGGTTTCGTTCTGAAAACAGTGTTTTTTGTAGTTTTTACATGTTCTAACCCAACCTAACCTACCTACTGACCAGATGTCGATTTCGGTAGCGACATTGACCTAATTAATTGCAATTATCTTTCATCTGCAAATTTTAGAATAAAAACAATTCTACATAACAAATATATGATTTCGAATAATAGTGTAAAAAACAGTTATTTTGAGAAAATATAGGAAAACAAATAGTAGTACAATAGATGTTTATTGTTACCGACATAATGAAGTTGAATGATTCGGAATTAATAACATTAGGAACAGAGTAGTTATTGATAGTGATTGTTAGGATGAAAAATTGTAGTAACAAAATTTTCGGAGTTACAATAATCGAGGTAGAAATTTTAGGTCAACTTTGGCGCACCCTTGTCTAACGTATTTATTCTTTAACTTCATAAAGTCCAGTTCCAGTATGTTTAGGTCAATCCGTGTTGTCAAATCAGGTATCAATTTTCCTCCAGTATTTATAGGTCACATCCGAGTTTGTAATTTGTAATTTTTTTTTCTTTATTGTACTACACAAAACAGTCATACAGATAACTTATAATAGAAAAAAACATGTAAAAAGGCGAGCTTATCTCTCAAAGAGATTTCTTCCAGCAAACCAAGATGGTAGGAGAGGTGATGGTTGAGCGTGGGAAGACCTGCGCGTACAATAAAACTCTATAAATACTACGACTAATATATACTACAAACAGTATGTATTATACTGATAACCCTAATTGCTAAAAATAGACTGCATACACAATTACTTAAATACAACGTAAAAATATGAATAAACCGTATAATAAACTAATACATACAAATATATATATATTATCTAACTGAAAAGGGAGAGATAGTGCTTCTTTAGCCGGTTTTTGAATATATTTAGAGATCGACTGTCCCTGATAGTGCAAGGAAGCTCATTCCACAGTCGTACGGCTCGGATTCTGAACCCGTGCTCGTAGGCTGCAGTGGAGCGATCTGGAGCTTTGAGCGTAGACGCCATATGAGTTCTCCGAGGCCTGCTTGAGGAAAGAAATTCGAAGCGATCACGTAGGAAGTTAGGGTAACGAGGGTTCCACAAAATATTATAAAGGAAACACAGGATATGAGAGTCCCGTCAAAGCCGAATCGGTAGCCACTTCAGCTCCCTGCGATGCTGAGATACGTGGTCATACTTGCGCAGTCCGAAGATGAACCAAATCCCGAGATTTTGAAGTCGTTCGAGTTTGTTCAGTTGTTCTTCATTTGCGCTCACCCAGCAAACATCAGCATAATCAAAGAGGGGGAGAGGAGGGGCTGAGCGAGAGTTATTTTGGTCTGGCGAGGAAGAAAGTTCTGAAGTCTCCTGAGGGAATGAAAAGTTGCGTAAACTCGCCTGCTTGCTATGCAAAAATAACCGAGTTGTCAAATCAGGACGATAAACCATGGTCTCTTAATGTCCGAGTTAATATAGCTGTACCATTTTCCTTTTATTTGTGTCGTTTCTCTCCAATGAAGCATCCATTGATGTTTAATATTCGTTCTAATGTCGGTTTTGCAATCTGAAGCTGGCAACTTAATGTTCTTGACAGGTATTTGGTGAATATTGGGGTTTTTTATTATAGAGCTGGCAAGTTTATTAGCGAGTTCGTTGCCAGAGACGCCAATGTGAGATGGTGTCCAAAACAAACTTATTTCTCTATCTTGATTGAGCCAAAGCCTACTAATTTTCTGCCTTATGTTATAAATAATATAGTTTGTGCTACCATTGTACGTGGGATTTGACAGTGCCATTAAAACGCTCATGCTGTCCGAAATTATCAACCATTTCTTGAAACTGAGGTTAGTTGATTCTATATATTCTAAAGATGCATAAATGGCTTGAGCTTCTGCTTTGTATATACTTGCATTTGATGGCAATCTGAACCCATGTCCCAATTTAGTGACAGGATCATAGTAAGGCCATGGAGACGTTTTCGTTACATTTCGAGCCATCTGTATAAATTTGTCTAAACTCTCTGTGTTCATCCAATTTATTGTAAACTGTATATTTATCACTCAGTGTCCTATCCACAGATATCGAGAGATAGGTTGAGGGGCGTGGCACGTGCGAACAAATGTAGCTCCGACAGGTTAGATATTAAAAATTCTCAGTAGTCACCGGGCGACCGCAGTAATGAATTCATTTCCGTTGTTTTTCGAAAAAGCCGACCTGTGCAATACTCACGTGCAAAAATAGAAGCGAGATTTTGAACTCCAAGAACGCCGGTGTTTCATATCACTTGTAAGTCTCATTCCAACTATTATTTCTTCTTTAAACACAAGAAATAAACATTATTACGAAAATAAATCATTCGCGGAAAATTCGTCACGAATTGACATTAAAGTGTCAATGTCATGTTGTTCTCGCTAAGTTACTATACATTGCTTGTTTTGTATCTTAATTTCACTACTTATTGCCAAGCTAACACGCAATGAATATTTCACACTTATCTAAGTACGAAAGCAAAGATGCATCGTGATACGGAGGTGAACTGTTACACGCACACAGGGACGACATATAGTGATGGGGATAGTGATAGGAGAATTATGTTTTTGAATCGATAGATTTTATCATTCCGCAATTACTAATATAGTTAATGTAATAATATAGTTATTTTATTGCTCATAATACGTAAGTTTATTGTTAGTTATTCCAATGATTGCCAAACAGGCAGTTTAGATTTTAAGTTTGTTTAAAACCTCGCCCGACGAAGGATAATGGGGTGTTATAAGTATTGATCGGAAATTCCGATGTTTTCAGTCAGGTCCGAAGAGTTCACAGTTATTTTACCTTCAGAAACCTCTTTGCCTCTCTTTCTAGCTGTAAGGATTCTGTTGAAAAAAAGAAGTGAGGCAAAGGGGTCTCGTATGTCGTATGTCGTATAAATATGTCGTATTTACAAACGATTCACTATTTTATTTATAGAACCCGGCATTGTATACGACTGTCTATACCAGTGTCTATAAATTATAATCGATCGATGATACACGCTGTCCTTGCATTGTCCCAACACTAGCTCGACTAGCTAGTATACCTGCGGTAGTGTGGGTGTGTTCGGACGATAGGTGCATGACATTGCACTGACCAATAAAAGCGGAGGGCATGATGTACGAGTGGTATTAATGTATGCGTGTTCTTAGTTTTCGGCGACACTTGGATTGAGGCCACACAACCCGACGAACACCTCAGCCACCCAATGACCTGGCCGTAGTCACGGTCAGCGGAAGACTCCGCGGAAGGGAGCCATTGCCCCAGAACCGCAACCCCGCACCCTGGAAGGGCTGTGAGAAGATCACCAAGAGAGCGTTCGGCGACACTGGTTCCGATACAAGCTTAGCGCCAACGGCCTATCTCTCAATATCTGTGGTCCTATCTATGTGAATCTTTAACCCACAGAATTTGCTCTCATATGATAGGATCATAACAAGGCAAAGTACTACTATTGTAGATATTATATTTACTCTTATAAGTTAAAGTTTCTCGAATGTTACAACTTAAAAAGTTATTAGAGTTAAGCATTAGTAGTTTAGAAAGAAGGAGATTGCCATCTTCAGACAACAAATTGATAATGAAATAAAGTTTTAAATTATTGAATCTGATCATTAATGGACACAAGTTACACTCAACCTGCATTGAATTTATTGGAGATGACTTAAAGGCTCCTAAGATTAATCTTAAATTTATATTTTGGATCTTTTCAAGTTTATCTACAAATTTTGGATCTATACAATAACAGAAAAAACCATAGTCAAAGTGACTTCTTACAAGGGCTTTGTATAGAGTTAAAAGAATCTTAGGATCGGCACCCCAATAGCTGCCAACCAAAGATCTTAAAGTGTTGATAGCTCTTAAAGCTCGTTCCGTTATGCAATCAACATATCTACACCATGAGAGATTCTGTGTAAAAACTACACCCAAATTTTTTATTTGAGATTGAATTGGTAATAAGTTATTGTCATATTGTAGCTTAACTGGGATGACTTTTTTCTTTGAGATTATACTTTTCTTTTAGCTGTACTAATTTCTAGATTTAAATATTGAAAGTAACTATGTAATTTTTCCAGTGCTAAATTTAATTTTTGAGTTGTGTGTGTGTGATGTTATTACCACTGCAATAAATAGCCAAATCATCTGTAAACTGTAAGTTGCTGACTTCTGATCCTAACATTTCATTGAGCCTGTGGATGTAGAGAATATACAATAAAGGGCTCAAAATGCCACCTTGACAGACGCCTTTAGTTGACAATCTAGGCCCAAACATATTATTGCAACTCATCTTAACATAAACTTCTCTTCCACTGATAAACTCATAAATCCACCTAACACATTTTTCAGGTATTCCCAAAGAAGAAAGAATGGTACATAAAACAGAATGATTAATGTTATTGAATGCTCCTACAATATCGAAAAAAATACAGACAAGATGTTTATTACTGTTAACCGCAGCGTCAGTATCATGGAAGAGATGCCCTATACTTTCTCTTGCTGACCGACCGCGACGAAACCCGAACTGATTTGACCCGACGGTAAGAGTCTGCATCATTTGGATCTTTTCCTGCTTTTAGAATTGGAACCAAGCAATCTTGTTTCCACTCTTTTGGAATTATTGATTGTTCCCAGAGTAAATTTAAAATATTTAAAAATTTCACAAGGCAATCTGTTTCCAGTTTTTGAAACATTTTGTAAGAAATGCAATCTAAACCAAAGGTTGTGTCTTTACGTGACTTGATAGCTGCTTTTAACTCATCTATGGTGAATGGATTGATAATGTATTGGTGGGGTTTACGGAAGAAGTATTATTTATTTGCATTGGTTGTGAAACAAAGTCAGGTGTATATTTCCTTAAAAAGTTATTTATCCAAAATATTTCATTATTATTATTTAGTTTCGTACTTTTACGGTAGGATTTATTAAATTTACGCATAGTTTGCCAAATTTTCGAAATTGGAGTGGATCTATTTATTTCAGTACAGTATTCCTTCCAACTATTTAATCTTTCTAATTTAATAATACGTTTTTTCTCAGCCTGCATTTTTTTTAAATTAATATAGTTTAAATCACTAGGATCTTGTTTAAATATAATAAAAGCTTCCTTACTTTTTTGAACTGCATTAGCACACTTTTCATTCCACCATGGCAGAGGAGGATGCCGGTATTTAAAATTGCTTCCTGTCTGTTTCGAGCTAATATTATTCATATTTGAATTTTGGGCCTGACTTCTAAACATCGATTGATTAATAGCTTTATGAATGATATCACAATAGTCATAGTAAGACTGTAGAGGATCGTTATGGTTAATAATAAATTCTTTAAGCATAGTGTTGGCGAGCTTTGAAATTTATTCCAATTTACTAGCCGTAGATTAGGTCTTTTGAGTGCAGCTGTGTTATTTTAAGAAAAAAAGTTGTTTGTAGAAGAATCAGTGATAGTGTTGAACAAAATCTCAGTTATTGTGGGTAGATGATAACTTCCCAGGGGATCATCATATACTGTCCAATTGCAATTAAGGGCTATAGAGGGACTGACTATTGTTAAATCCAAACCATTTGGTCTCCAGTTATTTGTACCTACAGTTGTTGGTTGTGTGTCATTTAATAACACTAAATTGCATTAATTTACAGCGTCGAGGACATCTCTTCCACGAGGACTGACAGATTGGCAACCCCACATGGTGTGATGTGCATTGAAATCACCTGCTACTAAGCATGGTTGTGGTAAGGTATTAATAAAATTAACAAATTTTGTTTTTCTAAAAGTAGGACTACAATTTGTCGGGATATAAAGACTGGCCATTGATAATGAACTGTTATTAAAGTTTATTTTGATAGCAATATTCTGAAGTGAATCATCAAAAAAGGTTTTTAATCTACTGTATTATATGTTGTTACCAATGACTATGGCAACACCATTGTGTTTATTGCCACAATCATTGCGTTCTATTGAGTATCCTTTAATATTTAAACGTTGTGTAGGCTTGAGCCAAGTTTCGCAAACTAAAGCTATGTCAATATTATTTTCATAAAAAAATTGAGTAAAAATATGACGATTACATAACAGACTTTGAGCATTCCACTGTACTATCTTTAATTTGTCTGTGAATTTGTACTAATGTTCTTGGTATCACTGTAGTAGAAAAAATCGCTTAAAACATCTAACACATTTAGGGTATTGGGGTATCTTGTGTCTTATTTAATGTTATAATTTTTATAATGCTTTGCACTAAGAGATACAGTGCCTTGTCATTTGATTTTAATAATGTCAAGAGATCAAGAGGCTTCTTAGGGCCGAGAGGTGGGAAATTTCCATTTTTGAATATGTCAGCGAATGATGGTGTCTGAACTTTTTGTCTGTTTTCTTGTATTTTCTTTTGCTCAATTGGACACTGAGCTGAAATGCTAACGTGATTGCCATCGCAATGGAAGCATTTGGCCTGATCGATCGGAGTTTTACAAACTTTATATGAGTGGTCTTCTTTACAGATGGAGCAGCGCTCGGAGTTCTTGCAAAACTTTGCTAAATGGCCATACCTGAGACACCGGAAACATTGTTTGACTGGTGGAACATACGCTGAGATGTCACGCCGCCAACCGTCCAAATCTACGTAGTCTGGAAGAACTGACGTCGCGAAGGTGATGGCTACTGTTTGCAGCGGCTGTTGAATGAAGTTATCATCAACTTTGGTCCTTTTTGTGAATCTTCGAACAGATATTATTTTCTTGTAACTTGATAGCATGACAAACAAAAAGATATTCACATCTTTTTGTTTGTCAAGTTGGTGGGTACATTTTTAATTATACCAGTAATTTCAGTGCTTGTAGCTGGTATATTGGCCTTAAATTGGTAGTCTTTTAAAAATGTAGCATTGTTCAAGAAGGCATTAGCAAGGCTGGCTTTTTCGAAGTATATGGCAATTTTGAACTTGTGTATTGACCTAAGATATTTGATTCCTTTATTAAACCTTCTGATACAGCTAGATATGGACATTAGGTCTCGGGTTCCTATAGGTATATCCGCATTGGAAGACTTTACGAATACTACAAATTCTGTAGCACCAGAATCCTCAGGGTATCGTCTTTTATAATCTGTTACCAGATAAGGTTTGTACTTATCCACGCTTTCGACCTCTGACTCGGACGACGACGTGGAGTCTCCTTCACTTTTCTCTTCAGCCTCATCTTTTTTTCTCTTTCTTGTTCGCACCTTCCCCATGATTGGTTTCTTTTTATTTGTCTCCAGACGCCTTTTATTTCTAAAAACCCCGATTGATACACGAGTAATCGATGAAATTAATAAAAACTTCGAAAATCCCGCCTGGTTATTTCAATGGTTTCCCGCGCTTTCTTTTACCTTTTTTCGGATATTATTTCAATGAGTGTTTTTATTCTCTGAATGGTTGGTTTTATAGTACGGTCGTGAACGGTAGTATCGTAGGTAAGTGAGGGGCAGATTTATATAATCCATGACACAGGGTATCCTTGTGTGGGGCCAGAAGCAATGCATATGCCTGTATATAAATGTTTATATAGCGCACAGCTCTGTCCCTCATTTTCCTACGATATTATCATTCCTTTTCAGAGAATAAAAACACCCATTTAATGGACGCTTTTATAAAGCGTGAATATTCATTAAGTGCATATAACGACTGGGTTGAAGAACATCGAAATTCATCAACAATTAATAAAATAATATAAATCATCCCTTCCATTTTTAAAGCCCTTTAACCCTTTATTTCGCAGAAATACCCAAACATGAAAATGTAATTTATTGTTATTGTATGCCTCTCAGAGGGTCTCAAGGAGGACAGAAAAAATATAAATATAAATCCTGAAACTATAGATTTCCCGAAAACTTATGTCCGTGGCAGCGAACACTGCGAAGTATCCTATGAACAACATAGCCTGATGTGTGTTCACTGTAACGGACATTATGAACTAAGGTATATAAAAAGTCACTTAGGCAGCATAATAAATATAACATTTATTTTTACTTCTTCATAGTTAATCTTAGTTAAGTTACACTAATTATTAGTTTTAGGACGGAACACCATCACATCACAATAAAAATTCTAGAAATGCACATAATACCACTGAACATCATAAGAACTGGCTTTTCTGAAAAACATAACGTTAGCCATAAAACACGTAAAATATCAAACTAAATCTATAAAAAACACAATAAGTTACACTAATAATTAGTTTTAAGACGGAACAGCAGCACATCACAATAAAAATTCTAGAAATGCACATAATACCACTGAACATCATAAGAAATGTCTTTTCTGAAAAACATGACGTTAGCCATAAAACACGTAAAATATCAAAATAAATCTGGAAAAACACAATATCCACATATTACTTGGTATGGAAGGCCAAGAAACAGTTTCGACTATTTCTGCCAGTTACAAAACATAACCTTATATCACATTTGATGCAGAAAACGGTCGTCTTCTTATTACAAAATCTACATCTACCCTCATCTGTGGTGGATTGGAAATGTCCAAAGTTGTCAAACTTAACAGGATCCGCTGGTCTTACTTTCACGGGATTTTTGATTTTAGAAACCTCGGATGTCTTCAATTGTTGAGATTTTCCAGTTTTGATAAGACTTTCAAAAACTTCCAGCCGAAACGATTTCAATGGTTTTCCCTTTCCACAGTTTTTACGGTGCAAGAGCCACGCATTATTGATACTTATATCAATCAGCTGTGCGAAAATACGGAGGTACCATCTGCGTGATTTCAGGGGCGTTTTGTAGAGAGCTACTAGCATATCAGCGAGGTCTACGCCTCCCATATATTTGTTGTACTCAGCAACAATTTGAGGGCAATCAACGTCCACCTTTTTCTTGGCTTCTTTGGAGTACCTCTTGATTTTTTGAATTGGCTCTACGCCAACATATGAGCTGATTAGAGTCACAGGTTTATTATCATTCCAGCGCACAATGATAAGTCTGTTTTCATTACAGACAGCATGAGCATAACTGCCCTTTTGCTTTTTCTTCATAGTTTTTTCATCTGGTAAAACTTTTTCTCCACCTCTCAGTCTGTTATTCCGTATGGTTCCTAATCCGAAAATTCCATAATGCTCTCTCAGTATGAACATTAGTGTGGCCGGTTTATTTTGTATGCTTTTGCAAAGCGCAATAACGACCTGTGCGCCAAACGCCACCGACGCTTCCTCTTCAGTAAAAGTGTGGTCTCTAAATGTGTCTTCTCTTCCGTAGAGAATAAAATCATAAATAAGACCGGATACTCCTGCACGTACGTAGTTTTTAAAACCCCACTTATTCGGCTTGTCCTTCATATATTGTTTCCTTTTGCCGGCTTTTTTGCCTTTATATGCAATCATCATCTCATCGATGCTAAATTTATTCTCCTTTTCTTTGGCTAGGCAGTTCTTGCAAATCTTTTCGGCAACAGGGCGAATTTTATAATATCTGTCCGAATTCTCCTGGCTGTTGTCGGCAAAGTGGATCAAGCGTCTTATTTTTTCAAATCTATTCAGCGGCCTTAAACCGGCAACTCTGTGGTATCTCATTGCTGTGCTCCAGTAGTCACGGTAAGATGGCATATTGATAACACCCATGATTATGAGTATCGCTATAAAGTCTTTCAATTGACTCACTGTCAGATGTAATGATCTACCCGTCTGTTGGACAGAATACAAATTTGTTTGTTCCACAATATCATCGTAGATGTCAGGCGTGAAGAAGAGATCGAAATACGATAATGCGGAAGGGTCTGGCAGATCAACATAGTCATCGTCATCGTTAGTAGCTTCAATTGAAGCAGCATGTTGATAGACAACCTTTCGCCAGTTATATTGCAGTGTGAACTTTGCTACTCGTTTTCTCTTCTTCGGTACAGGTTTCGAGCGCTTAGACGACCGTGTCTTTCTTTTTATGGGATGAGCTAGTGGAGATTCAACGGACACAGAAGCGATAGAGGGTAAGGCAGACAAGGTAGGTACATCTTCGTAGTTAGGCTGTCTTGATGGAGTTGGGCAAATTGCATCAAAGATCGGAGTCAAAGGCACTGCTTCTTCGACATTTATTTCGGGTGATTCGGGTACATATCTGCTGTTACGTGGTTCTGGGCTGCATCTAGCAGAAGAGTCAGAATTTTGGTTATGGTCACAGGGTGAGCCTTCAGTGTTATTAGGTGTTGGACTATCAAGTATGCTAAGCCACTCGAGAGAAGAGTCCAAGGATGGTGCAGGAGATGTGGAATAGGAAGCTCAAGTCAAGGTTTTGTAAAAGTTCACGATCAGAATCAGACTTTTCATCAGTTTCAGAGAGCGCATGCTGGTTAGGCACTAAAGCAAGGATTTTTCCAGCGCGGGATGAAGCTTTTTGCTGAAAAGGTCAGAAAAAGAAAGTTCAAGCAGTGAAACCAAGGCCATTTGTATACGCAGTGGCCTTCACACCGGACATCGAATATGACACCTTTAATGTAGTGAAATTCGCAAGGTACGCTGTGGCGGACATAGCTTGTGAGATGTCATTTACAGCGTATGTCACAAGGTCCGCTGTGACGGACATAACCAAAGTAACAAAACCACGGCATAGTTCGCAATGTCCGGTGCAACGGACACATACTTTGAAAGTTTAGAAAGGTTATTTTATGAGGGAATAATGAAATATTGCTATTGTAATTTATAAACAAACTCATAAAAAGTATGATGCAAAGAAAAGTTTTTAATATTTGCCCCAAAAAACCAAGGAAAAGAATTTCTACCTTGGACAAAACGCGAGACCTGCGGCTCCGCAACATGTTGACACTTGCAAATGCCAAAATAGTGTTGCCATCCGTACATTTTTTTCCCTTAGACCATAGACAAAGTATCCTTGTGGAGTGAATCGAAACATTTCATATAGAAATAAAATTGACGTAACATTATTTTTTTTAAGTGTGTGTCCGGTGTGACGAACAATGAGAAATTAAGGGTTAAATATTGAAATGCGCTATCTGGGTACCAACAGCAAAAAAAATAATATAACTTCGGAGTGGTAGGGTTTTTCGTAATGCAATTGCGGTTGCCAACTTTCTGGACAGGAACGGAAATCTCAAAATCATCTTGAGGAATATGTCTTCTGTACAATATCTATTTACCAGATTAATTAATAGGCATATATATTTTACGATATTTTAATAAAACACAATGACATTTATTTCACCTTGTAAGACATCTTAAAAATGATGTATGAAAAAATGCCTTTACCTGCCCGTCTTACCTACAAAAAAAAATGTGAAACGTCATTCTTATCTATTCCCTGTAAAGTCTGTGATCTATGGGTGACCTCTTGTATCCCTATAAAGTCTATGCCTCTTGTGATTGTAGGTTATATTGTTATTCAGCGTGTTGTTTTGATATTTTATCGTTTCGTTTTTATTCTTTACGACAAGAACGGCAAATTTTGAAAACGCAGATTCGAAAAATTTAACCCAAGTTACCAAAATTGTGTGATTATGTAGAAGTTCATGTCGAATTCCAGCTACCACAACATTGCTGAATTCAGAGGGGCCAAAGCCCTCATGTCAGTAAGATACTGATGCTGAGATCCTGGAGTCAAACTGTTCTGATTGTCCAGCTTCTGCAGGTGGGAATTTTCATGTACTGCATAATTTCACAAGTATGTATTGCCGTGACAAACGATTGAAGTTTTCTTGATAATGTATTACGCGTTTGATATTTAAACTACAATATGCTCTTCCTCTCAACGACCCAAGGCATCATATGCCATTTTCCCGTTATAGGTTTTGAATTTTAATACATGGCATAAGGTTCAAAAGCCTCAAAACAACGTGGGGGTTTGAGAACGAAGCTTATTGTAAAACTTGACTTGTTTTTTGTGGTAATAGGTACCTATGCAACTTTGTATATTATTGTACAAATATTTTCTTGCAACATTAACAATACCTATAATTTGTATTTTAAGGTGGCTGCAACCACTCCCTACTGCTTTATTTTGGCTTGAGAAGCGGACATGTGATCACATGTATCATCATGTATCATTCCCGCGGTATATCGAACCGGTGTGGAGCAGACCAGAGATTTAATAGGCCTGAATCCAGACTGTCTATGTCAGCAACTTGTAGGGTGGTGCAGCAGTTGAGTAAATAAACGTCATACATTGAATCACTGGTTTTATTCGCGTATCTTATAATAATATAAGATTAACATATTATTTGAGAAAATTTTCTTTTATTTCAATTTGACAAGTAAGTTTTTCAAGTCACCAAGGCAACAGTAGTGTTGCGCCATGCAATAGTGATGTGTAATATACATTCACAACACTCCTCCTCACAGCACTAATGCAGCAGTCCAATTTTGCTTCTAAGTATTGTGAGTCTAGGCCCTGGTAATGCCTTTGTCAACAAATCCGCTTCCATGTCTTCAGTTTGCATATACGAGATATTTATGACACCTTCCTTTATGCAGTCTCGTATGTAGTGCATCTTGAGGTCGACATGCTTCGATTTTGAAGATACTATAGGGTTCTGTCCTAATTTTAAAGCGGCTTGATTGTCGTTCAAGATCCTTATCTGTTCAAAGTAAATGCCTAGGTCTTTGAAGTGGACACCTGAGGTGGACAGCTTCCTTTGCTGCTTCCGTAAGAGCAGAATACTCGGCTTCAGCCGTTGATAAGGCTACGCTTCTTTGCTTTTTGGAAACCCAGCTGACAGCTGCCCCGGCATATTTGAATGTATAACCAGAACATGATTTTCGATCCATCGTGCAAGCTCCCCAATCAGCGTCTGCCATGCCTTCTAATGGCTTTTGCGTTTTGGTGTAAGTTAGGCCAATGTCTATTGTGCCTTTTAAATAACGGAGTATTCGCTTTGCAGATTTGAAATGTTCTGGTCCAAAACAACCGTTGAATCTGGACAGGTAATTGACAGCGAATGATATGTCAGGCCTGGTAGCAACTGACAGATACATTAAAGTTCCAATCAGGTTTCTATATGGTAAGTTTTCATCTCCTCCTTTTCCAATAGGTTCTAAATTCAGATTTACTTCCATTGGTGTCGTGGTAGGTTTACATTCCTCCATATTGAATTTCTTTAATGTTTCCTGAATGAACTTCTTTTGTGATAGCTTTATGTATTTTCCTTTGTATTCTAAATCTATTCCAATCAGGCGTTTTGGTTTTCCCAAGTCTTTAATTTCGAATTTTCGGTTTAACATTTTCTTGATTTCGGCAAGTTTTCTTTGGCTAGAATATGCAATGAGAAGGTCGTCTACATATATGGCAACGATTGTCTTATCTCCTCCTTTGGCTAATATGTAGACACAAGGATCAGCTTTTGATGCTTCGAATCCATGTTCTTTAGCTCGGTAACTAGTTTAGTGTACCATTGCCGTCCTGCTTGTTTTGGTCCATAAAGAGCCTTTTCGAGGTGACATACTTTTCTTCTCTGGTGCTCTTTATGTCTTCCAACATTGTCTTTGCCTTGTTGTACAACGTAAGATCGTCGTCGTCACATGCCTGTACCATTATTTCAGCTACGTATTGTTCTATGTAGTCTGGGTATTTCATGAAAATGTTCTCCTCTAATTCTCCATTTAGGTATGCTGTCGTGACGTCCATTTGGCTTAGTTCTAAGTCTTCTTCAATAGCTATTCCTATTACAGATAGAATGGAACTTAATTTTGTGACAGGTGCAAATGTCTCGTTAAAGTCAATGCCTGGACGTTGACTAAATCCGCGTGCTACGAGCCTGGCCTTCTTTATTTCTCCTTTTTCAGGCGTCCATTTGTTCCTCAGTACCATTTTGTAGTCAACAACTTTCATGTCTTTTTCTTTCTTAATGACTTTCCAAGTATCATTTTTGATTTGTGCCCTTATTTCAGCTTTGATGGCTTCGTGCCATTCTTCATTTCCGCTCTCCGTTTCACATAGAAATGTAAGCTCATCGGGATTTCTCTCATCTGGAATCTCATGAAATTCATCTTCAGACGAAGAGTTATTGGTCGTCATATAATCTTGATGTCAAATTGGAGCCTTACGTTCTCTACGAGGTCTTGCAACTTGGTTTTCTAGACATCTTGTGTTTGTTGTTTCTTGACTTGTACTCTCTGTAATTTCAGGTTCTTCCCTAGCAACTTCGAGTTTTTCTCTAGCAACTTCGAGTTCTTCTCTAGCGACTTCGAGTTCTTCTCCAGCGACTTCGAGTTCTTCGAGTTCTGGCTCAGGATGTATCACAACAGGTTTTTCAGTGAGTTTCGATGTGAACTCAACATCTATTACAGGTGAGTTTCCCTTTTTCTTTCTTAGTTTCTCTTTCCTGTTTATTTCTGTGTTTTTAATAACCTTCTTTTCTTTTTCAGGTTGCAGCCGTTCCGGTTCGTCGAAGATACCATCGTAGCTTTCTTCAGTATGGCCATCATCATTGTAATACATCTTATCAATGACTTTCACGTCTCGGCTAATGATGACGCTTTCTTTTTCAGGGAAGTAGATGCGAAATCCTTTTGCTCGTTGTGCATAACCCATGAAGACTCCTTCTGTAGATTTTGGTGTAAACTTTCCTTTTCTGTGTTTGTTCAAGACAAAAGCTTTACTTCCAAACACGTGGAGATGATTACTGGATGGAGTACGGCCGGTCTATTTTTCGTAGGGTGTACAGCCTTTCAGGGCTTTAGCTGGGCTCCGGTTGATAAGGTAATTCGCTGTATACACTGCCTCTGCCCACAGATTCTGCGGTATGTTCCCTTCGATCAGTAAACAGCGAGCTCTGTCAAGTAGCGATCGATTTTTGCGCTCACTTTGACCATTTTGTTGAGGTGTGTATGGTGTTGTAAGCCTTCTCTTAATCCCTTGTTGTTTCAGGTATTCATCAAACTGTCGGTTGCAATATTCCGATCCGTTGTCTGATTGGAAACTTTTGATTGGTTTATTGTGAAACTTCTCAACCTTGCTTAGTATTCTTTGAATTTCTCAAACACTTCAGATTTGTGCGAGATGAAATAAACACAGCAATATTTGGTATAGTCGTCAGGAAAGTCAGAAAGTATCTTGCTCCGGCTAATGTTGCAACGTTGACGGGCCCACAGACATCACTGCACAATTTCCAGTGCTTGTGTAGATTGGGGTCCCTCTACAGGTGAAAACGGCAGTCTGGTCATTTTTCCTTTTATGCATACTTCACAGTCGGGCAGCTTTCCTCCTCCTAGTTCTAATCCTTTTATTAGTTTCTTATTTGCTGCAAGTCTTAGGTCGTTTTCATTCAGATGCCCAAGTTTTCTGTGCCACATTTGTATATTGTGGCTATTTTGGGCAATATTTGCAGTTTCTCCTTTCGTATAATAAAGTCCATTTTCTTTTATGGCAGTTAGGACTATCTGGCCGTTCTTGTCCTTGAGGTATGCTTTATCTTTCGTGAATAGTACGCTGTTGCCTCTTTCAGTGATTTTAGCAACTGACATTAGGTTGGTTGCTAACGTTGGTACATACAAGGTATCATGGACATTTACTTTTTCGCCATTAATTGTAATGCATACTTTTCCTTTCCCTTCTACATTTGCTGTATGCTGGTCCGATGCTAATCTTAGGGATCCAGTTTCAGGGTTGATGCTCTCGAAGTTCTTCTGTTCAGCGCACATGTGTGACGTGCAGCCACTGTCAAGGCACCAAGTTTCTGCAGAAGTGACGTACAGACAGGTAGGAGTGATGTGTCCTGATTGCGCGTCGTTATGTGTTCGCATTATTATTTTGTTATATTTTTTTTTTTTAAATAACAATGATGTGTATATAACTGTGTATCATATTCTACCATAATAATCTAAGCTGAGTATTGCATTGAAAATGATGCCATAAGTACTTAGATATCTTTCAGCACTCCGAAGGTTAGGGGTCTAGGTCACCCTTTATATATATATACATATATATATATATATTTTACTTTGTAGGTACTTACTACGTAGGTAGTTTATTTATTTAAATTTTATTTATTTATATTATATAATAATATGGATAGCTCACTACATATTGAAGATAGTTTCTTCTCGTGCTCCTCCAACGATGACTTCTATGAAAGTGCAGAGAGTGACAATGAAAACTCATCTTTAGCGGAATCTCTTTCAATCAAACTGAAAAATGTTTTTGGGAATGGTCTGGGGAAAAATTTGAACCTAGTTCACATTAATGCCCAGAGTATACACTCGAGTTATTCTGACCTTGTAGACACTTTTAATCAGCAATGTATAGACGGCATTCTTGTGTCGGAATCATTCCTTAA
This sequence comes from Argyresthia goedartella, assembly GCA_949825045.1. Taxonomy (NCBI): domain Eukaryota; kingdom Metazoa; phylum Arthropoda; class Insecta; order Lepidoptera; family Argyresthiidae; genus Argyresthia; species Argyresthia goedartella. The sequence continues at coordinate 14,784,232 of OX463808.1, read as the reverse complement.
GCCTAGCCTGCCCTCTTCTATGTACTGTCTTCCAGGATACAGGCTGTATAGGAATGACAGAGTTGGGAAGGCTGACGGAGGGGTTGCTGTCTACCTGCGCTCGGATATCCCGTGCAAAGTAGTCAGTGCTTCTCCGAGTCAATACTCCGAATCTGCGGAGTATCTTTTCTTGGAAATCTGTCTTCACCATCATAAGGTTCTTCTAGGTGTTTTCTACAGCCCTTCTCTTCGTATAGACTACTTTGAGTCGTTCGAATCCCTTTTGAATGAATTGACCCCACTGTATAGTGATACTCTTATTCTTGGTGATTTTAACACCTGTCTTCTCAAAAATAACTGCCGCTCTGATAAACTCCAGTCGATTGTTGACTCCTTGAATATGCATATTCTTCCCCTCGATGCTACTCACTTTCAGCCTCATTGTACACCCTCCCTCCTTGATCTGATTATAACATCCGATCCTGACAAGGTAGCTGCTCACGGTCAAATCAATACCCCTTTCTCTTACCATGATCTGATATTTCTATCATACAAGATAAGGTCTCCCAAGAGTAGAGCTAAATTCTTAGATATTCGCAGCTTTAAAAAATTGGATCTTGACTCTCTTAAAGCTGATGCCTCCTCTATTGATTGGTCCCCCGTCATCTCTAGCGAGACCGTTGATGACAAAGTCAACAACTTCAACACAATTATCTTGGGGTTGTTTGACAAACACGCTCCGATCAAGAGAGTTAGGGTGAAGCACCTGCCCGCACCTTGGCTTAACGACGTTATCAAACGCCTAATGACCAAGAGGAACCGAGCTAAATGCCGCTACAAGAAAGACCCAACTAACGAGAACTTTCACACATTCAAATCTCTCCGTAATCGATGCAACCGTATGTGTCGTGACGCTAAGCGCCGCCACATATACGAGTGCATCGAGAACTACACTCCTGCTCAGGTGTGGAAGTTTCTACGTACTCTTGGCGTCGGTAAGTCCCGGGATCTGCCAGTCGGTAATGTCGATCTCAACGGTCTCAATAGATTCTTCTCTGCCCCCCCTGTCGTGATGGACTTTATCGTCAAGGAAGCCACCCTGCGTAGCCTCCGGTTAAGACCTGCTGCTACTACTACTCCTTTCGAGTTCAGCCCGGTTGGAGTCGATGCTGTTAGGAAGGCAGTGCTGGCAATTTCTTCTAAAGCTGTTGGAGATGACAAAATTTGTCCTCGAATGATCAGGAGCGTGCTCGACGAGCTGCTTCCTGCAATCACTCATTTAATTAACTATTCTTTATCAGAGTGTTCCTTTCCCAAAGTATGGAAGAAGGCACATGTCATCCCTTTGCCTAAAACATCCAATCCTTCCTCCTTCAAAGAGTTTCGTCCCATCTCCATCCTACCGCTCCTTTCCAAAGTTCTTGAATCCGTTGTCCATACCCAGTTCTCTTCCTATCTATCCAGAAATAATTTGATCAACCGCTTCCAATCCGGCTTCAGGTCAGGTCACAGCACCGCAACGGCTTTGTTAAAGGTCACGGATGATATCCAGTTCGCTATGGATAACAAACAGCTTTCTGTGCTAGCACTGCTTGACTTCAGTAGCGCCTTCAACTGTGTTGATTTTGACATTCTCACTCAAATATTAAGGTCCCTTAATGTCTCGTCTCGCTCGGCCTGCTGGTTTGACTCTTATCTTAGAGATCGCCAGCAGCGCATAAGGTCTGAGGAGACCTTTACTGAGTGGTGCGATCTTTTGGCGGGAGTTCCTCAGGGTGGTATTCTTTCCCCTCTCTTATTCTCTGTCTTCATCAACTCCATCTCCGATGTTATCTCCTCCCCATATCATCTCTATGCTGATGATCTTCAGATTTATCGTCATTTCCTCTTTAGTGATGTGAACCTGGCTATAGACGCACTGAACGCTGACCTTGAGAACATCAGAACCTGGGCTTTGTCATACGGATTGCTGGTGAACCCCAGTAAGTCCCAGGCGATTATTATAGGTACTAGACACTCCTTAAACGTATTACAACAATTGCCCATACCGCCGGTTACCTATGACGGTACTCTAATCGCCTACAGTGACAAGGCCAAAAACCTGGGTGTCATGTTTGATAGACAACTCTCCTGGACTAACCATGTCAGCGAGGTCAGTAGGCGCGTCTTTGCCACCTTTCACTCACTAAGACGGCTTCAGAACTTTCTGCCCCATCAAACAAAAATTACTCTTGCTCAATCTCTTCTTCTCCCCTTGATCGATTATGCCGATGTTTGTTGGGCTAGCGCCAACGAAGAGCAACTGAACAGACTCGAGCGACTTCAAAATCTCGGGATTCGGTTTATCTTCGGACTGCGCAAGTTCGACCACGTCTCGCAGTATCGCAAGGAGTTAAAATGGCTGCCGATCCGTCTTCGTCGGGACACACACATCCTCACTCTTCTATTCAACATCTTAACCAACCCTCGATACCCTAGCTTTCTCCGTGAGCTTTTTCAATTTCTCCCTTCGGCTCGTCCACGTAGAACTCACACGGCTTCCCTGCTCTCTATACCTCATCACAACACCGTCGCATACAAGCACTGTTTTCGATTGCGGGCGATCACTCTCTGGAACTCGCTTCCCTGCACTATCAGAGATAGTCCATCTCTGCCCGTCTTTAAGAATCGTTTGAAGGAGCATTATCTTTCTCTATCCTAGATTTGAGCTTTGTATATATTAGTTTATTTAGGTGTATTTATATTTTTATATAATATTTATGTACTTGTGTATGTAGTGTATCTAGCAGTTAGTTCAATAGTTCCGTAATATATGTATGTATCTTATCAGAGCACATAGGTCTATCCTGTATATTAAATTATTCTTATCAACCTTGGGTTTGCTGGAAGAGATCTCTATTTAGAGATAAGCATGCCTTTGTAGATGTCCTTTCTGTTTATTATATCTTATGTTGTTTTATGTGCAATAAATATATACGAAAATATATACGAGTGATGTTGAAGTTCTTCTGTTCTTTATGGTGTGTTCGGGTTTTCTCTTTTTTCTTACTCCAACATTCTTCGATATTATGGCCCCTTTTGTTGCATTTCTTGCAGTATTTCTGCTTCTTTCTAGTATGGAAAGCTCCTTCTCTCTCCTTTGGTAAGGTTTTGTTCTGCCTGGCTTCACTTTCTTCGATAATTTTAATCTTCAGTTCTTCCGTCTTTGGTAAGGTGTCCCTCAATTCAACGGCTATTCTGAAGTTTTTATAGGAATTGGGTAAGCTATATCATGACGCTTAACAGATCAGGATGTAAGTTGATGTCCATGTCTGCTAACTTGTCAACGGTGTCCATGAAGTCGTTGAGATGTTCGCGGACGTCCCCATTTTCCTGCTTCTTTAGAATTAGGTGCTTCAGTAGTGTCGCTTTTCTTGCGGGACCCGTGCTTTGGTATATGTTTTTCAGTTTGCTCCAAAGTTCAAATGAAGTCTTACAACCTTTCACTTGTTTCAGCTCGGAAGGTGAGATCAGGAGCAGCAGCTCTGAACGCGCCAGTAAATCTTTATGTATAAAATCTCTCTTTTCTGCTGCGTCGGTAGTAGAAATCGGCTCGGATATCTCTCCACTTGCGTATTCCCACAGGCCATTTTTGATAAGCACTGGTTGCGCTTGGAGGCACCACGTATCGTAATTTTCCTTTGTTAGGGCTCATATGAACATAGGGCGCCGCCGACTTACTCATGATGAACGAAGTACGATTTTCACCAACTTCACGCTCTGCTACCAATTGTAGGGTGGTGCAGCAGTTGAGTAAATAAACGTCTTACATTGAATGACTGGTTTTATTCGCGTATCTTATAATAATATAAGATTAACATATTATTTGAGAAAATTTTCTTTTAGTTCAATTTGACAAGTAAGTTTTTCAAGTAACCAAGGCAACAGTAGTGTTGCGCCATGCAAATAGTGATGTGTAATATACATTCACAACACAACTCGAGAACAAGGAGATTTGGGGAGGGAAGTCGGCTGAATCAACGGTAACCGGTGCCCAAACACTGGGAATTGGGTAAAATATTCTCAAAGAGGACCGATCATCCACCCGTGTTCAACAGGCGTCCTACATCATCTATCTATCTACCTGTGGCACTACCTGTGGTACTTCTGGTAGTATCAATGCTGAGTCAGCTATGGTCAGCTGCACAATTCACTTTTATGTATGATATTTCTAGTATATGTTTTGTATAAATAAACCCATACATATTCTTAGAAATGTAGTGAAATTTTATTATTTCATCCTGCAAATTTATCAACCCACAAGCAATCAATAAAAATCAATAACAAAACTTCGAATAATTCTAGAAATATTCTGCATTCTCTCGACGACCCATTTTCTCGCAGATGTTCTAGAATTAGTACGAATAACAAATCCGGGTTATTACTGCTGTTTGAACACGATGTGACGAAACACTATTTGCTTCCCATCATGAAAAACAATTCGATTTTTTATATAAATTATCACAACAATATTCAATCAATAAAATCGTTTTAGTTAGGCAATGACTGACGTGATGTTTGTTTGACAGTTGACTTCACTCATCCTTGGCACACTTTGGTTGACTCGTCAGCTACTTTTACGTGGTACCTAATGAAAGACACTTAGCCGCCAATAATAAAAAATTGCAGAATAAGTTGTAACTGAAAATTTAAATTACGCTTTGTTTATGAAATAACAGTGATTTTTTCGAGAGTGCAGATTTCCAAAAAAATTTGGTTTCCAAATGGAATCATTTTATGACGGAATATTATTCTTAATTTTGTTAGCTTTCAGACGACACCAAAATGTTTGCACATAGTAAACTTTTTTATTTTTTTAATCATTACATGATACCTATTTTCACTTTTCGGAGCTTAGTTTAATCATAAGACCTAGATATTAGTAGCTAAGATAATAAATAATTATACTTTGGGACATGTGTCCCAATGTCCAGTATGTACTGGATATAAAAATACTTGATAATTAATTTAATTCTGATAGACAGATAAATGCATCAGTTTTCCGAAGCACACACACTCTGTTGTTGTTAAAGGCATAGGCTGAGACAAACACAACTTTCACAATAGTAATATTTTTTTATTTGATAAATGACCAAAACAACCAACCAACCTCTTTGCTACGAGTACTGGTGACAAGAAGGGAATTTAGTCGTTAGTTTTTTTTTTAGATATTATATGTATATTATATAGCCACCGGTCGGTATTTTTTATCTCCAGGTTTTTGATTAGATTTTATAACAGAAGTTTTAAGTCAATCTGGATAAGTGCCTTGTTCAAAGCACATATTTATAACGTACGATAGTAGAGCGGCTAAGATGTGGGAGCTAGTTTTTAGTATTTTGGTGCTGATTTCATCATATCCTACACTATTTGTATTATTTAGACCTTTTATTAGATAATAGACTTCCGTAACATCTGTTGGTACCATTAATATTGATTTTTGATTAGATTTGGTTGGTCTGAAGTAAGGTATCTTGCTACTTTGAGATCCTACTTGGTCTATAAATCAATCATTAAATGTCTTAGCTATGTCTCTTGGGTTATATATTATTTCCTTATTATGATTTATTTCGTTTATATGAGTTTTATAATTTTGTTGCAAATTCTGAAAGATTTTCCATGAACTTTAGATTTATTTTTGGCAATTTTTGTGAATTTTGAGATTTTTGTGTTAGGCTGAGGACTTTTTTGTACCGTTTTGTGAATGTTTTAAATTCCTTTTTATTTGTTTCCGTTGGTGTTTTGCGATACTTCCAGAGTAGTTCGCGTTTCTTCTTAGATCATTTATAAATAGGCCCTACAAAAAGTCTGTTGTTTTTTCTAAGAAGTATATGTTTGTATGTTTTCTAAGGTTCTATACCTCATTTGATATATATATATGTTTTTAAGAATTTGATCGTATTATTTAAAACAAAAGGGAAATATTAAACTGCACATCAATAATACTGATTAGTACAGCAAATATACTGATTTTCACAGCAAATATCAGGGCAAAATACTGCGGTAGCTTAGGTGAAGGGTAATGGGGGTGAGTGAAGCGAAGTAAGAACAAAAAAAATACTTAAAACATAAAAGTGTTTTTGCTGATACTTTTTTGCTGTGGTAATCAGTATTTTTGATGTGCGATTAAAAAATAGCCAAAACAAAATACTTCAGGTCTTATTACATTAAAAAAGGATTTACATTTTTTTAATGTTGAGTGAATGTTCCCATAATACGATATTTCTTCAAATAAAACATTTTGATCTCATTGTTATAAATGAAAGACTATCTTAAGTTTTCCTAATGAACATTTTTATGATGTGCCTTTTTAATGTATTTAGCTTTTTAGATTTCACAAAATTACACAGCCAATTTTTCTGTTTCTTACAGGTGGGGGGACCTGTAATCAAAGTCACCCCACAAATTCGTATTCGCTATAAGAAAAATAAGGCAAATTACGTCAGTAGAAACTGCGCTTCTAGTATATCACAGCTATGTCTGCGCTACTTTGCGATATGGTGTAGTTCTATGGGGAAATTCTACAGAAAGCCACAGAGCTTTTGTTGCACAAAAAAAATGTCTTAGGGCTATATGGGGCATGTCTTGGAGAGAATCATGCCGACCGATCTTTCAGAAATATAAAATTCTCACTTTTTACGGCATTTATATTCTTGAAGTCTGTAAATTTGTTAAGAGAAACCTGGAGCTATTTGAAAGAACAGTGAGGCATAAAACGTTAACCTATCCTAAAGTTAGACTCGAGCTTGTTAGACGAAATAGCCATTACATGGCAATAAAAATATTTAATTCCCTGCCGAAAGACATAAGTTCTCTCCCAGAAAATAGATTCGACAAAGCGCTTTCTAACTGGTTGGTTAAAAAATGTATATACAGTATAAATGATTTCTTTAAACCATAATGAATTTCAAATCCAATAATGACATCTTAAATTCTTGACATTGTATAATCATTTTGTTAATAATATAGCTTCTAATTTTAAATCATTATATTTGTATACCATATAATGGTGCTACACGCTTGTCCGTATTTATGTATTATATAAAACCTACGTGTACCGTGTTTGCTGACAAATAAAGACTTGAATTGAATTGAATTGAAAACAAAACTTTAAAATTCTGAAATAAAATAAATAATAGGAGGAGTTTTATTTTTTGTGTGCTTAAATCTCCGTTACTATGAGTATCGACTAAGATAAGGATGAGTATCAAAGTAACCCCGTTTTAAGTATAATTTTGGCAAGCCATAAAAACTTCTTTTTCGCAGTCTCTCTGACTGACACTGTATGCTGAGTCTATACTATTTTATTTTTTTTCATTTTTTTTTTCAGTTTAAATAGGCTGAGTAACGGGCATATGATTTTTTAAATTAATCAAAGTCACCTCATTTTATTTCGTTGAGAACACCCACAAATATTGAAACTGACATAAATAAGAATTGGCTAATAATATATATATAAATAAAAAAATATTTAAGTGTTGTAAATGTTTCCCTCTGACTATAAACATTGTTTTTATCATAATCTGCTGTGTTAAAAAGCGTTTTACAATCAATACGTTTTTTAACAGTCTAGAACTGACACGTTGTCGACCTAAAAGTGACGATTTCTTAGAATAATGACTCATAGAATCCTAAAAAGCGCTCGCCACCGAAACGCGCATCGCCAACTCCAAGAATTTTGTCAATCACTTTTTGAATGCTCTTTGGTACGAAAACATATCTGAAGAAACAATACAAAATGACGATTTGTGCACTGAAATGGTGCCATAAAAGCTCTAAAAATACCAAATAACCTCACCACGAATCACCTCCCCTGGTGAGTCGTGGTTAGGAGGGGTTAAAATGTTGCTAAAAACATCACGTGATTAATTAACGGCCCCTCACCAGTATAATGATGCTGATCAGTAAAATTGGAAAATAAACACGACAAATGCGAGCCGGACATGTGCCCACGGCCCAACGGCCCACGATCGTTTGCTCGACCACTAATTGCACGACTTTCGTTGTCAAATATTCATCGTTGGCATTCGTTGGGCCGGTGTCTACCCAGCATTTTAAGACCGGTGGTAGTCGGGTCGGGCGGTGCGTGCGTAGGAAGAAAGGAACTTCATTATTCATTTCATTCAACACTGCAAAGCAATGAAGAAATCGAATCGGTCGCATAATTCATTCAATCATTCATTCGGTGTGTGAAAATTTTGTGGCATTTTTGCTCTTGAATTTTGCTGCTGGTAGAAACTTTCTTTTTGTTTCTAGATTCTTTTTCTCTTGTCTCTAGGGCTTCGTGAAACACTCCTGCGGGATCATTTAATTTCGGATACAAAAAAACTGTCTACAAAACCTATATACCAAACGTGTTACTCATTCAAATATCAAGGTATGAATGCCGCCATTTTGTTACGAACAAATTGCAATGAAATCAATGAATTAGCATACCGTTTTAATCACTCCACTTTTGCCTTACCTACCATACTGTACTGTGGGTCCTATCCTAGTTAATCTAATTCTTTAAAATCTATACTCGTCTCCCTAACGATTTCATTGTGTTCCCAATATCCCAGGATGGCTGAGGATTTCGACGTGGAGGCCATGCTAGAGGCGCCTTATAATAAATCTGTAAGTATTATCGTTTTGTATTTTTGCCCGCTGCAGTCTGTCCAAACCTGTTACCATTTACCTACATATAAATCTATCAAAGATATAAAACAAAAAAAGACACTGAAGACTCGAGATTCTCAAACATAAATGTATATTTCTGAAGCAAAAAATATTTTCCTTACCAAGCAGAATACGAGGTTTAACATTGTGCTTTTTTAAACACCATTTTGCAATCATGGGTCTGCTCTATGCAAAACCGCACCGTCCCTATTCACAGCAGTGCAATGTATTTTCTATCAAATACAGCTATGACTTAGGTCAAATCAAAAGACTACAAAACAACAAAACATTCTCTGATGTCCCGTACCTATAAATGATTTCAAAGTTATTTGCTTCCCCATCTACTATTTTCTGTACTATGTGTGTGCACTTTTAACCAATCAAAGATGAAAATTATTCAGTTGTGATTATTAAATATTATTTATATAAATACTTACTTAACATTCATTTTATGTACATTATCTTAACCATACTACAGAATGTCATCTTTGATTGGGTAAATCTGTATTGAAAAATGTGAGCACCATTACATTTGGGAATCATTTCTTGTATTTATAGAACTTTGTGGTAATAGTCCAGCATACTTCACCAACCTGAACAGACAGAGAGGTATCCACATACTTAACTAATATATTTTTAATTTAAAATACATTCTATATTCTTAAGTTTTCAATTTTGCATCAACTTAAGAACTTGTTAGAATTCTTGAGAAAATGAAATGAATTTACTGTCAAAATTTGAAAAAAGACCATACAGCTGATGGGTGGTACATCTTTTGCAGAAGTATCCGTGTGTGATGTTAGCGCTGTGTTCATCCTTTGTCAGTGATTTTGTCAACGGTAAGTGTAGACAAGGGCAGCGATGGCAGAGAACCTCAACAACACCAGCTGATACTAAACATCGACACAATATAGCCATTTTAATGGCTTAGGCAAAGTAACACCCTAACCACTTTGCAATGTTTCATTGGTGACTACCTAATTGTCATATAAAACCAATAAAGCAGTGCAGGTGTAACTCAGAACAAGTTATGCAATTGAACTAATGCAATTTTGTATTTACTCTTCGGCGTGTGTTGCTGTGGCGCTGCTTCTACCTTGTGCTTTGTGTGACAGGATAACAATTCCTCATCCAAGCATCGATCTGACAAGTACTCCGATAAGCACAAAGACAAGGAGCGAGACTCAGGAAGAAGGTAATGAATTTAATACCTTTGTCTTTGTTTGTAAATCATTAAGTCAAGCTCATAGTCATACTCATATTCATATATTTATTGCGTCATTGTGGTATACTTTAACAAAATTATATCCAAGCTCATCAGTTAACTCATTACCAATGACTATTTAACAAGTTGAACCGAAATCGGGCCTAACTATTAGTATAATCTGTCTTTTTTTTTAAATAATCAAAATTGTAATAACTGTAAAGTCTAAAGTAACTGCAACATTTTATTTACTGGCATTTAACTTACACAGACGGAGCAGATCCAGGGAGAAGCGGAAGTCAAGAGACCGTGACCCTCGTCGATCAAGAGACAAAGATGATAAAAGAGATCGGGATGATAAGAAGGAGCGGGGTAGGGACAGAGATAGAGGTGACAGGGATAGAGACCGGGATCGCCGCGACAAAGATCGCTACCGGGACAAAGACCGTGGCGAGAGAGATAAGGAACGTGAACGCGAAAGAGACAAGCGACGTAAGAGCGAGCCAGATGCTATCAGTAAGTCAAGGGAACGCAGTCAAGACAAATCGCGCAGACCACCTAAAGACGATGATGGCAATGATTACGGCAACAAAAGAGGACTCGACACTAAAGAAGATCTACTTGCCACGGAAGAGAGAGATCTTCGCACAGTATTCTGCATGCAACTGTCTCAAAGAATCAGAGCTAAAGATCTGGAAGAGTTCTTCTCTTCTGTTGGTAAAGTAAGAGATGTGAGACTAATTACATGTAATAAAACACGAAGATTTAAGGGTATAGCTTATATTGAATTCAGAGATGCAGAATCTGTGCCATTGGTAAGATTTTTTCACTTTTGTAACCATATGCATAAAATCTGCATAGAGAGCCAGATTTCCTATTTTTGTTCTGTTTTGCAGGCTCTTGGGTTGACTGGGCAGAAGTTGCTAGGAATCCCAATCATTGTACAACACACACAAGCTGAGAAAAACAGAGTGGGCAACACATTACCCAACTTGGCGCCAAAGATTAGTAATGGACCAACGAGATTGTATGTTGGATCATTACATTTCAACATAACAGAGGACATGCTTCGTGGCATATTCGAGCCTTTTGGAAAGATTGATCATATTCAACTCATGACTGACACTGAGTCTGGAAAGAGTAAAGGATACGGCTTTTTGACGGTAAGTTTATTGCCTGTAGGAATATGTACACAATTTTTTTCTTGATATGCTGACACCTAATTTCCTCACATAATTTCTGTGTGAGACTACCACGGAGAGAGATGATGATGTAGTGGGACGCCCGCTGAAACACAGGCAGATCATTGGTCCTCTATTGTTACGACTCTACTCAACCTAGACAGATAGATAGTCAAATAAGTGTATTCAATCTGCAAAAAATACAATTTCAAACTTGTTATAATGTTCGTCTCCTCGACATTCCAGTTCCACCACGCCGCTGACGCCAAGAAGGCGATGGAGCAACTGAACGGGTTCGAGCTTGCCGGCCGGCCCATGAAGGTGGGCAACGTGACGGAGCGCGCGGACGGCGCCTCCAGCACGCGCTTCGACGCCGACGAGCTGGACCGTGCCGGCGTGGACCTGGGCGCCACCGGCCGCCTGCAGCTCATGTTCAAGCTGGCCGAGGGCACGGGGATGCAGGTCAGTTACTACATGGTGATACTGTTGGCAAATGGCAACACTTAAATTACTTTTTTAATTTGTAAACTTATGCTTGCCTCCATTTTGCTTCTTGGATGCGACACGATGCAGCATAGAAAGCATGACACTATATTCCACATTTAGTAGTTATTGAAACGCTCGCATTGCCAAGTGACTATTTTATTTTCCGATATCGAAACAACGAACAAATGAATGGTGGGGAGGAATGAATGAGTGAGTGACTGACATAACACCTTATTTAGAAGAAAACAAAGCAGTAGATGGATAACAGTAAAGTATGCTATTTATTTATGAGACTGATACATAATGGATGGCATAAAAACTCGAGGCGAGTTTCATAATAATATCACTCGAGAGTTTTAATGCCTAATTATAATTATGTACAGTTACATACATTAGTTTATCTACACACATATCATAAGCTCTCTTTCATGTGTTCAGGAACCGCATGTTCAACCGGCATTGTGGTATTGATGGGGGACAGGAATGCACGGCCCAGTAATGCCCGGCCCCGGAATCGTGGGATTTGGGACGCCAATTCCGAGGCCGGACATTCCAAGCCGCACATTACTGGGCCTGGCTTTCCGAGGCCGTGCACTGCCTGTTCGACCCCGGAATGCCCGGCCCCAGAATTGTGGGACGTCTCTCATTGGCTTCTGATTGGTCGAACATTTTCGATTTAACTTAGACGAATCTAAAGCCACGGTCATAGTAGTGAGGTTTTTTTGTAAGCAAGTTTAACATTCACTTGACACATATCATAACCTAAAAATTATTCATAGTCTAAAATAAAAACAAACTCAATTCTGCTATTTGTTAAAAAAAAATAACATGTGAAGACTGTGTTCAAGTGCATTATATTTATTGAGTCAAATTTGGCTAGAGTAGGTTATTGTGGCTAAATTTAAATTGGGTTATAGGTTAGGTTAGAACTTAGAAGAAGCAAAACCGAAGCGCAGCGGAGCGGAGCGAAGCGTATGCAAATTTAAAAAAAACATTTAATGATATTAATATTATTAATAGATTTTTTTGAGATAGAGACACTATGAACACACCCTAATCTCTGATGTAGCAGTTGTCTATGGTACTCGGGACGCCAATTCCGGGGTCGGGCATTCCGGGGTCGAGCACTATTTTGTACGGCCACGGAATGCTCGGCCCAGGAATGACCGACCCCGGAATCGTGGGCTTTTGGGACGCCAATTCCGGGGCTGGACATTCCTGGGCCGGACAATACTGGGCCGGGCATTACAGGGACTCGTATTGATCATTGCTCTGCACTTGTTTAGCTTGTTCAGTAGTACCAACAACTAGGGGCGGCACGCAGGCGGGCGTCGTCGGCGTTCGAAATTTTAATGTCATAATATGTCTAAATATTGATACATTATGGTCATACATAATGTGTTTTTGGACGCAGTAAAGAAGGTTTATGATACATGTGTAGATAAAGACTATTCATCCTGCTATTCTATATGAATATAAAAGTTACAAACATTCTTAGTCCTTAACACATCTACCTAACAATTGTCGTTCTTTTACAACATACACTGGTGCTTTTATGACCGTTTCTATGTTATCTCGAATATTCAAGACCACATACTTTTTTAAAGATATTTTATTCAGGATACCCTTGACCCACTCTAATTTCAACCAATCAGTTTTAACTAACTTACAGTTGCTTTATCAACCTTATCTAAAACACACAACCAAAATAAACTATATCCTAAATCGTAACGGAAGCCTATGTTCCCTTTGGGCGTACCGTCGGTCGATTTGCGGTGGGGCCATAGTTGCACTTGCGTCCCCCGCCCCGGCCGGCGACGACGCAGGCGGACCATCTACCGACTGGCTCTGCCTAACGGAGCTACTCGGGTTGGGATAAAGCAACGATGTTAAGCCCCTTACTCTCTTTGTTGTTGCTTCCGGGTGGGGAATTCTGTCCTGTGAATCTGCCTCCCGACCATCAGTAAAGTTCCGATAACCGGTCGTTTCTTAATCTGATTGATATGTACCACGGTTCCATCATTCGTTTCAATGCTATAATCAGTATTTCCTATCTTTTCCGCGATGATACCTCCTAGCCACTTCAGTCTCATTTGATAAACGCGATACCAAACCGTATCCCCAGATAGTAAGGCCCGCTGACATCCCCCTGCCGCGGCCTCCTGCCGCGCTTGCGCTGCGCGTACATGACCTGTTTTGATAGCCCAAATCTGGCCCATAACTCTCTTAGCTTACGTATGATACGTGCTGCCCATCTTAGTTACCTCGATCCATTTAGAACACGCGTCCACTATTACCCGCACAAAGCACAATTCACCCGCTTTTGGCCCCAGAAAATCTACGTGTAACCTGGGGCTTTACCACAACGTCTTATGCCGATTCATATTAGGAACCTAATTTGATCCGCAAAATTACCGTGACCGTCTTAAAACAACTCTACGCTCAAAGCTCCAGATCGCTCCACTGCAGCCTACGAGCACGGGTTCAGAATCCGAGCCGTACGACTGTGGAATGAGCTTCCTTGCACTATCAGGGACAGTCGATCTCTAAATATATTCAAAAACCGGCTAAAGAAGCACATCTCTCCCTTTCCAGTTAGATATATATATATATATATATATATATATATATATATATATATATATATATATACATAGTCAGGTCATAAGTTCTGTCAAATGTGCAATATGAAATAATTTAGACATGTTTATTATTTATGTAAACATTTATATAGCAAAATGAACTTAATAAAACATAGATTCTTATGGTAATAAAGTTTATTCAAAATGACACCCGCGATTTTGAATACAGGCCTTTATTCTGCGCGGCCAGTCGTCTATCGCAGCACGAACGAGGTCCATGTCAATATCGGCGGCTGCCTTAATCGAGGATGCCTTGAGTGACTCCAAATCAGGATGAGGCTTTGAGCAGGCCTTTTCCTCCAAGTGTTGCCATATCTTGTAATCTAACGGACTCAAATCTGGACTGGAGGAGGGCCAGTCTTCGTGCCGGATGAAGTCGATTTCACGCGCCGCCAGCCAGTCTTGTGTGCTTTTCGCTCAATGAGCTGGCCCAGAATCTTGTTGGAATACCCAGTGCCTGTTATTAAACATGGTATGAGAAACAGGTTCCACAAGGTTCTTGAGGACTGTATTTTGATACACAACTGCATTCGTTTTTACGCCTTTCTCACAAAAATGTACCTCAGTTAAGCCACAATAAGAGACTCCAAACCATGAGCGAGGATGGAAAATGACCTCGTTGGACACGCGGAATACGGTTGCTCGCTTCTTCACTGCCGTGTGTGTACACCTTATCATTTTGTTTGTTGTAGCTCTCTTCCACGGTGAAAATTTTTTCATCCGAAAAAAGAATTTCCCGATGCTTTTTTCCCGCGTACCGCTTCAACAAAGCGCGGCATCTCTTCAGTCTCAGGTCCATTAAACGAGCGTCCAAACGATGTCCTGTTTTTTTCGATATGCCCTAAGCCCTAAGTCTTCATTTAACACCCTTTTCACCGTGGTCCTGCTTAACCCCATCTGAAGGGCCAACAGTTTCTGCTTACGTATGGGATTTCTTTGAATTCGCGCCTTCACAGCTTTTATCACTGCTGGAGTCCTAACAGAGCGAGGGCGACCACTTCTTGACCTGTCATCTACACTAGAGTCTTCATTGTATCGTTTTATGGTACGATAAACGAATCTTTTGGTTATATTAAAAAAAATCAGTAAGTCGAAAATCTGAATTGACGCGTAACCGCAACGATGCAACGCAATAACTGCGACACGGTCTTCTTTAATTGTCCACTCCATATTTAAAAATGAGGAAAATTCTGAAAAGTACACATTTTTATTTTCGTGAAAAATTCGAATTTAATAAACTTTTTTGTGGCCAGCGTTCTAAATTCAAAAGTTTTTATTGTGTGACAGAACTTATGACCTGACTGTGTATATATTTGTATGTATTAGTTCATTATACGGTTTATTCATATTTTTACGTTGTATTTAAGTAATTGTGTATGCAGTCTATTTTTAGCAATTAGGGTTATCAGTAAAATATTGTTTGTAGTATATATCAGTCGTAGTATTTATAGAGTTTTATTGTAACACGCGCAGGTCTTCCCCCGCTCAACCATCACCTCTCCTACCATCTTGGTTTGCTGGAAGAAATCTCTTTTGAGAGATAAGCTCGCCTTTGTACATGTTTTTTCTATTATAAGTTATCTGTATGACTGTTTTGTGTAGTACAATAAAGAAAAATTACAACTCTTGGTGATAGGTAAATAAAGCCCATTATGGCGAATTGGAATGGAAATTGTTGTCATGGTGATGTTCTTGTTTTGAACCTAATTTGATCGGAAAAAGCGGTCCGGCCCACCAGGGCTGAATGTCAAATTACCATCTGTCTGTAACACCCGAAACTCATATTTTCTCTTTCCCAAAATGACGGAAATTTATAATAACCTAATTTCCATATGCCTGAAAAAAGAAAATGTCAATTTTATCTGTTCCTAATCCCTATATTCTATATCGAAATCATAGGCTGACAATATTAAAGCCCATCTCTGTAACCTACTGGCCGTCATACTAGGACCAGGCACCGGTCCGCACCTTCCCGCACGTGCAGTGGGGCCACGCCTCCCGTGAATCGCCCCAGTCCCCCGTCGAACAACTCAGCATAGCTGGAAAGTAAATACTCTGTTAATTTCAATGTCTATTTCCTCCTTAGATTGAAATGCTTCCCTGTTAGTATTGACTGCCTGGCACCTAAGCACTTCAATATCTAATCGGGCTAACCATTGTTTACCTAACAATACTGTTGTGCTATTATCAATTACATAAGTTCCTATTTCTTCATTCGATTTTTATACTTCACAAGTGACCGACAACAAAAACCAACAAATCGTCACACGCGTTGTGGGTTATTGCTGAAAAGAAGTCTGTCTCCTGCTCCGCCTGGCCTAAATTGTGCTGAAATGGTACTAAAGACGTATTTATGGTTTCAGATTCCACAGGCAGCCGCGTCGGTGCTGATGGGTTCCAGCTCGCAGATGGCGACGCCGACCCCGCAGGTCGCGCCGCCCATCGCGACGCAATGCTTCATGCTCAACAACATGTTCGACCCTATGACGTAAGTCCATCTCCACTCCAAACTTTCTGATCACTTGAAAGCTCTAGAAACTCATTTGTTTGCCGAGATATTGTTAAACACTGCACTTCTAGCCTAGCTACCACAATCCAGCACACTGGCTCAATGGGAGATGATGGAGACTGTCGGTACAACAGTCATAAGATTTCAAGTTGCCTGACTACCCATTATCAACCATGCAAGGTGCGAGAGAATAAGACAGCGAGAAAATTATGTACCTACCGCTGTCACGCTAACTCGCGTCTTTACTACGCTCGGTGCCTCGCTCACACATTCACGCGACACGTTTGTAGTTGCGGTCGGCTACGAAGTAGCACCTTTACCTATAGGATTTACGAGCATTCCTCGGCCACGGGCGCACGTAATAAGAAATAAACAATTAAAATGAGGCATTACATCCCGTCTCAACCAGCTTCCTCTTCTCTGTTTCCAGCGAGAGCAACCCCAGCTGGGACGTGGAGATCCGCGACGACGTAATCTCGGAGTGCAACAAGCACGGCGGCGTGCTGCACGTGTTCGTGGACCGTGCGTCGCCGCAGGGCAACGTGTACTGCAAGTGCCCCACCATCGCCACCGCCGTGGCCTCCGTCAACAGCCTGCACGGCCGCTGGTTCGCCGGCCGCGTCATCACCGCCGCCTACGTGCCGCTCGTAAACTACCACTCGCTGTTCCCAGACGCGATGGCGGCGCTGACCCTGCTGCTGCCCACCAAGCAGCGGTAGAATCAACACCGTGTTTAGTGGCGTCGCGGCCGGCGGTTGTACTACGCGTCAAAGGTAACTAGGCACCTCGCTGTGATGACGTCACACCGCTCGGTCAATGTCCTACTGACGCCTCGAGGGCGAGAGCAAGCGATAGAGGGAGGGGGAATCGCATTTCTCGCGGGTGCCTAGTTAACTTTGGCGAATAGTATGCATTTATTAATGAATTGATTATGTATGACAGTCAACTGTATTGATACGTTAGGGTATCTAGTGATATGTCAAGATATTAAATTCTAAAGGTTACCTTTTATATCATTGTTTTATGTCAATTCTGAATTGCCCCTCGGTACCTCATAAAAGTTTAGATGTGATTTCGGAATTGAACAGGTGTCACACAACTATAGTCCTCTGATTTTTACTAATACGAAGGTGTGATCATTCCTGGCCTGACCACGGCATGAAACTCACGAAACGCACGTGAATGATGCAGGGTTTAGAGTTTAATTGGTGCCTCAATACTTTGCGTGTTAAAGCAATTTAAAGTATGCTAGGAATGACAATTCCAAGCCCGGCCACGTCTGAATCAAGAAAACTAACAATTATATTGTTTCTTCTTGTACGCCAATATTTTGTGCCTTATTTGTGCGTTCTATTGCCACTAATCTTGTGCGCGAGACATTTAGCATTATACCATTGATCAGGACGAGAACCCTGAGTATCTGACCCAGCCACAACCTAATCAACACTTTTAACCTAGTAATTTCTTATTAAGGACTCAAAAATTGTGCTTTAATTGGTGCCTTCAGCACAAGGCCAGCCTGAGATTGATATATCTGCATCTGAAAAATGGTCATTATTATATTGGTCAAATAGGAAAAGTCATAAAGTTATACCTAGAGTAAAGTCACCATAACAATCAAATGTCTTTATTACTGTAGATATTTACATATACTTAGCAAACGTAATTTTTTGCCTCTTTACATTTGACCACTGTGGGAGTAGAATGGCGTAGAAAAGATTGATTTTTAGATCTCTTAAAAATTGGTTGTGCTTAACTAATACAAATATTGCAATATTAATTACTAAAATGAATAAGCCGGAATAAATAATCACAAAATTACTAACCCAAAGGACTGTATTGAGCTAGATTAACCCCATACAGACCCATCATTTAAGTAGTCTTGAATTTGTAATATCCACAGATATCGAGAGATAGGCCCTTGGAGCTAAGCTTGTATCGGAATCAGTGTCGCCGAAAATTAAGAACACGCACACATCTACACCACTCATACATCATTCCTTCCGCATTTATTGGTCAGTGCAATGTCATGCACCTATCGTCCGCACACCTACACTACCGCAGGTACACTAGCTAGCCGAGCTAGTGCTGGGACATTGCAAGGACAGCGTGTTTCATCAATCCATTATAATTTATAGACAGTGGTATTTATGCCGGATTATATAAATAAAATAATACTTTGTTTGTTAATATGACATATTTATTTTACAAGAAATGCCTATTACTATGTTTACTGGCTGTAACACATACGAGGTGCCAAGCCGAAGAGGATTGATTGGGACATGAGTTTGAACAACTTTCTCAATGCATCTGATTTGATCAGAGAAACGTTATTTTTTACTTCCCCATACAAATCAGCTGACCGCTCGGCCCAAAATGTACTGCAAAGTGAAAAATAATGTTGCTCTGATCATACGTTTTAATAGAGAAAGATGGAAGGAAGATAGGCGTAGCATATTTTGCTAAGTAATGCAGTCTTATATTAGTATATCTTCTCATTAGAGCTTTGATTAGTAATATTAGATGATTAATTAATAGGTTTTGTTCGAGTTGGTAAAAAATTCCATTTCATCGATTCAAAAACAATTCTCACTATCACTATTCCCATCACTATACGTCGTCTCTGCGTGCGTGTAACAGTTCGCCTCCGTATAATTATACCTCGATTAATATTTACTTTCGTATTTAGATAAGTGTGAAATATTCATTGCGTGTTAGCTTGGCAATATGTAGTGAAAATAAGATACAAAACAAACAATGGATAATAAACCTATGTAGCGAGAACAACATGACATTGTCACTTTAATGGTCAACTCGAGACGATTTTTTGTGAATGATTTATTTCCGAAATAATGTTTATTTCACGACCTTCAAGCAGTAATCCTCACCGTTGAAACCTTCATTAAAATGAAATTTGACACTGCCAAAAAATAGTCCTCTTATAGTTCCGAAGTTATAGCTATAGGATGGTGAGGTAATCCTCATCTCTCGTGCAAGCAAACGGAAGGGTATATCGACTTGGTTTGGGTTTCAAAAATTAGTCCAGAAATAGTCCACACGGCATGCCAAATTTCAGAAATAGTCCTTCAACGATTCCAGAGTTATTAAGACATCTTGGTGAGGATTACAGCTTGAACATTTGATATCATCAAATATCTTCGGAACGACTTTCAGTTTGAAATTTGAGCCAAAAAATAGTCCAGAAATAGTCCACCGAAACAATAATGATTGCCACCTGGTTTACTTTGAAGAAGTTCATTAAAAATACAATATTTTATTTCCCATACATTCAATACATGTTCAGTCGTGTACAAAATAATAATGGGGTAAACCCTAATAAACCGGTTTATATCGGTTAATTCAATCAAAGGGCCTGTTTTTAATCTCTGAAAACTAACGGTATTGTAATATTGTAGGAAAGTGAGCGCATAGCTCTGTCTCTTACGTTCACGACACTTAACTTTTATGTTCTCCCATTTAGCCGGACTTTCACCAGAGTTTTGATAACCGCAAAATACAGTTTAAATACTTAATAAAACACGGATGGTTAGGGGCAACCTGGCTGACAGGCAATAAGCTTGGCCTGCTTGAGTACGTTACTTGCCTTTTGCTTGTTGTGTTTAATTTAAACTGTTTTTAACGGCTGTCAAAAGACTGAAACATAAATGAGTTTTTTGTTGTACATAAGTGCGTGACAGCGATTTGGATTTTGGACGGGTTTTCGAGATTCGGTTGTAGCTATGATATATTTGTTATATATTTATATAGTTGAGTTAATATGTAAACAACAATGGCGGAATTGGTATCGCGAACGCGCTGGCAAAATTTCGTCGAAATACGATTTTGCCGAAACTTTTGAAGACATCTTAAAGCATTTCTCGGTGGAAATTAAGGCATCTTTAAAAATCACGTCAATCGGTATATGAAAATTGCAATAATGACATCATTGCAATGGAGGAAAGTGTTAAGGACGTCAGTTCTTGTGTGTATATGTTATGTGTGTGTATATCAATGTGTAAAGGATAACATGCTCGCTTCTGTACTCTGCTATAATGACATCATTGCAATGGAGGTAAGTGTTTAAGAACTGACAATCAATGTGTAAAGGATAACATGCTAGCTTCTGTACTCACAAAACATAATTTGAAAAAAGAACAGATCCATGTATGTTCATTATAGTTATATATATGTTTATGTTTATATCACATTGAATAATCACAATATATCACAATAATCACAATAGGTTCATTGGTATAATCATCACATAACATCAAACATTGTTCGATTAATTACAGTCTTAATCATTTAAATTTTAGGTATTTAATTAAGTGCTTATCTCTAAATGATTGGCACCTCCCGAGTATAAGTATACATTAAGGTGTAGTCAAATTTTAAGGGGATAACCCCTTCCCTAAACTATGATTTCCCTACATATACATAAATATGAAGGGACATCATAGTTTCGCCATGAAACATCTTCAGAGCAACTTTATTTTTAACCTCTTCCAAAAATGAATATACAGGCTGTTGTTTTGTAAAGTTACGCCTGTAGTACCCATTTTCATGAACAACTTTCCCCCAGAAACATATGGTCGCAAATGGAAAAAAATCGTCCCTCATTACATTGACCGATCAGCTGATTACATGTTACTATGGGAGACCCAAGATGTTTTTTCGTTTGCGACCATATATTTCTTGGGGAAAGTTATTCATAATGATGGGTACTATAGTCCCTTACCCGGGGGTAGCTTTACATAACAACATCCTGTATAGTGGTGAAAAATAAAATTGCTCTGAAAAAATCGGTTTCATAGTGGAAGTTGTTCAGAAAGATGTTTCTTACAACCTCTAATTTGACTACCTACACTTTTATTTTACAGGCTGTATATAAGTCACATGTAATGGACTTATACCGGGTGACTGTAAAACCTCTAGCTATATCAAAAGAGCGTACTTCTTGATAAAAGTACAAAATGCATGTTTTGTTACTTTCGTCTGCTTTCATAGTAAAATATTAAGTAATCAACCGTCAAGGTATTCCTACTAGTCCCGAATAGTGTTGTTGCCATATTTACCGCCCGCCCAGTGTTGATAACATCGCACCGCGGTTTCGCTTTGTGAAGCGCCGCGCTTTCACTTTGTGTAGCGCCGCCGCCGCCGCTGCGATCGTCTCGGCATTACGTAGGTAATGGTGAGACGATCGCAGCGGCGGCGCGGCAATTTGTAGTTAAAATGATTCCTGCCTAGCTACTAAAGAATACGTTGATTTACTTGTAACAAACCTTCAAACTACTAGCTACCTTACAACCTATCTACCTAACTACCTAACTACCTACCTACCTAACTACCTACCTACCTAGTCAACATTTCAAACAAAACAAATGGATTTTCGACCCGCAAACGACCGCTCTTGAGGTGAACGTACACTTATCGGCTTCGGCACGCATCATCCGCACGGAGCGGATAGGCCTTGTCTAAGGAATCTTCCCTGCGACTCGTGTGTTGCTCTGTCGCACGCAACAGAAGGCAGAATGCTTCGTCCGCATACTCCGCGCCAAATCTGATGACGTCATCAGGATTTCTCCAGATTCCGACGCGGATAGGTGAGCGAGGTTTCGTATGCGGTGCGGTATTTCGGTGCGCACTATGCCGATAAGTGTGCGTTCACCATTAGATAGGTCAGTTTAACTAGTTTTTTGAGTGGGGGTCAGTAAGTTAGGGTGGATCAGTCAAGAAGCTACTAACCACCGGTGGGCCGCGATTATTATTTAGTTAGGTACCTACCTACCTACCCTAGCTACTGAGTTCTGGTGTAGGTATACTTATTTTCATGAGATGAGCACGAGTTTAGGTAAATACTGTACGTAGTTTGTAGTTTAGGATCAACTTGATGTGCTGCGAACTGAAGAAATTATTAAAAACAGTGATATTGAATACGTACCTCAAACTTAGCTGTACTTCAACAACTGTTCAAAATGCAATCCGTTCCTTTCTAAACACAGTCTTGCACGTTTCACTGCATTATGACGCACTTTTCTTAAGACTACCACATCACTTTTTACAGCGTCAAATGCACTTGTGATGCGGTCTTTAAGTTCTTGCCGGTTCTGAACCTCGTCCCAGTAGACACGCCGTTTTATTTCGCCCCACAAAAAGAAATCACAGGGTGTGAGGTCCGGTGATCTGGCAGGCCAAGGCACAGGCCCTCCGCGTCCTATCCACCGACCACTGTACTCATCGTCCAGGTAGTTTTGAACAGGTCGCGCGAAATGAGGTGGTGCTCCGTCTTGTTGGAAGAAAAAATCTTGTAGATATGCGAGCGGCACGTCCTCTAAGAAGTTTGCTATTACGCCTCGCAGCATATCTAGATACGTGCCCCCGGTCAGGCGGCCTTCGATGAAGTACGGCCCAATGACTTTATCTTTCACGATGCCGGCCCACACATTCACACTGAAGCGCACTTGGTGATGATGTTCTCGTATACATTTTGGGTTACTGTACGACCACCAATGTTGATTGTGCTGGTTGTAGAGCCCTACACGAGTGAACATCGCCTCGTCTGTCCATAGGATGTGCTTGTTCTGATTTTGTACCAGCCATTCGCAAAAATTGCGACGACGTGGCGCATCATCTTCATTTAATTGCTGCACTTTTTGAAAGTGGTATGGATACTGTCCAGTAGAGTTCAGCAACTTCCACACAGAATACTGGCTGATTCCGAAACGATAAGCTGCGTCTCGCGTACTGTTTCGAGGGTTGCGCTGAAAGTACTCCAAGATAGCGTCTTCTACCTCCACAGCCAAACGCGGCGCGCCTCCACCATAAGCATGGCTTGGCACTGTGAACTGGCCATAATCCAGAAGCCGTTGGTTTGCCGCTAAGATGGTTTGACGGTGGGGGACAGTGGCGTTATAGTAGGAGATCCGGCCATAGAATGACCCTCACCCATCGTATTACGGGATGAAAATGATTTTTTTATAAAATTAAATATGTTAAAAAAATTATTTACAGGAGGTTGTCTAAAAAATTTGGTGCAAAGTGTAATTAATTAATTACTAAAAAATGTTTTTTTTTTAACATTACACTCATTCCCTTACGCAAAAAACTGTATACTAATCGAAAGTATGTAGCTCATAGAATATGCAAACGCTGGGTTGACTTTTTTTTTCCGGTGCAATCATCAGGTAGGCAGGTATATACAGGTAAATCGGTACTAGTAATTTGCAACGATCCAGTTACGCAATAAGCCTTATATCAAAATAAAGATAATTTTATTTTGAATATAATGATATAAGGTTGGCTGCAAAAAATTGGTGCTAAATCCCGGTTGTCGATTTTTTAAAAACGAAATATTCGTGCGGTTGAATACGTGCGAAAGAGAGGTCCGAGGAACGTATCTAGTGAGATAGAAAAGGACGCAGCATTGCAGCTGTGTGTCGCTCTGTCGTCGAAAGAAAGAGACTGCGCATGCTCTTTGTTTGTGAAATTGAGAAAGACGGTGATAGGCTATAGTAAGTGTTGAGCATTATTTCAAAGGAAACATATACAAAAAAGGAAATACGTAATGATTATACATCGATTAACATTTAATGATTGATTATTATTTATGATTGAGAAATGCATCTATAGAGTAAAAACATTTGAGTAATATGTAACCATGGGGGGGGGGGGGGGGGGTATTATCTTTACAATTCATGTTCAACATGACCACCCATGTTCCTAATACAATTTCGTAACCTAGTTCTCAATTCATTTTGACTGCTCTGGTTGTGAGCTGCCTTCTCATTTTTTCAGATGCGTCAATAATCATTTGTTTCAAAATGTCTACATTTGCGACAGGATGACCATCTTGGTACACGATACTCTTCATGTGTCACCATAAGTAATAATCCATCGGGGTTAGGTCTGGACACCTTGCAGGCCATGGTAGTGGACCTCTTCTCCCGATCCATCTGTCTGGGAAATTTTCATTCAGCCAATCCCGGACGCCCATAAAGTATTGAGCTGGACAGCCGTCGTATTGATACCACATGTCTCTTATCTTACCTTATCTTCTCTTATCTTATCGTACCTTTCACCATTCAAATTTTGAGGCAAGAAAACAGGTCCAATTAAATGGTTATTTATAATCCCCATCCAGACGTTCTCACTGAATCTTCGCTGTGATCCTTTCACTCTCTTCTTATTTGGATTCCGTAGGGTTTTAGGAGCCCAATAGTGAGCATTATGATAGTTTGATATGCCATCTTTATCAAATTTAGATTCGTCTGTCCACAATATTCTTTTTAAAAAGTCCGGAACTTCGGCATCTGCATTTAGCATAAACCGACTGAAATCCATACGTCGAATCGTATCACCTTCTTCTATCAAGTGAACTGGCGTATAGTGGTAAGGATAGTTTCCAGCAGTGTGCATAGTGAACCATACTTTCCACTGTGAGACGCCAAGCTGTTGAGCAACAACACGTGTAGATGTCGTAGGATCCTCTTGGAAACATCTTTGTATTTCGTCTTCCACGTTAACGTCATACACACGTGGTCTACCCATATCCGTATTTCGTCGTTGCACCAAGCCAGTTTCTCTTAGTCGTCGGTAAGCACCATTAAACACAGACACATCTGGCACTCGACGACCTGGATAACGTTGCACATACTCTGCCCGTGCTGCTCGAGAATCCCCTTGACACAACCCGTAACACATAAGAATATCAGCATATTCTTCATTAGAAAACACCGGCATCGTGAACCAAAATCTCACAATCCAAATCACAAGCAAGTCGAAGTCCTAGTTACACACCCAGGTCACAGTACAGGAGAAGATTCAAAAGTCCACAAAACAAGCAAAGTCGAGATGAAAGAAAATGTTAGCTCAGGGAGGAAGGTATTACGGTACGCACAGCACAAGTTACGATAGTACGCGTAAGGACCTCGTCCGTGGACTATCCAGTCCAGTAAATGACAGATGTCACCTAGAGTACTGAAAATTCAAATTTCGAAGAAAACATAATTTTCCTTA
The DNA here is from genome assembly GCA_949825045.1 of Argyresthia goedartella. Taxonomy (NCBI): domain Eukaryota; kingdom Metazoa; phylum Arthropoda; class Insecta; order Lepidoptera; family Argyresthiidae; genus Argyresthia; species Argyresthia goedartella. The sequence goes on along the minus strand of OX463808.1, from coordinate 14,758,519 downwards.
ATTTTTGTTTTAAAACTTTTCTTTTCGTCTCGGCCTCATTAATTTTTGGATTATTCTAAATGATAAAACTTTTTCACATCAGCTGTTCTGTAATGCATTTCCCCATGAATTGGCCTATTTTGATGTTCATCATCAGAAGTCTACTGCCATTTACAGAAAACCGAATCAAAATCAGTCCATTCGTTTAGACCACTATTCCTTTTTAAGCAGATAACTTTCGAACGGCTTAACCGATTTTAACAAAACCTATCTAAGAACCACCGCAGAGATGTCTACTTTTATTTACAGAAAACGGCATCAAAATTTGTCCACCTGTTTGACTTCTAGAGTGCCACGGACAGGCATACAGACAGACAGACTGACAGACGCTTCAAACTTACAACACCCCCTTTTGGACATCGGGCGATAAAAATAAAATAATTTTGCCCTTACAAATTCTTAAAACCCTTTTTTTAAATCACCGGTCATCTTAGAGTCCGCTACCTTATCTACTTTGTCGCCCAATTTTCCCAAGAATAATAAACATTTTATTTGACTATTGTACCTCATTGAATAGCTAGAGAACTGGAGATGTTTTAGGTTTTGTTTGCACAAACAGTTACTAGTTTTTTTTTTGGTGACACTGCTTCAAAGTCAACCCATTAAGTAAACATACGATATTCGGTTTTCACCATAAGCCTGTATTATAAGTTTTATTTGCTGTGGTCGGTTATTTTTTGTTTCTAAATATTAAATTAACTCTATTTTTACCTAATACCAGCAAAATACCAGGACTTAATCACCTAGATTAGGAAAATTGGTGCGAAATATGTTGAATAGTGGGATTTTTCCTCGAAAATCTTTAAAGGCCCCTAACTCGACAACGGTAAATTTTCGGGTAGGGTGTTTCGTAGTAACAAAGGTTGGTTTTGATCCGTGCTAGCATCTCCCAACGTATGTAGGTCGACTTACCAATCACCCTGTATACCAACCTAGTCGAATTTCTTGTGTTTCTTAAATACTTATCCTGAGCCGTTACAAACAATTGTGGGTTGGTTTTAACAAATTTTCCAATTTCGTGGATGTACACACATGGTAAGGGTAATATATTTAACTTAATGAACATAGGTTCACAGGGTTCAATGGGGTCATACCGCAAACGGCACGCACACATTTTTTTGTGCAATAAAAACATGTCATACTATAAGCCTCCAGAAGAATTTGTCCATTATAATTTACATTTAACGTCATGTCTCTCTTGAATTTTTCAAAATTATTAAAATTAATGTACATCGTTTTACTTAAATTAACCTGTAAATTGTTATTATTGTAGCCATTGAACTATACTTATAATTGCGGCATTGATGTCAGACTCATGAAAAGAAATATCATCCATCATCTATTGCACGCGTTACGTTTATTGATATATCGTCCGCAAATAAGATACAGTTTTGATTTGTAACCTCGGGTAGGTAATTAATATAGAGTAAAAATAGGAGGGGCCCGAGAACACTGCCCTGAGGGACTCCGAATTTGTTTATTTGAAGGTCAGATTTTCATAATTTCATAATTCTTTATTGAACACAGTTATTTAAAAAAGATACATTAAGAGAAAACATATGTACAAAGGCGAGCTTATCTCTAAAAAGAGATTTCTTCCAGCAAACCAAGGCATGACAGGAAATTTTATCAATAAAGGGTAGCCAGTGCACAATATCTAAACAATAATAAAATACATATAAGTAAATTACATATCTATAAAATACGGTAAATAAAATACATACTCGTATATACCAAACTACTAAATACGTATCAATACATACAAAAACCTGTACATACAGTTTACACATAATAATAATATACATACTAAAACTATCACAAAAGAGAGAGGAAGTGCTCTTTCACCCGGTTTTTGAAAGCGAAAAGAGTGGGGCTGTCTCTTATCGCACAAGGAAGTGCGTTCCACAGTCGGACCGCCTGCAACCTGAAGGAGTACTCATATGCGGAAGTGGTATGCCTTGGAGTGGCTAAGAGTGAGACCGTGTGAGATCTCCGTTGCCGATCTTCTGAAAAGAGATACTCAAAGCGGTCTCGAAGGTAGCTGGGGTAGCGCGGATTTTTCAATATATTGAAAAGATAAAAAAGAATATGGGAGTCTCGGCGACGACGAATCGGAAGCCACCCCAACTCTTTGCGAAATTGAGAGACATGGTCGAATTTGCGCAGCCCGAAGATAAACCGAATCCCGAGATTCTGAAGTCGTTCGAGTTTGTTCAGAAGATCTTCGTTCGCGCTCGCCCAACAAACATCGGCGTAGTCGATTAGCGGCAGGAGAAGGGACTGAGCAAGGGTGATTTTGGTCTGCCGCGGCAAGAAGTACTGCAGACGCCTGAGGGAGTGAAAAAACGCAAAGACCCGTCTGCTGACCTCGCTGACATGTGGAGACCAAGACAGCTGGTTGTCAAAAATAACCCCAAGGTTTTTCGCCTTTTCTGTGTACTCTATTGTGATGCCATTATATGATACGGGAACAATGGGTTTTTGTAATAAGGAAAGAGTGTGCCTGGTTCCTAAAATCATGGCATGTGATTTATTTGGGTTTATTAACACCCTGTATGATGAGGCCCAGTCTTTCACATTCTCGAGGTCAGCATTCAGTGCCTCCACGGATGAAACTACATCGCAGGGGGAAAAGTGGCGATAAATTTGTAGATCATCTGCGTACAGATGATACGAAGAAGAGAGGACGTCGGAGATGGAGTTTATAAAGACTGAAAAAATAAGAGGAGAGAGAATACCACCTTGAGGCACTCCTGAGGAAAGATCACACCATTGAGTTTCGGTCTCTTCGGACTTAATGCGCTGCTGACGACCTCTCGGGTATGAGTCGATTTGTACCTGTTCTCTACATTTTTGTGATTTATTCTACTTATTTCTACAAACTGCAATCGATTGTTCAAATATGACTGTATCCAATCTAGTGCAAGGCCTCTAATGTCATTTGATTCGAGCTTGGACATTAGTAGATCATGTGAAACAAAATCGAACGCTTTCGACATATCAAAAAACAGAACTGTACTGAATTGTTTTATATCAACATTATGTACAATTCTATCGACAAGTTTAAAGGCCGCTTATGTTGTGGATTTGTGTTTTTGAAACCCATGCTGCTCCGGGGTCAATATGTTAAATTTATCAATAAAATCAGTAAGTCTTTTTTGCATTGCCTTTTCAAATATTTTTGATAACACGGGTGTGAGAGATATAGGACGATAACTACCTATATCACATTTTTCACCCTTTTTAAACAGGGGTTTAACTACTGATACTGATACTGGTTATTTCTTAGGTTAACATTACAGGTCCCAAAGGATGAATTGCTCCCGTAACATCGAGGCCCCACTACGGCGAAGCGTAGGTCGACGATTGTCATTACGTCGAGTCTTCGCCATGGGCACTGCTTTTATTTGAGGTAAACTCGAGTGAAATTTACGTGACTGGTTAATAGAAAAAACGTATTCTAGGTTAGTAAGGTTGTTTTTCACTGCCTGCCTTGGCAAGGGGCCTTTGCCTCCATCCTTTTTTCGAAGGGCACACAATGAGGCACCGTATAAAAAAGGACACTTCCCTATTTACCAAGCCTTTCAGCATATAATTGGTCAAACGTTTTTCACCGTTGTCGCCCGCAGCAGCCGACGAAGGTGTTCAGGGCGCAGCCCTTCCAAACTTGCCGCGAAACCATTACAGAATGATGCGACAGCCTCAGACGTCGGCCACTTCCACAGAAAGGAACTCGTCTGAGGAGGTCGGCTCTGGTGGGAAATATAAAGAACGACCCGGAGAGGGATGTTTGATGCGCAAGGCTTCCAATGTCTCCTATCGTCGGCTACTGAGCAGTCAGACATTAAAATCCTAACCGCTCGACCTAGGTCCCCATCATTAACCTTCGTTTCCGAACCGGGAATGAGAACATCTATAACATAATAACTATAACTAAACACGAATTGTGTACAAATTGTAAAATAAAATAAAATTATACATTATTATTATTAATGTAAGTACAATAAATAACCAATCTATTTAAATAAATATTATGTATGTATACCTGCATACTGCCCACGTTTAGCTAGTTATTTTATTTTATTTTATTTTATTTTATTTTATTTTATTTTATTTTACATTTTAGGAGAGGTAACAGCTTTACTCACTAAATACAAAACACTATATTAACTAAAGAGCTAATAATAACCTCCCACAATTATTTTACTACACGCAAAACGTTCTTGCATTGAAGTTTTAAATTAATGTAAAGAATCACACATAGAATTTGTAAAAATACACCTAACTTTTTAGTCAGAACTATACGCTGAAATACAATTACGTGATTTAGGACAATATCTACTTACATCAATATTAGCAAATAATAATATGAAGATATCATTATTAATTAAACAGTAATACAATCGACTGTCAAACACACCACTACTTCACACAGCATTGTCCAAAGATGTTAAAAATTTACGAATCATATGAGCCCTTAATGTTCGCGCACTGCTCCAGAATATATCAATGTCATCATTATCGTCGTCATCAACACCGTCAAAACCGTTGTCGCCACTGTCACCGAGACGGTTAAAAGTAGAACACGCTCTTATCAAGAAGGAGTTCTCTCTGTAATTGCTATGCACGAGAGGCAATTGGAACAACGGTCGTCTACGAACGTTACGACTAGGGAACTTAATTTTACCAAGCAGCGATGGACAGTCAACAGTGCCCTTAACTATTTTCATCAGGAATACCATATCTGAGATATCCCTGCGAAGTTTCAGTGGTAACAAATGTAAACGTGCACAGCGATACTCATAGCTGAGCTTGGGCAACTTGAACTTAAAGCCGATATATCTTCTAAATTTCTTCTGAATCCGTTCAAGTCTATTGATGTAGACGTCGTAGCACGGGTTCCAAACCTGCGAAGCATATTCCAGATGACTGCGGACATAAGCACAATATAGAATTTTAATAGTTTTCATTCGCTTAAACGACTTCGACGACCTCATGACGAACCCCAATGCCTTAGAGGCTTTACTGACAATTGCATCAATATGATGGTCAAAGATAAGTCTGCTGTCAATAACAACACCAAGGTCTCTGCTGTCATATACTCTAGAAAGCGGAAGATCCTTAATTTGATAACTATTTATGTACGGTTTTAATTTACGGGTAAAAGTTATGAAGAAACACTTGGTGACATTTAAATCCAGCTTATTTGTTACGCAGTAGCCGTCAAGCCTATATAAGTCACTCTGTAAGAGTTCACCATCCGAGACCCCATTAACAAATCTAAAAATCTTCATGTCATCGGCAAAAAGCAGAAATCTAGAGGTTTGAAAACATTGATCAATATCATAGATAAATAATATAAATAGCAGAGGACCAAGAAGCGATCCTTGTGGGACTCCAGACGGTACACTCATCCAGGAAGACCTGAAACCATTGAGAACTAAGGCTTGAGATCTTCCTGCAACATACGAAGCAAACCATTTGAGCAGATCGCCTCTAATGCCAACTCTGCTAAGTTTCTTCAGCAAGATTTCGTGATCGATGCGATCGAAAGCTTTACTATAATCAGTATAAATGACATCGACTTGGTCGTTATTGTCCATACGCTCACTGATATAGTCATGGAAAAGTACAAGCTTAGATACCTTCGATCTGCCCCTTAAGAAACCGTGCTGCATAGGACTGAAACTAGATTTAAGCGCTTCATATAATTGAGTATATACGACACGCTCAAGAACCTTGGCTATAAGACACAATTTTGAGATAGGCCTATAATGCTCAACGCGCTCACGGGAACCTTTTTTATGTATGGCATGACACCTTCGTTGAGAGATCTTTTAAACAAAATTGTGATGGGAACGGACAGCTCTTTTGCACAAGCAACTAGTAACGAAGCCGGTATTGCATCAGGCCCGGCAGACTTGCACAGGTCCAAAGACTGAAGGAACTTATGAACATAGGAGCTATTAACTGCGATACTAAATATATCGCATAGACACTGCGGTTCGACATGTGTATGTGCTTGACCCACATTATCATTGTCAGAGCTGGATGTAATAAGAAAATTAGAATGAAAGTAATCATAGAAGAAATTACTAATGGTGTTGCCATTGTCGGACGTTTTACCATCGTAAGACATATTCGAGGGAAATGCACTACCTTTTATATTCGACTTAATATAGGACCAGAAGGTCTTAGGATTTTTAACTATAGAATCTTCAATTTTAGCTATGTAATAAGCGTGGCATTAATGCTCCATTCTACTTGCTCGGTCACGTAAAATTGAAAAAGACATTTGGTCAGAAAGATTCCCATAGTTTTTATACTTTTTGAAATATTTGAACTTTTCCTTTATGACTTTGATTAGAGCTGTGCTAAACCAAGGTGGGTAATTGTTCTTAGATAAGCTGCGAGTAGGAACATATGAGTCACGTAGTTTATAAATTAATGTATAGAAAATATCGACAGCGTCATCTACACTACCACTACCAAGCTTACCTACCCAGTCAAAATCATGGATGTGTTTACGTATTTGCTTATAGTCAGCTTTGGAATAATTAAAGGAAACATGCGGAATGTATTTTAATGGGGTGAAGAATGCAACAGGTATATCTATATGCAAAGCCTTATGGTATGGGTCCTCTGGCACTAATGGGTCAGGACATGACATTACCACGACACTTTCATTCGATAATACTAGATCCAATATACGACTAAAGCTGTTTTCAAAACTGTTAAATTGTTGAAGACCACAAGTGTTAAGAGTGTCAATAAAATCTTTCACATGCTCACCTACCAGATTACATGGATAAAGACCGCCATCAATGGAAGACCAGGTTATACTACTCATATTAAAGTCTCCGACTATTAGAAATTTATCATGGACATTGTCAGTCATTAAATGAATTAATTTGGTACAAAAGTTTTCAAGTTGTGTCTTAAATCTATTACCAAGATTTTCGTCACACAGATATAGTGAACACAAATGCAGTAACGATTTTTTCGTTACAAGTCAATGAAATCGTTACCCATATGTCTTCTGCGAAGGACTGCCAACATGCATTGATCGTCGAGCATAATTCGCGCTTAAGGCGATACCTCGTCCGTGCAAAGGTCCCCGTTACTCCAGGCGGAAAGACCCGCAGTGTGAGAGGGACGGAATCGGAAAAAAATGAAAAACCGTAGCGCTAAACAACAGAATAATTGTTTAAAAATAAACTACTCTATTTTGTTAAAAAGTTTTTTCAGGAGATTTTGCGAATACATAATACCTACATTTTGAACGCAGTTCCACAATGAAACTAGTTAGGATTTCAGAATTACAGGAAAAAATAATATAATTTAGAGGTGTTTTCGTAATTAAATTCTATCGAGAAAATTTCATCCAATCGCGTTTTTGTTTTGGTGAAAATCTTAATCAAATTCTCAATAAACGTTTACCCAAAAATCAAATCTGTAGATGACTTCATGGTGGAGTAAATGGATTCGAAAAAAACCCCATTTTATTTTCGTAACACCCCCCTCTTGTCTGCCCAGTTGATGCATAGTTACGGTCGCGACGCCACACTAAGTACCTATCATCGAATATTTCATTATCTGAAAATTCATCTAAAAGCCAGGTCTCGGTTAAAGCGACAATATCATAGTTGTTCAATAGGATATTCTGAAAAATAGTATCAGTCTTTGTCCGCAGTCCCCTTACATTTTGATAGTACAGATTTAAATTATTCACGGCGTTGTAATATCACAAACTAAATAGATGTCTTAAAAAAACTAATTAATAAATAAAGCGGGCAAAGCAACAAGCACTTGCTGCGAACTCGGTAACATAGGAACGGGTTATTATCAAAGCAATGATCACTTATAGGCAAGTACGGACATTATTCAATAGGAACTCCATTTTGCGTGACATGGAACTAGCCCAAAGCCGCCATTTTGGGAAAAACTGTAATTGCGGCTAGCGATAAAACGGCTGTTAAAAAGATATTTATACAAGCAAAAGTATGTGTGCTGTATATAGTGTGCAACTGAGTATAAGTAATAAGTATGTAGTTATGTGTCATCATCATCAAATCCTGACACCCCTCAGCAGGGGTATAGGGCTTTCATTACAGCTTTCCATTTGTGCCGATCTTGTGCCATCTGCTCTACCTCCGCCCAATCTGAGCCCACACAGGCGGCCTCTTTCTCCGTTGAACGTCGCCACGTTATTTTGGGGCGACCTTTCTTCCGTTTCCTCGGGCACCAATTGAGGGCTATTTTCGACAGGTGTTCGTCAGGTACCCTCCGGTCAGGTCCAGTATCATATCAGTTATGTGTAGGTGTTCTTGCAAAATATATCGTTTACGGAATTCTTAAATAAATAATACTATTCAGCGGCCTGTGCATTATAAACATAAACATGAGCATTTCTACAGGCTGTAACAGAAAGATGTAGACATATTTTAGGGGGTTGTTAGGGACATCATTCTCAACAATTTTCACTATGAAACCGATTTGTGCAATGCAACTTTATTTTAAATTCTCTATACAAATAAGCTGATCGCTCGGCCGAAAATGTAGAAGTAAAAAATAAAGTTGCTCTGATCAAATCGTTCGTTTTCGTTTCATAGTGAAAGTTGTTCCGAATGATGTCCCTAACAATCCTCATAAAACATGAATTCAACTTTCTGTTACACCCAGTATACAGGCACATACCTTGCTTCTGGCCCCACACTAGGATAGCCTGTGTCGATGTCGTGGGAACTAGAAACAGTGACGTCATGTCATACTCATAAATCCTCCCCAATTAATAATTAAATCATCATCAGACTGCACATTAATCATGGCTGTTTACTAACGTGTAGGCTGAATGATTCAATATCTGTGCCTAAATCACGTGACCAAAAAAACGTTTACGATAGGGGCTATAAGTAGGTAAGTATGCATTTTCACAAAAAAATAAGTTTTTGATGATCAAACTACAAAATTACAGTTTTGCATTTTATCTTTTATTTGTGCTATAAGACCTTGCTTTTTGCCAAATTTCATTATTTTATCTCAACGGGAAGTACCCTATAGGTTTTGATTCCCTTGCGAGTATCAAGCAAATACAGCAAAATTGTGACATAAACGGCGGTATTTCTTGATCGGCAGAAAGACAGAAATATATAGTTTTGGGATTTTTCCCTTTCCCTTTACCTTGCCTTTTGCCAAATTTCATGTTCCTAGGTCAACCGGAAGTACGCTATAAGTTTTGATTCCCTTGCGAGTATCGCGCAAATTTGGTACATAAACAGCCGTATTTTTTGATTGCGTAAACCTAGAAGTTTGAATTTTTCATAGCTTCAAGGGTCTACAGACGTGAGTAATTGAAATCAACTTCAATTTGATACCTGCATGCCTTTATGAGAAAAAGGGTTGTGACAGACGGACAACAAAGCCTATAAGGGTTCCTTTATTTTCCTTTTAAGGTACGGAATCTTAAAAATCACAACTGAAATATATCTTAACCTTTTGAACGCCACAGTCGGCTCTGGCTGACAACTGAAAGCCTACAGCCCGTCACAAACTTTAACACCAAAATTAAGTTAAACACGTTCAGTGCCCATGACGTGTGTGTTTGTTACAGTTTCATTAAGTGCCCGAGCGTACTCACGCATTTCATACAAAAATGCGTTGGATTTCCCGAGTGCCACATGACGCACCTTTGCACTTGTTTTTTCTATGTAGGCCTTTGTTCTCATCATGCCTATTGTTCATAATTCATATTCATAATTCATAATAGTTTATTGCAAAGTCACAAAATTTCACAAGGTGGTAAAATAAAAGTTAGTACATTGTGACGCCCTGCTAGGGCACAGCAACATGCGAAGGACAGCCAGTTGTCCATTTTACGAAAACTTGAAAAAAAATAATTGAAAAATGATTACATTTATGTTCAAAATTGTATAGAGACAATAACAACATATTGTAGAGATTATTATTATTAACAATAAATAAATAAATTAAGAGTAAATTATATAAACATTAAATTAGTAATAACATGTAATGAACAAGTAATTAGCGACTAGAAATGTTTACCTAATTTTATCATTGAAAAATTCTTTCACATCATAATAGCATTTTTCAATGAGGAACTTCTTTAAATAAGTAATGAATAGTGTTCATAAGCTCTTCTAACGCAAAAGTGCGTCGATGGGTATCCGTCAATATCTATGGACACATTAGGGAGTTTGGGGCATCAAGCCATCATCAACCATCAAGACGACCCGAATGGCCGAGTCGGCAGTGACCCTGCCTACGAAGCCAAGGGTCCCGGGTTCGAGTCCCGGTGGGGGCAAATATTTGTTTGATGAGAACGGATGTTTGTAACCTAGTCATGGTTGTTTATCTATCTAAGTATAATATTTATCTATATAAGTATGTGTATCGTTGTCTAGTACCAAAGATACAGGGAATCCTAGTTTGGGGCTAGATCAATGTGTGTAAATAGTGTCCAAGGTATTATTATTATTATTACCGCCACCACCACCCCATACATTATTGTAGGTAGAACACGCTCTCATTTTCTTGATTAAGCCGTGGTCGGGCCCGGAGTGTAATTCCTAGCCCGACCACCCCTAAACTGCTATTACTCAGAAAGTTTTGAGGCACGAATTCTGAAATTTTGGAAATAAGAGGTATAAATTAGGCACTAAATCTTGGTATACAAGACAAAACAATATCATTGTCAGTTTTCTTGATGCAGCCGGGTTCGTTCCTGGCCCGACTACCTTTAAATTGCTACAACTCAGAAAATTTTGAGTCACAAATCCTGCATCAATCATGTTATGGACCCAAGATTGATGCAGGATTTAGTGCCTTTTTGTCCCTCAATCTCAGAATCTCATACAGTGGTCGGGCCAGGAATTGGCACACGATATGCAGCATAAACTACTTCATTTCTTGTTTTAATGCTGGGCACCCCGACACGCTGGAGCGTAGAATTTCACCTTCAGCTTTCTTTTAGAGGGATAGGATTGAAATGTTAATAAACGCTCTTCGCCGATCTAGAGGACTAGTAACATAGCAACATAACTTAATATTTTTTATAACGATTGTATGGGCCACCCCGTAGTGTGGGTCTTGAGATGGTTCCCCGTTGTTGTAGTTGACGAGAGATGAAGTAAAAGATGAGAAGTCCAATCAAAGTATATTCCAACGCAAAAGGTACATGAGAGATTATGGAGACTAATTTCCCGTAAGTTGTGGTTACGTGGAGAGTTGATTGTATTCTAAGTAAAATGTCTAATTAAATCGATAACCTAAACTCGCTAAGGAAATAACATAGCTGACGTTAGACCGAACGCGCATGAGGCCGCGGTGAGTAGGTCAATTGTGAACCGTACAACGATTAAATAAACAACATGTAAGTACATAAATTCAAATCCGGTGGGAAATTGTAAAAAATATATTGTAAAAATCAGATTTCGTGATAACTTTGGGAGACTTTTCTATGGATCAAAAATAATCACGTTCACAAATCCCTGCTGTTGGTCATCATGATCGACAAGCTAGTATAAAGAAACAACAGCTTTAATACGGGTTAGATCATACGGATCCCGGGATCAGATCAAAGTTCATACGGATCCCGACGATTCGTTCACACCGATCCCGCGTGGGTTCAGTTGACCCCGTAATAAAATGTAGCAGTGCACACTGATCCCGTTGTATAGAGACACGAAATAAAGAATAATAAAAAGGAATGTCGTACATTACATACATACTGTTCAGGCTTCTCAGCACCTAATGACCTCGTAGGGGCCCATGAGCTACGAGGTAGCGTGACGATCAGGTGCCAAGAAGTGATGAACGTCGGCGATTCACCGAGCTGAAGTTATGTGGGGTAGATCTAACCTGGTCTGTGCTTCGGTCCCGTCAACCTCCTGTCTCTCTGCAAGGCCCGGGTGCACCCTAGGCTCTTCTTGGTAGACAGACTTCTTCAGCCAACCAGGTATGACTGGCGGGCCAACGTGGTAGCACAGTGTCCAGCACAGGTTATGTTACTACCGGTAAATACGAATCGGGCACGAAAATCCGAACTCTATCTGGTTCGAGAGACAACGACACACTCAGCTATATTAACAATCCTGAGGGAATCCCGAATACATTCCAGATGCCCTGCGATTTAATTTCAACCCCTAACCAAAACGCGTTTACATTGCGAGGGCTTTTGTCTGTCAGTTGTCAAAACTGCCAGGTTGACAGCTAACGTCAAATTAAAAATGGCCGTTCAGAAACCATCGATCGAATATCGATTTGGAATCGAACAATCACTCGCCCGGACAGGCACCCACCTGTCCCCTAATCTACGGGCAGCCAAGACAACGTTGCTACCGCTCGTTTTAGAACCGAGCCTCCTACTAGAACCTCTGCAGACCGGGGGGTCCCGTCCTTGCCAGGGGACAAGTTAACAATGCGCCCCCTGCGCCAACGTAGTGGCGGTAGGTTAGCATCCTTAACCAGAACGAGGTCACCAACACTAGGGGGGCTAGTTTTGTCAGTCCACTTAAGGCGCTGTTAAGATATGCAGATACTCGAGCGACCAACGCTTCCAGAAATTCTGAGTAAACTGCTGTAACATCTGATACCTTGACAACCGATACAATTTCACTCCCTCGAAGGGGTGCTCGGGCAACGCGTTAAGTGGCTGTCCTATCAAGAAATGGCCTGGGGTCAGAGCCTCCAGGTCATTTGGATCCGAGCTGAGCGGACACAACGGTCGCGAATTGAGAACGGCCTCGATCTTACAAAACAATGTCGCGAGCTCCTCAAAAGTCAGCGCGGTCTGACCTACTATACGCCCCAAGTGCGTCTTAGCTGACTTAACTACGGCCTCAAAAATCCCACCCCAGTGGGGGCAAATCGGTGGGCTGAAGGTCCACTGTATACCCCGACGGGAGAGGGCCGTTCAAATATCCACTTTATTTACATTCAAAAAGTTGACTATCTCTCGTAAGTATCGTTCCGCACCTATGTAGTTAGTGCCGTTATCAGAGCGGATCAAAGTTGGAAGTCCCCTTCGAGAAACAAACCTATCCAAACAAGCAATGAAAGCCTCTGTCGAGAGATCAGCAACGAGCTCGAGATGTACCGCCTTGGTGGATAAACAAACAAACACACATAGGTACGCCTTGTATTGCCTAGCGGTACGCAATCGTGAACTCTTCACCATAAACGGTCCTGCAAAATCCGTACCAACACCTGAAAACGGTCTGACCTCATTCACACGATCAGGGGGCAAGTCCCCCATGAGAGGTTGCATCGTGGCAGCCTTAAGTCGATAACAAGGCATGCACCGAAACACGATGTTCCGTATGGCACGGCGGGCAGATAAGATCCAAAACTCCCGCTGGAGCGTGGCCAACAACGCGTTACAGCCGGCATGCGCGTTTTTAATATGACGATCAGTCACCAGCAATTCAACTAACTGTCCCCCCTTGGGGAGCAGAAGTGGGTGACGAGCCGAATACGACAGATTCGCATTGCGCAATCTTCCTCCTACCCGAAGTAACCCGGTCGAATCAACAAAGGGGTTGAGACGCGCGACGGCTCCCTTCAATTTCGAACGCCCACTTCGTATAATCTCCAATTCTGCCCCAAACTTCGAGGACTGTACCAACCGGACCAAATTCAACAGCGACTCGTTTCGCTCTGCCGGAGTCAGAATAGGGTTCAACGTTCGCTGATCGCGAGGAGTACGACAATTTCGAGCGAATCTCCTAATCCAAGTGGACACGTTTATCAACTTGTCAAGTGAGCTATACCGGTCCAGCAGAAACCTGGCGTCAGGGTCCTCAGCCTTCTGGGTAACATGCACGGCCGCTCTGGGGCCATGATCCGAAGATGGCTGTTGCTACATGGCTGTGGGGCCAGTCCGATTCTCTCTTGGCAAGCCAGGGTGGTCCCCACCACAAATGGTGTCTAAAGAGTTCAGGAGCCCGACATCCCCTGGATGCACAATCAGACGGGTTCAATTCTCCTGGTACATGTCTCCAGGTCAGTGGGACCTCAGACGACACAATCTGGGAGACACGGTTCGCAACAAAAACCTCCAAGTTATGGACCGAAGCCTTCAGCCAGCACAAAACAATCTGGCTGTCCGTCCAAGCGTACACCGTATCCTCCAAAACCACTGACCCACGCAACACTGTTAGAGTGTGATTCAAAAGTTTGGTCAAAAGAGCAGCCCCGGACAGTTCCAGTTTTGGAATCGTCATCCTTGTCCGAATAGGCGCTACCTTGCTTTTTGCCAAAACCAAACGCACGTCGACTTCCCCGGTGGAGGTGACGGTTCGCAAATAAACCGCTGCCGCAAACCCTCGTTCAGAGGCATCACAAAACCCGTGAAGGGTTGTCCTGTAATCCCCAGCAGGGACCATTTTCCTCGGCAGCGATACATTATTTATGTCCGATAGCGAGGTGAACATTCGCGTCCAATCAGTCAACAAATCACCTGAGAGGTGGGTGTCCCAGGTCAACTGAGCCGCCCATAGCCTTTGCATAAAACATTTGAGAGCAAAGGTGACTGGAGAAATCCATCCATTCGGGTCGAACGTTCTCGCAATCGTTGACAGCACTGACCGCTTCGTCCAGGCCTTCGGTGTTTCTAAAACCACCCGATAGGTAAACTCATCATGGACGGGCCGGTACTGAATTCCAAGCACTTACAACATGTTAGGGTTGTCAGGATCCTCAAAAACGTGCGGGTCTTGTTGAAACTCATCTGGGAGACCAGCCATCAACTCAGGGGAGTTGGACATCCACTTGCGTAGTTCATAGCCGCCTCGTTCCAGCAATTGAATGAGCTCGTCACGTCGGTCCAGAGCTTCCTCTACACTGGCTGCCCCTGTGCAGACGTCATCGACGTACAAATCTTGCTCCAGTAAAGCGGCGGCTCTAGGATAGCTCACACGGTCACGCGACGCCAACTCCCGCAGGGTACGCATCGCCAAATACGGGCTAGACCGTAACCCATACGTGTTCGTGTTTAACTCATAGACCTTGACTGGCTCGGCCGTGGTCTCACGCCAAAGTATCAACTGATACCTTCGGTCAGCCGGATGAATTACCGTTTGCCTAAACATCATCTGAATGTCTGCGACAAATACAATCTGGTGTCTCCAAAAGCTCGTGAGAATATCCGAAATATCACGACTCAACTTGGGTCCCGAATGTAGACACTGATTCAGGGACATCACGTTCGAGGTAGGTGCTGACCCATCAAAAACAACTCGAATCTTGCCGGTAGGGGTTCGCAGGACGGCATGGTGTGGAAGGAAACAATGATCCTCAGATCTCCAGTCCACACCCGATACCGACATGTGTCCTAACGACTCATACTCCCTCATGAAATCGACGTATTTTTGTTTAAATACGGCGTCCCTTGACATCCTACGCTCCATCGACATCAATCTCGTCTCAGCCATCTTCCTAGATTCTCCTAGTGGCGGTCGATCGGCCCTGAAAGGCAGTCGAGTTACAAAACGACCAGAACGAAGGCGACCAGTACTATTCTGGTAAAACAACTCGCACTCTTCTTCGTCTGCGTCGACTCGACGAACGGTGGGAGGTTCCTCTATCTCCCAGAAACGTTGGATAGCGTCTGACAACGCTGAGCCAGTAAGTATGCCATCTGACTCGGCAGGCCTAACCATTGGCAATGCCGGACCCATGATCACGTGACCAAACTTAGTATCCACAGCAATCAACCCGTCCGGCTGAAGAACTCGCCGATCCGACAACAGAAACCTACCCAGAACGTCTGCTCCCAGTAGCAGGTCGACCGGGGCTGGAGTGTCAAAATCGGGATCCGCCAACTTGAGTCCTCATGTCAGGAATCGAACGGCCGGATTCAACTTCACCAAGGGGTGTCTGCCCATGACATGCGTCATTACTAAAGCTTGCACGGATATTTTTGTCAAAATGTCATAACGTGGAGAGAACGTGATCACCGATTGACCAACTACATTCGTAACCTTAACATTCCCCACGCCCCGTATTGATTTATTATACCTATTTACCTTGAGGCCCAACCATTTTTCTAAATCATTCGATACAATGCAGCCCTGAGCTCCAGAATCTAATAGGGCGCGAACGTATGTTGGGTTGCCCGCCAAATCCCAAACAAGCACAGAGGCGATCGCTAACACCACCGTCTCCGGTTGGGGGGCAACAAATGGTTGGGCCGCAAATTCCTAGCGAGGGCCCCCGGGGCCCCACTCTGCCTGTAACCGATCAGGTATGCAGCTATACGCCAGAGGGTCCCATTGTACAAATGGCCCACGCGCCGGTTCCATTGCCACCCTACGATTCCCCGTAAAGGGGGGTGGGCGTGAATTCAACCGTGGCCGCTCCATGAGCGGGGGGGACATCACATGTGACCAACGAGGACGAGGCGACGAGCGGGGCGACAACTGAGGCGGCGTCCAAACCGCACCCGCATAGCTCGAAGGTGTCCCATGCCACCCGCCCGTTACGGCCTGCTCAACACACCCAATGTCCCGCTGAGTCGGATGCTGAGTCGCAACCGAAAACTCAGGGCCCCCCATGTAATGATCCTGAGTGCGGCCCTGCACCCTAGTACTGCCCTGTGCACGTGGGGACGTTGGCCCCTGAGTTGCGCTCCGAGTCGCAAACGAATTCTCAAGGCCCCATGCCGTGTCACCCTGGGTACGGCCCTGTGGTGGCTGTTGGCCGGACCGGTTCATGCACAACAGATGTTGTGGGGCCCACCACAATATCCGCACATTTGTGCAGTCCCTAGCCATGTGTGGCCCGAGGCACAGGAAACACCAGCTCCGCTGCTTGGCCATCCGGCGCCGTCCCTGAACCCTAAGTTCCCCGAACTTATTGCAATTGGCCACAGCATGGCCAATCTGCCTACAACATGGGCAGGTCTCACCATGTGGGGTCAATTCACTCACAGTCCCATACGACTGCCGGTTGGTGCGGTCCTTCCTCGTCGGAGGGCCCCTACTCACAGCGCTCCCGGCAGCTCTCTGTGGCTCCGAAGGATGGGTGACCGTCAACCCCAAATTCTCTGCCCGTCGAGCCTCCTCTTCCAAAATCCGACCAAGTCGGAGAAGGCGGGCAGGTCCTCGGTCGACCTCCCGTGAGACTGTTCGAAACGAGTCTGCACGTCAACGAGTAGGCGGGAAAGTACAATGTACAACAGTAGGTACGACCATTCACCAACCGGAAGTCCAAGATTCTCTAGAGCCTTGGTGACGGACAACAATGGGTTCAAAACCTCCGTCTGTATGGCCCCGACCTTGTTCACAACCGGGATGCTAAACAAACGGTTCAGTTGGGCATCGGCCAACCTCCGTTTGTTGTGGTAACGTCTGACCAACAATTGCCTGGCCGTCTCATAGTTACCCTCCGTAACTGTCAAATGAGCGACCAGCTCCCTAGGCTCACCCCTCAATGCTGCCACCAGCTGAGCCATCTTGACAGACTTGGTAATGTCCGATCGCATGTGCACCAAACTGTCGAACAGATTGATGAAGCTCATCCATTCACCGGACACGCCGTCAAAAGTAGGCATAGTTATGGCAGGTAACCTGGACCCCGATCCCTGATGCGGCAGAGGTGCTTCAATGTCACCATCATGGCTGGACTCGCGCTGTCTACGTATGTCCGCAGCCTTCTGCGTGATAGCAGCTGCCATCTCCATACATTGGTCGACATCCCCTATCAACCGTGACAGCCTGTCAGGTGCACAACCATCAACTGATTCCGCCTGCGCGGACAATTCGAGCACCCTATTGTAACGTTCCTTAACGTCCATAGACCGCTCCAATACCACATCATGCCTATCTAAACGGTCTATCAGACCGTGTGCGGAGGAAAACCATCTGAGTTCCTTAGAAACACCCTTCTGGATTTCAGATAACGACATGATCGGAACGATACTTACTCACAATTTGCAGTAACTCAATTTTACTGGGCCCTCCAGTCTATAACCCAAACGAGGGAACCCTAAACTATAACTTAAACAATGTTGTTTTCCTTAAACAATAGGAACCGAGTTTTATATCTATATAAATTCTGTAAGTAACAATTTAGTTTCCCTTTATCATTATAACACACACAGATAGTCAATATTAGTTCAAGTTATAAATTGCTATAAACTGAAAACAATGTAATAGCCTGCTATCAATAGATGTAACTACCTCTGTTAACCAAAACATTCATTCAATAGCATTACTAGAACACTAATAGATTGACTAACTGGTAATTCAATGCAAATTTCAATTCAATATCTGTCTGTCTACTACCAGCAATAGACTTATAGCTTACAATACTACCAATCTATGTGGATATAGGAACAACCAGTTACCTAATAACCGCCTATACCTACAGATTGATAGTCCCAAATCGTGCCTTCCTGGAGCCCTTGACGGCTGCAAATCTCAGGAAGCCACGCTCTGCTACCAAAATGTTCAGGCTTCTCAGCACCTAATGACCTCGTAGGGGCCCATGAGCTACGAGGTAGCGTGACGATCAGGTGCCAAGAAGTGATGAACGTCGGCGATTCACCGAGCTGAAGTTATGTGGGGTAGATCTAACCTGGTCAGTGCTTCGGTCCCGTCAACCTCCTGTCTCTCTGCAAGGCCCGGGTGCACCCTAGGCTCTTCTTGGTAGACAGGTTCTTCAGCCAACCAGGTATGACTGGCGGGCCAACGTGGTAGCACAGTGTCCAGCACAGGTTATGTTACTACCGGTAAATACAAATCGGGCACGAAAATCCGAACTTTATCTGGTTCGAGAGACAACGACACACTCAGCTATATTAACAATCCTGAGGGAATCCCGAATACATTCCAGATGCCCTGCGATTTAATTTCAACCCCTTACCAAAACGCGTTTACATTGCGAGGGCTTTCGTCTGTCAGTTGTCAAAACTGCCAGGTTGACAGCTAACGTCAAATTAAAAATGGCCGTTCAGAAACCATCGATCGAATATCGATTTGGAATCGAACACATACAATACATACATACATAGCGTCACCACTTTTCCCATACGGGGTGGCAGAGGCACAACTGTGCCCACTTTTAGCCAGTGATTTAATACTCCATTTTGCGTGACAGGGGGCTAGCCCATCGCCGCAACTGTGATGTCGTATATGCATAAAATCGATATCCGACGATCCGGTTGGAGTCCAATCATGAGTCAGATTTTGAAAAATTCACGGCGCCGCCATCTTGAACTTTTTAGTTAATTAACCGATTTGCTTAAAAATCGATATCTGAGGATCCAGTTGGAGTTTAATCATGATTCTGAAGTCAGGTTTTGAAGAAGTCGCCGCCATCTTGATCTTTTTAGTTACTACATCGATTTGCTTCAAAATCGATATCTGAGGATCCGGTTGAAGTCCAATCATGATTTTGAAGTCAGGTTTTGAAAAAATCGCCGCCATCTTGAAATTTGTAGTTACTGCACCGATTTGCTTCAAAATCGATATCTGAGGATCCAGTTGGAGTCTAATCATGATTCTGAAGTCAGGTTTTGAAAAAGTCGCCGCTATCTTGAACCCTACGTATTTACCTACCCTACGTTTAAAAATAATATAATATAAAGAAATCAGCATCGATAAAATGCTATTCTATATTTCGTGTCTCTGTACATTGGGAATCGGGATCGGTGTGAACTAAAATATTATATTTTTTCCCGTTCCGATCCCGGGATCGGTGTGAGTGAAGGAATCGTCGGAATCCGTATGAACTTTGATCTGATCCCGGGATCCGTATGAACTAAACTCCTGTTTTTTGTAACTTAAGTTTAACAAGGCTTTTTTTGGCCTACTGCGTCGCCTGATTTTTCATCCAAACAAAACAACGGTAAATATTTATATTTACTTTATTTATATATTTTATTATATTTATATTTTATTATATATTATATTTATTTATAAATATTTATATTTACTTTATCGGGAATAAAGCAAAAATAAGCATGAGATACTTTCTCCCGGAAAGTATCTCATGCTTAGTCATCTGTCCGTCTCTGCAATAAGTATGTAATACGTATTTCTTCACATTAGACTGCTTTTATCCAATCAACTTCCAACGTGGCTGGCCCGCTTTGCTTGACGTCGAGATACACGCCTCCATACATCTGGATGCCGACGGCGCTCACTTGAGAAGTGTCGAGGGTGGCGTTGTCCACGCTCAATCCTCTGAAGAAAGCTGTGAAGTTATTCAAGGGCAGTGATACAGTGGTGAAGTTAACTAATGGCGCCTGGAACAAAAAAAAAACGTTTATTAAGGCGCTGTGCCCGCTGAGGCGATACAAATGTTGGTGCTAATGGCAAGTTCCTTTCAATGTTGGGGCTAATGGCAAGTTCCTTCGAATAATAATAATAATAATACCTTGGACACTATTTACACACATTTATTTAGCCCCAAACTAGGATTCCCTGTATCTTGGGTACTAGACCGTTGTCTACACATACTTATACATATATATAAATACACAGTCAGGTCATAAGTTCTGTCACACAATAAAATCTTTTGAATTTAGAACGCTGGCCACAAAAAAGTTTATTGAATTCGAATTTCGAATTTTTCATGAAAATAAAAATGTGTACTTTTTAGAATTTTCCTCATTTTTAAATATGGAGTGGACACTTAAAGAAGACCGTGTCGCAGTTATTGCTTTGCATCGTTGCGGTTACGCGCCAATTTAGATTTTCGACTTACTGAAAAATTTGAATATAACCAAAAGATTCGTTTATCGTACCATAAAACGATACAATGAAGACTCTAGTGTAGATGACAGGTCAAGAAGTGGTCGCTCTCGCTCTGTTAGGACTCCAGCAGCGATAAAAGCTGTGAAGGCGCGAATTCAAAGAAATCCCATACGTAAGCAGAAACTGTTGGCCCTTCAGATGGGGTTAAGCAGGACCACGGTGAAAAGGGTGTTAAATGAAGACTTAGGGCTTAGGGCATATCGAAGAAAAACAGGACATCGTTTGGACGCTCGTTTAATGGACCTGAGACTGAAGAGATGCCGCGCTTTGTTGAAGCGGTACGCGGGAAAAAAGCATCGGGAAATTCTTTTTCGGATGAAAAAATTTTCACCGTGGAAGAGAGCTACAACAAACAAAATGATAAGGTGTACGCACACAGCAGTGAAGAAGCGAGCAACCGTATTCCGCGTGTCCAACGAGGTCATTTTCCATCCTCGCTCATGGTTTGGTTTGGAGTCTCTTATTGGGGCTTAACTGAGGTACATTTTTGTGAGAAAGGCGTAAAAACGAATGCAGTTGTGTATCAAAATACAGTCCTCAAGAACCTTGTGGAACCTGTTTCTCATACCATGTTTAATAACAGGCACTGGGTATTCCAACAAGATTCTGCGCCAGCTCATAGAGCGAAAAGCACACAAGACTGGCTGGCGGCGCGTGAAATCGACTTCATCCGGCACGAAGACTGGCCCTCCTCCAGTCCAGATTTGAGTCCGTTAGATTACAAGATATGGCAACACTTGGAGGAAAAGGCCTGCTCAAAGCCTCATCCTGATTTGGAGTCACTCAAGGCATCCTTGATTAAGGCAGCCGCCGATATTGACATGGACCTGCTGCGATAGACGACTGGCCGCGCAGAATAAAGGCCTGTATTCAAAATCGCGGGGGTCATTTTGAATAAACTTTATTACCATAGGAATCTATGTTTTATTAAGTGCATTTTGCTATATAAATGTTTACATAAATAATAAACATGTCTAAATTATTTCATATTGCACATGTGACAGAACTTATGACCTGACTATGTATTATACTTAGATAGATAAACCACCATGACTAGGGTACAAACATCCGTTCTCATCAAACAAATATTTGCCCCCACCGGGACTCGAACCCGGGACACTTGGCTTCGTAGGCAGGGTCACTGCCGACTCGGCCATTCGGGTTGTCGGAATGTTGGTGTTGATGGCAAGTTTCTTCCTGTCATGTTTCTATTGATGTGTCACCTCAATGGGCACAGCGTCTAAACGCAGCCTACAATTAATTTGTAAGTGAATATGCACCACAGAACAGAACATATAATAAAAGTTACCACCTACCTATTATTATATGTTCTGTGGTGCATATTATGTTACTAAAAGGTAGTCAGACGGAGACTTCAAAAGGGGAAAAACAGGCTGCGGCGGAGGGGGGAGAGGGAGCACGAGAACTTTTACAGACTACCAGAATAACGGTTATTACCTGGAATATTTGTTCGTATGTATTGTCAAGGTTATCATTCAGACCCTGGTGTCTCAGCACAATTTTGAAGCCGGTGTAATTTCCCTGACCGCGGCATTTTATCTGCAGTTCTGTGTTATTCGACAGATCGAATGTTGTGCCCAGGTGCCTGACTCCCGCGAACGCCGCGCCGTTTTCTAGCGGATTGAGAAGGGCGAAGAAGACCGCTCGTCGGTACTCTGTGTTGTTGTGGAGGGCGAGGACAGCTTTAGACATGCCTACTGTCCGCACCGTGTCCGATTGCTCGCTCCACAGAGAGACGTCGGCGGAGTCGGTGAAGTCGAACAAGTACTGATCGGCGCTGAAAAACATGTCAAAATCGGTACAGCCCGCGCAAGGTTTCTTGGCCTGTGTCACATCGCCCAGGCTGTTTCTCTCTTGTACCCATGCGCCGCTACCCCCTCCAGGCGGCATTTAGTTATAGGCCAACCAAATTGGCGTTACGTGTGCTAAGATATATTATATTTAAGAAAACTGCTCATCACCCTGGAGATATAATATAAGTGGACTTGTTTATGGATAATCTGGGACATGGCAATTCCCCCGCCAAGTCGGGAAAAAAAGCAACTATTTTCTATTTATCGATCAATCAATCAATCAATTTTATTTCAGGGAAAAATCAAATTTAGTATTTCGGCTTTTGATATCATTTCGGCTTTTGATATCATACAAAAATCCGTAATTAACTCAAATCACTAGGACTTACCTTTTCACGTAAATAGTACAGCAAAGCAGCACTGTAAGTGCGGACACC
The DNA here is from genome assembly GCA_949825045.1 of Argyresthia goedartella. Taxonomy (NCBI): domain Eukaryota; kingdom Metazoa; phylum Arthropoda; class Insecta; order Lepidoptera; family Argyresthiidae; genus Argyresthia; species Argyresthia goedartella. Next base: position 14,735,452 of record OX463808.1, on the reverse strand, counting down.
AATTTAAAATAAATCATTATTAATTAAGTAAGCTCTCTTGAACAAAAAACCCAGTTCAATATTTTCTAAATGTTTGATCCGCTTGTTTTATATCATATCGGCAAAGAGGCGGAAATTCTTTTAATTATCTAAACAACTGACCAAACAAACAAAACAAAAAGAAAATTGTTCTGGTCTGTTGTTTATACAACTGTCGTATGGCGATCACGTAACCAGAACAATATCACAAGAGCAAACATCGAATGACAAAGCTGCTTAACTGTACAACGATGTTATGTAATACATATATTCGTCAAACCTTCCACGTCTCTCCAGTTTTTTTTTTAACCTACTAAAAAGAAAAGGGCAGTGCGTTGCTGCTAATTGTTTAACGGTTGCCAATTTAATGGCATACAGATCTACAATAATAGTATTTTTAAAACTCATTACAAGGTTGAAGCCTTTATCAGTGTGTTAGCCTGGCATATATCTAATATCTAAAATCTGTTAATCTTTAAAACCGGGCAAGAGCGATAGTGACTCGACGTGAAGGGTTCCGTACCATCGTCCAAGAAAAAACGCGAAAATCGGGTCACTTATATGGAGACCTGTAGGGTTTTCTGTACTCTATTGCAACTCCCACCTATTCTTTATACCGTATCTAATAGTAGTTTATGTGACTGCTACATAATGGAGGGCATTAATACTCGAGAGTGGGTTTATGAAACGAGCCGAAGGCGAGTTTCATAATAATATCACTCGAGAGTTTTAATGCCTAATTATTTACAGTTACATACACTAGTTTATCTACACACATATCATAAGCTCTCTTTGATGTGTTCAGGAACCGCATGTTTGACCGGCATTGTGGCATTGATCATTGCTTTTCATTTGTTTAGCTTGTTCTGTAGTACCAACTTCATAGACAAACTAGGGGCGGCACGCAGGCGGGCGTCGGCGTTCGAAATTTGAATGTCATAATTTGACAAATTTTTGTACATTATGGTCATAATGTACAAATTTTCAGATAAGAAATGAGTTTTTACCAAATAGTTTTACATTATGCTAGTCTTAACGTGCGGTTTTTAGACGCAGTAAAGAGGGTTTATGATACGTGTGTAGATAAACACATTTACAGGATTTCGACAAACACTGCAAACTGAGATTGCACTGGGCTACTTCTTTTGTTCTATATAGTTCAGCCTTACAAAAGGGCTTACGTTATTGGAACTTGTATTTATTTTCTTCACTTTATTTTTATTTTTGCGAGTAAACTGTCAAATTTACTGTCAATATTCTGCCTGATTTAGGTTCTTATACCACGTAGTTCACCCTCCTCCTTGGAGTCATAGGTTAGTGACCTTTGAGAGATTACGTCAATTAGAATTCAAAACTTGAAATATGAACCTTGGGACTGATCTGAGTTTTCCTAACAAATCTCGACCCAAGAAAGGTTAGTCTACGAGCTCTCAAAAAGAGATAAGGAACAGAAGGCCAGGTTACCAGGCCTAGAGGCCCGGGAACTTCTGAGGAACTCTTCCGGCTCTTCTGTGACAGCCGTTACACCTCCAGCCTACTAACTCTGCCGGGAACTCTGCTCGAACTTCTGAGGTACTTAGACGAATCTTCTGTGGCAGTAGCTGCACCTGCTGCCAACACGGACTGTTCGTGCAATTTATAGATTAGGGCCTAGAGTGTCACTGAGGGAAAAGATTAAAGAAATCAATATTCTGACATTTGTGTCTCAATATATCTATGACAATCTTGTGTATGTAAAAAGAAATATAACTAATTTTCAGAAGTACAGTGATATACACAATTTTAATACTAGAAATAAAGACAAGTTGGTTGCTTATATAAGCCGACTACATAAAATTAGTAATTCTTTTAAAGGCAATTGTATACGCTATTACAATAAGGTCCCTACTGATATTAAAAACTTACCTTTAGACAAGTTTAAAATAATAATAAAACAGAAATTGTATAAAAAAGGTTACTATAGGATATCTGATTACTTAGAGGACAGATGTCCATGGGAATAGATTGTTTGAGTAACAGGCTGTTTCGATATATAATTAGCATTCATTTTGTAATTTGACAATATTTTATTTAAAAAAGGAAACGCAAAAGATGCGACGACTGTGGAGTTTCTTCGGTGAGCTCTTCTCCACAGATTCCGCCATTGTGTTAGTGAACTCACCCAAAAAAATGTAATGACGGATCTAAGTGATGTAACAACATCCTATGGAAATAAATGATTTTTGATTTGATTTGATTTTGAACACCAGCGTGCCAAATCTACGGCGCCCGTGAGGACTCCCGGAGACAGGATATTGTTAGGTCATATTTAGGGTTAGGTTGTATATTATTTTCATTTATAATTTAGGAAAATAGTGTAAAATAAAAGGACTCACACTACTAATACTCTCCCTCTCTTTAATTTCTTGACTTTTTAGGACCTACATTCTAAATTTCTAACTTCTTTTACATTTCTCTTAGGCTTCCGTTACAGAGGGTTATTTCTCATAGTGACGCGACAGACCTCCTTTAATTTTTAGGGTTCAGTACCTTAAAAGGCAAATCAGAACCATTGTAGGATCACTCGTGTGTATGTCCTAGGTGTATAAAAGTCATATAAAAACGACTTAATTCTAAACCGATCAGTTTGAAATTAGGGATACTTATGTATTTATGTCACCTAAACAGGAACGTGTTACGTAAGCAAATACATTTTGAATTTAGGGGCTATTCAGATTTTTTTAAAAGAAAACTTTTTCAAACTGTGGCATGTGATATATCAGATGAAAGTTCTTGATTTTTCATTACTTTGAAATAATATCCAAGTTAAAAAAAATAGAAAGGTATGGTTTAAATTGGGAAGCAAATCAGAAATAAATTAAAAAAGTTTTCCAAATTTTATCGTGTGACATGACTAATGAAAGGTCTTCTTACGAGGATCTCAATTATTTTTTCATAAACTAGAATGCTTAGTTAAAAAATATTTGAGAAAAATATGCAAGACCATTCACCCCCTCTCCCAACTCATCGTAGTTCATCTCCGACTACAAAAAATTTAAAAAATACGTTGTGTATGTTTTACTTTGATATAACATGAAAAATAATGAGATATTTATGGTTTTGATAGGGGGGCCACAATTGTGGAGCAAATCAGAAATAAAAAATTGTATCGCATGACATGTCTAATAAAAGCGCTTGTTGCGAGGATCTCAATTTATTTTTTCATATTCCTGATATGGTTAGTTAAAATATGTTTAAGAAAATAGGCAAAAACGGCCATCCCCAAATTATAAATACTGAAAATTTTAACTCGCTATTTATTACGTTCTTGAGGTAAAGCGCGCTGACGGACAGACAGACGGGCGCACAGCGGAAGCTTGTATCCCTTTTGGCACCCTTCGGATAGGTACGGAACCCTAAAAATGTAATAATACCTACCTATAATTTAATACCAAGTAAGTGAAAAAATTTGCTGATTTTACGGGTCCCAAGTTAAATATTCCACAGGGTCTTCAGAGAGATTTTCATGCGGGGAGATTTTAGACAAAAGAAAATATCTGAATATTTCTAAATTATTTAATTAAAAAGTAGGTATCAACTTGAAAACGTTCAATAAAACACTTCGACCGGTACGTGTACTCTGCTTTCTTCTTATACTGCCTTTATCCAATCTATCTCCAAAGTAGCTGGTCCCTTCTGTTTGACAGGTAGATATACTCCTCCATACATCTGTATACCGATGCAGCTGATTTGAGAAATATCGATAGTCTCGTTGCTCACCTTTTTACCTCTGTAGTAAGCTTTGAATTCAGTAAAAGGTAATGTTATGATGTTGAACTCTTTTGGAGCCTGTAAAAGTAAAATAAGCTTGATATTATTTACAACTAAGTTAATCTACAATTTGGTGGTAGAATAGAAGATAACGTTGCTAGGCGAGGGCTACCAAACAAATAATAGATATTTGATGGATCCTCCACCACATTGGTCTATTCTATTCGAAGATAACTGTTAATGATAGTACACGCATACAAAATATATGTAGCTCTACGACTATAGGTACTATCAGTTTGGCATTTAAAGTCGCCACCTCATAAATTTGCTTTTTTGTATACTACTCGTATATACGGGTAGCATGGCAACTGAATGCGGTTCGCAGTAGCGGCTGCTACTGCGAACCGCATCATACATGGTTACATATTTACATACATTTGCATTTTACTCGTTTAGTGCATATTATATTAAATTAATTTAATTTCAGACTCACTTCAATTCTAGCATCGATTGAATAGACTAAATAATTAAATTAATTTACGTATTTTTTTTTAATCCAACGTTAGCCGATTCCTTAGTTAGCACAGAGCACGCTTTCTTAAACCCTGCTCAGAATGGTGGCTATCAAAATTATATGCAATAAAATGCGCTCTAACCTATGCTCCTTTCCCCAATGACCTTACCGATACATTATTCTTTTTGGAAAAAATGATCATCTTTCATATTAAGTTTACTTTACAAAAGTAGACAATTCCTTAAGGTAGCTTTTCTCAGACAAACAGCAGCAATTGCCAGTTTTTCTAGCACCAACGGAGTGGCACAGGTTTTTGAGGGTTGCAAACTTTGGTATAAATTTCTCTGAGGGGTAGTAACAAACAACGTATTGAAAAATCGTAGACATGCGCGTAGTGATGTTCGATGTATTTATAAACTGTACTAATTTATGATACTAGACCACCATGGTAAGTAACAAGTAACTATCGTTAATCCAATCACGAGTTTACAGTGGTAGACAGGAGTCAATGCCCGCTATTATAATTGCCAATTTAAACCGAAAAGACTTATAGCTAGATATAGATATTGTATATAGCTAGAATATTTTAAACCTTTTTACCTGGAAAGTCTGTTCGAACGAGTAGTTAGGTTCGTCGTTCAGATCCTTATGTCTCAATACGATCTTGAAGCCATTGAACTGACCCTGGCCCCGGCATTGGAGTTGTAGCTTCGTATATCCAATCAGGTTATACTTCCCCAGGGCTCTGATTCCCGCGAAGCCTGCCCCGTTCACTTGTGGGTTCAGTAGAGAGAAGAAGACTGCTCGTCTGTAGGCCTTGTTCTGGTGGATAGCGAGGACTGCCTTGGACATGCCGACATCTCGAACTGTGTCGGATTGCTCCGACCACGGCGCGATATCGGCGGTAGTTGTGAAATCGAATAAGAATTTCTCATCCATCCCTGCTGTTGTCTGATTGCTGTAAATAATTTTTAGTGGTCATTTCTTGTTGTTTTAATTTCGGTTAATTTCAGAATTTTTATTTGAAAAAGAAAGGCCCGTATTTTTACGATACCGTTCGAAAGGCGTAATCATAAAGAACAGTTTTGTCTAAGAAACATAGTATCTTAAATAAAAAGCCATGAAATTTAACGAATCTTACTTTGAATCAGTTAGTTGTTAAAAAACACGGCAAAGACTGACTGAAAAGATACATATCATACATACGCTCACGTCTTTTTCCCGGAAGAGGGGTGGGCAGAGACTATAGACCTCCACTTGCTACGATCATGGCATAGATCTCTCGCTTCCTCAACATTCATAAGTCTCTGTATCCAAGCTCGCCAATAACGGGTAGTTACTTATTTGTCCCTTCACTAATAAATCGCCAATTTCGTATGTGTAGTCCTTGGATCGGGTCATCCTTTCAACATGACAAACCATCTAAGCTGACCTTTCTCTATCCGTGACACAATCTTCCCACAGCGTTCCCTTACAACTTCATTCTTCAATCTATCTTTCAATGTTACTCCACACCAACTTAGGTACTCAAAGACCTAATTTCCAATGCGTTATTCTGCTTTCATGCTTCTTCTGCCTTATCCAAAATTCACTCCGATACCTCAATGTTGGACTCAACACTCTTATGAATAGCCATAGCGTTTGCAGACGTACCTTTTGTGACACAGTTTGACTACTCATCACGGAGTGCAGTGCCCCATTCAGATACTTCTTCATCGTTTTCTAAAACCATAACCTCTATTCATGTTCAAATAATATTATTTATTGATTTATTTTTTATATAATATTCCTACAACAAGGTTTAATTAAATGCGCATGAAAAATTGTTATTATCATACCTTTTGTCACAATGCCCACTGACAAGAAATGTTATTACGGTGACTGCTTTGAAATAAAACATTGAAATCGAGTGCGTTTAAATCACGTGTAATCGGCCTCCCGGTGAAAGAATACTGCTACATTATTTGATTTCTTTTAATCTGCTTTTAATGGTTCATGTCGCGGATCAACTTTTAAGTATATGTTTTATCGAAACGACTGTAAAACAAAATAATGATTCTGTCTGTGAGTAATAACTAGGTCTGCACAATGCATATTGCAGACTGCACTTTTAAGAAACTGCCTGGCTTAATTCCGGATGGAACAAATAGACCGGATATGGTATGAATCACGTTGTATGGTCCCCTCCATTATTCCAAATTTCCAACGAACGCTTAGCTGTCATGCGCCTAGTCGTGTTGGTAAGTGGTGTAAAGCTTATACCAACTAATACACCTGTCTGACTGATCTTTTATCAAGAACTAACAATCCCCAAACCAAACTATGTTCGCCAAGGTCGTGACGACACCGCTGTATCTTTCTGAAGTCTGTAATTAGCATTTTCACTGCAACATCTTTGTTCATGTGATGCCATACGTACAGTATACCTACTTAGTACACATTTGATCAACAACGTTCACTGGACACTTGATAAGCTTATCGCACCGGGGCGCGGCGGACTGGACAATACACGTTCAGTCATTAGCTTTTGGTGTTTTAAAGATTTGTCTGTTCGCGTATAGTATTGGAATAGTTGTGCTTATCAAGTAGGTATGGGGGTGTCCATTAATTCGACCAGTCAGAAAATTTGTGAGCGGCTTAGCCAGCTTGGGACTCAACAAAATTCCGACCACAGTACTGAAATGTTACCATCTGGCGAGCTGCTTTGATAACTGACCGGGTCACACGTAATAGAGTTAAAAACAATGAAAAAAAATGGCTCCCAGTGGTTATTGAGGGTTAATCACTGTATGGGGGAGGCAGTTCCTCAAGTTCGAAGGAAATACGTGGATCCCAAAGCCCTTCACGTCCTCCCTGGGTAGTGCTAACGAGCAACAAACTACCTATTCTCAAGACGTTAATTTCCAGCCTCTCGATCAAATTGTGATCTTTTAAATACCTACACTTGATATTGGCAAAATTAACCTCAAGAGGTTTAGAAGAAGACTTCACTTCACTTTATGTATTCTGCTCGAGGCGGCTCAAGGCGATATTGTAATTACAATATCGCCTTGAGCCAAGGCGATATTGTAATTAGCACCTGATAGTATACTGCGGCAACATTTGAAACGTAATTGTACTTAGTGTTACGATTGAAACAAAAGGCACAAACATTTTGAACTAATAATTTTGCATTTTGCCTCTTAAACAGTTCACGCCAAGTTTCTTTGTGTTTAATTCAGCTGTCAACTCTCTCTCAACTCTCACCCCACTATATAATATTCGAGAAAGAGAGATCACAACTCGCACAAAGCCACAAAGAAAATTGTCGCGTACTGTACACCTTTTACAACTCCGATGAATCACCCCTTTTCGATTCCTGCAAGGGTCTATCAAGGCAGGCAGGAGTTTGGGAAACTTGCTTAGCTGCTTGATCAAGTACCAACCCAGATAGCTCCATTCCCAAAGTTCACAAACCACGATCCATCAACTTAATTCACATTTATCACAAACATTTTTATGTCATTGTAGTTTTGACAATTGCTACTACGCTTCTGTGTCCTACAACTACATCAGTCTTTCGCGATACTTGCCATCGTACTATCAATTTGACCTTGCAAGTTTGTACTTACACGGCTGCGTCACAGTTATGTTGTAAATACATATACGGTGACATTATGGTTACTTTCCGAGAGAATATGATGAATACCTGATGAAGATAAATTTATTTATTATCTAAAACTCGATGGGTTTCAGAAGCTATTTCAGGGTTCTTCCATCACTAGTCATGTTAAGATATAAGATAGGATATGAGATTTTTATTCATAATTTTCATTACATGTCTGGAAACTTAAATAAAATAGTTATAAAATGTAATAGTGCATGAACTAACAATGCAGATTGGAATAATGCCAATAACTAATTAATACAAAATGTCAAGGTTTCAAAAATAAAATATCATACGGTTAACTTAAATATTGTAAAACGCTTGCTCGACTAGCCAGGCCTTCAATCTGGATTTCAATATGGGTGTCATCATAGAGTAATGGTGTCATTGGGTGTGCTTTGAGTGGGGGTGACGGTTTCCGGTATTCTATTATAGACGGTTGGTCCTGCGACGACGTGAGTTTGGCGGCTTTCTATTAGTGACAAATTTACGAGCCCAAACTCGACGACTATACACCGTGACATTTAATTGGTTCTACAGCCGCAGGGAGACGTTTTACAATTAACAGTACTATTGATTACGACAATTTATACCGGCCCTAGTCGTAAAATAAAAATAAAAATATTTGAGAAATCTCGTTTCCAAAAAATTTGCGAACTAAGTAGTAGTAGCGCGTCGCCTCACCATTCCGTAGTTAAAATCATGATTTGTTATTAGATTGGATAGGTACCTAGTTAAAGTGGTAAAGGCGTTTGGTAGGTACTTACCAACATTGCAGATTTTTCACACAGCTTACGAAGTTAACACTTACTTTATTAATTTAGTTATTTACTCTCACTGATAACGGAGAAAATTGATCGAAGTGCAGGCCATTTCGTTCAATACAAAATCGTGCCCGTTTCACGCAATTAAGTTTTAACTTTATTAAAGTATCTCTGTCACGTCTCACTACATTTAACGAGTCTGTTATCGCAGTCTTTAAGTCATCTCGAGTTTCGTATCCCCGAGTGTACACCAGGCGCTTCAGCTCGGACCACAAAAATAAGTCTAATGGTGTGAGGTCCGGACTCCTTGCTGGCCACGACACTGGCCCCCCGCGTCCTATCCAGCGCTGCCCGAACACTGTGTTTAGATGCTCTTGCACGTCGCGTTGGTAGTGTGCTGGGCACCCATCGTGCTGGTGATACAAATCCACCAGCACTGCTAACGGCACATCTTCGAGTAGAACGGGTATGTCGCGTTATAGCATGTCCAGGTGCATACCTCCGGTCAAATGTCCTTCCACGAAATGAGGTCCGATAGTGCCAGTAAAGTGTTTACTGAAGTTACCTGTGGGTTTGGGATGCCTGGCATTCTGAGATGGTTCAGGTGGTTCGTTTGTGCGTAGAGCCGTCGAGCTCCTGCTGCGTTGTAATTCGCAATAGCGTATTGTTGCACAATACTAAGATACTCCAAATTTGAGTATGCGTAATGCCGATCCATTTTCGCGCGTTTTTTGAGTAGCCTCACGTATCACACGAGTGATGTGCTGTGGGTAACTAAAGAAGTGCGCGCCGAAAATCAAAGGGTTGGGGGCGGGAGCAGATAGCATAATGGGTTGTGGCGTGCAAGTGCGATGATTGGCTAATGGCATGCGCTTGCACTAGGCGGCTAGCTTTTAACGTTTATTCTGTAAATAGGCCACAAGGGCACTTTCACATGTCATTTCATTGCATTTTTTACAGAACATTTGGTATTATTATTTGTATCATATTATCAGAAAAAAAAAGTACTTAATTATTGTTTCTGAGAGATGTAAAGAGTCTCAAATGTCATAATAAAATAATTAAAATATAAATAACAGAGATGTATAGTCTCTTTAGTGAATAATACAATGATGATAGGAGATGTAAATGGTCCCCACAGTCAAGAGTTGTATAATTAAATTAATCTTTGGAGGTGTGAAAGGCCTCCAAGTGTCCAGTAAAAGAAACTCTGGCAGTGAGGATGCTTACAATTAATTAGAACAATTCAGTCCCAAGCATTTTTATCGTCTATGTACTCTTTAATACTGTAGTAAGCTTTAGAAATAAGCCTTTGCTTGATGTATTTCTTGAACTTATTAATTGATAGATCTGTCAAAGTGCTTGGGAGTTTATTGTAAAATCTTACACAATTACCCTTGAACGAGTTTTTTATTTTATGGAGCCGAGTAGTGGGCACTGCAAGTTTGTCCTTGTTTCTAGTATTAAAGTTATGTATATCACAGTTTCTTCGAAAGTTAACAATGTTCTTATGGACATACATAATATTCTCGTAAATATATTGACTATGGACTGTCAATATATTTACTTCTTTAAACTTATTTCTAAGAGAATCTCTATTATTCATTTTATAAATCGCACGAACAGCCCGCTTCTGCAGCACAAAAATAGTATTTATGTCAGCAGCACTGCCCCAGAGCAGAATACCGTAGGACATAATACTATGAAAATAACTAAAATAAACTAATCTGGCTGTTTTTAAATCTGTCAAGTGACGGATTTTCCTGCATGCAAAAGCTGCAGAGCTCAGTCTGTTCGATAGCTTATCAATATGTGGACCCCATTGGAGTTTGGAATCCAACGTTATACCTAGAAACACTGTGCTGGTCACCAATTCCAATTCCTCATTTTTAATTGTTATACATGTCTGATTATTTTTAACGTTAGTAGTAAGAAACCTAACACATTTAGTCTTTTTCTCATTTAATAGCAAATTATTAACATTAAACCAATTTACCACTCTTGATATGGTATTGTTCACGTGATCATCATTAGCGTGTTGGTTTCGCTTTGTTTTAAAAATAAGTGAGGTGTCATCAGCAAACAGTACCATATCATGACAGTCCCTTCCTAGATAGGGTAAGTCGTTTATATAGATGAGGAATAGGAAGGGTCCCAATATTGAGCCCTGTGGCACGCCCAAAGAAACCAATGATCCTGGTGATCGTTCTCCGTTTACGTCTACCCTTTGTATTCTTCCGTTCAGATAAGATTTTAACAAATTCAATGACGTGTCTCTAACTCCATAATGATGTAATTTCCTGATCAATGTTTCATGACAAACGCAATCAAAAGCCTTAGATAAGTCACAAAAAATGCCTAGGGCATCTTGTGACTCTTCCCAGGCATCAAAAATACTTTCAATGAACTGAATTCCGGCATCTGTTGTTGAACGACCGCGAGTGAATCCAAACTGTTTGTTATGCATTAGCTTATTTGATTCAAAATGATGTAATAGCTGTGATAAGATTAATTTCTCAAAAATTTTACTAAAAGTTGGTAGTATTGATATAGGTCTGAAATTGGTGGGTTCTTGAGTACTACCTGCTTTGAAGAGGGGAATTATCTTACTTTGTTTCATTAAATCAGGAAATTCACCGCAGTCTATACAATTGTTGAAAATGACCGCTAGGTCAGGTGCAATTAATTCGATCAGGGATTTAACGACGTGAACAGAGAGTCCCCAAAGATCATTCGTTTTCTTAACATTTATCAATTTAAATGCCTTTACGACATCTGAACTTGTGACGTGCTTAAAATTCAAGTATTAAGTTCAACAGCAGACAAAGGTGACGAATTTAAATACTTAGTCGTGGAAGCCGGTGCATAAGTAAAAAACGATTCAAATTCAGTTGCAACTTCTAAGCTAGAACTCGTAAGCTGTCCATTGATTTTTAGTTCGTAATCGTGACTCGCTTTTTTACTACGACCGGCCTCCTCATTAATAATTTTCCAAGTCGTTTTTATAACATCGGAACTATTCTTAATTTTACTACTCAGAAAATTACGTTTAGCTGTATGACAGTCTAATTTAAATTGTTTGGAGAACTGTTTGACTTGTTCTTTAAATTCGTCACTCATGTTGAACCGTCGTTCCTCGTACAATGCATACAATGCTTGCCTGCGTTTATGCAACTCTGCAGTAGCCCACGTACTAAAGTCGTTTGAACCACTAACCACAACCGATTTTGAAGTGAATATCGCGCTGTACTGTTTCATAAAGGTTTCAAAGAATAAGTTATACATTATATTAGGAGACTGTTCAGCAGCCAAAAACGGTAGTTCCTGGGCTAAAGAGTATCTCATTCTTTCTAACCGGTCAGCAGTTATTGGCACAAACGAAATTTTCTTTTTAATGACAGGTTCTATATTAGAATCAAATTGAAATAATTGACCTAAATGATCTGAATACAATTCACTGATAACACTTTTACTGATTGGAATAACATCAGTAAAAATGTTGTCAATGCATGTAGCACTAGTAGCAGTCACTCTTGTTGGCTCCATAAATAAATGGCTAAGCCTAAATGATGAGAAAATATTTATCAATCTAACGCTGAGAGTAGTTCTTTCTAACAGATTAACATTAAAGTCACCACATATAATTAATCGTTTCGTACTGTGTGATGAAATAGTTAGGACGGATTCCATTATTTTCTCGAACATTTCAAAGTCGCTCAAGGGTGGCCTATAGACACATATAACGATAAACTGTTCTAATTCCACAGCTGCAAGTTCTATAGTTCGTTCAACAGATAAGGAAACAATGTCCTTACGTTCCTTGAATTTCATATGATTGTTTAGTATGATTAATGCCCCACCATGTATTGAATTAAGTCTGGTGAACGAACTACCAACCTGGCGATCTTTAAAGCTAAACATAATTTCATTAATAGAGACGTTTTACCTGAAAATAAAACGTTTATTAAATACTTACCATATTCAGGGCCTAATTAAAAACATGAGAAGACATCCTTGATTTTCAGTGCTAAACTTGTGACGTATATCCGGTCCGTCCGTTCCCGCCCGGATGTTCGGTTAAGCCGCGTGGTACCTTGTTTGCGCGCGCGCCCCACCACACCACCGAGGCAGTTCGGATTGTTGAATTCGAATTTAGCTTCATTGGATCTCTCATGTCCACCAGGCAGATTTAAAAAATATTAGGCCCTGAATATGGTAAGTATTTAATAAACGTTTTATTTTCAGGTAAAACGTCTCTATTAAATATCTTGACCGATATTCAGGGCCTAATTAAAAACATGAGAGACGTGTTTGATATCGCCTGGTGTTGGTGGACGCTAATGTGATTCGTAAACATACATATTTAAATAAAAGTAGGTATGTTTATGTTGTGACATACAGAAATTATGAATGATTCAGGTATTTTGATAAACAAGTAAGTATCTATCTATAATTTATTCGGACTGATCGATGATCCCTTAGGAAGAAACCTAAAGTTTACATGTACTGTATGTAGGTTAGGTACTATGACTTATGACATTATCGTATCTGTTCTGTATTGCTTTCTGTTAAGATGAGGTGATTAGTGTGGTTTAAGGAAATAAAATTAACTTGTAACTTATAAACAGGTATTATTATTCATCTTGATAGAACCTGCGTAGAAATGGTACCAAACCAGTAAATAAATTAGGTAGGTATTACCACAGATACTATAATACTATGTATTACTAAAATCAGCAAATATAAATCAAACTTTGGAATAAAGTATTGAACAATACATAATTGTCTTAATTACTCGACAGGGGAGAATAGGTTCGTAATCAATGACTCTCTTCTATCTCCAGATTTTACTTCTCTTTGATAAAAAATTTGGAAGGTCTTAGCAGACTTCCAGTTGCCTCGGGATAGTATGTCATCAATGGGAAAGTGTTCGATCCAGTTTTTGGATGCAACAGCTGATCTGAAACTGCCAGGCGTAGCATTGATGTTTGCATCTTGAAGTAGTTTCTTCAGCCAGCCCCCTATGATTGTACGTGTAGCAGCTTTGGGGTCGCCTGTAGTACTCACAAACAGATTATCGCACTTAGCAGCAATCCGCCTAGGTTTCCCCAACTCAATGAGGCGGCGTATCCCGTAGAAAGGATCCAGTGACTTGTCCTTATTCTTATTTAGCTTCCATCCCGATTGTTGATGGGTAATGGAGTCAGTTTTGGAGCCAAAAGATGGCCATAAGATTATGCTGTCATCTTGTGAGTTATGGTCCAGTTTCGCCAACGGGTCCAAGCTGGTTTATACGTTCTAAGAGTGGATTCACGCCAGCTCGAACGGAGCAGAGCTTTTTGTTCCTCGCTCCAGTCACTTAGGTGTTCTTGCCAACCCCACATCTCCATATCTCCAGCGTCATCTCCGATATGTTGGCGGGCGGACGTCCCGTCGTTACATCGACTAGGACCTGCGACAGGTTCCTTATCGTGAATGGGGGTGACAATGCGCGGCTCTTCAGGTCTGGTCTCCAGTAAACTTTGTGCCATCTCGGGGCTACGATCAAGTACACACCCAGTGCATTGTTTAAATGCGTCAATACTCTGGGAATGAGATAAGGCGGCGGGAACAGCCATGCCAACTTGAAATCCCACTTGCTGCCTAGAGCATCGTACATGCTCGCCTGGTTGTCGGTTCTGTCCAGTGTACAGTACGTTGGAACCACGTGAGCTCTCCTGGAAGCAAAAAGATCGATTACGGGGGTTCCCCTCTTGGCAAACACGACATTTGTTATGTTTGACAGGAGATGCCATTCTGGTGGGTCTTTGAGACGTGATAAATGGTCTGCTTCGCAGTTGTAGTTCCCTGCTATGTGATAGATGGACATGTGAATGTTGTTTTGGTCCAGTACTTGTAGCACTTTCATTGCCAGCTCCGTAAGGGCTATAGATTTCGCCCCTCCCTCTTTTCTTAGATAAGAGACGACAGTTTTGTTGTCGCACTGTATTAGCAGCGACTGTGAGCTCAGGAGCTGATAATGATGGCGTAAAACATTTAATATGGCCAACATCTCCTTGTAGTTGCAATGAAGGTTCTGCTGTGAGGGTAGCCATGAGCCTGTTATTGAGATTTCGTTTAATTTGGCCCCCCAGCCGATGTCGCTGGCATCTGTTGTTAGGTAATGAGACGATAGTGGGACATGAAGTAGAGTACTCTTCTGACAATTCAACTGCCACCATTCCAACTCGACTAGGGCTTTCGCAACTAGAGGGAAGGTTTTTGTCATCTTTAGTTTCAAGGCCTTGTTGGCCTGTAACTGTTAATACCGGTAATTTAGACGACCCCTCGGTACAGCAAAACTGGCAAAGTTCAGCAGGCCAATGAGACCTTGTAACTCTTTGACGGACGTTGTCCGTGTTGTCAAGATTTTGGATACCGTGCAATGTATTTTTGCTACTAACCTCTGAGGAATGTATTTCGCGTTCTGCCATGTGTTCCACACAAAGCCCAGGTATTCCACTGCTTTCTGTGGGTTGCAAACAGATTTGTCTGTGTTCACTTGCCAGCCTAGGTGGGCGAGCGTGTTCAGTGTCAACGACACTTGATTTATGAGAGGGGCTTTGTTTTGATGAGCCAGCATAAAATCGTCGAGATACACGATGATCCGGATACCGTGATCGCGGAGGTATTGTGCTATCCAGTTGGTAATTGAGGCGAATATTCTCGGTGCTGAACAAAGGCCGAAGGGTAGGCACGTCATTTCCAGTATTTGTGGGTTTTTGTCGCCGTACAGAAGGCGGAGAAACCTTCTGTGGCCTTCGAATACAGGGACATGGAAGTATGCCTGGTGAATGTCCACTTTGGCCAACCAATCCTTGGGTTGTAGAAAATCCGTTACCCGATGAACATTTGTTAGTCTGAAAAGTCGAGTGTTGACGTATTGGTTCAGATTTTTTAAGTTGAATATGGGCCTCCATGTGCCGTCGCTCTTAGGGCGCAGGAATATCGGGGAAATAAAGCTGGGCGATGGGCGCACCTTTTCTAGCACACCCTGCGAGATCATGATTTTCATTATTTTCGACATTTGTTCTGATTCTGGTGTTTTCACACTGCGACTGTTTGGAATGTGCAATGGTGGTTTCAACACAAAAGGGATGCGGCATCCTTGTATAATTTTTAGAATGTATGTGGGAGCTCCCAACTGTTTCCAACGATCGTAGTACATGCGGAGTTGTCCGGCGTGAAATTTTGCATGCATGTGCATGGCATAGTCAATATTTTCGTTTATGGGTTTGGTGTCTCCTATCCCGGTGGGATGAGGGAGAACGTCTGGGTTGGTAATCCCTTCCTGACCTGTCGGGGAGACCACGGCCGCGTGAACCCCGCGCGCCTCGCCCGCGAAACGAATTATTATTTATCCTGCCTCGGGCCGAAGTATGATACTGGCTTTGATTATGATATTGCGCGCGATTGTTATAAGTTGCGGCCTGTTTATGCGTCTGACTGCGGGTAGAAGTGGAAGGCTCGTACTGTGGCGCAGTATTGTAGCGAGACTTTCCTTCCACCCAAAACACATTTTAACTCCACCCGCTTTTTCCAATAAAGCATTAAATTTGTCGGCTTCAAATAGATGAGAACCTGACGGCGCAATTTTGCGTAATGTATTTTTGTGGTACTGGTATTTTACTGATGAGAGTATGCCTTCTCTGCGGTATTGAATAAGTTCAGCCCGGTGCCCACAGACGAGCTGGAGAGCGTCGTTTGAAATCTTGCTATACTCACCATTGGCCAACATTTCTTTGAGCTTTGTATGGATATCGTCGAATCGTAGGTTTTCGACCTGATGTGCCCAGGCTAGAAAGGCTTGTAATTCACTCAAAAGCGCGTCGCGCTGTTTGAGCAATGCATAGGAAATGCCGGCAAAAGCCTTTTCCATGTTTAAGGTAGTTTTAGATGTATCGTACCTCTTTATCTCGTCATTAGCTTCAAGATTAGTGAAACCCGGCGCAAATAAATAGTGTTTTTGGACGTCGGCATATCGGACGTTAATCCAGTCCTGGCTATTGAATCGCTGCAAATCTTTTAATTGTTGTGTTAGTTCGGGAGACGCCTGCGGTACAGCGGGCTCCTTGGTTTTTGTACCAGTAAAAATGTTAAGATCGACCTCGAAAGCCGAGTCAATGTTGGCGGGCTCGGACTCCTCAACATGACCTTCGTAGAGGTCTCCACTAACATTAGGGTCAATCAAGTCATGCCGTGGTTCACAATCATATTCGTGAAATTCCTGTGTAGCAGCAAGTTGGCTTTTAAGATCTTTAATCTCGTTAAAAAGAAGATCGAACTTACGTTCCTTGATGCGTTTGCGCCGTCGGTACCGCTTCCTGCGATCGTCGCTTTCCGAGAAACTCGACGAGGACGAACTAGAATTATCGGAGTCCGAAGAGCTCACCGGTTTCCGCCTTTTCTTGCCTTTATCCTTACGCGCCGCCACGTTCTCCACACTGGACGGAACCTCAGGGGTTTCTTGCTCCATTTTACACAAACGAACGGTCACACCGTTGGGAATCTTTTATTTGCCTGCAATAAATCAGAAAATTCTAAGAAATTCTTTAACGAACAGTTGGTTATAATATGCAAAAGAATTTCTCACGTCACGATGTATAGATTTTTGGCGTGCCGTACTCAGGAGCTGAGCAGCGACTGTGCCGTGCGAAAATCAAGACGCCAATGAAGCTAAATTCGAATTCAACAATCCGAACTGCCTCGGTGGTGTGGTGGGGCGCGCGCGCAAACAAGGTACCACGCGGCTTAACCGAACATCCGGGCGGGAACGGACGGACCGGATATACGTCACAAGTTTAGCACTGAAAATCAAGGATGTCTTCTCATGTTTTTAATTAGGCCCTGAATATCGGTCAAGATATTTAATAGTTAACCAGTGCTCTGTTATGCACAAAATGTCAATTTTATTACAATTTAAAAATAACTCTATTTGTAGATCTTTGCCTCTAATACATTGAATATTCTGATGAACCAGGCTTATATACTTAGCATGTGAGCTTCCCTTATTCTTAGGGTTTTCTAATATACTAGAACATATGTTGCCAGAGCCTGGGTCCTCTGTTGTCTTATGAACTAATTTAAATGCATCCTGTTATTCTGGTCTGATACCAGATTCATATTAGGCTGCTCAGTAAAAGCAGAGTTAGAAGCCAAATTTTTGGCTGTAATGTCATATAAATATAATAGTGACATAGCTATTTGTCGTTTACAATAATTTGAAAGGTAAAATGTACCTTTAGTCATAGTAAAATAATTACTAACATAATTGTTAGTGTCAATAATATCAAACTTATTATTATATGTACATAAATTGTACATAGTTATATTCATATTATGTCTATATACATTTTCATTTTGTGTCAATTGGTTGCAGTAGGGAAATGTGAACAATATAATTTTTTTCACACTAAGACCATTCAATGTCTCATAAAATTTTATTAAATTATTTTTGTTCACATCTCCCCTATTGCCCATAAAAATTATCAGTGTGGCACTGACTGTGATAGTACTGTCATTCAAAATTTGATTTATAATATTATCTACAGTGCTAAAAGGTGAGCAATTACTAATAACACTATGTCCCTTAGAGTATGAGTGGAGTGCTGAGCCCATGCCACTTCCAATCTCATCACAGTACATTATAATATCAGGTGTTGTGGTCATATCAGACTTGGCAGAACTATTATCAGTAACACCTTGTGTTGGTAAACTGTCACACAAGCCCGGAGAGTTGCCCGCTGTCAAACAACCACCTTTCTGCTCACAGCGACAAGTATGGTTGTTGGTCAGCGACTCAAACCGCTCACAATTATGGTTCATTTCTTGAATTAAATCATCCATAGCCAATGAGTATTCATTTATAACTTTCTTAGAGTTCAAATATGCACTGTTTAGTGATCTCAATGAATCCTCTAAGCTTTGGATTTTCAAATGTAAGTTTTGTGTGTTAGTTTCATACATCAACTTAGTACTTTCTAATAGTATAAATAAGAAATAGTAAGTTCACTAGGCCCCTGTTCGCATGATAACTACCTACTCTTGCTCAAACGGCTAGGGTTGTCGCTTAGCGCCGCGGGTTGCGGTGCGGATTTGTTGCGTCGTCGCTCGTCGCTCGCTGCACGGTAAAACAAGTACCTACTTATAGGTGATGCCTCGTATTCTGCCTCGATAGATATCAAACTCGCCCAAGTCCAGTACCAACCGTTTGAAGTTTTATTTATTTAAATAATTAAGGAAAAAATGTCGATTTTATTGCTCTAGATCAATCCAATCTAAGTCCACGGCATGCCTAAGGAAATAAGGTCCAAAATTTATAGTTTTTTTCAATCCAACCTAAGTCACACAGGTGTTTCAAATCATACGAGCCCAAGTCCTTTACAACCAATCACGCGCCATCTTTCCTCTGTCATGGCCGCCATTCCTGTTTCTCTCACGTGCTCGTAATAAACGCGCTCTGTGTTTTTATTTCAATTATGGATAATTTAGTGAATGTTGTGCCTCCAGAGTTAGCAAAAAAGAAGCAGAAGGATAGTGCAAGTAACAATAAAAACAAAAATGGACAAGATCGGTAAGTGAAAACGTATTATCAGTGATTTTATACCAACATCTCAGTCTCGGAAGAATACAATCATAAACATTGTCAGGGCCGGACTGTGACCAGGGGAACTAAAACATGCATTAGTACCTAATAAATGCTTTGAGATTTTTACGGCGAATAATTATTATAAAATAGAAAAATGGTATTATTACTCGTAATAATTTATAATGAATCATTTATTGACCAAACTAAGTAACAAATACGAACTTACATATTAAATTCAAAAGTGATTGTTTTATTATTTCTTGATTTTCATTGCCTTATTTTTTTTAACCAGACAGAGATAAAGTTATGTGTATTCGTCAACTCTAACTTAAGTTTGTTAGGTACAGTCAGGGGCAGAGAAATCTGACAATCTGACCCACCCGATCTTCTTACCCCCCTTACTTAAAATTTCACCTAAACCTCACTAACTATTGGTGAAAAAACTCGATCGTAAGCTACTGTCAGCTTTGTAAGGGATCGGGTGGGTCAGGTGTCTCTGCTCCTGAATGTACTTACTCAAATAACGTTAATGGGATTTCAGACGGGTAAAATGTGCCGATTTTTACGTTACTGGACTGAGGACAAAGCACCAAAAAGCTACAAATAGCATCTTGCGTCTACCATTGCTTAAATAGTTTAAATATGGAAGGCAAAAAAAAATTAGGCTTGTGGCCGATGGGTGTGGTGGCCAAAATAAAAACTCCATTTTGATTGAGATGGTAGCAAAATGGCTAAGCGAGACGCAAAATGACATTTCCAAGGTTGAGATAATTTTTCCAGTGACAGGCCACAGCTTTATTCCTCCTGACAGAGTATACGCGATAACTGAAAAAAAAAAATCGACGTCTAGAAAATGTTTTGACTCCAGATGACTATATCGAGTTAATGTCGTCTAATGCGACTATCTATCATGTTGTTGATCAAGTACCTGTATTTGATTGGAAAGAAGCATGCAAAATCATGCTTAAAAATACGCAAAGTCTGCATTTCCAAATAAGCAAATGCAAGCGGATAATAATTGAAAAGGTGACTCGGAAAATTCTAGTGCGTGGCGAAATTTCGTACAGAAATGACTTATGTCCACTTTTGCCTATTACAAAAAAATATCTCAAATGTTACCTGATAGAATGAATAATCCTGTTACTATCAAACAAGAGAAGCTAAATGATGTTAATTAACTCTTAAAAAACATTTCGGAGAACAGTGGTTAGAAATTCCGGAGTTGAATTATTTTAAAAATGTTTTAGCTCTACCCGGTCACGCCGGCCAAACTGCTAATGAGCGTGAAGATGATTGTAGTATTCCATAAGAGATATTTGACTTTGTTTAATTTATTTTTCCTGCTTTTATTTAATTTTTTTACGTTTTAGAAGGCGGTAGAAGTGTCCGCAAACTGATATTTGTATTTCGGTTTATTAACTTAATAATAGGTACATGTGAAACCCGAAAAAGTATTAATAGGTGTAAAAGTGAATTATTTTCAATAATATAAGTGTTCTGATTTAATGTTGCATTTTTATTTCTGAGTCCGTACCCAATCATTACGTCAATATCGATCTTGCCTAAGTCCTATTGCTATTAATCAAACTGACCCAAGTCCATTGCTCAATTATTTCAAAAATGACCAAGTCCATTACTATTATATCATATCAGCCTAAGTCCTTACAAAAATTACCGATAATTTTTGATTTACTTAGTAAAACTATGTTGATTTTTATATTTTTTTACTTTTCAGGTAAATATTCATTGCACAAAACATTATTAACAGACTTTTTGAGAAAAAGGGTCAAACTACAAAAATAACGTCAATAACCAAAAAACGTTTAGAAGTGACTTGTGCGTTTTTGATATCTATCGACACAGTACCTACTAACAGGTGATGCCCCGTATTCTGCCTCTGAGTGTCGCTTGGAAGGGGTATACTTCGCGTATTGTAAAAAGATCACGTCTGAAGTTAGGCAAATGTGAAAAAAGCGACTTTAACGCAACTGCATAATGCAAAACTCGCTCCCGGCGCGCTTCAGGCCTGATCTTTTTAGAATATGCGAACTGAAACATCCCGTTCTTTATTAAAAATCGTTATAAAACGTTATTATTTCTTAAAACTTATTATTTCCTGTGCGTGGAAATCGCATGCATTGCTTGCATAGCCGCGAAGGACGCGAGTTCCGGCAATGTGTGCGTGTGGCGGCGCGTGCTTATACGGAATGCAATGTAGCTGTGTGTGTGCGGCTGTTCTCGCTGATTTGTTTGAAGTGAACTGGCGTGCTTTTGACGTTGCCGACCCGCCGTGCGTAGTAAAAGAGGGCTACTAATGTTTCTCACTGTTTCGATATTGTGTCGAGATATTTTACGTAAATAAAAAAAAAATGTTTCGATTTAAAAAAAAAAGACAATATGATACCAACCGTCTTACTACAAAAAATAATAAAAACACAGTATGATCACTTGTTTAGCAAAATCATCATCTATCAGTAAACAAATGGTTAGCAAGCTTCTAAATTTCGTTACCACAAAAAAAGTGTTTAGCCTCTCATCTGTGGCAGCCATTTTTGTTGGAAAGGGGGGTATCTGTGGAACCCAAAACGGGTCTCCCCACAGACGGGGATTTTATATTACCTAATAAATTTAAATAATTAATATCTCAGTAATTTTAAGGTAGTTTTCAAAGCAGACCCTTGTAATACGTAGCTAATGAAGTATATTAAATTATAAAAATTAAAAAAAAAACATGTTTTAATATATTTAAATTTTGCCCTGGCCCCCCATAAAATGTACCCATTCAGCTACTCCCTAAATCATTTCATAAAATAAATTAATAAGGCACATAAATACCCGCAATGGATTTTTATTTACTAATTAGCATGATTACAAACATATGAGTACAATAAATTAGATATAAATTTTTTAAAAGAAAAGATTTTTATATTTTGACCAAAAAAATGTTATACAGAAGTATGCAAAAAATCCTTCCTATCAACGGTTCCTTCATAACATCATTATTTTTACAATTCGTATTACTCAGTATTAAAGTTTTATGTTACATCAATTTCAGCATACAATCTACAATGTGATATGAGCAGATGAATGACTTCATTAGTTACAACTCGAGAAATAGGTCAGCAATGTTAGTACTGTTACAGAACACAAAAATCAGCACCTTTTAAAATAAACAATTTAAAATGAAATAAACACCAATACCAAAAGGCAATAAAGTTTCCACACTATACACGATGCACGTTATCAGAATAATAATAAAATACAACCACTTCGCTTAGAATATCTCCAAATAATAGGCACTTGAAAATGCAACTAAAAGCCCATACTAACCTATGAGGAAGGAAAGTTTAGTATGGATAGGACTTTTTTTACTTCAGGTGCTACAAATATATTATAATTTGCTAAATATAATCCTAAATTAAAGATACACTTTATAAATGTATTTGGTGATAGGTTACTAGTCTATCGCCCAAGAGCCCTATCTGTGGAAAGACCCAAAACGGGTCTCTGCATGTGGTGCTTTCGTAACATGTCTATTTGAAGAGAAATAAACAGATTAACAGTAACATTACACATAAAATGCCATATTATAACGGTAAAATGATAATTTTTTGCTACAATACAAATTAACAGGTTTTTCATTCAAGAAATACCAAATTGAGTAGCGAGATTCCCAGAAGGTTCAGCGAAGTGTCACGTTCCGAACACAAAACATGAAATAAAGTAACAAATGTTCGAAGTTTTATTGTGTATAAACATGAAATATACTTCCTCTGCTATGTTTCACGAATAAAAGCTTCTAAAAACACAATTTACAATTAAAACTTACAGTAATTTAAGTCCCTTGTACTTGTAGAACACTCGAAACTCAAATGGCCGATATCTTTTTTTTTTTCTATAACCTATAAAAAAAAGTTATAGAATCGTTCGTTCGTTTGCTTAGAGGCGTTTTTCATTGAACATGCCACATGTTTTGTAGACATAGAGAACAAAAAAATAGCTCGTAGCAATGTGATGTTAGCAGACCCAATACGGGTTTCCCTACAGATGTGGGCAGCCATTATAGAGACCCAAAACGGGTATCGCCACAGGTGAGAGGTTAGTGAGTATCTTAATAAAAAGCGGCTAGATCATTCAGTTCATTTCGTTCGTTCACAATTAGCCTCAAAGGACTGAATTTCCAGGGCCGTACAACA
This sequence comes from Argyresthia goedartella, assembly GCA_949825045.1. NCBI lineage: Eukaryota > Metazoa > Arthropoda > Insecta > Lepidoptera > Argyresthiidae > Argyresthia > Argyresthia goedartella. The sequence continues at coordinate 14,711,937 of OX463808.1, read as the reverse complement.
CAACATGAAAAATTATTTTTAAAAACGTTCATAGTTTCATTTTACGCGAATAACATAAGAATGAATACATAATTTGATGGAAAAATTTATGCTTAATATAATTCCTAACCTAGTAATAGAACATGGTTAGGTAAAGTAGTGGTAAATCCTTAATTTTGTGCAGAAAAACCGTTCACTTTAGTACTTTTATCAAACACGACTAAAAAATAAGCAGCGAAACGGAACGGAACGACACACGGAACTGTCACTGAAAGTTTGTCAGACAATTTGTTTGTTTTGGTTCGGGATATTATTATTTATCGCTTGCTCAGGAAAGGAAATTCTTGGATCTTACTGCCCGCCCTGCACTTACCCTGGGTAATGATGACGATCAACAAAACAACACCTAATTATCCAGGATTTCGTAACAGAAAAGGTAAGAAATCTTCATAATCGTTTTCAGCACACATAAACCATCTTCTAGGCATAGGCCTCTTGGTTAGTGAGTCAAGTCGATCAAAGACAAGTCTTTTCTACCGCGCCAGTCTCCAAAGTTCTTTGCCAACTGCATGCAGAGATGTTGACTTGATAATATCGTCGGACAATGCCCACTGGATGGCCCTATATTTCCTCTTGTGTTTTCTATCGCTACGGTCCACTGTCCGTCATCCCCTCTAACCAAGTGTTTAGCCCACCTCTCCGTTAGTATTTTGGTATAAATTAATTGAAATCTTGTCTTTTCAGCACAGGCAAAGCCGCCATACATGAATCAAATATGGAAATAAAAACCCACAAATGTGATAGAAGATGAACATTAATTGTGGTGTAAATAGATAGAAACATTAATAATGGAGATAGAAAATCTTTCAAGGAATTGGCGATATTATTGAAATTGTTAATAAACAAATAAAAAATGTTGATATCAAAATGTGGTGTTATAACTGCTTCGCTTATTTACTTTCATTCCAGGAGGCTTACCAGAAGCACTATTAGAAGTTATTTTCAAGCCTTAAAAAAACTGCCCTGCTTAATGATACCATGAGCCATACAATAGCAGCGCTGTTAATTGACAGACGTTCACCGCCTAATCAACGCTGCTAACGTACTACAAGCTCCGTTTTGCGCGCTCGCAGCGCTGCTGAACTGTCATTCTTAGCAGTTATTTAAAAGTTACTCTCGTGCAACTTTTAAAAACCTGCTAAGCGAATTAGTGATTATTTTAGTGTTAAAATTAGTCAAAATGAGTGATGCAAAAATTTTATGGTTTTTGGAGGATGATTACGCTTTCCGTAATAGAGAAAAAAGCGTGGCGTAAAATTACGTAGGTTACGATGAATTGGATTTTATTCGGAGGTATTGTCTTTCAAAAGTTTTAGCAGAAAATCTGTGCGAAGATATTAGACCTCTAATGCCGGTGCCAACGAAATCCACAGATTTATCCGTGAGCTCTATCCATAATAAAAATATATTATATATAATATTTCAAATCAAATCAGCCCAACACTGCCCATTGCTGGGTAGCTATATGATCGATCATATATCAACTCATAGAAGATTCTTATTGGCTCGAAAAATTTCAGATTTTACAATCTTTTGGATTCCCCGGAGTGTTGGGCTGTTTGGACTGCACTCATGTTGCAATTGTGAGGCCGGTGGAAAATGAAGAACGCTTCTTCTGTCGGAAGCATTATCATTCATTAAATGTACAAATAGTGAGTACCAACTACCAACATAATTCGTATTTCTACAACAGAAGAAACTAAATGAAAATTCAGCAATGAACATTTTTGTTTAATTACTATATACAATTATAAAATTATAAGGTACACAAACACTTTAGAATTATAAAATTAAAATTTAACTACAGGATAAGTAGGAACTTTATGTAGGAACCTGAAACAAAAATCTTTGTTTTAGATGTGCAATGCTGATATGGAAATTATAAGTGTGGATGCTAGTCACGGTGGAGCCAATCATGATTCCTTCATTTGGAATCAACATCCGATGAAAGCTTATATGGAGAATCTCACTAGATCTCAGGCAATTTAGCTATTAGGTAATAAACTACATCTATGTTTCTTGTTCCTTGGGTTGATTTTGTGTAAGTATATTTAGACTTCCTGTTCTTTACAGGTGACTCAGGATATCCTCAACGAAGGACAATGATGACTCCAATTGTTGATGCTCCAGATGGAACCCCGGAGGCCTTCTATACCATGAAACACGTCCACACTCGGAATGTTGTGGAACGGACCATTGGTGTGCTTAAGGCACGTTTTCGTTGCCTTTTAGTACACAGAGTGCTGCATTACAGCCCTTGGGTAGCTGGCTCAATTGTAAATGCTTGTGTTATGTTGCATAACATTTGCAACAAAGCCAATTTGGCCGTGCCAGATTTAACAGATCTTGAGGCCCTTCAAGAAGCTAGGATGCAAGTTAATCCTCACCTTATTGCATCTAGTCAAGGGATGAATGAAGAGCTGCGGCAGGGTGTAGCTATGCGTCAGACTCTGGTCGCTCGTCTCTGGCAGCTACGGGCAATCTGAAAGTATTATTTGTTTTATGTACATATCATGTATAGTGGGTAATTTGTTTAAAAATATTATGTTAACTTAATTAAATGTTTGTAAATTTTCCTTACCTTGCTTCAATTCTGACCAATATTGAGCCAATTGAGTCTATTGAGCTGGAAATTCGTTCTAAGACTGCCATAACACTTGTAGCAGCCTCAGCCCGAATCCTAGAAGAATCTACAACAGCCTGTCTTGCTGCTTCCTGAGTAAGCGGATTGTTTCGTCGACGCACACTTCTGCGTCGCGCTGTACCAGCTGAGGGCTGTTGGACTTGTTCAGGAGCAGGCTGTTGCATTTCCCCCTCAATTGGCTCTCCCACATAAGCTTCAGAATCTGTAACCGTTGCCACAGGATCATTTAAGTGCAGATGCTGAGTGAGAAGTGCTGAGGCTTCTGGGATGGACAACTCCTCCGCCACCCTGGGTGAACTAGTCTGAAAAAAATAAACAACTATAAATACTTAACTCACAAAGAAAGGGTTAGAGTAGTGTGCCAAGAAATATGATATTAAAAAGTTAAAAGTTAGGGATAATTTTTGCTGTCTTTTTTGTTAATTTTTGGTGGTCAACAAAGTGTTCAATAAAATTTTTAACGGAGATGGCAACTTTGTCAACATATTTTTAAAGGCCTAAATTAGATTTAAACTTAGTGATGTTATGTTTTCATTAAGTACAAAAATTATTAGAAAGCATATATAATAATTAAGCTTAGTTATATAAACTTTTTTCAATTAGCCCTTCCCTTGCCACACGCCTCGCAACCGCATCTAGGGTCACTTGCCGCGGCGCAAATCGTGCGCACCACAGTTGGCGGGCCGCGCGCCCCGCGCTTGTTTCTATCCTCCAAGAGGCGTAAACTACTTATTTAATAGAAACAACCTGTATATATTTGAAAACTGCATTAAACATACTTTCTAATAATGTAACATAAGCTGGGTTTGGTCAAGCAGTCTAGGTGTGAGCAAAGAAAGTATTCTGAAAATAGGGATTTTTTCTTCTCATTTTTGTCAAAAACTATTGAATTTTCAAAATTAAATACAGGAACAGCTTGAATTTTTGGTTTTATTTACAACATTATCTTATTTACACAGTTACATAAAAACATGACATGGTCCTGTGGAAAAATTAAGACAAAAATTGATTTAAAGCCATGACCTTAAAATAATATTATCAAAAAAGTGTTCTAAAATAGGTTATGTTGTCAGCTTATTTCTAGACCCTCTTTGTGACTACAGTGGCTTGTCTAAGCTAATTTAGAGAGTTTAGGTCTTTAACTAGTTAAATCAAGAACCCTATACAGATATGATTTGTCGTTGGTGTGTATGACCCGATATTAAACACCTCTCCAGTCACATAGTAAAATTATGGGCTTGACATATTTGCTGAAAATAATAATAATAATACCTTGGACATCATTTTACACACATTGATCTAGCCCCAAACTAGGATTCCCTGTATCTTGGGTACTAGACAACGGTACACATACTTATATAGATACATATTATACTTAGATAGATAAACAACCATGACTAGGGTACAAACATTCGTTCTCATCAAACAAATATTTGCCCCCACCGGGACTCGAACCCGGGACCCCTGGTTTCGCAGGCAGCGTCACTGCCGACTCGGCCATTCGGGTCGTCGAAAATGGTCAATAAATTCAAAAACTACATTAAATTAACTAACTAATTCAAAAACTACATTAAATTACCTAACTAATTCAATGAACACTATCTAATTAGCATACTAGAAACAAGAAGTTTTGAAGAGTTGAAAATGATCAATTTCTTCATACAAACAGAAATACCACTGGCGAAAAAAGTATGGATGCGACTTTGAAATTCTGATATTTGGTAGATATGACAGATGTTTAAAAAATAGTTTACAATTATGGGGTTACATCATGGGTTTGATGGAAGAGATGTCTTTTTAGAGATAAGCTTGCCTTTGCAAATTAATTCTCTGTATTTTTTGTGTTTTTTATTTTATGTTCAATAGTCATATACAAAATACAATTTAATGTATATTGTAATGAGAAATTACATAAATATATAAATTTGACAAGTATCGAACCGTATTAGAATACAAATAAAAACTACTAGATAAATGACTAAATTACATATTTAAACTGAATTATCTCAGAAACGCTACTACGCTATTTACTATATTGTGTCAAAAGAACATTTGTTGTTTGTAATTAAATTCTCATTACACGAAACATTACATTACAGTTCACGAAAAACCAAAATTTTAGGGTAGGTACCTATTTGAAGTTTCAAGTAGCCTGGCTTCATACAAAAATGTTTACTTGTAAAACAATATAACTTATTAAAATATGAATAAAATAAATTAGCAATGGTAAGATAACAAATAACATGTTCAAATATATGTGATTTTTTTTGAAACACAGAGCTTTTTACGAACATATTGTTGGAATATCTTAAAAAAATAATTTAAAAAAACACAGTATACACTACGCTAAAAAAATGTTTCTTACATCACTGGTGATGGCGCCAACAAAGCGGAGGAAGCAGGCGGCATCTCGTGTATTGTGATCAGGGATTGGAGGGGATCCCAGATCCGCTGGCGCTTAATGTGCAAGAGGGATTCCAACGGTTCTCCCTCTGGGAGTCCGCCTCCGACAATATTACCGCAGTAAAATCTGAAAGAAAGAACAAAATTATAAAAATAAATAGTATACAAAAAAGAATAGAATAAAAGTAAATTTATTCGTCTCCAATAACACAAACAACAAAACTTACATACAATAATAATTCAAAGAACAAAACAAGTAAAACATACAATTTAAAGCAATAAACAAACAAAACATATTACCGCTGCTGCTCCTCTTGCATACTACCCCTGCCCCTGCCCCTGCCGCTGCCCCTGCCCCTGCCTTTTGCTGCGACCCTCCCTCGGCTGTCGGTATTCCCGCCGTGGGTCCAGGCTCGTCGAGCCGGCGTCGGAGGCTCCAAGGGACATGGCTCCACAATGACGTCCACCTCAATTTCCCTAGAGGAGCTTACTCCTCCTCGTCCTCCACCTTTCCCCTTCCCTATTCCTCCTCCTCTTATCCTCACCATATCTTATACACTAGAGAATGCGGAAAAGTGTTAAAAAAGCGTTAAAAAACAGGCACAGTCAGACACACAAACAGGCGCAAAAAGACAAACAAATAACTTAAATGGTTAATATTTGTGTATTGAAAATATAAGTAAGCATACAGACACACAATATCAAAGTCCTGAGATGTAGAAGGTCAGTGTGAAGGAAAGAGTATGCGGAAAGATATACTTAGACTTTTTTGATGTTTTTTTGTTTGTATTTGTTCTTATTTTGATAGGAGATTATTCATATTATTGAAACAAACCTATTTTGTTAAATAAACTTTTCTCTAAAGTGCTTATTTTCGACTTTATTAATGAGGCCAAAATTAGAATCAAAAGGTAGAAGGGGTATTTTTTAGATACATTTTGTTTTTATTTGCATATGCTCGCTCCACTGCGCTGCGCTCGCTCCAGTTTTGCTTTTTAGAAGTTCCAACCCAACCTAACCTAAACCCAATATAAATTTAGCCACAATAACCTACTCTAGCCAAAAATTGACAATAGAGAAAAGTTATTTTGACAATTGTGGCTTATAATGACGCCACCTATCAGCTGAGTGCAAAATAATATGTGGTTTACTAGACTAAAATTTTGTACCTTTCTGAAAAAAAAAAAAAGTGTTGGGAGATTTCGAAAAAAATTACGGCTAAATTACTGACTACAGAGAAAAGTGTATGAAACAAAAACTTAAGTATTTACGACCTTTGATAAGATCTATGCATCAACAAAAAAGCAAATATATGAAATAAAAAAAAAAAAAAACATTAAAAATAATCTAAATCCTGTGAAACCCCGTAAAGTGTCAATAAAGTCGAAAATATGCATCTAAGAAAAAAGTTTATATGACAAAATATGTTTGTATTAACGCATTGAACAACCCCCCCCTTAAAGATTCGATAAAACAAAAAAATAAAAAAAAGATTAAAAAAAATATCTAAGTCTTTTGCGCATACCCTTTCGTTAACACGAACCCATTAAAAACAGTAACATGCAACATTTACAAAATGCAGACCAAGAGTTAATCAAAACCAAATCTCAAGAATCAATAGCTGTACAGGCGTATCCATATTAAGTTATCTCATGGCCGCCATTTTGTTTCAAAACATACATTGGCGTTGCGGACAATACAGTGATGATGACTCAAGATTTTCGATTGACGATTTCAGCTCTCAGAAACGATCTACGCACAAAATTATTGTTTTCACTTCGAGTTTATGAATCTTAGATATGAATATAACATAGTTTTATCCGTAAATAGAAACAAAAAGCCATCAATTGTTGTCTTGTCGAAACCAGCAAGGCGGAAATTTTTCGCCGTGCAAGTTTAGGTCATCGATATTAGTACAAAATCCAACGCAAACAACCTACAGGATTAAACAGACATGCTAGTTACTTACATTTCTTTCCTTTTGCGATGAAAACAAAACACTTTTCACCAAAAAAACTTGAACACTGCTGCCTCAAACCCACGACTGAACCGGACTGAAGTTGTGCCGCATGATGCATTCCGTTGATGGACTTATACTACGATTGGTTAAGGTCCGACGGTTTTAATACCTATCTCATTCCTTTACATAACGAAATTTTGTTACTGTCCTTGTCACACCGATCCCCATTGGTTGAAATTACTCATATTGCTCGACGCGGTAGCGCGCGCTGCTGCTGGGTCTATATAGGGCGGCCCGCAAATATGGCGTTATTGAAAAGTGGACTATGTAGGGCGCTCGGCAAAGGAGGGGTTAGGCAATTATAACTGTGCTCTAAAAATATCAACTTACATCCTCAAAAGGCTCTTATTCCGGGCATCCCTAGACCAAAATCTTGGCCAGTGATTAAAAGAAATTTATTTTCAATTTCATTGAGCGGTGGTACCTCAGAGGGACCACCGCCAGTTTGGTTTTGGGATGCCCGTACATCAGCAGCTCTCCTTTTTAATTTGGCTTTGTAGTCCACCCAGTACTAAAACAACAAAAAACAGAAATTTATTTACCCGTTAACTCACAGAAATTCTTTCATACTTGCGGCTGCCACAATATGGTAGCCGGTGAGCCAGGTCATGTGAACATTCCTTACTAAACACTGTAGGTACATACCCTTGACCATCCCTTCCAGTCTTTAACTGCACCCACACCCTGTGCATTTAAATTAGTGGCTGCACCAGACCACTTCCTCCGAGCATATTCCCGTGCCTGGGCAGCCTTGTTATGGCCTAAGGCCACATCGCGATTGGAGTTAAGAAACTCCCACAGGACATCCAGCTGTGTCACAGTTACCCGGCGTCGCGATGCGGCGTCAGAATTATCGACTGTTGAACTGAAACAAACAATGAGTAGGTACATACATACGTCTTATTTTTACATAGATGCAATCATCACATTATGTCGCTGCATGAAATTAATAACAAATTTATAGTCATGAGTAAACTTACGCTGCCATCGCCGTGATAAAATGATCTTAACTCTATTGCTGAAAGTAGTCTGGAGAATTGTAACACAAAATGTGTCGGTTGTAGATAAGGGGGCGGAAGCTTTTTTTCCGCCCCCTTATCGACACTCTGACCCTTCATTTCTTCAAAATCGAGGTTCAACAAGGAACTTTTCAAAATACTTAAACTTCTTGGAAACTAACACAAACACTTGCTTGATATTATTTGACGTTTTGACGTAAACAAAAAGTTTCGAGACACGTTCAAAAACTTTATAATTATTCATACTTAGTCATGACTAGAAATTAAGATAAATATATTTTTTCCGCAGAAGTTAATTTAATTTTTACAGAAATTACTTTATTATCAGTTTTTTCTCTGCACTGCTATAAAATTTTAAAAGTTCATAAAAGAATATGTTTTATTTTTTAATAAAAACGGTATTTACCGGTGAATTATCTTATTTGATTTTCGAACGCACACAACATTTGAGGTAAACAGGCCAGAGACAACCTTTTTTTTTAGCAGGTTAATCGCAATCGCAGGCCTGGAGGCCTACCATGACCTTATAAGAAACTGTTCTTAATCCAGGCAGTTCAGTTAAAGTACTTAAACTGAACGACTTAATTTCGTACCATGACCTCATAAAAGGTGAACGAGTTCTGAGCTGCTTATTTGATAAGGTGAATAGTTTATTGTCTCTGGCTAGTTAACTTACATCCATGTAAGAACGAGAAGGGAATATACAGGATTCCATAAGAAAGAACTACTCATCGCATTGTCTGGAGGACCGTTCCTAACCAACGTTTATTGTTTATACGGTATTTACCGGTTTTTATTATTATAAGGATATCTTATATTATAATTTGTTTTATTATTTACGAATGGTACTTTGAAAAAATGAAAGCTTAAAAGTAATACGCGCATATTACTATTTAATGCAATTTGTGATAAAACTTAGTAACTTATGCTTTGTTTTTTATTGATCGTTCAAATTATATTGAGTTTAGTGAACGCAACTCATAACTGTCAAGTGGTTCATGTGTTTGATTACAATATTTAACGATTTATTTTAGGAGGTGCTTTTGTGTGTTGATTTAATTACATATGTATTATTAAGTAATATACATTTTTTCTCGTTCGCTACGCTACAAACAACAAGGCATTTAACAAACATAGCATTGGCCTCGCTGGATGGCGGGTCGAAACTGTAAAATAATATTTTACATATAATTTCTAGTTAAAATCGGACTCCGTGTAATTTTAAAATATGTCGTATGCTTAACATATAATTATTCCGCCCCCTTATCGACACTCTGACCGTTGAATTGCCTATACGACGACGCCCCCATCGTATATCATACGACCAATTGGGGCTCTATGTGTTTTTTTAAATTCACACAGAGACATAGTCTTGGGCTATAATAAGTCCACTCAGCCATCTGTACCCTAAGAAAAAATGTGGCAGAGAGTTGCCCAGCAATGTAAATAGATGGGTGATGGTGCATTTAAAGATAGGAAAGGATGGTCATCGGTTATTTATCTAACTAATAATATAGACTCGAATGTTTGTGGTTGAGAGGATGGATGTTTGTTACTCTTTTGCGTGTACTGCCTTATAGAATCAATTGAAATAGGCTATCTTCTCTGATGGGCGTATATCCGAAGCACTGGCACAGTTTATGGAGTCTACTTTGTCTGTGCGAGATTCAGTATGTACTCATTAGTTTTGTGGATCATATTTGATTTATTTTATCTGTTTCACTTGTACAAAAGTGCATTATTTTTAACTACTTACTTTATTTGAGTTTGGAGTTTAAAATCAAAATAATTACATACACAAGTATACTCAATAGTTAAGTCAAAGTTAGATTTTTTATTCAAAATTACATGTATGATGATGTCTTTAAAAAGTGACAAAAAAAATCAGTGCTACAATATTATAGTAATATTTACATACATGCATAATTTATCTTATTACATTAAATCTTTATTAAACAAAAACATTGTAACTTAAAAAACAACAAAAACTAAACAACACAAAAAAAACACAATTTTAACATAAAACTTAAATGAAGACTGTTTGATGCTTGCAATAACTGTGTAATTACATTTCTAGTTTTGACATGGCGATTAGTGTAGTAGGCTTCAGATGAGCCTTCTGTTGCATCCAATAAAGCAGTCATCATAGTTTTCCTCAAAGGATAACCAGAGTCACCTGCAAGTAAAATATTATATTAGACACAATTGTAATTAAAACTATTATACTTTATTAATCATCATAGCAGCCTATAACAGCTCACTGCTGGCTTTCTGACTGAGTGCGCCACAGACCTCCTCTTTAAAACTTACTTTATTAAATAGATAAAATATTTATGTGAATAGAGAATGTTTTATTATTAATTTTGTTGTTATGTTAAGTTAGCTAAACATCATCATCAATCGGCACACATTCTTTACCACTCCATCTACTCCGGTCCTGAGCCTCCCGCATCCACTGCCTTACAGTTATACATACTCTAGTTCTTAGTCTTACTTGACAACACAAATAAGAATGCTACTTGTCTGCATCTCGTAACCTACTGCTAGTACTAGTGCGGGAGGTAGGGGCATTCTTATTAGGTTTGTGTGATTGTAAGAAATGGCATTTTTTAACTTTATAAACTATTATTATAATAATTCAGAAATAAGTAGCATACTTATTTGTAAATTTCTGTTTGTTTACTAAATAAAATAATTCTGATTAATATGGATTCCAGTTTTATTTTGATAGTCGGTGTACTGTAGGCAGGTATCCCATCAAAATAATCCATTCTTAGAAATACATTTAGAACAGCTTACCTAAAAGCCTTTATTATTACTGAGGCCTTTGAAATAGTCTTGAAGTGGATGGACTGATCATCTAAATGAGTCATGTGTGGATCCACCATAACTGGCATCAACATACAACTAAATAAACATTAACATTTATGTACAGGCACTTACATTGCTTGGCCCCACACTGTTGTGTTGTGGGAACCAACAACAGCGACATTACACACACATAAACATCAAGACCTTTTTCCAATTTTTTATTAATTTATCCCCAGCCGGGGATCGAACCCGGGACCTCTCGCATGGTAGGCAGAGTCATAATAACCGCAGTGCCACAGAGTTCATAATAATTATCATTGATTAATCTTACCAATTGAACATTTAGAGAATTATGGCCCTTCCGACAGATATACCTCTCCTCTCCTTTTGGGCTTACAATAGCTACCTGTGTGTGTCCCATCAATGCAGCCAATAACATCACTCCAAATTTTTCATTACACCTGAAATTAAAAAAGTGTTAATTATAACTAACCTTTTCAAATTAGCGACTATTTAGAACCGGTGTCTGACAGCTACATAATTAAAGGTATCAATTAAAAATTCACCTTATTCTATTCATAGGTACAACATTCTTCTACAGTTTGTGTGCATTCTTTATAGGTATTTCCCATTTCTAATGAGTTCATTGCTGCAGTGACCTATGCCCAGTACTGCTGATATGGTTTGTTACGCAATAAAGCCACGGATCTTACCTGTTGGCATTTGATATGTTCCAGTCATAAAATGATAAAGCTGTAAGACCCTGCAACAGAAAAGAGTAGAAAATAGATGTACACTGCCTAGATCTCTTGAATAGAAATTACCTAAGTCTCTTGACAATAAAACTAATGTATTTCCATAAACTCTTACTTTTGTTTCTATGGTGGAATCCGACGATTTATTTGGCTGTGGTTTACCACTCGTCGCCAGTTCCTTGCACAAACTTTGGCCAAGTCGGGAGTAAGCCGATAGTTCGACGAATTTGTCGTCAGTTAAATGAAAGGGATCATACATTTCCCTTGTAAGGCGGTGGCGATTTCTTTTTAAATTGTCATTCAAGTTATTGTCTGTTTCAAAAAATTCAAACAATACCTGTTTACTCATTTGCCATTATTATAAAGAAAATAACTAAAAAGCACTTAAACATTCTCAAAGCGTCTACTAAACTATCAACAACAAGACAACAATTCACATAAAGTTAATCTCAGAGCAACTTTTTGAACATTGCTTACTTTGACAGTTGAGCGTTTCAGTAATCGCCGAGCGCTTATCAAATGGCACGTCATGGTACGATTTTAGGAGGAAAAAAAAGGTGAACTGCATGAAAACGCTGGACGTAATAAGGGCTTAAACTGCCTTGCTTTTTAGAGGTCATGGTACGAATTAGCAATGCAGTTCAGTTTCAGGCCTTAAACTGAATAGATTTAGGAGGTCATAGTAGGCCTCCTGGAGGCCTACCATGACCTTATAAGAAACTGCTCTTAATCCAGGCAGTTCAGTTAAAGTACTTAAACTGAACGACTTGATTTCGTACCATGACCTCATAAAAGGTGAACGACTTCTGAGCTGCTTATTTGATAAGGTGAATAGTTTATTGTCTCTGGCTAGTTAACTTACATCCATGTAAGAACGAGAAGGAGAAGTTTATTTTAAACATTGAAAATAAACTGCCCTACTTTAGTCCTGCTAACTAAGAGATTGTGGTAAGCCTCCAGGGGTCCTTAATGAATAAAGCCAGCTTTTCACTATGGGATATAATTTAATATAAATTACATCTCAAGATGTAACATAAACATTGCTGAACGGGCACTAGAAAGACTGGCAAGCAATATTTATTTCACAACTTGAGATGTTAAGCTGGGTTTACCCAAGGCCAGTGCTGGCTGGCTTGGTGTTGGCCTTGTAAAAACCTTGTATTGGCCTTATAAAATCAAGCCAGTCCAGTGCTGTCTGCGAGTGCTGGGGTGAATAGAGCACCCGTCTAGCTAGATTTACATGTGGCCAATACTGGCTACCAGTCTCACTGGCACCAGCGCCCACTGTCTTTGTATATCTGCCTGCATCTTAATACATAATTCATTACATCCCATAGTGAAAAGCCGGCTTATCTCCTTCACAAACTGGCCTAACTCCTGCACCAACTCCAGCTTGAGCGACCGCCCTGGATTGTTGAGTAGATCTCAGGCAGATGAAACTACTCCCAAGATTGCTGTGGCTTGAGGCTAGTATGGTTTTTATAGTGGATGGGCACACTGGTAGCAGATGTAGGTACTAATTTCACCCCATAGTATAAGTCGCGCAACAAATAAAGAGCGCTGGGCGATGTTAGCAGGAATTACTGCACCTATGTACAGCTAGGTATTGAAAAGTGACTACTGCGCATTCAAGGCCACCGCTCATAACGTGTCGCGCGACGTAGGTATACACTGTCTCCCAGTAACCTACCATAAATTTCACCATTGGATGATATATGTATAGCTTTATGCATTTTTGATACGGGGTGGCAGAGGCACAGTTGTGCCCAAGTCCATTTTGCATGACAGGGGGATAGCCCATCGCGGCCACTAAGGAGGTTTCCACACGATGTCCTATGGAGATATGAAGGTTTCCTCACGATAAAACTTGGACTTTAATGGAGTAAAAACCGCTTTTTCGTAAACAAAACCAACACAGCAGAACAGCTGGTCAACAATTCCGCCATCTTGACAAACAAGACACTCACTAAACAAGCTTTCTCGGTTGCCTAAATTGATAACATAATATAAGCCATGCCTATCCCTGCTACAACGCTAAAAGCAGTTTTGTGGTAACGATTTTTATAATCATGTGTTAAACAATGGTTAAAGTTTTTTGTGGTAAGACGGAATAGTCTGACTGATTTGTTGATATAGAATAAGTATGTACATTAACGTTTAGTGTTAGGGTTGCCAGTACTAAAACCATATAAACATACAGCAATACACAAATCGCCTCCCTTAAACAATCAATTGCCTTAAACAAACCTTAAGCAATCTGGAGGATAATCAAAAGGCATGAAATAAGAGCGAGACAAAAACAGATAATATAATTTTAAAATGTGACAACAGAATAATAACTGATCCAAAAGATATTGTTGATGTTTTTTCAGATCATTTTAATTTAGGAGTCGGGAATGTTTTAGTGGACCCACATTTTGCTATATGTCTATTAAAAGAAAATGTTAATATGGTGGAAAATTATATGGAATGTAGAGTGTTTACTCAGTGTGAGATACAAAAGTTAGTGCTCTCCATGGAAAATAAGAAATCTTCGGGTTGGGGTGAAACAACTATAAGCGTATTTAAGGACAACAAAGATTTGCTAGGACTGCCCCTCACACATCTGTTTAATTTATGTGTTGACAACGAGATTTTTCCGGAACAACTTAAGTTAGCAAAAGTAATACCAGTTCTCAAGAAGGGGTCTAAAACAGAAGCCAAAATGTACAGACTGATTTCCCTTCTTCCAACACTATCAAAAATATTTGAGAAACTACTGCAACATAGGCTTTGTACTAATTTTTCTTTGAACACAGTAATACACAATAGACAGTTTGGTTACAGGAAGGGTGTTGGTACTTCAGAAGCGATAGAAACCTTGGTCGATGATACAGTCAGATATCTTTCAGAAAGGAAAAAGGTTGCGGCACTTTTCTTAGATCTCAGCTTAGCGTTTGACACTGTTGACCACCGTATTCTGCTAGGCAAATTAGAACACTACGGTGTCCGGAAAGGCTTATTGAGCTTAATGGAAAGCTATTTAACAAATAGGAGCCAATACGTAGAAATCAAATGTACAGACCAAGGGATAGAAAAGATGGCAAGATCTAAAATCAGCATAATAACCCGTGGGGTACCACAATGGTCTTTATTAGGGCCTACTCTCTTTAAAATTTTCACCAATGATCTGATAGGCTACATCAAAAACAAAGTCCCTGAGATAAACTTAGTGCTGTTTGTCGACGACACAAATGCAATAATTAGTTCTGATGATATGAATGATCTCAACGAAAAAGTACAGGCCCCTATGTTAGCTTTCAATGCTTGGTTTATATCTAACAATCTTAAATAAATACAAATAAAAAAAATGTGATGTTGTTCAAAGCTACAGCAGGAAATAATGATACACTACAGATTTCTATTAATGGGACCTCAATCGCACAAGTTGAGGAGGTGAAGTTTTTAGGTGTTAGACTTGACTCATGTTTAAATTGATAACCGGAACTAAACGCGATTAATAATATCATAAGCTCGGCCTGCTATGCACTTAGAAGTTTAAGGGAGAAAGTAGCACAGGAACATCTTCTAACCGTTTATTACGCCCTAGTAGAGTCCAGACTACGTTATAGCATAAAATTTTGGGGTAACAGCTACATGTACAACCTCTCAAAAGCGTTTGTCTTGCAAAAAAGGGCAATACGCACCATTTTAAGACTTCCACCATGGATATCTTGCAAGGATAATTTTGCTAGGCTGGGTGTGTTGACCGTTTCTTCTTTATAATATACGTATTATTAACCGATTTTTCCAAACAGATCACTAGGCTAGAAACTCCAGATGAGAAAGTTCGGAGGTTAAATACGAGGCGTAAAGATGTCCGCATCAATTTTGTATTGATAAGAAATTTGTATTTTTATCAATACTGTGACCCCCTCTTTGAAAGTTGTGGAACATAGTGCTCGCTGCCAAGCTGTTAGATTTTACAATGCGTTGCCTTTAGGTTTGAAGATGATTGACACAACTGGTATTATTAAAACTAAGCTGAAAAAATTCTTGCTCACGAAATGTCTTTATTCACTAGATGATTATTTTCTTCATTGACACCTTAATATAAGTTATTTATAAGTTAATCTTAAGATTTGATTTTCTAATACAGTGTAAATTGTTTGAAGAATAAATTGAAACTCTCTTTAATAGAACACTATATTGATGTACCCTGTCTCTCGATGCCAGCATGGAGTCCAAGATGATAACGCGCAGAGCTGTGATCGCCCTGCAGCTTCATGACGCTCTTCAAGATCTTTTGAGCTCCAGAGAACTAAACGCTAAATATGAACAAGAGAGAACTGACAGTGCACAGGAGATTGAGATTTTTTTTTATCTCAGATAATAGTCTTAAGCGCCAGTTGAGCCAGCTGCATAGTGATTGAGTTAATGCCTGTGCAGAAAGATATCAGTTCAGAAATCTGTTAGCAACCGTACTCATTAGTCGAGCCTTCAGATAATATCAGCGCTTGAATAACCATTACTAGAAGCGAATCAAACTATCCAACAGCTGAAGGACCAAAAGGCTGAGGAAGACACATAAAATACCATGAACTGTTCAGGCAAAATTATGTGACTCCAACACAACAGCCAAAACCAATAATAATCGACCTAACAAATACTTATAAGAAAACTAAACCGCCGTTGAAAACAAGAAAATACAGTAAAAAAAACCGGTCAAGTGCGAGTCTAAATCGCGCACGAAGGGTTCCGTACCACCGTTCAATGGAAGCGATGGTGTGGAGTGAATAGTTTGGATTTTACACAGCAAAATATTGTTTACAAAGTTATTGGTGCGGTTACTTTCAGACTCCATGTACGTAACCAGGTGCATCCATAAGTTTGTATGTGCTAGCTCTCTAGCTAGCTAGGTTCTTGAGATACAGCCTGGTGACAGACGGACGGACAGCGAAGTCTTAGTAATAGGGTTCCGTTCTTACCCGTTGGGTACAGAACCCTAAAAATCCAGAAAAATAAATAAAGGGCTGCTAATTAAACAGACTTCTGTTTAATAGCATTTTTCACCTCTAAAAATCTACATTGCCTTCTAAATTACAAAGTCAGCCACAATTAACGAGCGTCTGAATGATACTATCTTAACCATCTTCTATGTAAGTTACTCTAAATACAACTCAGCATGGTGGTTATTTTTAGCATCTAATTTTATATATTGCATTCAAGCAGTAAACTTCTAAAATATTAATATATGACATTAAATAAAATATTCTATTAGCTTCAATTTTTTTTACTCAGTACATTTAAAATATAACTCATCCCACATTAATTGATTGTCAAAATAATCTAAAATTGCCATCAAATAGTAAATTATGGCCACTAATATTAACCCAAAAAAAACATATCATTAAATGTTTTTTTTATTTGCACACGCTCCGCTCCGTTTCGCTACACTCCGGTTTTTCTTCTTCTAATTTCTAACATAACCTATATAATCCAATACTTTTTCCAAGAGAGTTGGTACTTTATTCGAAATAGTCATGAACCAAGTTAAAACCGTATTTATATGAAAGAATATAATTTAAAGGTTCTAAATACATATCGTGATCATTTTTTAAAACCGCCGTTTTTTTGTTACTGTGATTTTAAAATAATTATTATTTTAAATAAAACAGCCACCCAGAACAATAATTTATTATGGCAACACTGTTCTGTCACGTCATTGTCAAGAACCCCCTGTTCCGAGTCACGCCACAATCATCTACGAAGCTGTTCCGATTTAGCTTTGGCGATACAAAACGATGGCATCGTAGACGCTGTAATCGATTATTGTGTGACTCGGAACATGGGGAAAGTGTCAAAAATGACAATTGAATGAATTACAGTTTTTTTTTGCTGCAAAGTTAAGCAAAGGATGCAGGTTATAAATCCTACCCATACAAATCATTTTTTCAAAATTAATAAAGAATGGCGGTTTTAATAAAATAAATAATTTCGTAGGCTTTATTTATACTCGTTTCCCTACCAGAAAAACCGCATATGATTAATGATTAAACGAACTTACCAAGTGACGTTCTATCATAATTATGCGAATGATTCGTTCGAAGAGATTGGTACCTAGGAAATATATATTATTCACACATGTAGTAACGCATAGTTTCCACCACTCGTTCACTTAGTTGAGGGTAGAAACGTGAGTTCTAGCCTTTTTTAAATTTACAAATTTAATAGGGTAGATTCGTTTCTTTCACCGCTCTGGCCCGGCAGTTGGGCTCGACCGTTCGTCATTCGTTTAGGGTCCACCACGTGAAGGTTTGATGTTTCCAGGAATATTGGGAAACTCAAGGGTGGGAGGGTGGTACCAATCTCTTCGAACGAATCATTCGCATAATTATGATAGAACGTCACTTGGTAAGTTCGTTTAATCATTAATTAATGCTTCATGATTCGTTCTCAAGATTGGTACCTAGGAAATATATATTATTCACACATGTAGACTTTGAGAGTGTTCTGGAAACAGCAATGATACTTATTATTTTGATATTTATCTCTATAAAATAAAGAAAAATATTTTGATTAATCAATTATTGTATTAATGATGATTATAGGTATACACTTATATGCTTATAATTCTAAGTATAGAAAACATCATAACAGTAGGTTACCAAGCTAAGAATAAAAACTAAATGTTTTTTCAATGCAACGATATTGTTGGGTGATTTAAGGGAAAATAGATTAATAAATCTTATTATGATTGAGGGTTTACGACAGACTTGGCCACGGCCAGTGCTCCGTCGTCAGTGCTGATCACATTTCTGTTATAAAATTTGGCAAATGTTGCCGAGTTGTTGCTCCAGCCAGCAGTCGACCGGATCTGGTCTATGCTGACGCCTTGTCGATGAGCATGAGACGTTGACGCATGGCGGGTGCTGTGTGCTGAGAATATTGAGACGTCAATTCCTGCTTCTTTGAGAGTAGTTTTTATCCAGCGACTCAGTGTTTGAGTCGTCACTGGTTTGTGAGGTTTTTTGAAACTGATAAATAATCTTTCGGTTTTACGAAGAAGCGATGATTTATTTATGTAAGAAACCAAAGATTTGGCTGGACATATTTCAGGCTTTTCTGTGAAATAAGGCAGGTGAAGTATGGGTTGTTTAGAGCCAATCCGTGAGGTTTTTATTAAGTCCGGTATTTTTATTGTAATTTGTGTTGATGAATGTTCAATATTGTTCATGTTGACCAAGGATAAAGTTTGCACTCTGTGTGCTGTCACGAGTGCTAGAAGGGTACAACATTTCCTAGATAATTGTTCTAGTGACAGCTCGTCGTTTGGGTACCATGTAGACAGCAAGTTGAGGACTTGGTTTGGGTCCCAGGTGACATCGTACCTGGGCGCCGGAGGGCGTAGTCTGAATACACCTTTGAAAAATCTTTGCACGTTGTCGTTTTCCGAGATAGAATGTCCTAATATTAAAGCCAAAGCTGACCTGCAGCTGTTTAGGGAGCCATATTGTGCGCCGTTGTCAAAGACATTGGTTAGGAACTCGATTATGTTTGGAATTGGCGCCTCAAATGTACTGAAGCCTTGTGTCCTACAGAACTCATACCATTTTCTGAAATAACAATCGTATTGTTTAAATGAGTTACGCGAAATAGATGCCATCATAATTTCTATGGAAGATTGCGGAACCTTGCGATGAATCAACGCCGCCCTGACAAAATCCCGGCCACCAGGGTAAGGTTGCTCTGGATGTTCCGGCGACTGGAATTGGAAAACAACATATGTTCACGGGGATTGAAGGTTATGCATTCCGATATCAGAAGATTCGTAAACACTGGGTACCAGGCTTGTGTCGGCCACGCTGGCACAACCACGATACCAGTGGCTCTATCTAGCATTATTTTTCTCATAACTTTGAGAATAATTGAAAATGGCGGGAATGCGTAGAAGAAATGTTTTGACCAATTCATGGTGAATGCATTCACAGTGTACGCGTCTGGGTCCCTATGCCAAGATACATAAATATCACATTTTTTGTTTATTCTACTGGCAAAAAGGTCGATATTAGGTTCGCCGAACTGTTTGACTATCGTATTGTATACATGCTCTGATAGCTCCCATTCGATATCAGGATGGTTGCGCCGAGATTCGGCGTCAGCGATATGATTATCAGTAGATTTTATGTAGCTAGCGAAAACAAATATTTTCCTAGATTCGCACCACTTCCAAATATTCCTTGCTATTTCGGTGAGGTGGGGGTATTGTACCCCACCCATGCGGTTGATATATGCTATTGCTGTGGAGTTATCCACCCGTAAGAGTATTTGGCAATTGGTGTGATCTTTGGCAAAGATCTTAAGAGCGAAAAGCGCGGCTAACAGTTCTAAGGCGTTAATGTGCTGGCTGCGTTCGTCGGGGGACCACTGGCCACTAGCGGTCTCACCTTCGCACGCCGCGCCCCATCCCGTCGTTGAGGCGTCAGAATAAATTTCGGTCACGTATGTGTCATCCCTGATTCTGTGTGCAGGGGTTTCCAACGCTCGCAGCCACCATTGAAACTCAGTTAACAATGAACTGGGTATGCTCATCAATTTCTCATAGTCATCATCTGGTTGGAGATTGAGGTACTTGCATCGTTCTAAATCTTTAGTGTATAGTAAGCCATATTCTACGGCGGGACATGCCGAAACAAGCAATCCTAGTAAACGAGCGAAGCTCCTTATCTTACAGCGTGAGATCCGAGTAAACTTTTTTATTTCTTTTTTGATTGCTATTTGTTTCTCGTTTGGCAGAATTATTTGCATGGAATGAGAATCGATGATGTATCCCAGAAATTTACAAGAGGTAGCTGGTGTTAAGACACTTTTTTGTAGGTTAATTTTAAAACCCAGAGCCAGCAGTAACTTTGTTGTTAAGTCGGCGTTGTCAATGCATTCACCATAGGATTGACCTATGAGTAAGATATCGTCGAGATAGATCGTCGATAAATATCCGCACAATCGTAGTAGTTTGATCACAGGTTTCATGATTTTTGTAAAAACGTATGGTGCGGTATTTAAACCAAATGGCAGGACATTGAATTCTAATATTTTATCATACCATTTGAATCTCAAATATTTTTTAGAGTCATCGTGAATTTTTACTAGGAAATACGCATCCTTAAGATCCAGGGTTGTCATATAGCAGTCATTGGTAACTAATTTTATAGCTGTGCGCAGGTCTTCCAGTTTGAAGTGATTTGTAGCAATGAATTTATTCAGACTTTTTAAGTTCAAGATAAATCGGACTTTGCCATTAGGTTTGGGACGCAAAAATACGCTTGACAAAAATTGATGTTCGTGCGGGGCACATTCTGATATGGCACCAACAGTAAGCAAGTCCAGAATTGCTTCTTCAAATTGTGACTTTTCGTAAGAAGTGTATATCGGAGGTTCAGGTATGTGAGTCTGAACGACAGGTTCTGAGAATGGTATTTTATACCCATTGATCCAGTTTAGGATAGTTTGGTCTCTCGAGATAAGAGCCCATTGTTTGTGGAACTGTGATAATTGGCCGGCGTATCTTACCGAGTCTACCGGCGGCGGGTTGTCTTCTGCTGCGGCGCAGACCGCTTCGACGAGCTGGCGGGCTGCTCGCGCAGGTAGGTGTCCCGGCTCCGTGGCGGCGGCGGCGGCGGCGGCTGCCGGCGAGCTGGGGCCGGGTGCTTCCAGTTTTTTGGCGTATGTGGTTTAGCAGCCTGCGGTTGACTCTTCTTTATGTTCTTAGACGACACCTTTAAATCTGATCCAGATTTGTTAACTGCTCTTGCAGTTTTCAGAGTCTCCTGTAAGTTTTCCCCGAACAATTTTTTGTCGATTTTGGTATTGACGAGATGATCTTTCATGTCCTTTTTGAGCGAAGAGAGGGAAAATTGCCGCCTAGCTAGTGACTCCGTGTGTTGTATGTCGCAGAGGAGGCGACCCATGTCCATGAGCTTTTTGAGGAGCTCGTGGTTCTTTTCCTTCGAACTCAGTTGTTCGGTGATAGTGCTAGCAACACACGATATAACTGTAGCCAGTTGTTTCTGCTTTGCTTGAAAGATTTTGTCTCGTCTCACTATTGTGTCCGGTAGCGCGGCACGAATTTCGTCGTTCAGAATCGGCGCTCCCGTTCGAACGCAATTGTCCGGTACAAGATATTTGTCCGTCAATTCCTTGCGTACCTCCTTGTCCAGTCCAGTGACAGCGAAATGTTCGAATCGACTCGCGATCTCTCTGTGCACCGATGCGCCGTACTCCACTTTGGCTGTCGGGTCATCACCCAGGATTTCCAGAATGGTCGGGTCGAGCGTGTCGATGGGGTCGTGGGGCTCGGCGTGAGGCATTGAGGCGGCGGCGGCGTCTTGGTGCGACGACGCGGGGGCGGCGGCGGGCAGCGCGACATGTGCGGCGGCGGCAGCTAGGCGCGCGACCTCGCTAGTGGCGGGGTCGGCGGCGGTGGCCCCCGGCTCAGTGTGCGGCGGCTCCGTGTCCACAGGTATGTTTCCGGGTGCATTGCTCGTTTCGCCATCAAGGATGTCGAGCAAGTCCTTTTCGATGGTCACGGAATGGTCATCGTATGGCGAATATCCATCTGCGAGCAATATAGTTGCTTAGTAATATATCTTAGGTAGCACTTTTTACGAAGGGAATTATCTACAATATCGGTAAGGTAGAATTCCCAAAGAATAAGACGCAAACCGATTTTTGTTCACAATTTAACGGTATCGTTCGTAAAGTGAACATGTATCATATTAGCCCGGACCGTGTGGTTTTCCGGACCCTTAGTTATGGTTTTGTATGAAATCATTACTGGTAAGGTAAAATTCCCACAGAATGGAACACAAACCAGGTAGTATTGGCAAGATATAATTCCCACAGAATTACACGCAAGCCAGACTTCGTTAATTTTTCCATCTTTGTGTTGGTATGTTGAGAATTCCGTAGAATTAGATGTAATTTAGGTAAGGTATAACTCCCACAGAATTACACGCAAACCTGACATCTAATATACCTACTGTCTGACTTCATCGGTAAGATATAACTCCCATAGAATTACACACAAACCGATATTCGCGCCAAACTTATTTTTGTCTGAGTAATATTTGATAAAACTATAGGTAAATACCTTGCGTGCTTCTTGATGAGGGAGAAGACTCCCGTGACGATGAAGAGGAAGAAGATTCTATGATCCGTGCTCGATGTGGGCGTCGACGTTTTTCTTCACGAATTTGTTTTTCTAACACTTTCAACTTTTTACAAATGTTCAAAAGGTTCGGGGATCTGTCCCGTTTCCTTTTAGGTATTATTTTAGATTGTTTTTCCCGAAAAAACGCACGTGTTGAGTATACGTGTTGAGTGGTTGGGCACTAAATTGCGAATGACGAACGGTCGAGCCCAACTGCCGGGCCAGAGCGGTGAAAGAAACGAATCTACCCTATTAAATTTGTAAATTTAAAAAAGGCTAGAACTCACGTTTCTACCCTCAACTAAGTGAACGAGTGGTGGAAACTATGCGTTACTACATGTGTGAATAATATATATTTCCTAGGTACCAATCTTGAGAACGAATCATGAAGCATTAATTATGGTTCATAAATCAGTACCGAAAAAATACATCTCCTTTATCCACAACAACCTACTCTAGCCAAAGAGCATATAAGTAATCTTAATGGCGTACTTTATTTTAATAACAGATGAAATAATTGCAATACGAACGCATGAACGACAATAATAAAATACACGTGACTAACTGTCAGTACATGAATCGAATGGCACCCACTGATTGGTGCAAATGGCCGGTCGCTGTCGTTGTTGTTTTGTTGTTGTTATTTTACATGCTAAGTTATAGTTAATGACACTGTCTATGGAAGCTTGATTTTCATTTTTTTGAGGTCCTTGTGTTGAAGCTGTACAACGTAAAATGGTGATAAGATGTAAAATTCGTGGCTGAGTTAGTAAATTAGGTGGCAATGTATCAATAAAAAGGACAAGTGAAAATAATAGTTGATCTTTACTTGACGCTTTCTATGGAATATTTAGTTGGCAATGTAAAAAATACGAATTAGTTTAGTAGAGGCTATCTGATTTTCCCGTTGCTTTGTTATAAAATGAGAAGTTAGATCACGTGGCCAATAAAGAAATCTGTGACTTGACTTATAATTTCTCTAAATAAAGTTGTAGTCTGTCAAGACCCCAACCGGCTACAGTGTTTGAAATTTGATGATTCAGAAATTTCAAGATTATTACAGGAAAGAACAGAAGAATATCAGAAAATAGTCACTGATCTAGAGCTGAAAATATCGCGACTTGAGATGGAATTTCAAAATGTGGATTACTCACTATCAAAAGCAAAACAAATAATGAAACTAGTTCAAATAATAGCAGACACAAATTTACAGAGAGTAGGTACTCGAGCTTTCGCAACAAACAGAATGATGATTCCCTTCGAGATTACCTCCGGAGAGCTCACCATCATCACATCTGACACCGGTGACACGCCACCGTTGGAGGCTGAAAATGTAGGTTTACAGTCAGACCTCCAAGATGCACGAGTAGAAATACAGCATCTACGTGACCTCCTGGCAAACGCACTCCAATGTTATGCCAAAGAACAGAGTGCGTTAGTCGAAATCAGAGCCGCGACGTCTGAGTTAGTTCAGCTACAACGCCAAAACGCGGAATTTGTGGGCTTTCTAATTGCAGACGAGGAGGAGACCAGCTAGGAGGACGAGCCCACATCACAAGCTCTGGTCTTGACTCCCCTCAACGTGAGTGTTGTAGCGTCCACTGCTGTTCCGACCAACAAACAGCGTCGCCGTCATCGTCGAGGAGGCACCTCACAGCTCAACAGCGCGAGCAAAGCGCCGCTAGCTGTCGCGCGTTTCGCGATGCCTGCTGAGGCGTGTGTTATAAATGCTGCACGCTGCCGCGAGGGCCGCACCGCTCGCCGTTACACACGTTGTGCCGCTCGCTGCCGCACCACCTGCCGGCACGTGCATCACACCGCACCCGACAATCAGCTCCACTCGTGTACCTACCTACAACTACAGAAATAAGTTGTTCTCCGACAAATAAGGTGCAGGACTTCGACCTCTACTACATTACCGGCTTAACCAAAAAGTAACGATAAAAGTCAGTTTTAAGCTGGGCCCACGGTCATACAAAGTTGCCCATTGTTCTTCAATAATAATGACTATTATTATTACGTTCATTTTACACATTTTAGTAAAACTTGTTAGTTTTGTTCTCAGTGACTAGAAATGTGATGAAGGTTGTCGTTAACAGCAAAGGCTATTTTTTTTTAACTAAGTGATATGGATTTTAAAATGTATTCTGACCCTGCACGTTTAGGCCCTTTGCTGTGGCTAAAGCAGGAATCATTACCACAGTGAAAAAGATTTAGGAGTTCAGATAAAATGAACCTTATGTACATAAGTGTCACTGACAGTTCGCTTCGCATACTTTTTCGATGCGTAATTATTCCTTCTTCCTACACTGGTGTCTGCCTGCTTGACATTGATTTTCGGGACACCGTGAAAACTTTGTTCAACCTTTTGACCGCCAGAGTCGGCTCTGGCCGACAACTGAAAGTGGTACCACTGTCGGCCACAACCAACACATTTTTTAGCCGTGCAACCTCAAATTTGTGGAAAATCTCCATGGTGCCACCAAATTTTATTGATGAATTTTATAGAAAATTTAAAACCAATAGGTTATGTTTTTGAAAAAAATGCGAATTTTGGCTAATTATTATTGAGAAAAAGCGAGAAAGCAACGTGTGCATTGGGGGTACAGGCTAGCTACCACGTTTTATTGAACTTATGATATAATGTAACAAGTACTGCCGCGACTAAACACTTAAAGGTTAAAAGGTATGCTAGTAGTTTTTGATACATGTCACGGAAACAATGGTTTTGTGGTATACGACTCTTCCAACAGAGGTTTATTGGCCTATGCCACAGAACGACCACGCTGCCTATGTAAATATGTGTATGTGATAAAATAATACATACTCCTTAAAATTATGAGTACCTAGTTTAACTTACCTTAAATTAGTTCAAACAAGTAGTCACTCAGAAATAGTTATTACTACGCAATTATATTTAAAACAAAATTTCCGAATATCACAATCAAATAATTGTTTTCTTTTGCACAAACTTTTAGTTTTAAGCTGGGTTAGAAAGAGCCACACTCTGGGCCCACGGTTATAAAAAGTTGCCCATTGTTCTTTAATAATAATGACTATTATTATTGCGTTCATTTTACTTACTAGTGCGAAGTCCGACATGACCTAACCTAACCTAACCTTTTGACCGCCATACATCAAATTCAAAAGGTATCACTCACACTCACACGCCAAACATGTTTTCTATGCTATGCGAAGTACAATTTAATTCATACGAGATACGGTCTCTTTTACTACAGACAGAAAGTACCGGCCGCTGGGGGTTCCATACGTAAAAGACACCAAACCGTTGCCACTAAAAATAATATGCAAAAATTATATTTACTACGGTACAGACAGTGATTATTATGACCACTCCGTAAACGCAAAAGGGGTTCCATACGTAAAAGACACCAAACCGTTGCCACTAAAAACAATATGCAAAAATTATATTTACTACGGTACAGACAGTGATTATTATGACCACTCCGTAAACGCAAAAGGTGCGTTGGTGGCATGAGGTTGGAGTTTAGCAAACTCGAACGGTGCGTTGCTGGCACGGAAAGGGTTAAATTCATACGAAATAACCCAAGTCGCAATTGTATATTAGATCATTTTCAAAATAAAAGCTGTATTAGAGCTGTCATTTAGGCTGTGTAAAGGGTAACAATGCTCTTATACAGCCCTTATAAGTGCAAAAAGGCCCTAAATTTTACAGCCTTTGGCGATAAAGGGTTACTGTTATTCGGTTTAAGAGAAGACATTAGTGTTCTAGAGCTGTTATTCAGTGTAAAAGGAAACCATTAGCTGTATTAGAGCTTTTATTTGGTGTAAAAAGAAACCATATAAAGCTGTTATATGGTGTAAAAAGAAACCATTCGTCTTAATTCGGTATAAAATTAAACCACCACTCAACTTTTAAAACGAGGGTGCTTTTATCTATTGTAAGCTTTATTGTAAGAATAAATAGGAAACTTCATGGATAAAGTGATGGCGTCTACTTTTAAAATAATATTACCATGTAAAATAATATATTGTTAAAAGGATTGTGTGAACCAATCTCAAGCAGCAAGGAAGTGTCGTCAACACCATAAACCAGCCTATTCAGAACCTAGAGTTCTATTAAGACTTACAAGTGTCAGAAAATTCTTTTAGCTGTAATAATTTTATTTTCTAATTTATTATACAGCTCATGCTGTATAAAGTCATTATAATCCGCGTAAGTTTAAGGTGCTATTAACAGAATATTCCAACTCTACTATAAAACTTTAAGTGTTATATGTGACTTATGTGTGACACCTTTACCCTACTTTGATCCATAAAGCTCTATATAGGCTTTATTATACTTGCAATCACTTACTTATTGCAGCTCCAAGTGTTATAATATTATCGCTCGATACCTGTTGCTGTACTACGGCATATATGTACTCCGTTCTAAAACTATTCTTTTGTAATTATTCTACACTCTTAAAAAGATGATTACAAGGCAAAAGCTGTAAAATAGACTCCGTTTATTACGTAGTACAGCTACTAAGACTATAAATGAACTCCAAATATCGTTAAGGCTGTTAAACAAGTTGTCGCCATTTTCGAATGAATGAAAACATTTATGAAAACATAATTCTAGAAATACTTGACCTTATTATTGGTAATAGGTAACTAAAGTCGGATCATAATTAATAAGGGTAAGTACTTGTATAAGACACATTGAATTTGGGGGAGAGGAGCGTGGAGGGGGGGAGGGGTGGGGGAGGGGAGTTCCCCCCACCTACCCCGCCTTTTAGGAAACCATAAGTTTTTATGTTATGGAGGTCCAAAGATTGAAGAAAATGCCTACATTATTTGGATTTCGAGGGAGTTGGAGGAGGAGAAGGGTTGGAGGAGGGGTTGCCAAGAGTAGGGGGTCGCCTCGCTCCGCTCCGCTTCGCTCCGGCTCCCGGGTCTGCTGTAACGTGTGAACCTAACAAACCTATCTTTAGTTAAACCTAACAGGAAGTGACCTAAAGCGACCAATTTGGTTCTGATAAACTCCATAAAGTAGTTAGTAAGTAAACAAAGCCAAAGTCATCCAGAGAATCACGGATAAAACGAGAGCGCAACAGAACATTCACGAAACACGGAAGGAAACGGAAGAAATGAGCAAGTCATTATGTCAGAAAATACAAAATGGCTGACGCAAATTTCTACCATTACAAAAAAATCTTGTAATTTTTACTAAAATCATGTACCAATATCCAACGTTGGAGCTTTTGTGTTTGACATTTGTCGTTCCGAGATTGGCCATGTTGTAAAAATCGCATTAACATATTTTATAATTAAAGTGCTAAAATGATGTTTCCTAAATCAGAAAATGGTATCAGAGGATAGCTAAGGACCCCCCTAACCACCTAAGTACTCCAATCTTCAAATTTCAATGTGTCTTATATAAGACCCAACCCATTAATCACCTACTCAAATAATAATAATTTTGCCCTCAGCCATATTTTAAATATATTGTATTATTCTAACCTCACAAACGCTTGCGTTGCCTCAAAAGCTTGCGTTGTATAATAATAAGATAAGAGGTCGGAATTAGGTAGAGTTATTTATGTACTTCCACAGATTTCATACAGCGAAAGATTCAAGTATGCCTTAAATCCCTGGATTAATAATAAAGAGCAAAAAAAAAATAGTTTTATTTATTAAATAAAAATGTTATTTACTTTTACACACTTTAAACCACTGCACGCGTGACGTTTCCAAACTTACATCAACGAAGAGCGATGTTACCACGTTTGTAGTTCGCACAACATAGCTTGTGAGAATTAAAAGAAAACAATAGCGGAAATGCGGAGCATTTCATAGCTTAACGAAATGTACATACTAGATTTGTCTCTTTCTACCGCGTTCAAACTTTCTATTGGCAATAAATCGGTATAACCACAGATACTATAATACTATGTATAACTCATTCACTTACCTCGGTTCGTGGAATGCGCTCACTTGTTTCCTGTTGTATTTTGTGTGGTGAATCCTGTTTGACCCTGGCTTGTTTATTGGATTTTGGGCTCTATTTACGACTATTTCGGCACGCATTAACGCACTTTGATTTGGCCTTACTTTTTGGATGATTGTATATTTGAAGTTGGTGATATTTGATATACTTTGATAAGTTTCTTGTTCATATTTTATCGGTATTGTTTTACATAAGAGATTCTTTGATACAATCAAAATAAACTAGCAATGATTTCAAATGCTACTGAAGAAGCTTAATATACGGGACGCTTTATTTAATTGCTATAATTGGCTATATGGTCAACGATTGTAATACGTATTAAATGGAAATTAAGTACATTTTTTTGTATAAGGAAGGTTAACATGTGTTTTAAGCCCGTATACGTCATTTCATTAATTATGATTTGAGAATCTATCCATCTCTCTATTAATAGTAGAGAGATTGGATTTACCAGAGGTGATAGCACAACTACTACGCAACTGCTGTGCCCTATCTCTCTCATACTACACACTCATACGGTTTTCTTAGATTTACTACTTTTTGCTCCAGATTAATCCTTTGATTAAAAAGGCGCAGACTTCAATCAAAGAGGCCACCGTCAACAGGTGGAAATAAGATAATCCGGAGCATCTTCACGACCATGCAAGTGGATTAATTTACTGCTCTAATTGCGAAGCACATTTGAGTGCAACTCGTCAGAGTAACGTCAAAAGACATTTAGAAGGAGCAGTACATAAAGGCACGAAGAAAGAACACTACACTCCTTTAGAATTTTACTTCGACTTAATCGAATTTATGATTCTTTGTAACATACCATGGTCCCAACTGGGCAACAATGCATTTTAAATATTTTTTCAAAAATATATGTGTTGAAATTGCAAAAAATCAACAAAACCAAAAATATATATACGCAGATGACGTTTTGGTCTGTGATTCCCTTCGGCATAAGTTTTGATGAGGACTATTCTTGTATAAAGAAGACATTTGCATCACGCCCGCGGAGGAAGAAATAGGGCTTAAACTTGAAGTCGCTTTATTTAATTTTTTTACTTGGTGAATTAATATTCATGATTTGTTTTAAGTATTTGAAATGCAGCTTCTAATTAATTCGTTTGGCCAAATAAAAAGACAGTCTTACTGGACTATTTATTAGTTAGGAGTCCTAACTTACTAGTTAAGGCTCCTCCTACTATATATATATATATATGTAAAATCAGTAACCCTTATTCTAGAGGTATTTATAAGACACCAAAACAATAGATTTTATCCTATGATTTTTAAACCGAAATAATTAATTATATCGGTTTAAAAATTAATTATTTTAAATTTAATAAGACGGTATCTAATTAAGTATGTAGGTACCTACAAAAAAAATATAACAGATCACTACATCTACAATGCAATTAATGTGTGTTTTGGGTCCTAAATAAATTAAATAAATGAATAAATATTAAAATAAATAAAAGAAACATGAAATAGTTATTAAAAAATGGGAAGAATACCCCACCACTAGATTCGGTATTCTACAAAGACAATTATATGAAAATAATCAATTTGTAGTTCTAGTACTCGTTTACAAGTTAAGTAAAAGAAGCGTCGTAATATAATGAATTTGATTTAGTCATAGATTCACCGGGTTGGGATGAGGTCTGACCACTCACGCTAGGATTATTTTTTGTAAATGACACTTAACTGATCTGATATTTTATGTAGCTTAAATTAAATATTCTTCTTCACATAGAAACATATCAATATACACAATGATGTTTCATTGGATGCTTAAGATACTTCTTAATACATTTCAATATGGTCTCATTTGTCTCAGTAAAGTAATGCACAATAGCATAATATGAAGTATAAAATGAACCTACCTACCTACCTAGTGAATCATTTAGTGAGACAAGTTTACCTGAATCAGCTTTTTTAAATCAAAGCACAAGAGATGCAAAGTAAGATTGTAGATAAAAAACTATGGCTTTCAGTAGACGAAAGTACGGATTTCTTAGGAAGAGCTGTCGTTTATTTGTTGGTGAGACCATTAGAACCTAGTAGGTGCCATCGGCCTTACTTAGTGGCATGTAAATGATAATATTTGCAAGAAATATGGTACAAACAGTTGTTTCCAAATTATAATATAAAGATCACATATTTTACCTACAGTACAGGCATGCAACATTGCTATTACATTAACATTCATTGTTATGTCAGAGTAAAAATGTCCAGGTAAGAATCATCCAAAATCAAAATCCTGTCAAGTTAATATTCTTTAAAATGTAAAATACTGTAAATGGAACAACTATATCACAATTTATTTAAGATTATTTAAAAAATATGTGGGGAAGTTCATATGAGAGCAAAGTAGATAGATGTTAGAATGTTATAGTCAATAGTCAATAGTCAAAGTACTTTATTACTGTAGATATTTACATATACTTAGCAAACGTCATTTTTTGCCTCTTCTCTACATTGGACCACTGTGGGAGAAGAAGGGCGTAGAAACTCCCACAGATTTATTTTTAGATCTCTTTTAAAAATAGGTTGTGCTTAACTAATACAAATATGAAAAAAAATAATTGTTATGATTAATAAGCAGGAATAAATAATTACAAAATTATTAACAGCAAGGTCTGTGTTGAGCCAGATTAACCCCATACAGTCCTGTCATTTAAGTAATATTGAACATTGTAATATCCCTTTTTCGACAAAGTCGCTTTAACATGCTTTTTAAATTGCTCAAGTGGCAATTTCAAAATCTCCAGAGGTATCTTATTGTAGTAGAGAATGCACTGACCCTTGAAAGAATTGCTAACCTTCGCGAGTCTAAAACGGGGCGCACATAGTCTGTGATTATTTCTTAGGTTAACATTACAGCTATCGCTAAGTTTGGAAAATGTTGTAAGGTTCTTGCGTACATACATTATATTTTCGAAAATAAATTGACTTGCTACTGTTAGTATGTCAATTTCTTTAAAAAGCTCTCTTAAGGAGTCTGTTCGTTTTAAATTATAAATTGCTCGAATAGCTCTTTTCTGTAAAATAAAAATAGTTTGAATATCCGCTGCTTTCCCCCACAACAAGATACCATAGGACATCACACTATGAAAGTAACTAAAATATACTAGCCTAGATGTAGCCACATCCGTGCTTTGTCTGATGTTCCTAACAGCGTAAGCCGCAGAACTTAACTTACCAGCCAATTTATCTATGTGGGGTCCCCACTGCAATTTGCTATCAATGGTTATTCCAAGAAACTTCGTATCATTTACTAATTCTAACGTGTTGTTGTCTAGCACTAAACTGGTCTCAACTTGCCTGACATTTGGAAGTGAGAGGCAAGTTGAGACCAGTTTTGTGCTAGACAACAACACGTTACGTAAAGACAGTGTGGCATACATAATATCTGCTGGTAGAAGTTAAAATCAACTTTTCCAAAAATGTTGCATTTCACATTACATTTCGCATAGCCTATGTCCAAATTTTGTTGCGGGGCAGATTAGAAAAGAGAACCCTTATGACAGTTGACAGTTTAATCTCAAATGTGAAAAAAATACTTTTGAAGACACCAAAAATAATTAAAATCTTTTAAGAAATGTGTCCAGATTTACCTCCTGCACCTGTAATTACTAGATGGGGTAATTGGCTTGATGCAGCATTCTATTACGCTAAGCATTTCGATGAAATTAAGTCTGTATTGTCTGTTGAATAGTTGATTAATTCCACGCCTCAACCGAACGGGCGTGGAATCTTGGTAGGGTTGGTTTTCACCAGGAATATCACAAGTGGTACTGACCATTGACGCCGTGGACCGGAATTCGAAAGCTCAATTCGAGGCAGGAACACGGGATAAGGAGCACAAGGGGTGGGGGGAGAGGAGTCGAATCTTACTCTCGTCGTAGCCCGATGCTGTCGCCGTCGCTGCCGAACGCGACGAATTGGGGACCGAACCACTTCAAGCTTCACAACACCAAGCACTCACTCCGCTGACGTGAATCTACTTATTTCCCGACGATTGTTCCGTGCTTATTATAATTAACATTCCGACCAGGCCCGACACCTGTGTTAGACAATTATTACTACTAAAATACAGCCAAGGCCCGAACGCCATGTGCCGACATTTTC
The DNA here is from genome assembly GCA_949825045.1 of Argyresthia goedartella. Lineage (NCBI taxonomy): Eukaryota > Metazoa > Arthropoda > Insecta > Lepidoptera > Argyresthiidae > Argyresthia > Argyresthia goedartella. The sequence goes on along the minus strand of OX463808.1, from coordinate 14,678,965 downwards.
TCCAAGTATGGAAAGTAACCTCTAACTCTTCATCTCGTTTCTATACAAGTGACAGCTGCTAGTTCCGTTTCCGATCACTCGTAGTCCGAGTCGCGCAACAAAAAGAGGTGCGTTCCGAAGCATAAATATTAAACAGTCACCCGCCCGGACAGGCCCGAACCTGTCCCTAATCAATAGGAAGGCGAGAAAGTGTTGCGACCGCTCTCTTGAGGACCGAGTCCCCCACCTTGACTTCTGCTGATCGAGGCGTGCCATCCCGACCCGTGTACAATTTGACGATCCGTCCTCGTCTCCATCTCAATGATGGCAGGCACCAAATCACCGACTTTAGGGGGGCTCGTCCGGTCAGTCCTCTTAAGGCGCTGCTGCAAGATGTGCAAGTACTCAAGGGACCACCGTTTCCAAAAATCTTGAGCCATCTGCTGCAACATCTGCCACCTAGTTAACCGACTTAACTTAACATCACCGAATGGGTATTCTGGCAGGGCGTTAAGGGGCTGACCTATCAGGAAGTGACCCGGCATCAACGCTTCCAAATCATTTGGATCCGAACTGAGCGGGCACAACGGACGCGAGTTCAGTGTCATCTCAATTTTACAGAACAGCGTCGCAAGCTCTTCAAAGCGTAGAGAGGTCTCACCGATGATCCTCGTCAGGTGCGACTTAGCCGATTTAACCGCAGCCTCAAAAATTCCTCCCCAATGAGGACATCCCGGCGGACTGAAAACCCATTCAATCCCTCGTCGGGAGCAAGCCGTACCGATGGCGTTCTGGTTACCGTTCAGGAATTGAGTGACCTCCTGCAGATATCGCCTGGCTCCGACAAAATTTGTGCCGTTGTCCGAACGGATTAATGTCGGGAGGCCCCTTCGTGAGACGAACCGATCCAGACATGCGATAAATGCCTCCGTATTGAGGTCACTGACCACCTCCAAGTGGACTGCCTTCATGGCCATGCACACGAAGACGCACAGGTATGCCTTCACTAATCTGGCGTTCCGTAGCTGTGAAGACTTGACCATGAGAATGGTCACGCGAAATCCGTTCCGACACCCGCAAAGGGCCGGATTTCGTTAACCCTATCCGAGGGCAAATTTCCCATCTGGGGCTGCATCGTAGCCGCCTTAGCCCGATAACAAGGCAGGCACCGAAATACGACGCTACGCACTAAGCGTATTCCCGATAGATTCCAGAACTCGCGCTGGAGAAACGCCATCAAGGCGTGGCATCCGATATGCCCATTCCGAATCTGTCGATCCTGTATCAACAGTTCGACCAACTTCCCTTTCCTAGGTAGTAACAACGGGTGGCGAGCCGCATAAGGCAGGTTGGCATTCCGCAGCCGACCTCCTACCCTCAGCAATCCTTGAGGGTCAATAAACGGGTTGAGCCGAGCCACAGCTCCCTTCAGTTGGACGCGTCCGCGTCTCAGAATGTCCAGTTCGGACTTAAAGTGCACCGTCTGCACGTTCCGTACCAATGCGAACAACGCATGGTTCCGTTCCCGTGGTGTCAGGACCTGTGTCCGCACCCGTTGCGCCTCAGAATTCCGCGCAAATCGGAAGATCCAGGCGGTCACATTGACCAGCTTGTCGAGCGAGCTGTACCGTTCCAGCAGGCTGAACTCCTCTTCCGGCTCTGGTTGCGTCGTACAGACACCGACTGTCAAGGCGCCGTTCGCCGAGGTAACGCGTGGACTCATTGGCCAATCCGATTCGGCTTGAGTCAACCATTTTGGACCCCACCACAAGGGATGTCCAACCAACTCCAGAGCGTGACACCCACGAGACGCACATTCTGCTGGGTTCATTTCCCCTGGAACATGTCTCCAGATTAAGGGAACCTCCGAATTCAAAATCTGCGAAACCCGATTCGCCACAAAAATCTCCAGCTTGTGAACTGAAGCCTTCAGCCAGCATAACACGATCTGGCTGTCCGTCCAAGCGTAGACCGTATCTTCTAACGCTATTGACCCACGAAGAACCGTCATCGTGTGGTTGAGCAGACGAGTCAGGAGAGCCGCTCCCGAAAGCTCTAATTTGGGAATGGTCAGGCGAGTGCGCAACGGCGCAACCTTGCTCTTGGCCATGACCAACCGCACATCAACCTCCCCCGAGGAGTCGACCGTACGCAGATATACCGCAGCTGCGTAGCCCTTCTCCGAGGCATCGCAAAACCCATGCAGGGTGGCGGTGTATCGTTTGGTGGGGACCAACCTCCGTGGCAGTGAAATCCGATTGATGCTAGGGAGGGTCGAAAAGAACGAGTCCCACTCTGAGCTCAATGACCCGCCGATCGGGTCGTCCCATTTCAGCTCAGCAGACCACAATTGCTGCATAAAACACTTGAGCTGAAATGTTACCGGGGTGATCCACCCGTTTGGATCAAATGTCCTAGCCACCGTTGAAAGGACGTTCCGTTTCGTCCAGACCTTCGGGGAGTCCAACTCGACCCGATACGAAAACATGTCTGACACCGGCTGGTACTGGACGCCTAATACCGACAACATATTTGGATTTTCCAAGTTTTCAAAAATGTGGGGATCCTGCTGGTAGTCATCCGGAAGACCAGTCAGTAACTCTGGAGAGTTCGACATCCATTTCTGGAGCTCGTAACCTCCACCCCGTAGGAGCTCAACTAGCTCGTCCCGACGAGCGGGCGCCTCCTCTACGGAATCTGCACCGGTACAGATATCGTCCACGTAGAGATCCTGCTCCAGGATTGCTGCTCCTCTAGGGAAATTTAACCGTTCTCGATCCGCTAACTCCCGCAGAGTGCGAATCGCCAAATAAGGACTAGACCGTAGCCCGTACGTGTTGGTGTTCAGCTCGTACACCCTGATGGGCTGATCTGGGCTCTCTCGCCACAGTATCAGCTGATACCGTCTATCGTCAGGGTGAATGACCGTCTGCCTAAACATCATCCGGATGTCAGCTACAAACACAACATTGTGTCGACGGAACCGTGTGATAACATCCGCGATGTCATGGTTCAACTTCGGCCCTGAATGCAAACACTGGTTCAGGTTCATGCCGTTAGATGTTGATGCCGATCCATCGAACACTACCCGTATTTTGCCCTCCGGGGTCCTCAAGACCGCGTGATGGGGCGGGAAGCAGTGGTCTTCACGCTTCCAGTCGATACCCGAAACCGACATGTGGCCGAGCGACTCGTATTCCCGCATGAATTCGACGTACTTCTGCCGGAAAATCCCGTCACGCTTCATGCGTCGTTCCATCGACAGAAGCCGCGTCTCGGCTGCATGGTGTGAACTGCCAAGCGGTGGGCGATCACTCCGGAATGGAAGACGTGTGAGAAATCGACCTGACCGAAGGCGACCAGTATTGTTCCGATAAAACTGTTCACACTCTTCTTCAACCGGGTCCAACCGGCGGACCGTAGGTGGTTCCTCCACCTCCCACGAATAAGGGACTACGAGTCGCTAGGCGTGGGGCAGCCGGCATGACCGGACCCATTACCGCATGGCCCAGTCTGGTGTTGACCGAAACCAGACCAGTCGCCTGCAACACGTGGACACCTGGCACTAACAGGTATCCCAAGGCATCGACACCCAATAAAATGTCTACTGGGCCCGGAATATCGAACTCCGGGTCAGCCAGTGACAACCCAGCGACCAACTGTCGCACCGAGGGAGACAACCGTACGTGAGGGTGTGAGCCCATCACATTAGGCATGACTAATGCCGTGACCGTCAGATTCACCGATGAATCCACCCGTGACGAGAGAGTAATCCGACATACTCCCTTAACGGAACCGACTTCCGTGTTCCCAATTCCCCGAATGGAATGTGGATACTCCCTTACCGAAATGCCCAACCGTCTTACAAGGTTGCACGAGACTAAGCACCCCTGGGCCCCCTAGTCCAATAGTGCTCGTGCCACACAAGATTTGCCGTCCGAACTCCACGCTATCATAGAGGCGGTGGGGAGCATGACCGTCTGTGGAGTGGCGGCACCCTGTAAGTGGGCGGCGTGTCCCTAGCGGGAACCTCCGCGGGATCCGAACCCGCTGAGACCTCCGTCGGCCGTGGAGTAACTCGGCTGCTGATATGCCACCGGCATATCAGACCGTATGTACATCAAGGGGTCCCAACCCGGATAATAGGCCCCTCGCTGTCCCGGTATCCGACCATACCGGACGGTGTACGGTGTGCCCGGTGGCCACCGTGGATGGATGGGGGAGAGCGGATCCAACCTGGGGCGCTCTAGGAATGGGGGCGACATCCGACTGTTCGCCTCCCAAAGCGACGGGCAGGGTGGCGCAGAAGGTGGTGGGCTCCCTGCCTTCGCGCCACTCATAGGTGCCATCTGACACCCGCCCGTAACACGCGGTGAGCCAGCGGCCCGAAGTCCTCGCTGACCGTGGACAGCGGCGACCGAACCCCGGCTATCCCGCATGTTACCCCCCGCGCTGCCCCCTCCCCCTCGGGGGGGGTCCCGTCCGCGGGTACCCCAGTCACCCCGTTGGTGACTCCCGTTGCCCGGAGGGGGACTGGGTCCGGCCCTGGTTGGGCCCTGTGGCCGACCAACCTGAGTCCGGCCCTGGTGACCGTCCGAAGGGCCTGACCGATTCAGGCACAACACTATGTGGTGCTTGCCACCACAGCACTCACAGGGGAGCACTCGCTCAGCGTGTGCGGCCCCAAACAACCGAAACACAATCGGTGGCGGAAGACTAACTTCCTGCGGGCAGCTACCCCGAGCGCCTTAAAGTTGGCGCAACTGGTCACTTCTTGACCGGCACTGTCGCAGTGCACACAGCCGTCACCCGACGGCGCGGCATTCAAAACGCCAAATTGTTTCGACCGCCCACCCCCCCGTGGGGGCAGGGGGCGCGGCCCCTCCCGCATCCGCGCGGGTTGGCGCTGCACACTGGCCTCCGTATCCAGTGTGTCACATCGCCTGCATTCACCCTCCAAAAATCCGTCAATTGGACGAGCGTGGGCAGCTCCGTGCTACTGCCCCCATGAAGCTGTTCAACCCGACTTTGAACAGCTGCAGGCAACCGTGACAAAACCATATACAAAACAATGTATGACCATTGGTCTACCGGAAGACCAAGGTTCTGAAGGGCCTTAGTGGCCACCAGCACAGGGTTGAGCACCTGTACTCGGATGTCAACATCCCGGGTTACTTTTGGGATGCTAAACAGCTTCCCCAGCTGCGCATCAACCAACCGCCGTTTGTGTTGGTAGCGGTCAAACAATATGGACCTGGCTATCTCATAAATGCCCGCCGTGACCGTTAGGTGACCGACCAACTCCTTCGGTTTACCCCGCAGAGCCATCAATAGTTGGGCCAATTGTAGGCGTTGTCCAGGTCGTCCCGACCGTGGACCAAACTATCAAATAAATTAATGAATGCCGGCCACTCATCAATTGCCCCACTGAAGGCCGGAATCTCCAGGTGTGGCAGCCGTCCAACAACACCCTTCGGGGGTGGGTCTCCGTTACCCTCCCCACGGTCATTCCTTCGCGACCGCTTAATTTTCTCCGCGCGACGCTCGATGTCGCCCAAGCATTCCATCGCTTGGTCAGCATCCGCGCAGAGCTGTTTCACTGCAGCCACCGAGGCTTCATCCATAAGCCCGAGAGCTTCAGCCTCCGCAGCCAGCCGACACACCTTCCCGACGCGTGTCATTGCGTCCTCCACACGCTTGAGCAGGACATCGTCCATGTCAGGTCGCTCCACATACTTATGAGTATGGGCGAGCCATCTCATTTCCTCCCGGACACCATGTCGCAGTACCGTCAAGGGCGAAGGAGCCATGTTGACCGATTCTGGTCTTATACTTCACTACCGAACTAAGTATAGCCAGAGACCAGCACTTGCCCGTCAGCGCTGGGCACAGAAATTAAAACTAAGTTGTCAAAACTAAGGCAACCACTAAAAACAATTAAATCCTAAAAAATATTTAATATGGTCGCCCTGTGGACATACACCTTATAACTATACACTCTAAATCAATTAGAGAATGCCACCATAAGGCACAATAAAAAATAACACACAAAAATTTATTATAAGAAAAAAGGCTATTTTTAATATAATGAAGGTAGCTGTGAACCTTCTAGAAGTGGCCCCTCCGATATGACCCACACTTCCACTGAGGTCAGCAAAATCAGCTTAATACCCCTTAAATAGCCTGACCCTGCTCTGTAATCCGAAATAACACTGCAATGCTATGGAACCCGACTGCAATACTATAGTCCGACCGAAAGACTGTTTCTTATGCACACCGAGTATTTTCCGACTACAACTTTATAATAATTGTTAACTAAATAATCAATTATACGTTCACTAACCGAAAATGAGCTTTAATTGTGGTATACCGACCACAAGACTCACTCACAAACTGGTTGCCGACCAATCTGAGATACCCTTTTCTCCCAACTACAATGTGGCAAAAAAACAACCCTACAACCGTCCGTGAATCGATTTCCCACTAGGAAACCACGCTCTGCTACCAAATGATTAATTCCACGCCTCAACCGAACGGGCGTGGAATCTTGGTAGGGTTGGTTTTCACCAGGAGTATCACAAGTGGTACTGACCTTTGACGCCGTGGACCGGAATTCGAAAGCTCAATTCGAGGCAGGAACACGGGATAAGGAGCACAAGGGGTGGGGGGAGAGGAGTCGAATCTTACTCTCGTCGTAGCCCGATGCTGTCGCCGTCGCTGCCGAACGCGAAGAATTGGGGACCGAACCACTTCAAGCTTCACAACACGAAGCACTCACTCCGCTGACGTGAATCTACTTATTTCCCGACGATTGTTCCGTACTTATTATAATTAACATTCCGACCAGGCCCGACACCTGTGTTAGACAATTATTACTACTTAAATACAGCCAATGCCCGAACGCCATGTGCCGACATTTTCTCCAAGTCAAGAAAGTAACCTCTAACTCGTCATCTCGTTTCTATACAAGTGACAGCTGCTAGTTCCGTTTCCGATCACTCGCGGTCCGAGTCGCGCAACAAAAAGAGGTGCGTTCCGAAGCATAAATATTAAACAATAGTCAAGAGGCAAAATCAATAAAGAATGCTTTAAACATTTTTAATAATAATGACAACATAAATGATGTTTTGTCTTGTATTTACAAAAATTTGGCTTTGACAGAACTTCAGAAAACCGATCTTTCTCTAATGGAATCATTTGAAATATTTGATGCAGTGAGCTTTGAGATGGGCAAATTGCAAGAGCTTAGAAGAAAAAATGGAAAAGTCATGGATAGAAAACCTGATTTGGACACTATCAGAAATATAACAGAAAAAAAATATTTAAAATTCGCTAACCTTACCTTAGTTGACGTAGAGCGATCTTTTTCAATTTACAAATGGATTTTAGTCGTTCGGAGAAATTCATTGAAGCCAGAAAATATTGAAAAACTAATGGTTATATACTTCAATTTTCATAAAAGTTATACAGTAATGTCGGAAGTGAACACTTCAAATCTTAGTGGTACTTTGATTGAATTAATCGGACTAGGAAAATGATTCTGATGGGCCGACTGAATATGCAAAAGCTCACCCGTCTTACTACAAAAAATAATAAAAACACAGTATGATCACTTGTTTAGCAAAATCCTCATCTATCAGTAAACAAGTGGTTAGCAAGCTTCTAAATTTCGTTACCACAAAAAAGTGCTTAGTGAGTATCTTACTAAAAAACGGCTAGATCATTCAGTTAATTTCGTTCGTTCATCAACTAACCTCAAAGGACTGCATTTCCAGGGCCGTACAACACAATATGAAAAAATATTTAAAAAAACGTTCATAGTTTTAGTTTCATTTTACGCGAATAACTTAAGAATGAATACATAATTTGATGGAAAATTTTATGCTTAACCCTAGAAAGATAATCTTATTTAGATGTACTGAAAAGATAATCATACGTCAAAATTACTCCTTAGTTTTAAATAGCTATTATTTCAAAGATTATTTACTTAATTTGATGAACTATGGTATGTATGTATTTCTCATATAAGTTTAAATAAAAATACAACATATTTATATATAAGTACTGTTTATTAATTATTTAAAAAAATAACGAAACATAATGGCTATCATTTTAAAGTAACCAAACATAGGAACTTCTCTTATTATTAAGAATTCACATTTTTTAGACTAATCAGTTATTTCTAGTAATAGTGTTAGTTTGAAACAATAGACTCTATAGATTTTTAATACTTAAATTTACGGAGATCGATTAGATGCAGCTCAGGCACATGTCAATGTTATGTTCACGACAAATCACTTTTTTACACTTTTTGCAACATCCACTAGCCTTACGCTTTTTTTTAGACGGGCAATAGGCACAGTAAGTACGTTTCTTTGGATTGGGCTCTTCTGTGTCGTCTTCGGTTGGTCCAGGAGCAGTTTTCGGTAACGTATCCTTTATCTCATCTCGCAAATATCGCTTCAAAGTGGGTGCTTCCAAGCGCTTGGCCATATAGGGTGAAGTTAGAGCCATGCTCAATTGTTTCATGAATTTGCGGCGATTTAGAGGCTTCTCGCCTTTAGTGACAACATTGTGCCTGTATATTATATATGCATTTACGAATGCAATATTCAGCATCCCATAAAAAAGGCACATGGACCATCTGTTCGTCTTCCTACTGCACGACATAAGAGAGCACATCTGATCAAGGGTATCTACTCCTCCCTTAGTTTGGTTGTAGTACATGATCATTTCTGGTTTCCCAGTAACTTCGTGTATGGCCGCGTCTTCGTCACATGATGACAAAAGGTAAACCATCTTGGCCGGCTTCGGTTTATATGAGACAAGTGTCAGGGGTCCGTCAAAACAAAACATTGATGTTCCTACTGGCCTGGAGCGACTGTTCTTCAATTCTTCAGGTATCTCTCTTTTATTAGAGCGAATGGTCCCGACCAGTGTCAGTTTATAAGGCTCTTGAAGCAAAGATTGAGCCAAAGGAATCGATGTGAACCAATTATCACAGGTTATATTGCGACAACTGCCGTGGACAGGCTTTGTCAACTCCTTCACGTAGTACTCTCCGAGGGGTACGCCATTGGTTTCCGTTCCTCTTCCCAAATAAGGCACTGCGTTTATCATATACGATGTACCACTGTCGCATACCATGACGATTTTTATGCCATATTTGCTTGGCTTATTGGGAATGTACATTCTGAATGAGCATCTACCTCTAAAAGCAAGGAGTTGTTCATCTATGGTGAGATGTTCTCCTGGAGTGTAATTATTTATGCACTGGTCAATAAATAGATCCCATACTTTGCGTACTGGAGTAAAAATGTCAGTGGCTCGAAGTGTTGGACGGATAGTTTTGTCGTCCATTCTAAGGCATCGGATCAAAAAATCAAACCGATCTCGACTCATAACGGAAACATAAATCATTGACGAAGATCGATCAAATAACTCATCTGTGGACATGTGGTTATCTTTTCTCGCTGCTGTCATTACCAGGATGCCGATCAAAGCGCGAATTTCATTATCATTGGTGTCACGAAATGTAGCACTTATCATGGTTTCCTTTCGTCTTCGAGAAATTTCAGCATTTGTCCACTTAACTATTTCAGCAATTATCTCATCGGTAAAGAAAATATCGAAGCAATGCAAAGCTTCATAAAGATTGCGACACATTCGCCTCGGACCCCTTTGTGACCTTATAATATTCAGTGCTGAGATTCGTCCTCTTCTTGATGCCTTTGTAGTAGACCAGCAATGTTTATTCTTACCTCTTATGCTAGGCCGAGACACGGTTATCAGACGACGAGAAGCTGTAGATGGTGGTACTTGTTCAGCATTTCCTTCAGGCGGTACACTGGATGCTATTGACTCTTGGTCCCTCTCCTCGTCGACGAATGCCTCCTCAACGTCACTCTGCACGTCGTCTTCGCTCAGATGGTCCTCGAGCTCGCTGTCAGTGTCGGCAGGTGAAAGATCCTCATCGCTCTCTAAAAGAGCCGCCAGGATGCTCTCGTCTTCTAAATTTCGATTTCCCATTGCGACCGGATATTCTATAATATTTATAAATATAAAATAAAGGTAAAACAATCGCTAAAATAAAGAAAAGTTAGCAAAAAGAACCCTAATTGAAACGCATACAAAAATCTCAAAAGTCACGTAAAAGATAATCATACGTCATTTTGACTCCAACACCTGTTGTATTTCGAAAACGGGAACACTTACTTCGGTGCCGCGACCGCCACTCGGTAGCTCCGCCCGGCGACTGTAATGTCCGTAAAGCACTGCGCCGGATTCGCGCGAATTAGAACGAGACAGCAATATTTCGAAACACACGGAGTCATTTTGACGTAGATTATCTTTTTAGGGTTAATGTAATTCCTAACTTGTAATAGAACATGGTAAGGTAAAGTAGTGGTAAATCCTTATTTTTGTGTAGAATAACCGTTCACTTTATTACTTTTATCAAATCTTTCAAGGCATTGGCGATATTAATGACATTGTTAATAAACAAAATAAAAATGTTGATATCAAAATGTGGTGTTATTACTGCTTCGCTTTATTTCCTTTCATTCCAGGGGTCCTTAATGGATAAAGCCAGCCTTTCACTATGGGATATAATCTAATATAAATTACATCTCAAGATGTAAAATAAATATTGCTGAACGGGCACTAGAAAGACTGATAAGCAATATTTATTTCACAACTTGAGATGTTAAGCTGGGTTTACCCGAGGCCAGTGCTGGCTGGCTTGGTGTTGGCCTTGTAAAAACCTTGTATAGGCCTTATAAAATCAAGCCAATCCAGTGCCGTCTGCGAGTGCTGGGGTGAATAGAGCACCCGTCTAGCTAGATTCACATGAGGCCAGTATTGGCTACCAGCGCCTTCGTGTATCTGCCTGCATCTTAATACATAATTCATTACATCCCATAGTGAAAAGCCGGCTTATCTCCTTCACAAACTGGCTAACTCCTGCACCAACTCCAGCTTGAGCTACCACCCTGGATGGTTGAGTAGATCTCAGGCAGATGAAACTTCTCCCAAGATTGCTGTGGCTTGAGGCTAGTATGGTTTTTATAGTGGATGGGCACACTGGTAGCAGATGTACAAATTTCACCCCATAGTATAAGTCGCGCAACAAATTAAGAGCGCTGGGCGATGTTAGCAGGAATTACTGCGCATATGTACAGCTATTGAAAAGTGACTACTGCGCATTCAAGGCCACCGCTCATAACGTGTCGCGCGACGTAGGTATACACTGTCTCCCAGTAGCCTACCATAAATTTCATCATTGGATGATATATATATTCGCTGATGACATAACAGTAATTATAACAACACCAAAACTACATTCATTATCAATACATGAAAAGGAAATAAATGACGTATTATTAAATACTATTAATTGGCTTAATAAAAATAATTTAAATATAAATACCTATTAATAAAACCTGTTATATCAATTTCAATAATATAAATAATCTTAATGTATCACATAATAATATAATTGTTAAAAATGCTGAATGTGTTAGATTTTTGGGTATTGACATTGATAATAAATTACATTGGAAATTTCAAATAGATCGCGTTTGCAATAAATTAAATAGGTTTTCGTATGCTCTTGGTAAGCTGACTAGAGTGGCTAGCAGAGACACAGCATTAACAGCATACTTTGCATACGTAGAGTCAGTACCTACTGAGATACGGGTTGCTTGTTTGGGGAAACAGCACAGACGTAAACAAGGCATTTGTGGCTCAAAAGAAATGTAATAGATCAATCGTAGGAGTTGCCCCAGACGTATCATGTAAACAATTATTTAAAGCTCTATATATATTGCCTCTACCCTGCCTTTATATTCTAGAAGTAGCTACATTTGTGATGCAAAATAAAAAAATGTTTACAGAAGCGAAAAACCTGACTCCGAGTCTAAGGAAACCTAACAAACTTACCCTTGGTGTGATCCCAAAAAGTGCAAGATTTACAAAAAACTGCTACGCTATGTGTACAACAATTTGGAACAAATTACCAAGTCACCACCAAATTATAAGTAACAAACAGAAATTTAAAAAAGTTATAAGATATTGGTTAATGCAACATGTTTTCTACCCGATTAAGGAATTCCTAGCACATAATGTTAAAATTTGTGTCAATTGTAAACTTTGACTAATTTGTTACCAACTATTTAAAATTATGTGGCTCTATGTCATAATTGTTTTGCATGCTATAATTTAATTAGCTGGATGTGTGTATCTGACTGAAACTATATAGTACCACCTTTGTATAACCATATCTATCGCAAATAAAAGTCTAATCTTTATCTTTATGTACCTATAGCTTTATGCATTTTCGATACGGGGTGGCAGAGGCACAGCTGTGCCCACTTTTAGATAATTAAGTCCATTTTGCATGACAGGGGGATAGCCCATCACGGCCACTAAGGTTTCCCCACGATGTCCTATGGCGATATGAAGGTTTCCTCACGATAAAACTTGGACTATAATGGAGTAAAAACCGCTTTTTCGTAACAAAACCAACACAGCAGAACAGCTGGTCAATAATTCCGCCATCTTGATAGACAAGACACTCACTAAATGAGCTTTCTCGGTTGCCTAAATTGATCACACAATATAAGCCATACCTATCCCTGCTACAATGCTAAAAGCAGTTTTGTGGTAACGATTTATATAATCATGTGTTAAACAATGGTTAGTTTTTTGTGGTAAGACGGGGAGTCTAGGCTAGAAGCAAAAGTATTTGGTCGTATTTATAAAAAAGTCATAGTATAAGTATGAGAATTTGCTTAAGACTTGATAGTTTGTATTGTGATTTAATGTAAATACTAATATAAATTGTATGTTAATTATCTTTATTTTATTTGTCTCATCTATCTCTGAGATTTTTAATATGTATTATTTATTTTTAATATTGTTGGCCACACGGGATTGTCCATTAGAAATCCCGGAAGTATCCATGTTAGTATCATCATTTCAATGCAAGTACATAAACAACTCTACCTAATTCCGACCTCTTACTGACAATATAATTTATTCAGTTAAAAGCTTATTCTGACACTCTGGGTTCTGAATACGCTGGTTTATGGGTGTTGACACTCCCATCCTGCTTGGGAAGGTCTCTTTTGTAGAGCATAGCTAACATGTTTGGCTTGTGAGTGACAACATTTAGTATTATCCGGCTCTACCTACCAACTACCCCATACCTCGTCTACTTCTACGCTTCCTAGTAAATAAATAAAATAAAACTATGAATTAGAAATTTTATTAGAATTACTATGCCTAGATAACAATAACTAAAAGAACCTTGAATCATGTAAATATATATTTATTTAATTTCAATAAAAAACTTACAAATTACTTCCTATTCCCACCACCACTACTTACAGCATTATGTTTTAAAAACCCAATTTGCCTTAAATATCTCACAATAAATGGAGTGGCTGTTAAAGTGACCGCTATCCTAAATGGGGCAAAAAACTTGTGAACTGCATATGCCAAAACAAAGGTGCCAGCATTAGAACCAGCCATCTTCGATAAGGTCCCCTCTCCAATATTAAAGTACTGAAAAACTGCGACTACATCAATACCGCTGAAATAAACAAATTTGAATTAGTTTATTTTATTCTGGATCAGATCTGTGAATAGAGGTTAACTCTATCATCAAAATTATATCAGTTAGTAAAAGCATGATTGATTTAGTTCATACCCCATGGTGGCTTGTCCTAAAGAGCGCTGGTGCAGTGCAATCCCACAAAAAAATAAGTATTTATTGTGGGATTATATTTCGTAACTGAAGAAGTTTCTAGTAAGCTGCTATTTAATAGTGTATAGGCATATGGAATCAATGTCTAGGATTATAAAATAAATATTAGTAATTTTTATGGAAGTGCACAGCAAACAATTCTCTGTAGGACGAGCCGCCACTGGTTCATACTAGATGTATACACATACCTAGATACCAGAAGGTAACATGTTCCCAGTGACATTAATGAAATAGAGACATGAAACACTATCACTGTTGAACCATATTCTTTGACAGCCTTTTTCAATTTATCTTTGGCGCTCATCGGCTCACTAGTTTGATTTGGGGATGTAGTCATGTTTCTCATACCACTGCCCACAGCTATGCTTTGAAAAATCGAAACATAGTGATTATAGATAACAAAATATTACAAATTGTAACAATATCACCAAATATATAAAACTTCATTACTACATCATACACTTAATAAATTCCTAAAGTTGAAATAATTACTCATAATTTTTTTATTGCATAGAACTTATATATAGATAACAAGACTTACATAAAAATAGTGTACAAAGGCGAGCTTATCTAAGAAATCTCTTCCAGCAAACCAAAAATAATTATTATGTTAATGGCTGCTAGTAATTATCAATTTAAATTATCTACCTAATCATTATGTTCCAGTTAGCAATTATATGTATGTATGTGAAAAACTGGTTCCAAGCACCAACACCTTCATAGGTACAATAACAAGGTTAGATGACAAAAAGTATGTTGTAATGTCATTTTGATGACTACATACTAAAGTGTTAGTGACCTCAAATATAATTTAGAGTTACCTTTTCCCCAACGATATTCATTCTTCAATGTAAGATAATGTGCGCTGTGCAGGTTATCAGACAAGTACTTGTATCCTTGTCCCCATTGCGCGCCAGGCATTCCGAGATGTGTATGGTTCCCGCTGAATGGACTGGGTACATTACTTTGCATGCTCGATGACAAGTTAACGGCGCCGCGGCAGTCATACTTGCTCATGTGAGGGTCGGATTGCACAGTTATGTCAATCTTGGAGAAATCGTTTCGGCTCTGCGTGTCGTACGCACTGATAACGGGACCCGAAATATCCCTTTCCCTCAGTGGAGAGAAACGACCTGTCTCTGCGGCATTTATGTCAACCACGTTCGTTGGTAGTTTGAGGGCCATCGCTAGCGGAAATCTAAGATTGGATGTTATGTGCATAGTTTTCCCGAAGTAATTTGTACCACCTGCAAACATAATCAATAGTAGTCCTTAATCGGCTAATCAGCTTTAGTCAGTAACAAAAGTTATGATTAGGTATTGTGTACAAAAGCTACAGAATCTAAACAAACAAATAAACATACCGTAGAATGTACATTTTGTAAAGTTTCTTGCTAAAACACTACTGTTCACGTATAAGGACATGATGAATATTTTGAAACCCGACTTGGGGATAGAAACACATTGGCCTCAAATAAATACTTGGGCTTTCTTTTAATGTATCTAAACAAATATCCGCAAGGCAAGCAACCAAATGGATGCTAGGCAATGATGATAAGATCATGGATGATGCAGGTGGATTGGATGCTGCGGTTTTTAATATCGTTAAAAGTTGGTGAGCTACAGACAGACCATCCAAGCTGTCCGATCACAGAACAATAAAACAGGAAGAAGCACGACTCAGACACTAATAATAATGTACTCTGTGACTCAAGACTCAGTACAAAAATATGCAACAATGAACTTAGCTGGCGCCATCTATTGAATGCCCCTGGTGGCGAATTCCAGGCTCTGGAGCGGGAGATTCAAATTAGGACAGCGCGCGAAATTTCAACCAGCCAGACCCTCCCGAAGATTTTGTACTTAGATAGCTAAGTATTATATACTTAATTACCGATCTATCTCGATAATTAGCTATTTTGAAACATGTCCCGGGGTCGATCAATAAGTAAGTAACAAAGCATACGAGTGATGAATGAGGTTTATGAAAAATAAATAATTTTGTGAACATTTATTTATTTATTTAATCTACACTAGGCACTCTAGGCAGTAAGTATACGAAGCCGCCCGACAAATCGGTTTCCTTTCTCTTCTTTGCCGAAACAATGTCTGGTTTGTCATAGCTACATCCAGCTTCACGTTCAACCTGAAATTGAAACAAAATATTTTTGTTTATATATATACCTTAGACTTGGCACGACTTTGTCTAGATTTCATTACTTTTTAGAGATAAACAAGAAGCTCTCACCAAAAACATTCTGTAAAAAGCTAGTCAAGTCTCGATGGAGCTGCTTGTTTATCTCTAAAAAGTAATGAAATCTAGACAAAGTCGTGCCATTTCTAAGGTTCCTTACTGCGATTTCTTTATTATTATAGTTAATGTTGTGTGACTTGGCCGTTGAACATTCTTTATACGTTAGTGGGTACAAGTCAATTTTGTTAACACGTAATGTTATATCTCTTGTAACTACTTATGTTATATCTGTTACTCTCAATGTCAATAAAAAATAAGTCATGGCAAAGTTTTTATTTTACATACTAATTTGCTTAAAATATAATTTACCCCCCGTCTACTCCATTAAAATAATGTCATAATATTCCGTGTAGAAAAACGTACTTTCGAATTACGCATGCACCCTCAGCCGCTGCCGCTGGCACCTAATTAGAATATAAATATCTACCGGCGGCGGCGCGGCGTTTAACAACTGACCCGACCTTTGTGATCTTAATAACTCGTCGACATCTGGGTTACACTAGGTAATGTAATGCAAATTCGCGAAGAGCAGCGGTTGTAGGTCCGATGATGGGAGATAGATAAATCACTGAAGTTATACTCATATATAGATAAATAAATCACTGACGTTCTACTCATATATATACTCCGGGCGTCTATACTTAGCTAACTTTTAAAACTTTTGGGGCTTATTACTCTCCGAAAAGGAACGGTTATCGTAAGAAAGTGAGGGACAGAGATATATACATCGCAAAGCTCTGTCATGGAAGTCATTTTCTAATATTTCATAATCGGGAAACTATAATGACGAAAAACTTAAATATAAAAAACACTCACTCACTCACTCATGATCATCAGAATAGAACTAGTACTTCCCATAAACTCAGAGAGCTGAAATTTGGTACAGAGTTAGGGTTTAAGGGCGACATAAAGGGAAAACTATAAAAACTAGGATAATCGAAGATCTGGAGTACCTGGTGACCCTGATTAGAAAACACAAGAGCTTGGTTTTCTCTTGATATAGATTCGGTGTATACCGTTTTATATCTCCCGGATCTCTCCCGAAAATCATAATCCTATGCATGTATCAGAATATCATAATAACCATCTTTTTACCTTAGCCATAGTCGGGCAACATTAGTATGTGGAATTAAAGCCTCAACCTTTCTCTTCTTCGCCGAAACAGTGTGTGTTTTTTCATGGCTACAGGCAGCCTCAGGTTCATCCTGAAATTGAAACAAAACATTTTTGAACATGCATATATAGGTATAAGAATTCATAAATATCGAGGAGATTAGATTATTTTAAATATTATAAAAACATTGTTTAACTCTTCTGAACACAATCAGTTAATAAGTTCAGTTCAAAACATTGTCTAAGAGAAAATTCAAATTACTAATTCTAAATCTAAAACTAAATCTAATTATTCTGTAAAGAATCTAATGTCATTGGACAGTACGAAACCTTTGACTTTGACGTTCATATTATTTTTTTATACTGGCCAATGGCATTTCTTTGTACAATTAAGATTATGTATGTTTGAAATGTAATAAATAACATATGCAGTAACAGTTGTAAAAATTCCTAAGGCGACAAATCTAACCATACATTCCTTTTTAAAACTAACGTTTTTGAATTTTTTTGCCTGCAGAATCGGCGCTTACTTAAAATACTTAATAATACGGCGAAGTACTTAAAATTTTGTAAACAATACAAAATTTTAAGTACTTGCTAGGCTGATTATGATGATTTAGTTACAGTTCTATCTACTTGCATGATCTAGTGTTACTTTTAGAATTTTTCATATTTTTTTTTGTTTGTTTGTGGTTGTTATGTCCATGAAAACACTTGATGACGATGAGTTGTAGGTTCAACCTGAAATGTTTTATTTTTATTTGTGATGCTTATGTAAAATGAAACTTTGACTGTTCTCTGTCTAAGCTGATAGTAGAACTATATCTCTAAAGCTCAGTATATTAATAATTGATGACATTGTGGTTGATCCAGTAGAGCCCGGTGATTGACGGACAGAGAGACAGGCGGACAGCAGAGGCTTAGTAATAGGGTCTCGGGTTAGAACCCTAAAAATGATGTCTTAATGGAAGTTCATATTAGAGGCACAAGTTTTATACAACCTCACTACTTACCGCTGGACATTCCTTACTCCGGCTTTGGAAAACGATATAGTTTGAAGCTGTCGGTAGCTGGCAAACAACCACACTTCCAACATTTGAACTCATTCTCATTCATTGTCCAACAATATGGGCATTTTTTTTAAAAAACGTCCCTGGAGATTTTTAGGTGTCCTAAAAGTTAATTAATAATTTACTTGAAAAATAAAGACTCTAGCTGGATAGTTTCTGGTTATTTAGAAAGTTTATATTATTTATGGTAATTTAAGAGATATGTAGGACAATTTTAGAATAAAAGATTATAAAATAAGACGAAACTAGCTTGCTACTAGTCGCGACATCATTTTAGCTGGTCCTACAGTGTTTGACCGAGTTTCGATTCCAGATTATATTTTAACTTAGTTTGTATGAAGGCCAAAACTGGATTATTTCTATATAGATATGTGATGGCAATAGTATTAAAACATAAAACAAGGGGCTTATAATACAAGAATACTAACTTATAAACAATTAAATCGTGTCCCATGATTTTGGACATCAGTGGAATTCCACTTTGTAATTGCATATTTGCGTATAAATTTAAAAGAAACTACTCTGTGGTTACAGCAAATTTTATTCCTGGCAACATTACTCATCGATTACGTTATTTTGAATCAGTTGTCAAAGAAAAGATCGTTATTTCACCATTCGTGTCCGAACTTGCAGAGCGTTACCTTGCTGTTTTTTTCATCAACTTTTTAACTGCGATTGAGGCTGGTAAGTTTGTATTTTCGTAAAGTGCGACTAAAGAAATGATTAATCTATATTGTGTATTAATGAATGATGGAATCACGTATGTTATCAACAGTTTAAAAGTAAAAACACACGCCTCTTTAGATCAGGGACCATGGGACCGTTTCTTACATTTTGTTTGGTTACGTATATATTACTATGTGAGTCGTATCTCAAAACACTGGGCGACAACACCTATTATTTTATTTGGTTGGCCTGTATGTTAACTTCTCATAATTTAAAGAAATAGTCAATTTGTTTCGATCGATCAGCAAGTCACTCGATCCGAATTGAATGGTCTCTGACATCACTATTGACACAGAACATCTCTGCAGTTGTTGTCTATGGTCGCGGGCTCTACGGTTTTGGCGCGCAAGAAAACAGGAGTGTAGCGTCTCGGCTAAATTTGTATATTCGGGTGCGTCTGAACAATTTGGCCAATCTAGTAGATTCAGAAGTTAATATTGTGTTTTTATCAGTCAGAAGCGACATAGTGACCCAAGGCCCAAGGTTATAGCCATTGGTAAGTGTTTTTCTGGCTAACCTCTGGTGGCGGCGTCCTGTCCCGTGTGGTGATACCGTGATATCATCAAACTAAAAGTTGTAAATTACCATCAGAAGGAGCTGACCGGCTTTTACAGCAGTTGGTTTACCTACTACCAAGCCTCTCAGACTATCAGATGATTCGTGCATCCAGGTCAGGTTCGCAATTTGTGCAAACCTTTTTTTCTGTGGAATATTGTATCTACAGGCAACTGAATAGAAACTGTTGTTTATTTCTCGTGTACAGACTACCGTGAGACATATTTTTTCTGTTTCTGGCTTATGTTTTTGATTTCATTTAGCAGTGTGATTTTTACGCGATAGGTACCTACCAACAGGTCGCAAGCTCTTTGCGGAGCAATGTACCTAATCTGTCACCAAGCGCCATCTGGTAGCAGAATAGCATTATAATCGATACGCGCTCGCTAGCGCCTCTACGAGTGGTATTATTGACATATTTCGTTCTTAGATGGCGTGAGTAGTGTTGAAGCCACATGATTAATTCCACGCCTCAACCGAACGGCATGGAATCTTGAGGGGCTGGGTTTTTGCCAGCACGGGAGAGAAAATCTTGATTGTCACTTTACCTTGTCGTCGTAGACCGGAAATCGAAAGCTCTATTCGAGGCAGGAATACGGGATAGGAGCACAAGTTTGGGTAGGATCGGGACTGAATCTTACTATTCGCTGCCCGACGCTGTCGCCGGCGTGCTGCCTGCCGACACGAGGAGTCGCCGTCCGATACGACGATGTCCAATCACAACACGGATCACTCAACCGCTGACGCGAATCTACTTATTTCCCGACGATGTGGTAGATTAACACTCCGACCAGGCTCGACACCTGTATTAGACAATTGTTACACCGAAATACAATCAATGGCCCGACGCCTGAGCAGACATGTTTTTTCTCCCGACGAGAAAAGATAACCTCCAAATTTTCATCTCGTTGGTACGAGTGATAACTGCGGTTCAGTTTCCGTTCCGAGTCGCGCAACAAGAGGAGGTGCGTTCCGAAGCATAAATATTAAACACCACAACTTGTTTCAATGTTGACGTAACGTAAGAGTCTGACATTTGTGATTTGTAAACAATCTTATTCCCACGAAACATGAATGTACTTAATGAATACTAACGTTTAAATGAAAGGGTTTGAAGATGACGTGATTCACGTTATGTTGTTACGTTTTTGTTTACCACCGTACTTCATTTGATTATGTATGAATAACATAATTATTGGATGACACATGAAAATACTGAACTCTAGTATTCTCTATAATGCATAGCGGCATCGGTTCCCAAAAAATGGTAGGTAAGTAATTTTAGCCTTTCTTCAAACGCCACCTGATTCCGTAGGAATTGAATGAAGTAATTTAACACCAATTCGACGGTAAAAGCACAAAATAAAGAAAGCTTTAAAAATAATGAAATGACCATGGAAACAGATGGATTTCAAGTGCCTATTGACATCAGGAAATCACGATATCTTCAGGCCAACATACCTATTCAAGAAGTTTGTAGCATAGATGTAAAAGTTTTGGTACGAAAACGAGTTGCAATTATTGTTTATATTATTTATTGAGACAGCCATGTAAAGATCTCAGGTAGGTGATCCACATCTTGTGAGTCGTGAGTTTTCGCAGTGAGATCCTAAATTGGCGGGTGCCACAGGCAGTGTGGCTACTAGGCGCGGTAGTCTAACCTATTTAAAAAGATTATTTCAGTTGGTGAAGCCTTATAAACAAAAGGGCTCGTCGATATAAGAATTATTGACTACACACTTAAACTGTGATAACGAATATGAAGTTTGAAGTAATTGATAATAACAGGTTAATTAGCTGTTGCCTGCCTCTCTGCTGCACCTAGTTACAGATTCGTAAGTTTCAATTTAATCTGATGACTAATCTTCCAAGGAGTCAGACATTGTTCGAGTTTCAAAGATTAAAAGATTTATTTATTCTCTCAAAAGTTGTTCATAATGATGGTAACTATCACTCCCTAAAATATGGTCAGCTGATTAAATGTCAACCTGTATATTCACGTAGAGTAAAGAGAGAGTCCATTGAACCACAAACCACAAGAAACCCCATCAATTTCAGTTCCATTCAGAATATTTATTAAAATCAGTGGTAATGAGGCAGAACAAGGTCTGGTTTTATCACATTATTTACATATCATTTACCTAATTATGTAATTTTTAGGATTTAAGGGGGGGGGGGGGGGGCGGGGAGAATAGCTGTGTTTTAAGCTTGATAATATGGGAAGGATATATATTAATGATCCCATTGACAATATACCTCAAGTAACCGTTTCACGACTGGTTTAGCCTAACGGGTAGTGACCCTGCCTACGAAGCTGACTGTCCCGGGTTCGAATCCCGGTAAAATGAAATATTTGTGTAATGAGCATGAATATTTGTTACTTAGTCTTGGATGTTTTCTATGTTTTTACATAAGTATTTGTCTCTATTAAATATATCGTCATCTAGTACCCAAAACACAAGCCTTATTGAGCTTACTATAGGCCTAGTTCGATTTGTGTAAGATTTTCCTCCAATATTTATTTATTATATATTTATGTATTATTATTATGATAACCACAGAAAATAATCGAGTTTAAATTATAAAAGTAAAGAGTAATTTACTCTATGCAGAGCAACATGGACTGCCAACTACGGCAAGAGTATATTCAGCATGTCAACCCGAATATTTAACAGGCTTCCTCAGAGTTTTACTAATATAGAGAAGTTACATACTTTTAAAAATAAATTAAAAAATCTTGATACAAATCAAGAGATTAGGATTGACTATTTTATAAAATAGAAATAGAAATCATTTATTTGTGTTGATGTAGTATAGTCATAGGTCTTTTGAGTATTATAATAAAACGCCACATTCAGCCCTTGATAAATGAATATTTTACTCAACAATCACACTGATTAAGAGTTGCTGGGGGCATTCAACCCTTGAGTAATGAAGATTGATACAACAATGATATTACGCCGATTGAGGATTGCTAAGGGCATTTAATCCTGGGTAATGAGAATTGAGACAACAATAATATTATACTAATTGAAGAGTTGCTAAGGGCATTTAACCCTGGTGCAATTAAAGTTCAGACAACAATGACACTGATTGAGAGTTGTTAAGGGCATTGAACCCTTGTGCAATGAAAACTAGACAACAACGATACCAGTGTAACTGTTTGTGAAGTATTAAGGGCATTTAACCCTTGATAAATGGATATTTTACACGCGCTGCTTTGGGAATGTAACCCAGAAACAGCGTCTGTTGTGGAAAACAAGGTATTGAACCAGAGATTTCACTGACTAAGCGCTACTTTGGGAATGTAACCCAGGAACAGAGTCCTTTTGAACAACCAGAGATTTCACTGGCTAAGCGCTGCTTTGGGAATATAACCCAGAAACAAGGTCTGTTTTGGAAAACAAGGTATTTAACCAGAGATAACACTGACTAAGCGCTGCTTTGGGAATTCAACCCAGTCACAGCGTCTGTTGTGGAAAACAAGGTATTTAACCAGAGATTTCACTGACTAAGCGCTGCTTTGGGAATTTAACCCAGTAACAGCATCTGTTTTGAACAACCAGGTAATTAACCAGATATTACACTGACTGAGTGCCACTTTGGGAATTCAACCCATAACAGCGTCTATTTCGAACAACAAGGTATTGAACCAGAAATAATGCTGACTGGGTTCTATGGCAGCAGTGAGTTTACAAGGCAAGATATTAACCATATGCATATTACACCGATCAAGAGCTGTTGAGAAAAATTGCTGAAGTTGCGAAACATTTTCAGAAGTCCATTATTGATTTGATTTTGGTTTAACCCCTCGCACCCCCAGCCACTTGGCGCCGACACAGCTCGTCCCCCAGGCACACTTAAGCCCGCGCGGCGCGCGACACTTGACTGACGTATCAAGTGATTATGTTGAAATGGTAACTCTTAGAACTATGAGAGTGCTAAATATGAGTAGCTAATGAAACCCTCTCTTAGTCAATGCAAAACTAATGTCACAGTGACCTTCCTTTATTATTGTACCGACATGAGAATCACAGACATCTATGAAAATGGTCCTTCTCGACACAAATCTAGCAGACATGAGAAAAACATCAACAACATATACATGTTATTTGATACCTACGTAATCTAAATAACATTACCCTTTCAAAACAATAAAAACATTAGTGTGTTCTTATATAAACTGTTCAATATTTCAGCGTTTGAAATTTTCCAAAAATACGGAAATCGAAAAAGTGTTTTTTTTGAGGCACGTTTGGAATATTTTTTTCTATGAATGACCATAGACAATTGTATCGGATTATAGACTTTGTCTTATTGAGCGTCTGGAAAATCTTTACCAGTACCAACATGACAAAAATTGGCCAAAATATACCGGTTTAAAAAAGCGCGGGAGCGAGAGCGTCATATGACGCTTGGGGGACGGACGGTACTCGAAGCGAGCGTCATATGAGGCTTGGGGGATTGTAAGGTTAAAGTACGACACCGTCTTATTATTGTACTGAAAAATAGATGACTGGACAGAGTATCAATGGATTAAAGAAGAAAAATGGTAATGTTTATAAAATAAATACCTGATCATGAGGAATGCAATGAGAATTAATTTAAATTAAATGCCAAACTATCAGAAACCTTTATAAAATAGGCCCGAAGCATAAAATGAATTGAATTAACACAAACACAAGCATGAAATGAGATCATAGCAACATGGAAAAATGGAAGTGCAAACCAGACAAATAACAAGTCAAACAAATTGAAAACAATCAACACTATATGAATCAGAGATTGATTTAGATTAAGACGATACGAATCAGATATTAAATTAATTCGGAAGTGATTTGGGATGTAATTCAGGAGTGTAATCACTGTCAAATTCAGATCGTGTTAATACACGATCTGAATTTGATGATGTAACTGTTTAAACACTAATATAGCAATCTATCCTATCAGCCATTATCTATCCTATCGATTGTGAACTGCATTAAACTGCTTATAACTGCATTAACATAGTATTTAAACCTATGAGCGACTAACTCGATATGAATCGTATATTGAACTAACTAGGGACTGATATTAGAATTTAACCTAGGAGTTAGTAACACAAGTTGAATTAGGGATTAAACTGATTTGGCACTTTTTGGAATTTAACCAAGAACTGTGAAATGCCATTTGAACTGGATATTGAATTGATATAGCACTATTATGAAAATTTAAGCCAAGAGTGAGAAATACGATTAGAATAAGAAATTGAACTGATTGAGTTGAATTTTATTCCTGATCAAATTACATAACGATATATAAACATTTAATTTCGAACCAGATTTTGCATTGAATGAGGGCTGCCATGAGAATTTATCCCATCAGCACTAATGTGCTGTGATGTGGGAACCGATGTCTAACGTAGAAATAGAAATTATCAGAGACGAAGCTAGCGCGAATATTAAAAAACAACAAGACAGAATGAAAACACGATACGATAAAAGCAGATGTAATGCCAAGGAGTATAAACTGGGAGATCTAGTAATGGTACAGAAACAGAGCAAACTCACGGGGGAAAGTAATAAACTCTTTACGCCATATAGCGGCCCATATCGTGTAACAGAGGTATTCTCACATGATAGATATGAGGTTAGTAGCGTCGAAGGGTATTCTAAAAAAAAATATCAGAATGTATTTTCAGCAGACAAACTAAAACCATGGGTGAGATTTACTGAATCTGAATCAGATAGTGACGAATACTACCAAAGCGATTGAGATTATGATTAGATCAATTTCCGCCTATTTCAAGAGAAACATACATACACACACGCACATACACCCTCACACACACACACACACACGCACATACACCCTCACACACACACACACACACACACACACACTAACATCCTATTATATTGTATTAAATATGTAAACTTAATTCCCCAAAAATTTCACTCTCCTCCCCTTCCCATTAAACTAACTTCATTGAAGACGAGTCAAGGGCGCTGATACTGGAATTTAACCAGTGAGCGCGGACAACAGAAAAATATCAACAAGATAACTCAGAGAATTCACTGACTGAATGCCGCTACGGGAACTCAACCCTAGAGTGGTAACGATATTTCACAATAAGATCTAACCAAGATATTTCACGAATTAATGCCGCTATGGGAACTCAACCCTAGAGTGGTAACGATATTTCACAATAAGATCTAACCAAGATATTTCACGATTTAATGCCACTACGGGAACTCAACCCTAGAGTGGTAATGACACTACACTAACCCAGAGATTTCACTGATTGAATGCCGCTACGGGAACTCAACCCTAGAGTGGTAACGACATTTCACAATAAGATCCAACCCAGATATTTTATGAATTAATGCCGCTATGGGAACTTAACCCTAGAGTGGTAATGACACTACACTAACCCAGAGATTTCACTGATTGAATGCCGGTACGGGAACTCAACCCTAGAATGGTAACGACATTTCACAATAAGATCCAACTCAGATATTTCATGAATTAATGCCGCTTTGGGAACTTAACCCTAGAGTGGTAATGAAACTACACTAACCCAAATATTTCACTGATTGAACGCCGCTAACTTAACGTTAATGACACTACTTAAGAAGATTTAACCCAGATACCTCCCGAATTCAACGCCGCTATGGGAATTTAACCCTAGAGTGGTAATGAAATTATACAACA
Source organism: Argyresthia goedartella (assembly GCA_949825045.1). Lineage (NCBI taxonomy): Eukaryota > Metazoa > Arthropoda > Insecta > Lepidoptera > Argyresthiidae > Argyresthia > Argyresthia goedartella. The sequence goes on along the minus strand of OX463808.1, from coordinate 14,652,807 downwards.
AGATATAAATCCAATATTTCATTGATTTAGAGCCGCTACGGGAACTCAAACCTAGAGCGGTAATGATATTAAATAGATACAAACCAGCTACTCCACTGATGAAACGCTGCGATGGGAATTCAACCCACGTACGGTAATAAGATTCTGATCATTCAGCCCAACGAGTCGCTATAGGAATTCTACCTATGAGCGGGTAAGCAAAAAAAAAAACCTCCAGAAGAACAGATTGACCGATGGATACTTGATCAATCCAATTGACAGAGTTGAGAGAGAACGCTAAGAAGTAAGACTATATAATTACTGATTCAATGAAGAATGCGTTCATTCTTCTTATGCGGATGGCCGAGAAGGTCATGCACCGCTTGCACAAAGTCAGTAGAGAGCCAAGCAGTGGCGTCCGGTTCGAGCCAAGCTGCGACGAATTTTCCAAGACAAGCCGTGTAGATTACATCAAAGCTCGCCGCTACCCTTACGACACTATTCAGACGCGACTATTCAAGACTTAGATTATTAAATGTATAGTAAAGTAGGTTTTGTAAGATTCTTGATAATAAGTGAAGTCCTTAATAATAATGAAAATTGTATTAATAGCAGATATTCATCCATTATTGTTATGTGCCTGGAATAGACGCAAATTCAATGATAATATTCAGACGCGATTATTTAAGACTTAGGTTATTAAATGTATAGAGGTAGTAAAAAAGGTTTTGTAAGATTCTTGATAATGATTGAAGTTTTTGATAATAATTTATATTGTATTAATAGCAGATATTCATACCATTATCGTTATGTGCCTGGGACATACACAATTTCAGGATGGCCGACTGTTAACTTCTTATAATTTAAAGAAATAGTCAATTCGTTTCGATCGATCAGCAAGTCACTCGATCCGAATTGAATGGTCTCTGACATCGCTATTGACACAGAACATCTCTGCAGTTGTTGTCTATGGTCTCGGGCTCTACGGTTTTGGCGCGCAAGAAAACAGGAGTCTAGTGTCTCGGCTAAATTTGTATATTCGGTTGCGTCTGAACAATTTGGCCAATATAGTAGATTCAGAAGTTAATATTGTGTTTTTATCATGTACGGTGATTAAAACTTCAACCTACAAGGCAGCAGTGAGTATCGATGGAGACCACGTGAAAAAACAAAATATGTAAAACAAACAATGAAATTATTAAACAGTAATGACTGTCATTGGATATTTCCGCCATTGTGTTTTTCTGCTCGCCGGTTTCGAGTAGGGATGTCCAATCTAAATCGATTTAACCGAAGATCGATGTTTTACGTCCGATTTTAGATCTTTTGAAACGATTCAAGCCAATACGATTTTACCCCAGATCTACATCGAATCGAAACGCCTAGAAGGGCAGCCGGGTGGGCTGGGGCGGGCCGCGGGCTGGGTCTTGGGGCGCGGTTGTTTGGGCGGCAGTGGCGGCGCGATGATAATACCGCACTTGCGCGACTCCTCCTTCAGCGCCTTGCAGCGGCGGCTGTTGGCCGGGTGGCCTTGGCCGCAGTTCGCGCAGGTGGCGGCCTCGCTGCGTGCCCCTCTCACATCGCACACAGCATACGGGGCGGCGACAGTTTGATGAGGAGTGGCCGAAAGCCGATGGCACTGTGAGGGCCCCTTCGGGCCGCGCCATCCTTCAATTGTGATACCCGGCATGCAGAGTAGCTCTTTCACCCTATAGAGCCGCTAGATGCTGCCGGGGGTCTGCTTTTCCGCCAGTAAGACGAAGAACAGGCAGCCGGCGCGGCCCATCCGGCCGGGGATCTGGCGGACGTGCTGCGTCCTCTGGTTTGCGGCCCTTCTTCATTTTGTCGGTATTCCTCTTACTCCTCCGGAGTTATGCAAGCTCTGTGGCGCTATGCCGGCCTAACGCGGTCTTCCCCACCGGGAGAAACCTCGGATCAAACCGAGGAGGCCCAGTGAAGTACCTTTGATCCGGAATGCCCAGATCCACTGCATTTTGGCAGCTAGTCAGAAAGGCGGGGAGATTCTCACCATTCACCATTAAATGGTTTCACAAATTTACTTAAAAACATTAAATCCATTTTATCCTGTTTTTTTTCCGTCTTTTTTACTTCAGTAGACATTTCGAAATAGTGATTTAGACGTTGGGGTTCAGGAGTAAAGATTGAGATATAGAAAAAATAACCAATAGTACTGAATAGACAATACAAACAGAAATAAAATTACTTACAATATCAGATGAGTCGACATGTTAAAGTAGTTTACCTTAAGATTAGTTTTAGAGTTTTAATTATAGTTTTTGATTCCAAGAATCGCTTGGAGTAGTGTTCCACGGTTTACGCGAATATGAGACGGAGATTACAAGACTTTGTGTTTTATAGTTTGATTTTTACACTTCACTTTTATTTTAGTTATTCGCTGCACTTGTTGATGGATGCGGGCTCACGCAAAATAGCGGAGGCTTACCGTCGACCCAGGGAAATTGGCTGCTAGGCTGGTTGCGCTGGCGTGATGCGGGCTCAACCACAAGGGGGTTGAGGCTTAACGTCGACCACAAGGGTTGGAGTGAGCAGCGCGGGCTTAACCACGAGGGAGTCAAGGCTTACCGTCGGCCACAAAACTGAACACTTTTCGCGAACGGGTGACAAAAGGGCTGCGAGATGCCAGGGTTTATCGGACACCTCTTACAGCATCCCACTTCTAACAACAAAATTATTACAGTCGATTTGGGTAACTTTATCTTTCAATCTTGGTTTGGCCTTTAAGTTCACTTCGAGGTGATTTAGTTTTTACGTTTTCCACGAACGCAACTAAGTCGTCTCATCTTCATTTTATGAATACTAATCAAATTCCTGAACGCAACATGACAAAAAAAAAAACTGTCATAATAAAAATAAAAGTTCTTTTTCCTGCAACTTCCGAGTGGATGAAACTGTTTTCGAAAAACCTTCCTAAAGTTATCCATAACTATTGTCACAGATACCGTGCAAAGGTAAGTACTACTTTATTTTGAAGAATGATTGTTTCGTAGTAAGGGGAAATGAAGAAAATATAGCAATTTCTTTTAGAAATCACACTTTTCTGGAATTTTCTTCCAAACCGTAACTTTCACAGCCTCTAGGGGTAACTTTGGCCAATTGGCCAATGTTACCCGACGATCAAATGTACTACATGTAATGTTGCCACTTTTGTTTCAGGATCTGAAATGCCAAGAAAAAAACCGTGTCCGGCCCCAGGTACGCGGAGATATGGAACGAAATCGCGCTACACGCCTGAAACACTCCAGAATGCTTTGGACGATATAACTAATTGCAGAAGGACGCAGCAGGACGCAGCGGATTTCTATGATATACCAAGATCTACACTAAAATACAAGTTAAAAGACCAACACAATAAACCATTTGGTAAACCTATAGCCCTCACCGAAGAAGAGGAGCAGTCAATCGTGTCACATGTCATTGTGTTGTCAGAATTAGGTTTACCGCTCGGAATGCTAGATGTGAGAGTGATTGTTAAAAAATATCTAGATGAGAACAAAAGAAACATCAAGCAATTCAAAAATAATTTCCCTGGATGGGAGTGGGGAAGAGGCTTCCTAGAGCGGCACACCTGCCTTAAGGCAAAACTGGCTCATCAAATAAGCAGGAAGCGAGCTCAGGTTAATCAAGAAATGATCGAAAAATTCTTCGACCACCTCGCCAAGGAATTGGAAGGTGTGCCGCCAGAAAACATTTATAACTTTGACGAAACCGGATTCCACGATGAACCAAAGAAGCGCAAACTTCTGTTTAGGAGAGAATGCAGAAACCCTGAAATAATACAAAACTCAACAAAGTCTTGTTTCACTGTTATGTTTTGCAGCAGTGCTAAAGGAGAATTTGTACCACTGTATATTATATACAAAGCTAAACAAAAATGGTCCAGCTGGTTGATGGGAGCTCCTCCTGGCACTCGAATGGCGGTAACAAAATCAGGCTGGATAGATGCTGATACGTTTGATGACTGGTTTGAATACCAGCTACTACCAATCCTGAAAAAAAAAGAAGGAAAGAAAGTCATCATGGGAGACAACTTAAGCTCCCATATTACGACAAAAACTTTGAGATTATGTGCAGAAAACAATATCACGTATATCTGCCTGATTCCAAACTCAACGCAACTTCTGCAGCCGCTAGATGTGTCATATTTTAGTGCATTGAAAACAAATTGGCGAACCGCCTTAGGTGACTGGCGGCAAACGAGAAGGGGCAAAGTTGTCAACGCTTTGCCCAAGCCGGTGTTCGCAAAACTATTAACAAAAACCATGCAAGCTGGTAAAGAAACTGCAGCAGAAAACGTAATTGCGGGATTCAAAGCTTGTGGGATATCACCCTTAAACCGAGACGTTGTACTTGAGAAACTTAAAAACTATTCGAAGCCCATTGCTGAGGTTCAGGAGATGGTTGGTGAAACCTTCAAAAAATATTTGGAAGAAATTCGAGACAGCGACCTTCAGACGAAACCGAACAAAAAGTTTCAGATGCCGATACAACCTGGAAAGAGTGTGTCTGTAGAAGAGGTGGAAAAATATTACGAGGAAAGACTAAGTGGAGTGAAGACTAAAAAGAAAGGCAATGTGAAACGAAACACGACCAACCCAGATCTCCCTGAAGCACCTGCCAAAAAAAGAGGACGTCCACCAGGGGTCAAAAATAAAGCCAAAATTGATATAACACCCACTGCTCGCACTCTATCGCCCATCGCAGGTTCCTCAAAGCAAGCCTGGGTATCGCCATCGATTTCACAGGATAACTTACCGTCACGAGCACCATCGCCGGCAGTTGCCTCAAACGAAGATTACAGATTATTCGACAATATATTTTGCGCCACTGATATTACATCGCCAATCGAACAGGAAGTCTTTATTGATTATGAGACCACAGATGATATCATAGGAGAATATAGATGTTTCAGTGGAGAATTGCAGAAGATAGATAAAGGACAAGCTTCAAAGCAAGAAGACTATGAACAAAAACAACCAAAGAAACAAGAAAATGAAACCCAAAGAGATCTGCCAATGAAAAATGACGAAGGAACAAGACAATCACAGAAGAAAAATGACAAAGAACTAGAACATTCAAAGAAGAAAAAGAAAATGTCAAACGAGAAAGAAAACAAGACTTCAGGGTATTGCATCATAGAGCATGAGGAATCTTTATTCCCTGGGAGAATCCTCACCGAGGATGACAATGTCATAAAAACATCCCTCATGCAGAAGGATGCTGAGGGGTGGAAATGGCCCCCCAGGCCGGACATATTAACATGTAGCACCCAAAAAATAGTCAGCCGTTTAGCTCTCAGTGAAGTCATCAGACGCGGAAATCGTTATGAGATTAATAATCCCGCTCTGTGTGAGGAATGGGGAGATTAGATGAAATAAATTGTGAAAATGCATGAAAGTTGGCTCCATTTTTTTTATAATTCTTCAATGAAACTTATAACTGTTGATTTTTTAAATTAATATTCAGATCTCTTGCAAAATTCTTTACTGATCAAAAGAGTGATAATGGCTGTAACATAATATTTTGCAATTATTGAAATAAAAGTGTAATGAAAAAGTTGATTTTATTTTCTATTACCTGGTAACACCAAAGTTTGTATTTCTGGCGGGTAAAATTACTTATCAATGCAGAATTATCTATGGTAAATATTAAAAACATAGGCTAAAGTAAGAAAAATGGGATTTACGACTCATTCTATCTATTTTCCATAACATCTCTTCACATTTACAAAGTTCCCCCAGTCTCCTTCTTACTTTGGCCAGCCGTATTTTGGAGTTTTTGAGGTATCTACAGTTGAAAATATTGATATTTTTTTACTAAATCGAGTTGAGGAGGTATCAAAGCCACAAAAAAAACACAATTTGATAAGAACAAACATAAAAGTAGGCTCGTAGTACATCAAAATATGTGAATTTCGGGCCAAAGTTACCCCAGTTGACTGTAGGCGGCCCGTCCTAAGTGTCTTTAAAAAAAAAACGCTGGAAAGGATTTATTAGATTCACAGTACAAATTACTAACAACCCTTATTTTAATTATACCGCGAGGCGTCCTATGCGGCTAAACCTAAGCAACCCGATGAATTTTGTGTCTCAACTAACTGGAGCCCAAGCGGATTCCCCTTTTTATAGCCTCAGTCAAAGCGCGGGGTGCATTGTGGAAAAGTATAGTAATAATGATGATTAATCGGTAATACGGAACAATACCTGGACATAATAGAACGATATTCGGAGATCTTGCTGCGCACTGCCCGGGAGACTTTGGGGCGTTGCGGCAAAGGTAAAGATGGCAGGTATGAATGGTGGACCCCGGAGTTGGACACTCTTTGAACTATGGTCAACCGAGCTCGGCGCGAATGGCAACAGTCACAACGCGCAGGAGGGATGACTGAGCAGCGGCTTAATGACGACCACCGTGCGCTTCGGGGGCGATACAAGAAAGCCATAAAGTAGGCAGAGTTGGATTTCTTTCGCAAGATTGCCGAGTCAGGTAACGACGACCCTTGGGGTTTAGCCTGCAGAGAGGCTTGCGGGCGTTTGCGCCCCCCGCCGACCATCATCAACGGCACCAAGCTTATCGACGGCTACACGGAATCCACCGGGGTCACCATGTCAGACCTCCTTCAGACGCTATATCCAGACGACCAGCCGCAGAGGGATACCATCTACCACCAGTCTGTCCGTGTAGCAGCTGCCTTCGCGCCATCCGGCCGTGACATGGCAGCTCCCAAAAAGGTGACGGTCAAGCGCATCGTGCACTCCCTGCCTAACATGGCTCCAGGTATTGATGGTATCACGGCAGCGATAGTTAAGTCGGCGTGGAGGGCAACGTCAGACGAGATGTGGTTCATGCTGAGGAAGTGCATCGCCGAGGGAGTGTTTCCCAATCTCTGGAAATTCGGCCGACTCGTCGTCCTGCCAAAGGGCAACGGTAAGCCCCTTAACCCGAAGGCGTACGGACCAATCACACTACTTCCCATTTAGGGTAAACTATTGGAAGGCGTAATAGTCTCCTGTGCTCCCTGCTTGTATCGTAATATATCGGAAGCTCAATATGGGTTCACTCGGGGTCGTTCGACAATGTCGGCGCTGTGCCGAATTAACGAAATTGCAGATACCAGTCCAGCTCCGTACGTACAGCTTATCTTTCTGGACATCCCTCGTGCATTCGACAACGCCTGGTGGCCAATGATCCTCCTCAAGGTGAAGCAAGGTGGAGCCCCGCCAAACCTTTACCGTATCTTGGTCAGCTACTTTAGCAGCCGTAGAGTCATTTTCTATGTGGGCAGTCAGACCTGCTCCAAGACAAGCATCATGGGATGTCCACAAGGGTCAGTGTTGGGCCCAACGTTATGGAATATCCTCCTGAACTATCTCCTGCTGCTGCCGCAACCCGAAGGAGTGCATTTGATTGCGTATGCCGACGACGTGACGGTGGTGATCGAGGCGTATTTGCCCGCGGACATCGAACGGAAAGCCAGCGTCGTGCTCGGAGAAATATCGGATCCCGCAACCGTTTGGGATTCTCTTCAGCGAAGTGCTTGACCATGACGTACAAAGGGGGGTTCAAGCGAGCGCCAACGATCAGATTCGAAGGCGCGTCGATCAGGAGTGTGTCGCAGGCTACGTTACTCGGTGTCACTCTGGATGAGGCTAGGTCCTACTAGCCGCATGCGAATGCTATAGGGGAAAAGGCCTCCGCTGATTTCGGCAAGATGTCGCGGGTTTCCGCAACCAGATGGGGTTTGAAATACCGGGCCCTCCGAGTTTTGTACTCGGGGACATACGCAGCTACGCTTAAGTATGATGTTGATTAAGGATGATATAAGTACGATGTTCGTCCAACTTTGTTGTCAGAAGGGCGTTGATACGAACGCAGAGACCGGCGCTAGTTTTACTAACGAAGGCTTATCGATCGTGCAGCTCCGAAGCGTTACCTGTGCTTGCGGGAGTTTTACCAGCCGATTTGGAGATCTGTCGTGCACGACGGATTGCTCAGGAGTGACACTGCTACATGAAATCGAAAACATAAGCCAGAAACAGAAAAAATATGTCTCACGGTAGTCTGTACACGAGAAATAAACAACAGTTTCTATTCAGTTGCCTGTAGATACAATTTTCCACAGATAGAAAGGTTTTAGAGGTCACAAATTGCGAACCTGACCTGGATGCACGAATCATCTGATAGTCTGAGAGGCTTGGTAGTAGGTAATCCAACTGCTGTATAAGCCGGTCAGCTCCTTCTGATGGTAATTTACAACTTTTCGTTTGATGATATCACGGTATCACCGCTCGGGACAGGACGCCGCCACCAGAGGTTAGCCAGAAAAACACTTACCACAGATATCGAGAGATAGGCCCTTGGCGCTAAGCTTGTATCGGAACCAGTGTCGCCGAAAACTAAGAACACGCATACATTTACACCACTCGTACATCAATCCCTCCGCTTTTATTGGTTAGTGCAATGTCATGCACCTATCGTCCGAACACACCCACACTACCGCAGGTATACTAGCTAGTCGAGCTAGTGTTGGGACAATGCAAGGACAACGTGTATCATCGATCGATTATAATTTATAGATACTGGTATAGACAGTCGTATACAATGCCGGGTTATATAAATAAAATAGTAAATTGTTTATAAATACGACATACGAGACCCCTTTGCCTCTCTTCTTTTTTTAACAGGATCCTTACAGCTAGAAAGAGAGGCAAAGAGGTTTCTGAAGATAGAATAACTGTGAACTCTTCGGACCTGATTAAAGCATCGGAATTTCCGATCAATACTTATAACACCCCATTATCCTTCGTCGGGCGAGGTTTTAAACAAACTTAAAATCTAAACTGCCTGTTTGGCAATCATTGGAATAACTAACAATAAACTTACGTATTATGAGCAATAAAATAACTATATTATTACATTAACTATATTAGTAATTGCGGAATGATAAAATCTATCGATTCAAAAACATAATTCTCCTATCACTAGCCCCATCACTATATGTCGTCTCTGTGTGCGTGTAACAGTTCGCCTCCGTATCACGATGCATCTTTGCTTTCGTACTTAGATAAGTGTGAAAAATTCATTGCGTGTTAGCTTGGCAATAAGTAGTGAAATTAAAGATACAAAACAAGCAATGTATAGTAAACTTAGCGAGAACATGACATTGTCACTTTAATGTCAATTCGTGACGAACTTTCCGCGAATGATTTATTTTCGTAATAATGTTGATTTCTTGTGTTTTAAGAAGAAATAATAGTTGGAATGAGACTTACAAGTGATATTTGACACCGGCTTTCTTGGAGTTCACAATCTCGCTTCTATTTTTGCACGTGAGTATTGCACAGGTCGGCATTTTCGAAAAACAACGGAAATGAATTCGTCACTGCGGTCGCCCGGTGACTACCGAGAATTTTTAATATCTAACCTGTCGGAGCTACATTTGTTCGCACGTGCCACGCCCCTCAACCTATCTCTCGATATCTGTGACACTTACCAATTACTATAACAGTGGGCCTTGGGTCACTATGTCGGTTCTGACTGATAAAAACACGATATTAACTTCTGAATCTTCTATATTGGCCAAATTGTTCATACGCAACCGAATGTCCAAATTTAACCGATACGCTACACTCCTGATTTCTTGCGCGCAAAACCGAAGAGCGCGAGACCATAGACAACAACTGCAGAGATGTTCTGTGTCAATAGTGATGTCAGAGACCATTCAATTCGGATCGAATGACTTGCTGATCGATCGAAACGAATTGACTATTTCTTTAAATTATGAGTAGTTAACAACCGTAACCTACGGATTTTCAAGTGCTAGTTTTCTCGCTACCAGGTGTATCTGGCAACTTGGCAATGAATCTACAGATCCTCATATAAAACAAGTCATCCAACATGATTTCTATTGCGATGATTTATTGACAAGGGGCTGACGATGAGGAAACCTTTAAGTACATTCAGCGCCAAGTGTCAGGCGAGCTGGCCAAAGGTTGTTTTCAACTACGAAAATATAGGTCAATTTGCCTTCTCTACTTGGTGACTGTTCTTTGCCCTCAGAGGGCGATTTAATCATCAGTAGTGCTACTAGCACTCTGGGTATAGGCTGGCATCCTGAGTCAGATTTGCTGCAATTTCAAATTGAGTACTCGCCTACAGATGTTTTAACCAAAAGGTCTATATTGTCATCCACCTTCAAAATATTTGATCCTCTTGGCCTACTAGCCTTATGCACAATCAAGCCCAAAATTCTCCTACAAACCTTGTGGTCACTAAAATTAGATTGGGACGAGGAAGTTCCGTCTAGCATCAAAAGGTCTTGGCTGAAATTGAAAGAAAATTTTAATTTACTCTCTACTCTTCAAGTACCACGACGAGAACTTATCAATGACCCCAAGTATATGGAAATGCATACCTTCTCTGATGCCTCTGAGCGTGCATTTGGTACTTGTATCTATCTCAGGTCAATTGACGCGACAGGCAATGCACAATTGAGTTTGTTGTGTCGCACCCCTAAAACCAACAACAATTCCTCGACTCGAACTTTGCAGTTCTTTGTTAGGAACTCAATTAAGTTCAGCTGTCACTCAAGCTCTGCGTTGCAAAATAGATACACATGTCTACTGGTTAGATTCGAAGGTGGCATTAGGTCGGATCCAAACGGCTAGCAAGACCAAGACTTTCGTCGCTTACAGAGTAGCCGCTATCACCGAGCTATCTGACCCCAAATGCTGGCGGTATGTGCCAACAGCGGAGAACCCAGCTGACTTGTGTTCTCGCGGAGTGGACCCCAAGAATGTCAGTGAGTCCAGCATCTAGTGGCATGGTCCAGCCTTTCTAAAACAGAATGAAGCTTCATGGCCGAGTACAGTGATTCAAGCTAGTGACCTTCCTGAGTTGAAAGCATTGCCTGCTTTGGTGGCGGAGCCCACACCTTCGGTGTCGTTCATAGGCGTCACCAGATTTTCAAAGCTTGTCAGAGTCCAGAGAGTAGCAGCTTGGGTACTCAGGTTTATTCATAACTCTAAATATTCGTTAAATAAATTTTCAGGCATATTGTCAGTAGACGAGCTTAATAGCTCTCTGAGCAATCTTTTTAAAGTAGCTCAGTTTGAATCATTCCCAATTGAAGTGCAATGTTTAAAAAATAAAAAACCATTACCTACCTAATAAGTCGAATATGAAACAATTAAATGTATTTCTCTATGAAGAAAACTTGATTCGTGTCGGGGGCAGAATAAATAGTTCAAATTATCCATTTGATAAACGTCACCCTATCCTATTGAAAGGAAATCATATTCTAACAACATTGTTATTCAAATATGAACACATACGTTTGCTACACGTCCCACCCCAGTTATTGCTTACCAATATTCGTGACCAGTACTGGCCTATAGGTGGTCGCAGACTTGCGCAGGACGTTTATAAACATTGCTTCAAATGCCGTCGATTTGAAGGTAGCGGCATAGTCAACATTATGGGTGGGTTACCTTCTGACCGCGTGGAACCGAATTATTCCTCTATTACTGCTTGCACCGATTTTGCTGGCCCATTTTTAATCACGGACCGAAAGGGCCGTGGGTGTAAAATAAGTAAATGTTACCTATGCATTTTTATATGTTTTCGCTATAAATGTATGCACTTGGAAGCCGTGAGCGAGTTGAGCAAGGATGCCTTCATTTTAACTCTAACAGATTAATTGGTCGTAGAGGCAAGCCCAATGTAATATACTGCGATAACGGCAGAAACTATGTGGCAGCTGCTAGGGAGGTAAAAGATTTCATGAAAAATAACAAAGACTCCATTTGTGACTTTGCATTCAATTAAAATTTTCTCCCGCGTACGCTCCTCACTTCAATTGTCTGGCTGAGGCCCCGGTGTAAAGTCGGCCAAATATCACATAAAACGCATGTTAGGACAGACTCATTTGACTTTCGAGGAACTGTCTTCCCTCTTTACACAGGTCGAAGCTAACCTAAATAGCCGACCCCTATGTCCCCTCAGTCCATCACCCAACGATTTCCAACCCCTCACATCGGCTCACTTTTTGATCTTCAGGCCGCTTACATCCCTGCCAACAGCGCCAACGCCAAGCTACAACGACGGCAGCACCCCGCTTCGCAACAGGTTCCAGCGCGTCGAGCAAATGCGCCAACATTTTTGGAACCGCTGGTCGCGCGAATATGTGTCAGAGCTGCAGCAGCGCGCGAAATGGCGTATCCAAGGACGAAATTTGCGCCTGGATGATCTGGTCCTAATAAAGGATGAGTCTCCACCTCTGTACTGGCGCCTAGGACGAGTCAGCAAACTGTTCCCCGGGCCGGATGGAGTACCACGCGTCGCAGACGTAAAAACCGCAAACGGAACCATACGTCGCGCTCTCAACCGCCTATGTTTGCTGCCCGCCGATAGTTGAGCTTGAAAGCTTGCAGGAGATTTCAAGGGGCGGGAAGATGTTCGCGCTGCTTCGTTAACTAGTTTTAATATTTAGTCTTAAGTACACAAAAATGACACTTACACCCTTGTAATAACGTTCACTTTGGCTTATATTCCGTTTTACCTATCAAGACACTCAGATATCACGACATAGTTGTAGTTAACCAATCACAGACACTCTCTCACACACGTCACATACATATGTCACAGCCACGCCGCGCTTGACACTTGCATTCCGCATCCTAGAAAAACGACACACAACCTCTGTAATTTTAAAGGAAATTATAAGCATTTTCGAAGATCCAGAGTTTCAATCATCTTCTTGCTCCTATATGGAACAGGGAGTGAGCGAAGCGAAGCCCCCTTTATCCTTCGTGTTAGCTTGAACATGTGAGAACAAAAAATACTTAAAACATGAACTTAAGTACACAAAACATAAAAAGAAGTTTGGTGATCATTTATCCAAACACAATTTGGTGGACATTTATCCATTCTGGCAGTCATTTCGAATTTATTGGTAGTAAAATAGGTGCGTTTTTGGTAATCGTTTAAACATAAGCCATTTTATTTTGGCTAATAGTGATGCCGGTAGAGGAAAGTCAAAGTCCGATACAATGTCAATATTATTCATCATTGCGCTGATTGATAACATTGGTAATTCCGAATCTGACTTTTACGATCAGTCTTTGCTTCACATGAATCGCAAGTTTCACGATTGTGCGTTTGTAAAATTTTAGTCATCAGTGCATGAACGTCATCATTCATACCATGTATTTCAGCAGTAATAGTGATCTCTTGTGCTGGAATATCCGGAGTGCTTGACGTTTCATCGTTTCGGTTTCTTCCCATATCAATTGGAATGTCATTATTCAGAGGTAATAGATCACATTTTGGTCTTAATTCAATAATGTTTTCACATCTGAGGTTTCTATAATAGAAATTGAAGCATGGCTGTTGTTTGAATCTTCTAAGCGATCAACAGGTGACATACAGGAAACTGTATATTCTAGTATACCCTGATCATCTACGATGTGCACGCCATCACGGGTATTTTGCAGTGTCATATTCAGTGATAAAATTATTCCCTTTCATGGTGCGCTGTGATTTTCGCCATCTAAGCCTTTTTATTGTAAATTTCACGTTTTAGATTTTATTACAACTCTTGTTCATTTTTCGTTTCAAATTAGTTACCCAATTAGTCAACCATTGAACAATTGCTTCTTCTTCATTTTGGTTTAACACGGTATCTCTACCAACTGTGCAGACTGTGACTACTCTTCTATGAAGTCTGCCTTGTAAAGTGGTCCTCGGAATGTCGTATAGTCGTGATGCTTCTCTGATGCTCATACTTTGATTTGTTACGGCATTTACTGCATTATTCTACTCCGGTTTTATTGCAAACGTTTTTCTTTTTCTTGATCCTTTACGAGTTTTGATTAGGTCGGCATGGTTTCGGCATACTTGTTAAGGAGAACTGAAATAGGTACCTAGTTGTTCATTTTATACCACTGTCCCTATTTACTGCACGTTTCGAGGTAAGTAGGTAACCAAATATTAAGGTGGCCGTTATTACGCATCGATTCCCTTTATATCGGCCACAGCTGTTAAAAATAATTTTAAGGCGGCCGTCATTAGGATCTAGTGATCAGATTGAGCTTTTATTTCATTTTAAACCTTATTAATGTTATTTACTGCTGACAGTTAAAATAGCATAACATGTTGTTTAACGTTTATATGTATTTCCCCAATATCGGCCGAGTGGCCGATAACACTCACTTTACCATAACTAGGGGGCAATAGGCCTACAGCACCAGAAAACACGTTTATTTATTTATTACTTTCTATTCAGTTAGTTCTTAACCTCAAATCAGCCACCAATGCAACATGATCTGATGGAAAAACGATGCTTGGCAGAGCCGTATGCGCCCTCAATTCTTCATTACTTGGTAGGGGTATGACTTGCTCCACTTGTATGTTTGCTGTGTCATAAAATATGTAGTCCAAGCAATCTGCAAAGCCAACAGTGAAGTTGGTGTACTCTGGAGTGCCGCACGCGCTTCTGAGTGTTATGTCCTGCTGTAAACTCAGATCTCGAACGGCTTCATTTTCATCTGTGAAAAAGTCCGCATTATTTTCAGAATCTACACTTATGAATAAAAATGACTAGAAAATCGTCAGATTTATCAATTATATTATTATTAGAACCGGTAAATGTGAAATTCCGTATCCGACCGCAATAGCAGACGACGTTTCGCCAAGGTGAGTGAGCGTTATAGCGAGCATAGTTACCTAGCGAGTGAGCGAGACAGCGAGCGTAGTAGGTACCTACTACCAATGTCTCGCTCACTCGATAGGTAACTACGCTTAAAACTTGCACCAAACATTAACAGAAGTTCGAATATGGTGCAGCCGCACCACTGCGGTGCGCTCTGCGCAACAAACGAGAGCACAGCTTATCGCACTGTGCGGTGCGCTCTGCGCAACAGACGGGAGCACTGCTTCTCGCACTGTGCGGTGCGCTCTGCGCAACAGACGAGAGCATAGCTTCTCGAACTGTCCAGTCGCTTTTGAGCGTGATAGCATACGAAGACGGTCGTCCCACATGCCTCGGATAGAACAAAAAAGTTTGCGTTAGTTGTTGCAGCCATCGCTACCACATTACCGCTGCTAATAAAACGGAGAAAAAAAGAAAAGGATGGGCGAAATTGTATCTTAAAAACAGACAAGAGTACAGCCTTACGAAACTTGTTTACTTTCTGTCTTAACTTTCGTGAGTCCTGAATTATTACTAAACCGCCGAACGGTACGGTGCGTCGTCGTCCGAACATACAAACTTGGTGCGGAGCGCACCATGTACGATGTGCAAATAGCCCGCACCATGTTCGATGTGCAAATAGCCGGACCAACCGCACCGATATTAATAATAATAATGTGCGGCGGACCGTTCGCCACACGGCCGAATTCCACGGTGCGCACCAAGGTCCCGGGGTACGGAGCGCACCATATGCGATCGTCTGTTAATGATATAATACTCAATGAGGATATGTCAAGGGCTACATTATATTATTGTATATAACGTAGTGATTGGTTTTCTTCGATTGTATTGGCAAACGTTTCTATACTAAATATTTCTGTCAAAACTTACTAGATTTCCAGTCTGGCAACGAACTTGGTGCAAAGCCTGTCGTGTACAACTGATAAATACCACATGATGGGACGCTGTTAAAATCCCCACATAGTATCAAGGACACAGTTTTATCAGGAAACTGAAACAAGTTGCCGAAGTTTATAATAAAAACACCTAATCTAAAAATCAGTTTGGTTGTTCAATCATTCGTTAACGAATCCTTTTTGACTAGATTGAAATGCCAAATAGATAAGTATGCAACAACGATACAATAGATAAGAATAAACTAACTGCCTAAAACGTACATACCTTTGATTTCATCTTATTTACAATATCTCTAAGCCAATAGATACACATCCCTCCCTGAATAAGTCTGATATGGTCCGCATCAGGATGAAAATATAAATGTGTGTTTCCAACAATTAGCAACCAATTTGGGTCATCAACTGATTGTAGAACTGTTGCGCTTACTACAGTTGATCTGTTCAATAGTCTCTCCAGCAGTGGGCCGTTATCCTTGATAGATTCCCAAATCGATTGCAAACATTTTTCTGTTTTTAGAATTTCAGAGAGAACTGCGTATTCCTCCGATTTGTAGCTGAAAGGAGAGTAAAAAGTTACGGATTAGAATTAGGCGCTGGTCTAATTGACATTGTTCGAACGACCATAGGTTCGTACGAACACAACTAAACGAATGTAACGACTATTCGTTAAGACGTGTAAAGTTTTAGGTGTACAGAAAATGTGTTGAGCCGGTAGAAATCACCCCTAATTCGAAATTTATGATTGAGATGTTCACGATTCGTTATTATCCGCCATCGAAGTCATATAAAATTCACGCATGACGTCACTTCCGGTTCTATCCGTTCTTTGTACATCAACAACTTTACCCAACTTTACCACCATGGTCTTGTAAATTAGGACAGTGCCTAAAAATAATAAATACAATCTGACTGGTCGTCAAAATAGATATAAATGGAAATATACAACTTCAGACGTTCAGACGTTTCTAGATTTATTAGACAACCTTGTCCAATACCGAATCATGATAGAAGTAGTACTGAGTAGAATTCTTAGTACTACTTCTATCTTGTACTAATTTGAAACTGTAACGGAAATAACATAAACGTTACCTTTCTCTTACAATCCCCATTTTCAATTTTCTAATAGCCACCTAAGATTTTTTACTTCTAAAATTGAAATGTGGGGATAATTCCATTTATCAAATTAAATTGATTGTAAAGTGATTCAAAACTAACCTAAATCTGTCCTTTCGGTAAAAACATGACAACCCTTCTGCAACTTGTTTTCCTTTTCTGTAAAACTTTCCACCAAAGCCTTCAGAATCTAGAAGTGGCTGTAACCAATGATTGAATATTTTTGCATCAACTTCTTGAAGGCATATCACATCAGCATTATATCCTGTAAACAATTTTAAACTTTAATACTTTTTAGGTTTCCTTACCTCAAGAGTGCTAAACCGGACCCTATTACTAAGCCACCCTTATCCGTCTGTCTGTCCGTCTGTCATCGGGCTCTATCTGATGAACCGTAATAGGTAGAGTTGAAATTTTTACAGAATTTGTATTTCTGTTGGAGCTACAGCAACAAATAAGGAATTACACGAGATTTTATAAATTTAAGGGGGTGGGTTGGGTCTTATATAAGACATTAGGGGGGGTCCTTAGCTATCCTCTGATACCATTTTCTGATTTAGGAAACATCATTTTAGCACTTTAATTATAAAATATGTTTACGCGATTTTTACAACTTGGCCAATCTCGGAACTTCAAATGTCAAACACAAAAGCTCCAACGTTGGATATTGGTACATGATTTTAGTATAAATTACAAGATTTTGTTGTAATGGTAGAAATTTGCGTCGGCCATTTTGTATTTTCTGACATAATGACTTGCTCATTTCATTCCGTTTCCTTCCGTGTTTCGTGAATGTTCTGTTGCGCTTTCGTTTTATCCGTGATTTTCTCGACGACTGGCTTTTTTTACTTACTAAATACTTTATGGAGTTTTGATACCATGTTGCACCGGAGTCAAGGAAGCAAATTGCAGTGTTTAAAAACTAAAGATAGAATTGTTAGGTTCACACGTTATAGCAGACTCGGTAGCCGGTGCGAGGCGACCCTCTACTCTTGGCACCCCCCTCCAACCCCTCTAGCCATCATGTCACATCAGAACCAAATTGGTTGCTTTAGGTCACTTCCTGTTTAAAAACTAAAGATAGGTTTGTTAGGTTCACACGTTACAGCAGACCCGGGAGCTGGAGCGAAGCGGAGCGGAGCGAGGCGACCCCTTACTCTTGGCAACCCCCCCTCCAACCCCTCTCCTCCTCTAACTCCCCCGAAATCCAAATAATGTAGGCATTTTCTTCAATCTTTGGACCTCCATAACATAAAAACTAATGGTTTCCTAAAAGGCGGGGGTAGGTGAGGGGAACTCCCCTCCCCTCCCCCCCCCTCCCCCAAATTCAATGTGTCTTATACAAGTACATACCCAAGGGGGTCCCCATTAAGAGACGTGCTTCAACACCAGCCGCGAAATATCAAACCATGACACGATTCAAATACGATCGTGGATTTCGCGGTTTACCTCATGGTTGTGGTGGTGCAATTGGGGTTGCCAACTTTATTGGACAGGAACGGAAATCTCAAAACCATTTCGAGAAATATGTCTTCTGTACAATTTCTATTTATCAGATTAATAAATAGGTATATATATTTTAAGATATTCTAATAAAACTCAATGACATTCATTTGACTTTCTATGACATCTTCATAAGATTTATGAAAAAATGCCTTTACCTGCCCGTCTACAAAAAAAAACAATGTGAAACGTGAATCTATTCCATATAAGTCTGTGATCTATGAGTGACCTTTCGTGATTGTAGGTTTTAATGTTATATTCGGCGTTTTGTTTTGATATTTTATCGTTTCGTTTTTATTCGTTACGACAAGAACGACAAATTTTGAAACAGCAGTTTCGTGAATTTTACATCAAGTTACCAAAATTTCATGTCGAATTCCAGCAATCACAACAATGCCGAATTCAGAGGAGCCAAAGCCCTCATGTGAGTAAGATTCTGATGCTGCAATCCTGGAGTCAAACTGTTCTGATTATGCAGCTTCTGCAGCTGGGATTTTTTTTCATATGTATTGCCGTGACAAACGATAGAAAGTTTTCTTGATAATATATAACGCGTTTGATATTTAAACTACAATATGCTCTTCCTCTCAACGACCCAAGGCATCATATGATGCCATTTTCCCGTTATAGGTTTTGAATTTTAATACCATGGCATAAGTTTCAAAATCATGATGCCTCAGAATCATCTGGGGGTTTAATCTTGTATATTATTGTAGAAATATTTTCTTGCAACATTAATTATACCTATAAATTTTATTTTAAGGTAGCTGCAACCATTCCCAACTGCTTTTGTTTTGGCTTGAGAAGCGGACCTGTGATTACAAGTATCACTATATACCAGCGGTGCGGTGCCAACCAGAGATTTATTAGGCCTGAACCCAGACTACATATGTCAGCAACTCAAGGAGAAGGAGATTTGTGGAGGGAAGTCGGCTGAATCAACAGTAACCGGTGTAAAGACTGGGAATTGGGTGAAATAGGCTGAAAGAGGACCGGTTATCGACCCGTTATCAGCAGGCGTCCTCCCTCATCCTCTATCTATCTACCCGTGGTACTACCGGTGGTACTTCTGGTAGTATCAATGCTGAGTCAGCTATGGTCAGCTGCACAAATTTAATTTTGTGTATAATATTTATAGTATATGTTTTATATAAATAAAACCATACATATTCTTAGAAATTTAGTGTATTTTTATTATATCATCCTGCAAATTTACGAGCCCACAAGCAATCATTCAAATTTGATCCAAGTAGCCCAAACAAAACTGCGATTAATTCTAGAAATATTCTGCGTTCACTTGACGACCCGTTCTTCTCGCAGACGTTCTAGAATTGGTACGAATAACAAGTTAAGTTCTACTTAACTTGTTTGTATGCAATTATTGTAGAAATATTTTCTTGCAACATTAATTATACCTATAAATTTTATTTTTGAATGATCAAACGAACTTACCAAGTGAAGTTCGATCTTGATTATCTTGCCTTTGTTGAAGAGATTTAATTTGCGTGTAGTAGTGTGTTGACACTCTTATACCTACTCGCACTCAGTCTCAAAGTCATATGAAAAAAGGAGAAACACTGATTGACTCCCTTTTCATACAACTATCTATCGCCATGAAGTTGTCCCGGTGTCCGAGTCTTCATTCCGTTCAGAGTTCATAGTCTTGGGTACCTTGGGAGGGCGGGACCTTAAATCTCTTCAACAAAGGCAAGATAATCAAGATCGAACTTCACTTAGTAAGTTCGTTTGATCATTCAATTATCTTGCCTTTGTTTCTTAGATTTAATTTACGTGTAGATGTTTAGAGACTAATAAATATGAAATAAGTACATGTTTTATCGTAAATAGAAGAGATTTATCTTAATTAATCATAATTAGGCTTAGGGCTTAATTAGGTTTCAGTAAGAACTGTAAATTCATAGGAATTCGCGATCTAACTAATTTACAAAATTAGAATCTGAATCAACAAGTGGTCTTTTGTAGAAGTTTGCAAAAGCCATTGATTGTGGTGACCAACCTGCAGTCCGTCGGATGACATCGACGCTAGCGCCAGCCCGATGCGCGGCTGAGGTGGCAGCGTGTCGCGTGCTATGGGCGCTGAACACATTTGTGTCGATGCCACTGTCTGCCAGCGTCTGTTTAATCCATCGGCCTATAGTTTGCGATGAAGCAGCTCGGTAACGCTTCTTAGAAGTCAAAATCAAACTTTCAGTATCGCTAGGCCTGACAGAGGAACTTTTACTTAGATAAGTAACTAAAGTTTCAGCGGGACAAACTGCAGGTCGGTCACGGTAAAAGGGTAAATCTAAAACTGGTTGCGGTTTACCAATAGCCGAGGTTTTTATAAGATCTGCTATTTGTATGCAGATCTGTTGTTCATTGACCTTAATGTTGGTGGTCTTAATCAGTGATAAAGTTTGGCAACGTTGTCCTGTCGCTAAAGCTAAGAGTACAAATATTTTTTTGCTAATAACATCAAAGGATAGAGGTTCATTGGGGTAGAATTGCGCCAGGTATTGTAATAGGTACAATACTGGGGTCCCTAGTGGTATTGTACTTAGGGAATGACGGTTTCAACCGAAATATTCCGCGAAAAAATCTTTTTAAATTATCGTCTTCTGTCAGTTTATTTCGAGAAATAAGTGACAAAGCTGATCTGTGATTATTGAGGGTTCTATAGGAAGAACCCTGTTCGAAACATTAAGAAAGAAAGCCTAGGGCGTTATATGTATTAACATCTATAGGATCAATATCCTTGGTACCACAGTATTGCCACCACAGTTTATAGCTAGATGAGTACTGCGACTTTGTGTTATCAGATAGTGATGCAAGCATTACGTCGATTGCTGAAGGTGGTACTTGTCTTGCGCGGATAACACGCTCGCCGCCAGGGAAAGCTGGGAATGAAGCGGATTTGACTCTCTGAAATTAGAAAATAGCAAATGCTTTTGTGGTCGAAAGATAATGATTTCACCAACGGAAAGGGACTTAAAAAGTGGGAACCACGCTTGAGTCGTCCAGTATGGTACTACAACAATACCAATGGCTCCGTCATTTATGATTTTTTGTAGCACCTTCAGAATTAACGCAAAAGGAGGGAAAGCATAAAAAAAATTGTTACTCCAATTTACTGTGAATGCGTCAATATTGTAAGCAGACGGATCGGGCTTCCAAGAAACGTATCTTGGACATTTCGCATTAATCCGAGACGCAAAGAGGTCAATATCTGGCTTGCCAAATGTATTAACAATCTTATGAAAGGCATGAGAGTTTAATTCCCACTCTATATCAATATTTCTAGACCCACCATCAGCCTCTATATTATGTGATGACTTAATGTAGGAGGCAAAAATATGAATATTGCGCTCTTCACACCATTTCCATATATTTTGTGTAATTTCATTTAAATGGGGGTACTGTATACCACCCATCTTATTTACGTAGGAAACCGCTGTGGTATTATCAACCCTAAGCAAGATTTCACAGTTTGTATGCAATCTTGCAAAGGGTTTCGGACCGAAGAATACTGCGACTAATTCTAGATAGTTAATGTGATTGGCTCTTTCAGAGTCGTTCCAAGAGCCTCCTGTCACATTACCCTCGCAAGCAGCGCCCCAGCCGACCAAAGAAGCGTCAATAAATTTTCCAGAGTGTAATTACCTGATAAAATTGGATTAAACGATTTCATAATATGATTTTTCCACCACAGCAAGTCATCACGTAAATTAGAATCTATTGTCATATTAGTATCGTAACTGTCGGTTTTTGTCAATGCCAAATATTTAGCTCTTTCAAATTTTTTTGTTTATAGACGTCCGTAGGCAACGCCTGGGCACGCTGCAGACAACGTACCTAGGTATTGTGCAAACTTGCGAATATAAATTATTGAAGTGCGAAGCATTACTTCTGTCCGTCCCAAAATACTTATTTTCTTTTCTGCGGGTAAATTAATAGTCATGTCCTTGGAATTCAATATAAATCCTAGAAATCTACAAGATGTGCTAGGAATCAATGAGCTTTTTGTGTAATTTATAACAAAACCTAATTTTTGTAACAAACTTATGGTTTCATCAACGTTTTTACAACACTCGTCGTAACTGTCTGCAGCGTACCAGCTATCGTCAATGGACTGATTTATAACCCTTTGATCTCAAAGTACCGGCCACAGGCTTTATTATCTTAGTGAAGATATAAGGCGCACTACATAAGCCGAAGGGTATCACTAAGAATTCATAAAGACGGTCTTAAAGACCGTCTTTATGAATTCTTAGGAAAATCTTAGATATTTAGTATGGTTATTGCATATAGGTAAAGAAAAATAGGCTTCTTTGAGATCTATATTAGCCATGATACAGTCACGGGTCATTAACCTCGGTGCCGTTCGAACATCCTCCATCTTAAAATGTGGGGCATAATATACTTATTGAGGTTCTTAAGTTTCAAAATCAGTCTCTTGTCTCCGTTACTCTTAGGGACTAAAAATATACTAGAGACAAATTGACCTTTTGTTGGGTTACATTTGCGTATAGCCTTAATCTTCAATAGCCTATCAATTTATTTTTCAATGTAAATATGTTCATCTTTAGGTAGACATATCTTCGGATATTCAGTTAAGTTTTGGTACGGTATTTTGATAAAAGGTATAGTATATCCTTGAATGGCGCTGAGAACATGTTCATCAGCAGTTATTGCTTCCCATGAATGTAAAAAATACTTCAGGGAACCAGTGTTTACCTCTATTGCCTGTGTCTCTGTGTTTTTTGCGGCCGATTGGGCGCATGTGACGTCACAGGTGGCCGCCTGGCTTGGTACGTCGGTGGCGGTGGCGGCGGCGGCGGTGGCGCGCCCGCGCGGCGCCTGAAGGCTCCGCTCGTCGGCTGATACGGCCCGCCGCCGGCGCTCCGGTATGTTGGCGCACCGCGCGATTGAACTCGTGCTGGCGGTGGCGGTGGCGGGCCCCGCCCGTTTAAATTTGACGTCGCAGCAGATGTGGACTGAATCATTTGGCCAGACTTTTTTATGCCTCTGGAGGTCTTTATAAAATCGCCTAATTTATCACCAAACAAGTGGTTGTCTCGCTTACGATCTCTCAATGAGTCAAGAATGCTTTTATCAAGCAATGGGGTAGCCAATGACCGTCTTGTCTCTGTTTCGGCGTAGTGAGAATCAGATATTACTTTACCTACTTCGTTGAGAAGGCGCAGGATTTGCGAGTTATCTAGGGTTTTTTCCAGAATACCCGACATCGCTCGGCCAAGAATTGATAAAGCACAGCCTAGTTGGGTTTGCTTTTTAACTAAACGAGTATCTCGGTTCCTCGAAGACTCTGTTAGCACTGCAGCGATCTCTGGGTTCAGAGTTGGTGCCTTGGTGGATGGGCAGTTTTTTGGCAATAGATTGGCTTTTATTATCTCCTCTCGTACCTCTTTCTTCAATCCATCCTTCAATATGGGTTCCCATCGTTTCACCAGATTTTCGTTGATATCATCTCCCCATTCTAAAGTCTCACCATCGAAGTTTCCTAGTGCTTGGAGGAGTTCCGGGTCTGTTGCATCCTCAGTCGGCGCAGGGGCGGACTCGGTTGTTACTTGTTCTGGTTCCGGCTGCGTTACTACTATTTCCACAGGTACTGCACTTGTCGATTCAGACGGCTTGGGGTCCGGAATAGGAGTGTAACACTCAATTTCGTCTGTAGGTAGAAAGGAAGGAAAATAAAATAAATTTCCGTAGGTAAGTACCTTCTTGAAGGCTTTCATTTCTGGTGACCCGTTTGCAACTTAACGTTTAGCTAGTTACAAAAAGAAAAAAGGGACCATTCAGGTCTAATAATAAGGTCAAATATTGATTAATATCTCGTATTAATTATTTTGAATACAAATTGCTGCTGGTCAATGTCTCGCGTTGACTCGGAGCTATAAAATTTACTGCTGTCTAACATCACGCGTTAGATCGGAGGGAAATAGAATACTCAAAGTAAATTTGTAGGTAATCAGAGAATATTAGTGAATTTAATACCTTCTGAATTATCGTCTGAGGACGAGTATCTTCGGATACGTTGTAACTTTTCCTCGTATTTCTTCATCTTTTTCCGCCAACGGTCTTCTTTACTGTCATATCGTCGCTTAGACATATTGTTGCGAAAAAAGACGACAGGTAGGTTAGAAACTGCGTGCGATTGAAGCGCGCGCAACAACACGAATGAAGACTCGGACACCGGGACAACTTCATGGCGATAGATAGTTGTATGAAAAGGGAGTCAATCAGTGTTTCTCCTTTTTTCATATGACTTTGAGACTGAGTGCGAGTAGGTATAAGAGTGTCAACACACTACTACACGTAAATTAAATCTCTTCAACAAAGGCAAGATAATAAGGTAGCTGCAACCATTCCCTTCTGCTTTTGTTTTGGCTTGAAAAGCGGACCTGTGATTACAAGTATCACGATATACCAGCGGTGCGGTGCCAACCAGAGATTTATTAGGCCTGAACCCAGACTGCCTATGTCAGCAACTCAAGAACAAGGAGATTTGTGGAGGGAAGTCGGCTGAATCAACAGTAACCGGTGTAAACACTGGGAATTGGGTGAAATAGGCTCAAAGAGGACTGGTTATCCACCCGTTATCAGCGTGCGTCCTCCCTCATCCTCTATCTATCTACCCGTGGTACTACCGGTGGTACTTCTGGTAGTATCAATGCTGAGTCAGCTATGGTCAGCTGCACAAATTTAATTTTGTGTATAATATTTATAGTATATGTTTTGTATAAATAAAACCATACATATTCTTAGAAATTTAGTGTATTTTTATTATATCATCCTGCAAATTTACCAGCCCATAAGCAATCATTAAAATTTGATCCAAGTAGCCCAAACAAAACTGCGATTAATTCTAAAATTATTCTGCGTTCACTTGACGACCCGTTCTTCTCGCAGACGTTCTAGAATTGGTACGAATAACAAATCCGGGTTATCACTGCTGTTTGAACACGATGGGACGAAACACGATTTCCTTCCCATTATGAAAAACAATTAGATTTTTTAAATTATATCACAATAATAAACATGGACGTATAAAAAAGTCGGACGTAGTCTTGCTAAGACAAAACTGAGGAACCGTAATGGCGACGGATATCTATGAGTAAGTGAATTTAGGGTTGTCAAGTTAGCCAAATTTTTACCCTAATAAAACACAGTCAAAAACTAAATATATTTTAATGAGAGAGAAGAAAAAAACATTGTTCCATAAAGTCCAACAGATGGTGCTGTGAATCGCTCTTGGGTACTTGCGCTTCTTTTCTCAAACGGGTCTATAAACCAAAAAAAAACATATTGATATTATTTTTAAAACATGTATCCAATGACATCTCATACTATGGGATAGAGTATAATATAAAATAGGGGTATCATTGGATATATCTTTTAGAAATAATATCAATATCATAGGACCATTTTTCAATTTATGGACCCGTTTGAGTAATATAAGTGCAAGAAACAAATTGCGATTCACAGCACCATCTGTTGGATTTTCTGCAAAGTTGTATAAAAAATACCTAATGGACATGAATGGTAGACAAAAAAATACTTATTCCGTTTAAATTGATAGCCCCAACAATAGAAATGACCGTCAATATCACAGTCATTAATAATTTTAAGCAATTGAATAAATTAACATCATTTTATGCCAGAGTGCATTTTATTTCAACGAAATATGACGTCATGTTTCGGATTACAATACAACTATCATATAAAACGACTGTTTCGACAGTTCTTAAAAAGTATCTAACTAGACTAACCTGCATCATTCCAATAGTTCAAAATTTTACTGTTCCCACCGTTTATGACTGCTGTAAAAGTGATTAACATCCCAAATGCTGAGTAAGTTTTTTTATAATAGTGTCTTTTACTTTGAGAGGTTCTTGATATATCTTCTAATTTTGAAATGTGGTGAAGCCGAACTGTTAAATATTTTTCCGCTATATATTTAATAAGATTTATTTTGTGTTCTATCGAACCAATAACTATAAAGTTCAAAAAGGCGCCACTTTTTCAAAATCCGACTTCAGAATCATAATTGGACTCCAACCAGTTCCCCAGATATTGATTTTGAAGCAAATCGGACCAGTCAATACGAAGTTCAATATGGCGGCCAATTTTTCAAAATCTGACTTCAGAATCATGATTGGATTCGAACCAGAGCCCATATCGATTGTGAAAACTTTTTTTGCATGTTTTCAATGGCAATATCGTGTGTTGTGTAAATACTAAAAAAACAGAATAAAATAATTATTTAAGGGGGGCTCCCACACAACAAACGTGATTTTTTGCTCATTTTTGCTCGATATTGATAACAGCAACAGGTAGGCACTTGAAATATTCACAGAATATTGAGTTATATTACTCAATTTAAAAATAATTAATTAAATTAAAATCGTATTTAAAGGGGGGACCAGTCAATACGAAGTTCAATATGGCGGCCAATTTTTCAAAATCTGACTTCAGAATCATGATTGGATTCGAACCAGAGCCCTAGATATCGATTGTAAAAACTTTTTTTGCATGTTTTCAATGGCAATATCATGTGTTGTGTAAATACTAAAAAACAGAATAAAATAATTATTTAAGGGGGGCTCCCACACAACAAACGTGATTTTTTGCTCATTTTTGCTCGATATTGATAACAGCAACAGGTAGACACTTGAAATATTCACAGAATATTGAGTTATATTAATTCGTAATTCTTTATTGCACTCACATGACTGTAAAAATAGCTTATGATATAAAAGAAGTGTACAAAGGCGAGCTTATCTCTAAATAAGAGATTTCTTCCAGCAAACCATGTTGGATAGGAGATGGAGATGATAGGTAAGGGAAAGAATTGCGCGTACAATTAAGACTATATTCTAATATAATACATATTACACATACATAAAACCCTATTGCTAAGAAATATAGACTACATACACAGTTACATAAATACAGCATATCAATAAATATCTTACAAATATACTAATACTAATACATTATATAGCTAAATAGAAAGTGAAAGATAGTGCTTCTTTAGTCGGTTCTTAAAGATATTCAGTGATGGACTGTCCCTGATGGTGCAGGGAAGTTCATTCCACAGCCGTATAGCGCGGATTCTAAACCCGTGCTCGTAGGTTGCAGTGGAGCGTTGTGGGGCTTTAAGCATAGTAGCCATGTGAGTTCTCCGAGGCCTGCATGAAGAAAGAAATCGAAGCGATCACGCAGGAAGTTAGGGTACCGAGGGTTCCACAAAATATTGTAGAGCAGGCATAGGATATGAGAGTCCCGTCGAAGACGAATCGGAAGCCAATGCAACTCCCTGCGATGTTGAGAAACGTGATCATATTTTCGCAGTCCGAAGATGAACCGAATCCCGAGGTTTTGAAGTCGTTCGAGTTTGTTCAGTTGCTCTTCATTTGCGCTTACCCAGCAAACATCATATAATAATTAAATTAAAATCGTATTTAAAGGGGGCCCTTCCCATATATCAAACGTGATTTTTTGCGGTATTTATAGATAATGGTACGGAACCCTTCGTGCGCAAGTCCGACTTGCACTTGGCCGGTTTTTTAATACAGGTTTACAACTATCTAAATAATTATCACCACATAGTGCTCAGACACATTTTTTCCGGGTTTTGAACGACCTGTCAAAGTCAACGGAGTTACGCCACATACCGCAGTACCGGCGAGACGTACCTGTTGTATGCCGCAAGAGTTGCATCTCTGGTTGCTACTTCTCTCAAGCGTCGTAACATACATACAAATATGTCTAGTTTCAGACACACCTTGTCTATGTGGGCTTTCCAATTATAGTGATTATCAATTACTCTTCCTAGAAATAAGGTAATATCGACTTCTTGAATATTAGCTCCTTTATAGTTGATAGAGAGCTTCGGCTTGAAATAATTATAGCACGTCTGAAATTGGATTATTTTTGTTTTATCTGTATTACAATGTCGTTAAGGGCTTCACTTAGTTCAGACTCTAATTCACCTCGGTTTTTACACTTACAATAATTTTTTATTACGTTAGGCAGGGCATTAATATATAGAAGGAACAAAAGTGGACCCAATATGCTACCTTATGGTACACCATAGTAATTCACACGGCAGTTTGATTGAAATGTTTGTTTCATTCCCTAAATAATCCTGCTAACGACGACGCATTGAGTCCGCTGGATAAGATAGCTTTTTACCCTGGAGTAGAATGTGATACAAAATCAAAGGCTTTGCCCATATCTAAAAATATGGAGGCAACGGACTTCTTGTCGTTACGACATTTTTCTGCATTTTCATGCAGACTACTAGCATGCAGCATGCTAGAGTCGTAGAGCAATTTTTACGACAGCCAAACTCTTATTTTATTAGTATGCTTAGTTTTGTTACAAAGCTATACATTCTTCTATACATGATCCTTTCAAGTATTTTAGAAATGACAGGGTTACAGCTCTGTAATTATTCATGTCACATTTATCCCCTTTTTCATGCAGTGGTTTAACAATTGACTGTTTCAGGCGCGTTGGAAATTCTCCCTCTGTAAATGTTTAATTTATAATATGTGTCATGGGTTTCGCAAGGAGATGTGCACAAATTATTTGAAGTTTTGTACTAATACAATCATAGCACGTAGTGTTAGTGTTTTTTTTTTATTTCTTATTACTGTATGTAGTTCCTTTTCATCCACAGGTTTAAAGTAGCTAGATTGAGCTATATTAGTCAAATTCCTATCTGCTGTATTTGATTGACAGCAGCTATCACTGCTTTAAATTTATGAAAAAGTTGTTGAAAAGCTCGGATATATCGTTCGGTTTTGTAAATGTGTCATGATTTATTTTTATTTCTGTATCATTCTTACTAACCGTCGAGTCCGTGTTATCTTGTCTTGTATCATGTATATTTGTATTGTTTTCGTAACATGGTTTTGTCGGAGCTATAGAACGTTAATTTGGAATAGAGTTTACGTTTTGTTATGCAACAACGTTTAATACCTCTACTTAGCCATTTATTTTTGATTGGTATATTTGTTTTTATTTTTTAGCCTGATCTACTTTTTGTTCGCATGAACATTGCTCG
Source organism: Argyresthia goedartella (assembly GCA_949825045.1). Lineage (NCBI taxonomy): Eukaryota > Metazoa > Arthropoda > Insecta > Lepidoptera > Argyresthiidae > Argyresthia > Argyresthia goedartella. The sequence continues at coordinate 14,623,472 of OX463808.1, read as the reverse complement.
AATGACAGAGAGGACAAAGCTTCCGTAAACTTTCTGATATAATCGGTTCTAAACTCACGCCTTTTTTCAAACTAGCATATCGGTTTCAGCGGTGCTTTGTTATCACATCTACTTTTGAACGTTATGCTCTGTCCGGTTTCATGATCTGATAGAGCTAAGTAGTGGACCTTAGGTTGAGCATCCGTAATGTTCATTGTAATAAGATCTAGACAGGAATTAATTCTAGATGGCATATTTACGAATGAATGATTGAATGGTGCCTCTCCAGCCAGGGTTCTAAACCTGTTCCGGTCTTTCGGCCAGCATACCACAGGGCACAAGTTTTGAAAAGGGGGCTGAGAGACCTGCTCTTGAGGATTGGGTAGGAGGTGATTTCGATCGACCGACTCTTCAGCCTGAAGCCAATATTGGATATGTGATTTGGGGAGGATGTGAGTATTGGAGAGCAGCTGTTGTGTCCTTCAAGTTCTTGCTTTTCTGATATATTCAGGTATCATTGGTTGAGTTTTCTGAGTCCTGATTTTCGGTTAGGTTATCCGATGAGCTCTCAGTTTTGCTCTCTGTTTCAGAGATACGGTTATTTGACTCGAGATTTTCCTAACTTCGTCCCTGTTGTGTGCTGATTCCGTCCAGTAACAATTTTCTTTACCGTTGCATTCAATGTTTTGTTTGAGGGAATCTTTCCAGGTGTATATGGGTCGGCCGCCTTTCTTCTTTTTTTTATTTATTTGTATATTAACGAATTTTTTTGCTTCGTACTTAAATGCGGCGTGAAGTAGTTATAGTGTTGTTGTGGGCGTCGTAGAATATGTGTAAAGTAGCATATCCTGTGCTTTTTAATTCGTTTGGTTATTGTTTTGCCTTGTAGTCGTGAATCTTTTGATGTCTTGGATAGCTTCTGGCGTGAGTTCATATTTTCTTAGTCTAGGCTGCGGTTGTCAGTACGTAGGTTGTTCACGGTGAAATAACCGTTTTGTAAATCAGGCGATCTACCTTGCAGTCCATGTTTGATTTCTTGATACAATTTATTAGGGCTAAATTTATAATGCTTTTGCGATATGAAGAGCCTGTACATATGTTCTGTTACCCGCGGGCCATTATTCTTCTATTCTCTGCAGAGTGAAGATGTGGTCACCGGTGGATCTATGGCGAAGAAAAGCTGCATGGTAGTTGTCTTTATTGTCACGTCTAGTTTTTAAGAAGGTATGTGGCGTAAGTGCGATACCCTGTATCGCGCATTGTTATTCGGCGATAGTCATAGGTTTCTTAGACCGTTTCATTCCAGGACTCCGGTATTGTATTTTCGTTCCTAAATTTCAAGTGTGAAGGTAGATCAATTGATTGGTTGGTAGTAGCGTTTCGCAATCCGAAGATCCGGTACCATCCGATAGACAAGAACTACCGGACTCGCTGGCCTGGCTATACTCCGCGGAACGAAACGAGATGGTAAGACTCCGACTCCGCGGAGCGAGAACGAGATAGTAAGACTCCCGCGTCTCCCGGAGTCGGAGTATACTCTGCGGAGTGTACTAAAGGAACCATGTCCGCAACGAAGATGACATGTTCCAGGTTCTATCACTTCAAGGAGAGGATTGGCGCATCTTTAATAATTGATTATATTTTCTATGTCGGCTATTATCGGACCGATCCTAGTATTGTACATACGCTCACTTGTGACCTTTTGTTTAAATGTGGGGCTGTTGCGGATCATCATATATCCGGTGATGTCAAGGATGTCTTCTATTGACGTTGCAGATGTCTTCCATTGACGTTGCAAATGATCCTGATGTGTTGTCTGTTTGGCTATCGACTGCTTGGTTTGTGGATATATTTTGGGATTCGAAATAAACGCTATCGTAGTGGTTTCCTCTAAATTTGAGGTTAATGGATCCAGCTGCAGCCACTGGGTTCTTGGGTCTGTATGTGAGCGATGTACAATTTTGCTAGTGAGTTGCTACATTCACGTAATAGAATTCGGCGGCTGCTCTCATAATGTCCTCTCTTGCCCATGTGCCGTAATTATGCAGGTATTTAATGCAGATGTTAAAGGCTTCTTCATTTGGTTCGGCAATTGCGAGCTTTAGGTATAATAATAATACCTTGGACACCATTTACACACATTGATCTAGCCCCAAACTAGGATTCCCTGTATCTTGGGTACTAGACAACGATTCACATACTTATAGAGATAAATATAATACTTAGATAGATAAACAACCATGACTAGGGTACAAACATCCGTTCTCATCAAACAAATATTTGCCCCCACCGGGACTCGAACCCGGGACCCTTGGCTTCGTAGGCAGCGTCACTGCCGACTCGGCCATTCGGGTCGTCCTATATGTTCTGTCCGGTATATTCTTTTCATCGCGATTTTCTTCTACATATTTAACCAGGTCTTTCGAATGTGAGTGTGGTCGAATGTCAATTGATATAGATGATCAATTGCGTGGAATAAGCAGTTTCCATCTCTCGGCATTGGTAAGTTTTACATTATATTAGTTGCTTGGGCTTTTGCTGTGGGAAAGAGCTTAGTAACTAGGGTGAGTTATATGTACTACGTATGTGGCGTTAATCGTAGGGATAGCGATCGCCAAGGTTGAGCCTTATTCTTATCTGAAGGTTCTTTATTCTCGGTATTTGTTAAGAGAGTTGTGGACTGCCTGAGTCTGGGAGCAATAAAAGCTGCCAGATGTATGGCAGTGTTATATAGGACGAAGGGTCTCGAATTTTTTTTACTGTTTATCAGCGTGGTCATTATTTAATTGCCTGTATTCTGGAAAATGGTGAGGTCCCTTTTTTATGATGCGCACGTGATTGGGTTCCTCGCTGGCCGGCGGAGATATTTCTTGGAATATGCGGTTAATCAATAAAGTGATTCTAGGTTGTTGGTTTATTTAACGGGCATGTACAGTGGTGGTTTTTAACAGTTAAGTAGGTAGGTGCCTACCCAGTTCTACTCGATCGAATGTTTTGGGTTTAAGCTATACCTATATCTTACCTATCTGCCGGAACCGGTAGCGGTATGGAATCGTTTAGATGTGCAGATGTAACGTAGAAATTTGAAGCGAGCTTGTTATCTGTTTGTGAAATGGTGTTCAGCAACGAACGGGGTTGCCTGCCGGAAATAGATGTAATCATGCTATTTAGGCTTAATCTGTATTAGATATTTCTGAATCGGAGTGTTCTCACCAGGATGATGGTCAGCTAGGTCGACATTGGTGGCTCTCGGCGGCAGCGCTGTGGATGCGTGTCCTAGATGCCTTTGCGTTGTTTTTGGACGTCTAGTCTAAACTGCTAAAACACCGGCACTAATCAGATACAAGATGTTTCACTTTCACTAAGCACTACGCTGATATCATTAGTCACTAAATTCAGTATTTATTACATATTAGATAGGCCTGTGATTCGGATCAAGGTTTGATTTCGAGAACAAAGTAACGGCGCGGCGGGGATTTTGGTTATTCGTTGGGTGTCGCTTGAACTTTGAAAAGCAACCTTAAGGCCCTTCTTAATGCCAGATTTTTTGTGGTCTGGGCGTGGCCTACGTTTTCCACCCCGCAGCAATGCCTCAACCCCGCATCACGAGATCGTGAACGCCGAAACCAAAGTTTCAGAACCACGATATGCTAGTTTCAGTGATAAATTGATAATTATAAGATAGATATATGATACATGACCTACAAATCTATAATTTGACTGTTTTAACCTGTTTGTACCTGACTACGTGCCACTTTGAATGTAACCTCACTTGTTCATATTTGACTATTTACCTTAATATATACTTATTTATCTTTAATTGACCTAATTATTTAATCTACATTTTTATTTAAAATTATGTTAGCTGTGGATTCTTTTTCAATAAATAAATAAAATAAAAATCGACCTACCTGTTGAACAAATTAAAATACATCAAAGCATCACGCCGCGCATTTAGTGATATGCAAAACAAATACCGAGTGACGTTTTATAGTAATATGACGATTTTTTAAGAAAACATGGTAAGTATCTAATTGCACATTTGTAGTTATTCATAAGGATAAGCAACTTATAATATGTACTAAGAGTTCATGACATACTCAGAAAAATAGCAAATATAATTTCACGTAAATTATGGACGACACCGAACGGAAACATTGTCACATCATGGTGATGTGACAATGTTTCTTTTTGTTAAATTCTGACAAATGAAGCGTTTAAGTAAGAAGAGATTTGATGGTATGGTCGTTAGAGTCATTCGGGGTAAATTTGCGCACTTTTGTCTATTTCACTTCATTACTCCCAAACTACTTCGATTTAAGAAAGATGGAATATGCTGCCTCCTAGCTTAGTCATTTGACTTGCAAACACAGACTTAAAGTTTACCATATAATCTATGCTTCTTTGGAAATTTTTAAAAAATGTGACTTAGTCAGACTGCGCAGTTTTGCCCCGTAATGTGGGTAAAAGTGCGCTGTGTTTTGGGTAAAAATGCGCACATCGGGTAAAAATGCGCATAGTACATTTTGACTTAATAAACAAGGAACATAAAAACTACACATAGAAATCAGTTTATATTGAATCAAAACCTAACAACTTTCTATTGACGAAGATAAACTTGTAAAATAAAAGATAAATTGTGAGTTATTTATTATTATATAATTGAAAAAAAATTATCATCATGATTTAAAACTAAAATCAAAATAATAATCAGACTTTCTGTTTTCATAGTCAATCATCCAACAAAAGGCAAAGATTTTAAACATTTGCGAAAGCAAACTTAAATTATTATTATTTGCCATAATTGTTATAGACAAAAATTTCAAACAAAACGAAATACAAACTTAATAGTAATCAGACTATCTGTTCTTATACAATGATAACCAAAAAAAGGCAAATATTTTAAATATCTGAAAAAGAAAACTTTACTAACAAAATATAATACTATGTTACTCCTACATGTAAGAAATAAGTATCTTTCCTGTTGATATAATATATAAATTAATCATTTTGGCATATCTTTTTATTATTTTGTCTAACAAACGACAAACAAAATATAGTGTTTTTCAGTTTAAACTAACTTAAACAGTAATCAGACTTCTTGTATCCTTACCTCTTAAATATCAATGTGAATAAGTCTTTGAAAGTGAATCAGTCTTGACATTACAAATGAGTGTTAAAACTTAAGTAATAATGATAGAAATAAAAAACAATAACATTATAAAAAGTTAAACTAAATGGACTTGTGTAGATAATCATAATCATTTTAGATTACAAACCAAAAACTAAATGGGTGACTGAGTAGGCATATTATTAGGAGAAATTGTGAAAACGAGGGACGGCATTAAAAGAATATCTTATTCACATAGATCGCATACAAACAATCCCCCTTCGTACCCTGTGCAATCTTCATGGAACCATCTGTTACATGACGAGCATTCGATCCAATCTTCACTTGGTGGATCTTCATATTTTTCGTTACATATTGGACAAAAATGTTCAGATTTCAACCTTTTCTGCATATTTCGCAACTTATTGTACGTTTTCGTTACGCCATGTTTAGGTTGAATGCGTGGTTTCTTATTTGGTTTACTAGCTTGAGGTTTAGTAGCTCCTCGCTTAGCTATCTGACCGATCGATTAGAAATCTGTAATACCAGTAATCTTGCGTGGTAATTAACAAAAATGGCTGCCACGCAAAATCATTTTTTTTACTATTTGAAATTAAATATCTCACGAATAAAATTGAAAATTACAAAAGTAAAGTAACCAAAATATTCCTTAAAGTATGATGAAAAATTTTTTTCCAGTCAAGTATGCTCGTTTTTTGCTTCATATCCGAGATATAACATGAAATATGTGGATTCACTCGAAAAATTAATTTTTAAATCTAAAAAAAAGTATGATGCGTACGGTTTTTTTGCCAGATAATGAGTCCGTTGAATTCAGCGCATTTTTCTCTATAAAATGAGCCCTGTCTCGACTTGGACCACTATTTTTCGTATTAACCCCCTTTTTTGATGCACATTGACTGGACTATATTGTGAGGCAAAAGTGCGCAATTGGGCAATAATGCGCACGCGCATTTTTACCCCCGCAGTTTTACCCCACTGGCTGGGTCTTCAAAACAATCGAGTCAAACTCGGCTACTTTTGAGGTTAGGTTGAAACGATGTTGCAGACAGAAAACTGCAATAACCATACAAAAACACAAAAACGAACTCACCTGTTAATAACCATTATACAAACATTATACAAACTTTTCCGTGCACTGAAAAACAACCGATTTTAACCACTACTTGCAATTTTTTGTTATAATTCTTCGGCACGCGACTGCACTGCGCCAGGCTTCGGGATCCAAAATGGCGAATCGCGCGCACGTGACCCCGACAAATCGGCGTCCCCTCCCCGCACCCCTTTCCGAGATATCGATGATGCGCAGTTCTACCGGCAGCGCAGTTTTACCCCGAATGACTCTATGCATAGTTTTAAGTGGTATAACGTCAAAATAAATTCCAAATAGGCATAAATATATCAAAAAAAACATGTATTATAATATATTTTCTGAAATAAAATACTTTGAATATCAGTATCATCTATGTTAATTAAATATCACAGAATTATAAATACATCCAATAAATGACATGAAAAAGAATTTATATCAAAGTTTTTAAGAACAAAAATACTTAAAAAACTGTATTTTATACAGTTTTTAAGTATTTTTGTTGTTCTAACATGTTCCAACTAACACGAAGGTTAAAGGATTACCCTTCGCCTAAGCTACCGCAGCATTTGCCCTGAAATTTGCTGTGTAAATCAGTATTTTTGATGTGCAGTTTAATATTTCCCTAAAAAAACCATGAAGCGGTTAAGCTTTTTATTCTGGCCGTCACTTTTACTTTTGGCCCAAAAAATTTATGGCCCGTGAATGATCTCCTTTCGCCCACGAAAGAAGTTCTCATTATCGTGACCTAATGATGGTGCTAAACAGAACCCTGGGACTCTTACTTTCAATACCATCTACTTCGGGCGCATTTAATTCGTCTTTATACGACTTCTAGATCTCGAAAGGATGTTTTTAGTTTCTATACTACTACTTTTATTCAGGAGTGAACGTTCTGTATGTACTACTATTAGTTATTCTGCGTTAACACATAGGCAAAGACAGTTACACAGTCTTTAAAGAACTTAAATTCACAGATTTTTAAGCCTACATCAACATAATTAAAATTCTGTGAAGTTGAGTTCTCTAACTACCATGAAACTGCCTATATCTGGAACAACGTACTACCAATTGTAAGAAGTATCAAGACAAATCCCATAAATCTTATAGGCTTTGGCTACTTCGGGAGGAAAAACCGTGTTTTATTATGCCATGACGAGGCCGCGTAGAAATAATTTTATGAATGACTTTTATTGAGACGAGTGACACAACCTCTCCCTTCGCCATTGAGTTACCCTTCGCATGCAATTATTCGCATATAATTTTGTTGTAATAGTATCAATAGGTTTATAACTCAGATTATCCTTTAGAAAAATACAAGCACCCCCTCTCCGTTGGTGTTTTCTGGAGTAGGATGCCACTATTTTGTAGTTTTTTATTTTTGAGATTGGCTTCCGTTCCACGTTTAATATAGGTTTCTGACAGACAGATCACATTAATTTCACCAATTGGCGAAGCTAAATCTGATAATGTCGCTTCAAATATGTCACCTTTTAAAATTATACCTTGCAATATTTTGGTGTTGATGTTACCGTGTGTGTGTCTCTAAAATTTTTTTTTTATAATTTGACGTGATATTTTGTGTGCTTTTACCTATTTCTTTAGCTTTTATTTGCTCAAACATGTATGGTAGAGTTCCTTTCTGAAGTGAACTTTTATGATTAATATTTTCTGCTTTGACTTGAGTCTTGTTGATTTTATTTACAGATTTAGGTCTAAAATAGTATATGGTATTGTCCCGCAGGGTGGTATTTTTGTTTCTTGATTTGTGGGAATGATTTTTATTTTATTTCTTTCTTCCTGTTTTTCGTTTCTTCCGGAAACAGACGACAGAATACAGATGTTATAAATTGTTTTTTTAATTTACTTATTAGGAGAACAAACAGTTTTACACACTCTATAAATAAACTTATAACCATTTATGTGTTCTCGCATGTAGATTTTTCACAATATTTATTTTGTTACATGGAGATTCTAAAATTATTATTTTAGATAGCGGTTTGTTGAGATTGATTGTTCTCTTGAATTTAATGAGAGTTCTATGGTTTCGCAGTTATCGCAATTTTGCGATGACATTTTGTAACTTAATAACATTTCATTTAAATGTAGACTCTCTGGCACACTTACAATAAATACCTAGTTTCTCGTAAGTTTGTACAATGCAACATTTAATTCGGATCATAATTTCTAAGGGTTTTGATCATTCAGCCCACCCAAAGTCGATCGACATCGATCGATTAGTGTAATAGGTACCGTCGACCGACGTCGATTATTCCATTCCCCCAGTACCACTTGCCTCCTGCGGAGTCACATAGTTTTCGAGATATTTATGATTGAAAATTTTGAGGTTAAGTCTCTCCGGAGGCCATGTTAGACATAGTTAACTGTTGTTGATTTTAGAGGTAGAAAGCGACCTATTTTGCATTATTACTTCGAAATCGGCTTAGCTCCAGCTACTACGGGGCTGCGGGGATGCCCCCACACTGCGCGCACCCACGCTCGTCTCTGTAGCCTCGGCTTGCTCCGACCAGCCTCGGCCTCTCCGTCTCACTCGGTGCACAGCAGTGCGCGGTCCTCTGCGCCGCTCCGCGCCTCCAGCTCATAAAAAACACTCAGAGTATTCACAAGACTGCCTAGGAAGTGGGGTACCCTGATTCGGATTTTTTATTCCAAAACGAAACGCAACAAAAAACATTCACGAAACTCGAGATGAAACGGAACGAACGAAAAGGAATGACACATGTCCCATGACGCAAATGGCGGTTTTTTTTACATTCCGTTTCATCGATTTTGCGTGACATTTTACACTACAGGCTGTTTTACCACCACCATTTTAGTCTTCTGATAGCCAGTATTTAAAAAAAAGCAAAAATAGTGCAAAGTTTGCGATTTTCGATAATAAATTTCTAAAAAACAAGAATCTCCCCAAGTTGAAACTTTGCATCATTACTTCTCATATTGCTATCTATCCACAAATAAGTCCCAAATTGACGTTCCATGCTGTATATTTTAGCCCTACACCCTAAAATAACAGTTGGCGACCTCAAAAAGCGATTTTTTAAAATAAATACAAGGGGCTAGTTCCACCCCCTTATCGAAACACTGACCCCAAAGTGAGTTACTTTTTTGAAGTTGGTAAAAATATTAAAAATAAATCACTTACCTAGTAGCTCTTTCAAAACCAATTGTTTTCTATAATCAATATGCAAGGCATATGGTGGACAATAGGGATGGAGTTCAGCTCGTGTGAAATCCGAATCACAGTATAAGTCGGCCAATATATTATATGTAACACAACGAAAGCTGAAACCAGAAAAGAATATAAATTGATGACATCAAAATGTTGCAATATTATAGTCATAGTCACCTAATTACCTTTTGGATTTCAGTTTTTCAGTTGTGAAAAGATGTCTTAATTCAAATGGACATTTTCCAGGCCCTGCTTCAACTAAGCTTGAAGACAAAACCTCAACTATTGGTCCGCATAGAAAATGGTTACCTGAAACACAATTACAAAATTATTGTATTAATCAGCTGGATCTTCAGTTTTATGATGAGAATAAGTTAATAAATTATGACTGAACAAATCTCTACAGCTACTCCTTTTTAAGAATATATTGTGTGTATGGCAACAACTTACCTGGTATACATTCCAGTTTTAGCTTCATTCCAATATCAGCTGTCGAAGGGGTACAAATGAACCCACTTGACAAAAAATCCCATTTGATGTGGGCATCACTTATTTGATTTCCCTTTTCATTTACTGACAATCCTTTGTACCACATAAACTTGGTGTGTCCATCATCAGCATTCTGAACTACATAGTTTTCTGGGTAAATAGGAAAACCAGCTAATATGCTTTTTGGCAACGACACACTGACCACCCATGGGGGATTAAAAATAGTGTCATAGCAGATATCTGCAATTTTCAGCTTTACTGGCCCATTGAATGAGAATAAGTCGAGACATGTTTGGGTGTTATCTATCGGATTATCCTCGTTATCATAGAAGTTCGCTTTTACTGTGGTAACATCTACAGCGCCTTTCTTCTTCTTAGCCTTGTTCAGAACTCTTTGTATGTTAGCCCCAATACGAACCAGGATACTTTCCAAGCTTTCAGACGGCCTACGGCTAAAGTTGAACTGTCTAACAGAATCTTCTTTTAGCTTGAATAATAAGTTTATATCCACTTTGTCTTCACTTTGAATTAGCCTAAGATAACACTTTTCCCGTTCCATATTTTTAACCTTTGTTAAAGGAAGTGCTGAATTATACCTGAAAAACCATCTAAATACACGTGTAACCATAGTCTCCAAGCCCTCTGAAAAAATTGTTTTGTACATATACTAGAAAATCGACGATTAATTCCGATTAGTATCCCTTTAGATATAGTCTGTGATTCCGATTTAACCTAAAATAAACAGGTGATTTTTTTACTTTTTCATGAGTTTATGGTTTGGTAACGAATATAAACAGGTGAAGGACAACTTCAGTGTCGCCAGACGAGAAAGTTGGAAATGCTGTCTGGGTTCTTTAAAAACGCGGATTTTCAACAAAACAAGCGGATTTCTAACATTTACATTTTTTTCTGTCTCAATGAATGTGTCTAACGAAAATTTCTGTGAATGCAGTTAAATTTATAAAAAAATATTTAAAAAACTGTGTTTTTAGTTTTTCGGACGGAGTTCGATTCGGAAGTTCGATTCCCGCGAAACGATTTTGTCAACTGAGCGTAGCATCAGTGTAGCCAATTCTACAGTTTTAACTGTAGATTTACATTTTTGTCCATATCGTCACAGTTTTTAGTTCAGACCTCCAAATCTACAGTTTTTTCTATGTATTACTACGCTATCTATTTTATTCGCTGCGTAACCCGTACAACTCGATTTTAGCAACGTCTAAGGCACGGTTTGCTTAATTGCAGAGGTGGCGTTAGTGGATAAATAAATAAATTAAAAAAAACTTATGAAAACCAAACTTCCAAAAAGGAATAAACTCTCTACCACCACCATAAAAAGCACTTTACACACAAAATGAAAAATTAAAAATTGTTTCGAGTTTGATGCTGCCAATAAGCATTTAAAGAGATTTAATAAAAATATGTACGATTTCAAGAATAAAAATGAAACTGAAAATGAGGAGGATGTGCATATTGAAAACGAGGAAGTCTTAGTAGAAATATTGTAAATTTGTTAAGATTTAAAGTTGATTTATTACTACAAGTATAATTTTATTACTTTATTATGTTGTTTTATTGATTATTGCTATTAATACAAAATAAGAAAAGCTGTAGATTTACAGTTCTGTAAGTAGACATTTTCAGTTTTCTACAGCTTTTTGAAAGCTTGTTTACAGTTTTAGTCTAGATTGGGGTTGGCAACACTGCGTAGCATGTAGGATCAGCGATGACGTCACTTTACCCGTCAGGTGATCGGATCGGTCGGGCTAATTCGGCTCAAGCACGCCACAATGTTAAGAACTCCCCACAATACTCACGAATAAAGACTAAAATGACTAAGAAATGCTGTATTGTGGCCATGTGAAGTAACTCGAGTGTGAAAACACCAAATAAGTTATTTTTTCGTGTGTGTGTGTGTGTGTGTGTGTTAAACTCAAAAATTATAAAAAAAGTGGAAGAACGCCGTAAGGAGAGCAGATCCTATTGGAAATAAAAGTACTGCTTACTGTTGTATACTTACCCTAGTCTTCAGTATGAGCTTGGCTCTTTAAATAAATGTCACCCTATTTATATTACATTCATTTCAATATATTTAAAGAGATACTTTCTCCGATTCCCGATTCTCGTGATGGAATGAGGTCTTGGAGACAGTACTGAAGCTCAGGAACCAGAAATAGTGAGGCAGTCTTGTTTGAACTCAATTTGTTAAGGATGATGAGCTGGTTTTGCAAACTTGGTGTAATGAGCTGGTGATGGAATGAGGACTTGGATGAATACTGGAATCCAGGAACCAGGAATAGTAAGGCAGTCATGTTTGGACTGAATTTGTTAAGGACGATTAACTGGTTTCGCAAACTTGGTGTCATGAGCTGGTGATGGAATGAGGATTTGGATGAATACCGGAGCTCAGGAACCAGACATAGTTAGGCAGTCGTGTTTGGACTCAATTTGTTACGGACAATGAGCTGGCTTTGCAAACTTGGTGTAATGAGCTGGTGATGGAATGAGGACTTGAAGGAGTACTTGAACCCAGAACCAAGAATAGTAAAGCGGTCGCGCTTGGACTCAATTTGTCAAAGATGTTGAGCTGGTTTTGCAAACTTGGTATCATGAGCTGGTGATAGAATGAGAACTTGGATGAGTACTGGAACTCAGGAACCAGAAATAGTCAGGCAGTCGTGTTAGGACTCGATTAGTTAAAGATGATGAACTAGTATCGCAAACTTGGTGTCATGAGCTGGTGATGGAATGAGGATTTGGATGAATACCGGAGCTCAGGAACCAGACAGAGTTAGGCAGTCGTGTTTGGACTCAATTTGTTACAGACAATGAGCTGGCTTCGCAAACTTGGTGTAATGAGCTGGTGATGGAATGAGGACTTGAAGGAGTACTTGAACCCAGAACCAAGAATAGTAAGGCGGTCGCGCTTGGACTCAATTTGTCAAAGATGATGAGCTGGTTTTGCAAACTTGGTATCATGAGCTGGTGATAGAATGAGAACTTGGATGAGTACTGGAACTCAGGAACCAAAAATAGTTAGGCAGTCGTGTTTGGACTCAATTTCTTAAAGATTATGAGCTGGTTTTGCTCATGGCGCCAATTTTTCCAAAGCAGCTAATTATCCCTAACAAATATAGAACAAACACGACTGCCTGACTACTCCTGGTTCCTGAGTTTCAGTACTGTCTCCAATTATTCATTCCATTCCATGAAACCATGTTCGTAAAACCAGCTCATCAGCCTTATAAATTTGAGTATAAACACGACTGCCTTACTATTTCTGGTTCCTGAGTTCCAGTACTCATCAAAGTCCTCGGACCGCACCCTCCGGGCGGTCAGCTGTTCACCAAACGATTGCTGATAAATATTTTTAAATTAATCTAATTAGTGTTATAATACATACTATATATAATTATGTAATTATTTGTTAGAATAGTTAAAACTGTGAACAGTGTTTTGAGCTGCACACGACAACCAGAAGATTGTTCCTGCGACTGAAACCACTCTAACTGTCAACTTATGGGCGTACCCAGGTAGGGGCAGGGGGGGGGGCTGCTGCCCCCCCCCCTAGAAGATAAAATAAACGTCAACGTTTTTTGTTTCAATATACCTAACCGACCATCTTCTCGAAACAGGTATGAGCTGCCCCCCCCGCCCCCCCCCCCTCCCTAGCTGAAATCCTGGGTACGCCCTTGTGTCAACTGCCGATGAATTTGAATGCCGGAACGGAATACGACATATCCAGCTGAGTTCTTTGTTTTATCTAACTAATAGACTAACACTACCTTATAATTACCTACCAGTAGCACGGTTTCTAGAAATAATTTAACTGAGACTCGCATTCTAGTTTAAAAAATAACTTGAATATCACATCAGAAACCGTTTTCTGACTAGTTGACAATTTCATACAATTTTGTGACCGCCGCCCTGATAGGTTCTTTAACACTATACATCCGCGGGCCTGCCTCAGCGCGCCACCACAACCGGCGCGCCCTCGCATCAAGTATACTGACAGCGATCAGCAGCTCGCAATTAGTGACGACACCGACGCCGCCGCAGAGCCCGAGACTGACCCTTTACATCAGCTGCGGGTCTGTCCTCTCATTGCGCACATGGTGACGAGCGATCAGCAGCTCTCCCCGAGTCACTCACACTCACACGTGCGCCGCCGCCACTAACGCCGCAACCTGCCGCTGTACACCAGCGCCAGTGCCAGGAGCCGGACAGCCCTGCAACGACGTGCACAGCGACGCCGCCGGCCAAAACCTCACACGTGACACCTCGTATGATTGTTCTGTTTTCGGACAGGCTAGGTGTAGGTATGGGACACTTCGTGCTTGTCGCGTAGGTCTCGTAGTTAACTATTGCATGCCCGATGTCCCCTTTAAAGTTATGGCCAAAAACATTTTAAACTACAAATATGAAGAGCACAACCGTAATATTATATCTGGAGAATAGTATAGGTGTAGAGAAACAAACAATGATAAAGTTTGTTGATGCTCTCTCTGATCTAGAAGTGGGCAAGATTGTACAAAAATACAATGAATGGAAAGCAACAGCACGCTACTCATAGTTAAAATATGAAGATGTATAATATAACTGTACGCAATACAAAAATTATATTCTTTGACACAAATCTATTAATTTGTAAATATATCACTGACGGAAACAGTAAGGACATCAAAGTTATTATTGATAAAATTGACACTGACGTAATAGCTAAGTCTTTAGCTTCATTTATATTAGAATATGTTATAAACAGTATAACAGAAGTAAGTAATTGTATAACGGTCACCACAACGATTAGTACACGTACTAAGAAGCATGTCACTACTGACAAGGCAATATGTACAAACGATACTATTATATCTTTAAACTGCCGCAACCGACAACAGAAAAGCACGGCTTAAAGGTATTGCACCAAAATACGCAAGGCTTTTCTGGCAAGCAACTAGAATTAGAAATGTTTTTAGAAAGCGAAAGAATGGGTATACTTTGTATGACAGAACACTGGCTGCAAGAGTGTGCAATGCAGTTCAGTAAATTATAAAGTGATTAGCTGTTTCAATAGGAAGACTAAAACTAGAGGTGGTTCCTTAATTTTAGTAAAAGATGGTCTTAAGTGTAAAGAACGTAAGGATATTGTTAGTCTTTCTAGTGAAATGAATGATGAAGTCTCGTGTGTTGAGATGGAAAAATATACTATTGTTAATGTGTACAGGCGGGGCGAAGGAGATTTTGAGGTCTTTGAGACAATGATGGAACAATTTCTTCAACTTGCAGCCAGAAACAAGTCCAAACGCATCATAGTTTGCGGTGACTTTAACGTAGATTTACTAGATACCGCAAACCGCTCTATTCGCACTAGGATCCTAGCAGTATTTAAGTCTTACAATATGTGCAATGTCTTTCTGGAGCTTACACGAATAACGGCTACCTCCGCTACTTGTCTAGATAACGTATTCTGTGAATGTAGTATTCAAGATAAACAAATAGTTAAGGCATTAAGTTCAGACCACACTGGTCAGATTGCAGTATTTGAAGAAAGTAATGCTATAAAGCCCGTTAAAGTATTGTGTAGACCAGTAACTTTGAAGAAAATGGAAAACTTCCGTGTGGACTAGACTGACTAGACTGTCAAGTCTACCGTTAACACTTTATACTTTATTGCACAAAAACAGAAGATACAGATACATCAAAATGGAAACTAGGTGTAGAAAGGCGAGCTTATCTCTAAAAAGAGATTTCTTCCAGCAAACCTAATATGGACAGAATACATGAAAGAACAGGTAGACCTAGGTGCACAACGTTAAAATATTAAAATAATAAACTAATTACTAATATGTACATAAAGACATAATATCAATACAAATAGACAAAATTATACTACATATATATCAACGCAATATACCTACATAAATCTAGTATGGAAGAGAAAGACAGTGTTCTTTTAAGCGAGTTTTAAAAATAGAAAGTGACGGACTGTCTCTGATGGCGCTAGGAAGTTTGTTCCAAAGCCCGATAGCTCCTAGTCTGAACCCATGTTCATATGCGGCTGTATTATCTTGCGGCGTTATAAGCAGTGACCGAGCGTGAGATCTCCGAGGCCTATCCGAGGACAGAGATTCAAAACGATGTCGTAAGAAGACAGATAGCGAGGATTAAATAAGATGTTGTAGAGGCAGATGAGGATATGAGAATCCCGACAAAGACGGATAGGAACTTACTGTGAAGATCCGAACATATTATATTCCAGCTTCTTCAAATCTGTATCCGTGGAATTTGAAAAGGTTTTCAATCTGACAAAAGTGAGAACGGACAACAAATCAAAATTCTCTGAATGGGCAACAGAGGATTTAAGACAGAGCAGGTCTGAATTGTATGAGCAAAAATCCTAGGATCACAGTCCTGAGTTTAACGTCTTTGTAAAAAAATATTCCAAAAATTTCAGGTAAGACTGCCACAAAGCCAAGTGCCAACATCTTAACAATATAATCAAAGCTTCTGGTAACAAAATTAAAACTACATGGAAGATTATTTAAAAAGGGACAGGCAAGGTTGGGTCTAGTGAATCTAGTTTTAATTTAAAAGTTAACGACAAATTACTTTCATCAAACGAGGACGTTGCTAACGCATTTGAAAAGTTCTTCAATACCATATCCATAATAACAACAGAAGCACTTCACACCAACAACACACCATCCTCTTCTGAAAAGTCTTTAGATTACTTGGTTGAGAATGTGCCCCAAAACAAGGATAGCTTTAACTTCAAACCAATAGGCTCTACAACTATAGTTAAAACTTTTAAACTTCTTAACATGAAAAAGACTGAAAATTTATGGGGCATGTCGGTTAACGTGGTTAAATTAGTAATCGATGTGATTGCACCATACATGGCAATCACATTCAATAGTTGTAAAGCAAACGGAGTTTTTCCTGATCTCAAAATGAGCAGATTAATACCACTTTTCAAACCCGGTAGTAAAGAAGACACTGCCACCTTCAGACCTGTATCTGTATTGCCAGTGTTGAGCAAGGTGTTTGAAAAGGTCATATTGAGTCAACTACTCTCTTACTTCAATGCATCTGGGCTACTCCACATAAAACAGTTCAGATTCACTAAAGGCAGATCAACAACAGACGCCGGAGCAACAATTTATAGTGCGTGGGAAGGATCACAGGATGCGGTTGATATTTTCTGTACCTTTCCAAGGCCTTTGACTGTGTGGACCATCAAACTCTTTTGCTCAAACTACAACACTATGGTATCAAAGATAATGCGTTAAAATTAATGGAATCTTATCTTATGGAAAGATTACTAAAAGTAGATATAAACAGATGTAGCTCCACTGAAACCCATATGATTATTGGTATAACCCAGGGTTCTATCTTAGGTCCGTTCCTTTTCTTAGTGTTCGTGAATGACCTGCCGTATATGGTGGAAAAAATGACTCAGATTGTTCTATTTTCTGATGACACATCTATTATTTTCAAGGTGAAAAGACATGAAGAAATTCTAGACGACGCATATAGTACACTCTCTCATGTGTTAAGTTGGTTCAATGTAAACAACCTGTTATTTAACTCAAAGAATACTAAATGTATCAAATTTTGTTTGCCTAATGTACGACAGGTTGAAAGCAGTGTAAGAATAGGATCTGAAAGATTGGACCTCGTTGAGGACACAATCTTTCTCAAATAATATATAGGAATCACTATAGATTGGAAACTACAATGGGTTCCTCACATAACTAATCTCGCAAGAAGATTTAGCTCAGCCGCTTTTGCGGTCAGATAAATCAGATATCTTACAGTTGTTGAAACTGCCAGATTGGTTTACTTTAGTTATTTTCACAGTATTATGTCTAACGGAATATTTCTCTATTAATACCATTTCGGCGCACAGAAATTCGACGAGGGGCGATGGATCAACTCTATCACTCTCCGGCGAATTTTCTTAGACTGAAACCAGTGCCTGTTGTAAAGTCATTTTTTTAAAAAGAAGGTATGGGGGAGTTTCTTGCCGTTTCATCTTAACCCCGAGGCTCACCTTCCGAAACAGTGTTTCTTTTTTTATATAAAAAATAACTGACTTGTAGTTATAAGTAAGTATAATTTTGACGTTGAATAAGATTATTTATTTATTTATATTCAATAAAAAAAAACTGAATCTGAATCTGAATCATTCTATCACCAGCTTATGACACCAAGTTGGCGAAACCAGCTCATCATCCTTAACAAATTGAGTCTAAGTAGGACTGCTTACTATCTCTGGATCCTTAGTTCCAGTACTCATCCAAGTCCTTATTCCATCACCAGCTCATGACACCAAGCTTTCGAAACCAGCTCACCATTCTTATCACTAATATTCCTGGTTCCTGAGTTCCATTACTCATCCAAGTCCTCATTCCATCACTAGCCCATGACACAATGTTCGTAAACCAGCAATATTAGTTCAAACACGACGGCTGTACGATTATTCCTCATATACTCAGGTACCAAGCTATTTTCGACGAAATAAACAGAATAGTATTAGATAAAAAAAACATTACTGTTTACCTAGGACGGACAAATGGATAGGCAAGACGGACATACCAGTGGGTGAAGTTCAATACAAGCTTTAAATTATTTAAGTAATTTTATCCCACGCAATTCAGCACCCACGCAGTCACTATTATTCGAAAAATACTGTGCAACCATAATAACGTCCACTTTAGGTAAGTTGTCAGATTGACCTTGGACAAATCCCTCATTCATTATAAATCTATATGATGATTATATTATACTATATTATACACTAAACACACGTAATTTTATGTTTAATAATAGTTCAAGATCATAAACTGGTGTAAGAAGATAATAAGAATAAGAAATCACTTTTGCGACTGCGAGGTCAAGCGGGCGCCCGAACTCAGACTTACTGCGAGTCGTAGAGTGACGTCATCATAAGCGCAAATGCCTTAAAACAAATTCACAAAGCGTTTCGGAAATTCCCAATATGTTTTTGGTCATTACTTAGTTAATAAAGATACTATTGTAGCGAAAAAAAAACTTGTTATGTGGCTTTAATACAAAGTGCTGTTTTTTGCAAAATTCTGACATCTTTGCCTTATTCATTCATACATACTACAATGACATGGAAGTTTACAAATAAAAACACAATATGGCGGTAAATCTTTATTTAATATAGTCTCTAAGAAAGTATCAGAGTATAACTTTCAAACACAACTTGATTGACACATGACATGATTTTTTTACCCTAGCTACCTAGCGTTATTGCGCCAGAATCTGACAGCAAGATAATATGAACAATTTTGAACGCGCAAAAGAGATGGCATGATAGGCGAGCGAGAGTCGTTCGTAGTCACCTGACGATGGCCATTTTGCCGTATGCCGCGCCCCGGCACGGCATCGCCACCGGCACTTGGTGGCCTAACACCATCTCATAAAGCAGGACCTAAACTGAACTGCCTTGCTTTTTCGTACTATGAGCAACAATTAGCAGGCCTGCACAAGAACTGCTTAAGTTTCCGCTCCAAAACCGTTAACCTTTTTTTTTGTACAGACTTTTCGTAGTATGAAACTATATTTGACAGCAGCAAATCGTTTTTTGTACGTCTGTTCTATCAAATTAGATGATCTTGAAAAAGCTAGTAGATATTAGTCTAAACGACATTGTTTTGTAATTTATGGTGGATTTTGTGGATTACT
Source organism: Argyresthia goedartella (assembly GCA_949825045.1). Taxonomy (NCBI): domain Eukaryota; kingdom Metazoa; phylum Arthropoda; class Insecta; order Lepidoptera; family Argyresthiidae; genus Argyresthia; species Argyresthia goedartella. Next base: position 14,603,882 of record OX463808.1, on the reverse strand, counting down.
GGTTAATTTTCGAGAGTTTTAGACGAGTGGATCATCCGTTTTTTGGCTTCAACCGCTAACGAAACTTGTATAGGTGTAGGTATTAGAGGTACAGGGGAAGGTCTTACTGTCCCCCCTCCCATGAGTGTTACAGTGCAACTCGGTTCTGTAAGGAAAATTATGAGATTTAGACAAACAGCCTCAATTTTTTTTACAAATTAAATAATTTATTTCTCAACAATGCATATGTAGGGGAGGGGGGGGGGGGGGGAGAGTAGTTGGCTAACTCAGCCTGAGCACGCGTTTGAGAAGCCGACACTAACTGATGTTGGAATATTAAATAAAAGTAAACGTTGTGCAATCGATCTGCTGCCTTTATTTTCACACAACAACGAATGCCCGAAACCTAGGTACAAACAGATGCAGCGGTAGCACCTCATACATTCATAGTAGTAAATTATATACTCTTTGCATTCATACTCCAACACCGACCCTTGAGCGTATATGCATCTTAGTTTTACAGTAAAGAAGTATATCAAGGCTAGTCCCTTTGGTTAGGATATCTGCGACCATATCGCGACCAACAACAAAACAAAATAACATTATTATCAACTAAATCCTTAAGAAAGCTAGTATCAATATGTTTGTTTAGTCCTAGATATATCAATATGTTTGTTTACAGTCTTCACATAATAAAAGGCCCACCGTCTTACCACAAAAAACTTTAACCATTGTTTAACACATGATTATAAAAATCGTTACCACAAAACTGATTTTAGCGTCTTAGCAGGGATAGGCATGGCTTATATTATGTAATCAATTTAGGCAACCGAGAAAGCTTGTTTAGTGAGTGTCTTGTTTGTCAAGATGGCGGAATTATTGACCAGCTGTTCTGCTGTGTTGGTTTTGTTTACGAAAAAGCGGTTTTTACTCCATTAAAGTCCAAGTTTTATCGTGAGGAAACCTTCATATCTCCATAGGACATCGTGGGGAAACCTCCTTAGTGGCTGCGATGGGCTATCCCCCTGTCATGCAAAATGGACTTAATTATCTAAAAGTGGGCACAACTGTGCCTCTGCCATCCCGTATCGAAAAAGCATAAAGCTATATATCATCCAATGATGAAATTTATGGTGGGCTACTGGGAGACAGTCGCGCGACATGTTATGAGCGGTGGCCTTGAATGCGCGTAGTCACTTTTCAATAGCTGTACTTATGCGCAGTAATTCCTGCTAACGTCGCCCAGCGCTCTTAACTTACTTATACTATGGGATGAAATTTGTACATCTGCTACCGGTGTGTCCATCCACTATAAAAACCATACTAGCCGCAAGCCACAAATCTTGGGAGAAGTTTCATCTGCCTGAGATCTACTCAACCATCCAGGGCGGTCGCTCAAGCTGGAGTTGGTACAGGAGTTAGGCCAGTTTGTGAAGGAGATAAGCCGGCTTTTGCACTATGGGATGTAATGAATTATGTATTAAGATGCAGGCAGATACACGAAGACAATGGCGCCGGTGCCAGTGAGACTGGTAGCCAGTACTGGCCTCATGTCAATCTAGCTAGACGGGTGCTCTATTCACCCCAGCACTCGCAGACAGCGCTGGATTGGCTTGATTTTATTAGGCCAATACAAGGTTTTTACAAGGCCAACACCAAGCCAGCCAGCACTGGCCTCGGGTAAACCAAGCTTAATATCTCAAGTTGGGAAATAAATATTGCTTGCCAGTCTTTCTAGTGCCCGTTCAGCAATATTTATTTTACATCTTGAGATGTAATTTATATTAGATTATATCCCCCTATATATGGACCCCTGGAATGAAAGGAAATAAAGTGAAGCAGTAATAACACCACATTTTGATATCAACATTTTTAATTTGTTTATTAACAATTTCATTAATATCGCCAATTCCTTGAAAGATTTTCTATCTCCATTATTATGTTTCTACCTGAGGGATTAATGTTTACACCACAATTCATGTTCATCTTCTATCACATTTGTGGGTTTTTATTTCCATATTTGATTCAAGTATGTATGGCGGCTTTGCTGGTGCTGAAAAGACAGGATTTCAATTACATTATACCAAAATGCTAAGGTAGAGGTGGACTCGACACTTGGTTAGAGGGGATGACGGACAGTGGACCGTAGCGATAGACAATACAAGGGGAAAGATAGGGCCATCCAGTGGGCATTGTCCGACGATATTATCAAGTCAACATCTCTCGGCATGCAGTTGGCAAAGAACTTTGGAGACTGGCGCGATAGAGACTTGTCTTTGATCGACTTGACTCACTAACCAAGAGGCCTATGCCCAGAAGTGGGTTGATGAGTGGTGAAAACGATTATGAAGAATTCTTACCTTTTCTGTTTCGAAATCCTGGAAAATTAGGTGTTGTTTTGTTGATCGTCATCACTACCCAGGGTAAGCTTGCAGGGCGGGCAGTAAGATCCAAGAATTTCCTGAGCAAGGAATAAATAATAATATCCCGAACCAAAACAAACAAATTGTCTGACGAACTATCAGTGACAGTTCCGTGTGTCGTTCCGTTCCGTTTCGCTGCTTATTTTTTAGTCGTGTTTGATAAAAGTACTAAAGTGAACGGTTTTCTACACAAAAATAAGGATTTACCACTACTTTACCTAACCATGTTCTATTACTAAGTTAGGAATTACATTGAGCATACAATTTTCCATCAAATTATGTTATTCGCGTAAAATGAAACTATGAACGTTTTTTTAAATATTTTTTCATATTGTGTTGTACGGCCCTGGAAATTCAGTCCTTTGAGGCTAGTTGATGAACGAACGAAATCAACTGAATGATCTAGCCGTTTTTTAGTAAGATACTCACTAAACACTTTTTTGTGGTAACGAAATTTAGAAGCTTGCTAACCATTTGTTTACTGATAGATGATGATTTTGCTAAACAAGTGATCATACTGTGTTTTTATTATTTTTTGTAGTAAGACGGCCAGTGTCAGCATCCGTGTCACTGACATAATAAGATTGAATTTAGTTTGGGCCACTGTTCATGTTGTGAAGATTAGTCCTAGGCAGGAAACAATTGTTGCTGGTTAATCGAATCAGGCTGATTGTCGCTGAGGATGTTAAGGTTTTAATTTCATATATTTTCCTGCTTAGTAATTGTCTATTTTTTAATATATAAAAAAGAATGTTTTTGTCACCTTGTCACTTTAATATAGAGAAAAATCAATGCTAGAACATTGTTTCCAAAATGTTTTATGTTTATTTAATATACTGATTTAATATACAGAAGAGGGTTTAAGTTAGAACCAACAATCCTCAACATGGTAGCAGAGCGTTCATAATAAATACATTGGGTTGCGATCCACATTAAAAGTTAAAAGTGAAAGGAGAAAGAAAGAAAAGCAAAATGTCTTGCGCTGCGGTGTCTACATTACCATGTTTGAGTGAAAATACAAATTTTAGCACGTGGAAATTTCGTGTAAAACTGATTTTGCAGGAGAAGCAAGTCGCGTATGTATTAAATAGGAAGGACAAACCGTAATGGAAGAAAAAAGATGCCAAAGCAAGGTCCATCATCGCTCAAAGTCTCTCAGATAAAGTAATGACAAGAGGAAGAGATCAAGCACGAGCCTACGGTCGGAGTCACCAAGGACGCGGTCGTGTACGTGGACGAGGTTACCAAGGACACGGATCCAGAGGAAGAGGATTTCAAGGACATTGATCTACATCTTTAATGACTGAGGAAACAATGGAGGAAGATATAGGATTTATTGCAAGTGAGAATGTGCTTAGTGCAAATAGTGAGAGAGACAAAAGGTATACAAAAGACATTTCATTTATTATTGATTTGCGGGTTGCACGCAGCATATTGTGAGTAGTAATATTGAAAAGTACATGACAGATGTAAAAATATTAGACAAAAGTGTAAAAATACTTGTAGCAAATGGTCAGTACATATTGACAAATAAAAAAGGTAACTTAAAATTTAAATACGACAATCTAAAAATAACTATTGAAGCTTCAATTGTAAAAGATATATCATATAATTTACTGTCAGTTCACAAAATTACTGAGGCCGGATACAGTGTACAATTTAATAAGTTTGGAGTAGCTATAAAAGGAGACAATAGGTATCTTGAAGGTACATCTGAAGGTAAGCTCTATGAATTTATATGCAAATATTTGTAAAGAATCTTGTAATATAAGTAAAGTTCAATACGATGATGATCTTTGGCACAAGCGATTTGGCCACTTAAACAGAAAGTCTTTAGGAATAATGAATTTACCGACTTTTAACAAAGTTTGCAGTTCATGTATGGAAGGCAAAGCAACCAGAGCACCATTTAAGCCGGTACCAAGACCAAAGTCAATGCAAGTGGCAGAGATGTTACACACAGATATTGCTGGACCAGTTAAGAATTGTGGATTGAATGGTGAGAAATATTTCATGACTATTCTTGATGATTATTCTCATTTTTGTGTGGTTTATCCACTAATTAACAAGTCACAGGCATCAGAGAAGCTTATTAATTATATACTGAAGTTAGAAAATGAAACAGGAAATAAAGTAAAGAGGATTCGCTGCGATAACGGTGCAGAGTACACAGCTGATAAAGTAAAAGATTTTTGCAAAAGAAAAGGGATAAGATTAGAGTATACTTTACCATATACAGCGCAAATGAATGGCTGCGCAGAACGCTTAAATCGTACTTTTTTGATAAAACAAGGACTTTATTTGCAGAAACAAATTTGCCGAAGTCCTTATGGTGTGAAGCAATCCAATGTGCAGCATATCAACTGAATAGATCTCCTTCGTGGGCAATTAATTTTGAAACACCCTGTTTTATGAGATATGGTCAAACAGATTTGTCCAGACTGAGGATATTTGGTTCTAAAGCATGGGCAACTATCATACCAAGACCCGATAAATTGAGTAAAAGAGGAAAAGCTGCAAGAATAGTAGGGGTGTAGTAGGTTACAGATTGTGGAGTCCAGAAGATAACTCCATTATTTTTATTTTTTATTTAATTATTAAGGCTAACCAACAGATCTTACACTAAACATATAACTTAACTTAATACGAAAAATTTCGCAGTGCAGATCCAATTATAGGTTAACACAACATATAAAAAAAAACATTATGAAATGCCTACATATCACCCTGTCATATAAATTAAAAAACAGCGTTTAAACAAAAAAATAAAATCAAGAAAAGGATGATGTTAATACTAAAAACTAAAAACATAGTGAAAATGGGTGCCCCAAATAATAGGTGTTTAGTTTTATCTGAAGATATTTAATTCGGTTTGTACAAGGTATTCGCGGCAAGAGCTCTGATGCGAGAATGGTGGTTAAATCGAGTTGAACGGAATTTATAAGATATGGTTAATTAGCGCCATCTAGCCTTTATTAGTCGAACCACCTCTAAAGGTATTGATTTAGGGTATAGTTGTGGGTGAGGTGGTTCGTACTATGGAAGACTAGATGGCGCTGTACATTGATGCTATGATGTCATTTTGACATACTCCAGAGCGCCTAAACTCTACTAGGTATACAAATATAACTGTAATTTATGAATGTGACTAGCTAATTTATTAATAGATTTATGTATACTCCTAGCGTTCTGTTTTAGTTACCTACCTAGAAGATTCTAGATCTTATGAAGAAAACACAAGAGAAGTATTTTTTTTATTGAGTAGGCAGTAGTTAATTAGGTTACATTTCACTTGTTTGTGTAATAAAGTGATTAATTAATTATATAGTCCCTGTCTACCTACACTGATTACTTAGAACTAATAGTCGGTATCTGACAGAGAAATAGGTAAGGGGCAAATATTATTGAAGGCTCGTTTGATAAGGCCTTTTGTTGTTTGGATGACGGCGACCCTCGTTTCGCCATCTTGACCGTCTTGTGTCTTCGCGATGCGTCCCAACTTCCACTGGCAGGGTGGTAAGCGATCGTCCTTCACCAGCACGATTGAGCCGACGGTGAGGTTAGGTCCCTTTGTGCTCCTCCACTTGCACCTCTGCTGTAGGAGACCCAGGTACTCTCGAGACCACCGCTTCCAGAAGTCCTGTTGTATCTGTTGGAGTTGTTGGAAGTGATTTAACTTATTCCTTGATACATCTTGGTATTCGTAGTCCGCCAGAGACGTGTACGATCTACCGATCAGAAAGTGAGCTGGCGTAAGAATGGGAAAATCATCATTATTAGCATTAGGTATGGGACACAATGGGCGCGAGTTTAATATTGCCTCAATTTGAGTAAGAACCGTAGAGAATTCTTCAAATGTTAATAAGGCTTGACTTAATACCCTCTTAAGATGAAGCTTACAGCTGCCAATTGCAGCTTCATGTAGGCCGCCTAGATGCGGGCTGTAGGGGGGTAAGAATTTCCAGGAAATACCTTCGTTTGCAAGGAAGTTGGTAAGTTCGCTAAAATTTTCGTTTAGGTATCTGTATAGTTCTACTAAATCATTATTTGCTCCACGGAATGTGGTCGAGTTGTCACTTACCATTTGACTTGGTTTACCTCTTCTGCATATGAATCGCCGGAAGGCGGCAATAAAGGCTTGTGATTCTAAACCTGAAACCAACTCAATGTGAACTGCCCTTGTCGATGAGCAAACAAACATAGCTATCCAACATTTGTAAGACTTGAAACCACGCCCCCTTCTATCTCGAATTGAATAGGGCCCAGCATAATCACAAAATGTTGTGTGGAATGGCGGTGAAGGAGTAGTTCTTATTGTAGGTAGTTGACCCATAATGGGTACGTGTATGAGTGGTTTTGCTTTGAAACATGTAACGCATTTGTGTACAATTTTGTTAGCCAGACCTTTTCCATTTAATGGCCAGTACTGCTCTCTCATGCATGCTAGCAGTAGCTGTGGACCACAATGGAAGAGTTTGATATGCATGTTTCTCATTATAGTTTCAGTGAGTATGTGTTTTGGATGCAAAATTATAGGATGTTTTTTAGTTTCGGGAATGTTTGATAGGTTTAACCTTCCTCCAACTTTCAACAGGCCATCTTCAAAAAACGGGTTAAGGCATTTAATATTTGATGACGTTGGTATTGATTTATTCTGACTTAAAAGTTTGTATTCAATAGGTAGTGATGTTATTTGTGCGCGCATAATTAGTTTATGCATCGAATCATTTAATTCTTGAACGGACAGCGGTCCGCTTATTTTATTACAAGGATTTTGTAGGTTATTGATGAATCGCAGAGTATAGGCAAACACTCGCGATAATTTTTTGTCGTTTGAATATTTATGAAACAATTTATCTATGAAATTATTCTCGATGTTTGTTGGGTTAACTAAGGATATAGTTTGTTCTGTGTCCTTTGTTTGTATTTGTGTGTTAGTTTGATTGTGCAGAGGCCACTGCGCCGTTTGACCAGATAGCCAGGCGGGACCCGACCACCACAGATTGCTTTTTCTTAATATATGAGGTTGAATTCCTCTCGATATAATGTCAGCTGGATTTTCAGCCGAACACACCCAATGCCAGTCTTCGATCTTGGTTAATCTCTGAATTTCCGCTACTCTGTTACTGATGAAAGTACCTAGTTTAGGTGGCGGTGTTTTTATCCACGCCAATACCACCTGTGAGTCAGACCATAGGTATATTTTACTGACTCGTTTGGCAAGGTTATTGCCTTGTGATTCCATTACTTGTGATAACAATACCGCTGCGCGTAATTCTAAGCGGGGTATTGTTTCCTCTCTAGCAATTCTAGACATTGTGCATAACAAATGCACCTGTATATTACCTAAATTATCAATGGAACGTAAATAAATTGCAATTCCGTAACATGTTTTTGAACTATCTGCAAACCCATGCAGTTCTAGTGTTACGTAATTGTTTATGATTGTGCGTCTCGGTATGGATAGATTGTTTAAAGAAAATAGACTCCTATAGTAAGATATCCATTCTCTTGTTAAAGCGGGCGATAGGGTTTCGTCCCATGAAGTTTTATCCTGCCATAGTTTTTTAATAAAACATTTAGCTGTCACTAAAACGGGACTAATTAAGCCCGTAGGATCATAGATAGCTGAAATTATAGACAGGACCTTTCTTTTCGTAAGTCGATCTGGCATTGGTTGTTCTTTGAATGAGAATTGTAAACAATCTGTGTGGCTGCACCATGTGATACCTAATAGTTTGTGTGTGTTATTTCCGCTCTCGGTCGGATTTGTTGAATCGGTGTTATTTCCGCTCTCGGTCGGATTTGTTGAGTCGGTGTTACATACCTTTTTTAATATGGTTTTTGAGTTCGACTTCCATTTTCGTAGATTGAAGCAGGCTGTACGCAGGATGGCCGCTACTTGCGTTGCTGTCTCGATTAGCGCTGCTTCGTCGTCGCCTCCATAGATCCAGTCATCGTAGTAGAATGAACCTTTTATTGCTTCGGCTGCTGTAGGGTATTTACCTTCGAATTCGGTTGCTAGCTGCAGTAGGCATCTCGTGGCTATGTAGGGGGCCGCCTTCAAGCCAAAACTGAGAGTAGTTAATGTGTAGGTACGTAGAGGATCGGTTGAGTTTTCCCTCCATAGTATATTTTGTAGGTTTTGTTGTGATTGATCAATATTGACCTGGCAAAACATTTTCTGTATATCTGCATTTACTACAAATTTGTAAGTTCTAAATCTTACTAGTATATTGATTAGGCTATCTTGAAATATCGTACCCTTATATTGAATATCGTTAAGCGATTTTCCAGTGTCTGTTGGACATGATGCGTCAAAGACAACCCTCACTGGGGTTGATAATTTTTCGATATTAATTACCGCGTGATGCGGTAAGTAGACTTGGGGTCCTACATTGGAGTATTCCATCTCTTTCATGCGGCCCGCTTGTTGGAAATCTCTCATGAATTGGACGTATTGTTTTTTATATTCTGAATTTTTACTAAATTTGTTTTCTAATGACAGAAATCTCTTATAGGCAATGTGTCTTGATCTACCTAAACTTGAAGCAGGTTCTTTTAGAGGTATTTTTACGACAAACTTTCCCTCAGAATCTCGATTATGCGTCATAAAGACACTTTCGCACTCCGTGATATCATCATTGGAAAGTGTGGAATTTTCCTCAGTTTCGAAAATGCTTCTCATTTGTTGTTGAATGAAATGACATCTAGTTTGCTGGCGTACTGGCCCCGTCGTCGAGCCAGTCACGATCCAGCCCAATTTGGTTTTTTGCAAAGTCGGTAAGTTAGTTCCTAATTCGTGTCGGTTTACGCACAATAGGTCATAGAATTTTTCGGCGCCCAGTATCATGTCGATTTCGCCGGCTGAATTGAATCCATCATCAGCCAGTCGGAATCGTTTAGGTATGATAAGATTTCCTATATCATAGTTAGGTAGGTTGCAGATTGTAGGTACAATATAGCAAGATAGATCCACAGAAAATGGTTCGGTTCTAGAGTGAATAATAACGTTACAATAGTGTTTAACGTTTATTATTGTGTTGCTGATACCCATGACATCGGTATCTGTGTTGTGTACAGGTAGGTTTAGTTTTTTGTGTGCCCTTTCTGTTATGTAGCACGATTGCGAGCCGGAATCCAATAGGATTCTCATGCTTTGTTGTTTGTTTTCGTGATCGGTTATGTTTACTACAGCTGTAGATAAGAAAACATGCTTGTTTTGCATCGGCTGTGAACAAGCATTGTCATTTGACATGTTGATTTGCTTAATATGCAAGTTTATAGATTGATTTTCGGATGTAGATTGTTGTTGTGGGGTGTATAGCGTCATAGGACGAGATACGCTCGGTTGTGTAGGTAATCGCTCGGGATTATAGGTAGGACGAGATGTGTTCGGTTGTGTAGGTAATCGCTCGGGATTATAAATAGATTGCTCGTTCGCTGGAGTAGGTATAGTAGGTATGTGTAACAAAGTATGATGTTTACCTGAACACTTGGTACACTTGCTGGCTCGGCAGTTCGGCACCGCGTGATTCGATCTCAGGCAGTTAGTGCAGAGTCGTAACCTCTTCGCAGCTCGGCTGCGAGCTATAGGGCTAAGGGCTAGGAACTGTGTACACTGATTTAGGTAGTGGGTGCCCTTGCAAAAAGGGCAGTGATTATGCTGGGTAGTAGGTGGTTTTGTTACCTTGTTAGCTTCCGGATTGTTGCGGGACGTGGTTATCATCGCCTTTTCAGTTGTATTACTCGAATTCCGGTTTGTATTTTCAACAGCTTGGTTGCTGTTCATCGACTCCAAAAGGTCAGCTCGGGACCTCAAAAAAGTCTTGAAATCCTGTAATGTAGGAAGTTCACGTGAGTTGGATTTTTCTTCCCATTTTAGTTGTAGTGACTTTTCTAGCTTGCTAGATAAAAAGAAAATTATCAATATATCCCAGTTTTCGGTTGCTATATTTAAGCTTCTTAGGGTTCTAAGGTGTTTCGATATGTTATCACCCATGCCCCTTAGTGCCATTGGATTCGATTGTACGCTATCGATGCCGAAAAGCGCTCGCAAATGATTGTAGACCAATACTTTTGGGTTATTATAGCGTTCGCAAAGTAATTGCCATGCTATGCTGTACCCTTCCTCCGAATATTCCAGCGCTCCTATAACTTCCAAAGCACTGCCCTTTAGACAACTTCTCAAATATTTATATTTTTGTATGGGCTTCAGGTTACCCTGATTTATAAGTGCGTCGAAAGTATCTCGGAATTCGATCCACTGTGTAATGTCTCCATTAAATGAGGGTAGGCTAATATCTGGGTACCTAATGGAATCGCTAGCATCTGAGCTATGTTTGCAATGATGTGTAGGTTCTTGTAAGTCGGTCTGGTCTGTCGCTTTTTGATTTAAAGTGCCTTTGGCTTTAGCTATGTATTGATAATACTGAGATTCGAAGGAGTCTCTTTCGAGTAACTGCTTGTCAATATCTGAGCAGAGGGTTTCGATATTACTTTGTATTTTATCAAACTGTAAAAACTCGAGTTGCATTTTGTCTGTGCGCAGCCCAAGCTCGATTATTTGTTCGGCAGTCATCGTTTCGGGTTTTATGGATGCTATAAATTTGACAAATAGGGTCATTTTCCCCTTTATAATCCCTCGCTTTCTTATTAGTTCTGATATGCTCTCAGGTTTAGATTTCTCTACGGTTGCCACGTCGTTATTGGGCATTTTAGCTAATGGGAATATTTAGATAGATAGATATAGATAGATATTGTTTGATAGGTAGATTAACGACGAATTTCCTCAGAGTCTCGTTTGTGCGTCATACAGACACTATCGCGTTCCTTGATATCATCATATGGAAATGTCGAAATTTACCAATAATTTACCTACTAATAACGGTGTATAGATAAAATAAATGGGGGGGAAATTTTGTGCCAACTCACGTGATCGGTAGATACTTATGTTTTTATGTCTCTCGTCTCTGGCGCGCCTTTCGTCCAACAGCAGGGGCGGCTCCTCGGCTTCCGACGGGTCTCGAGTCCAGTCTCGGCTGGACGCTCCACCGGGCTTCGGATATGCTGCTCCTTGTACGTCCGTTGGGTTTCGGCTGCTCGGTGATTTGATTCTCGGCTGATGGTCTTCAGATGTTGGGGGGCACACGCGGGACGCACGTGGTGATGTCTTAGTGTGTTTTCCTGGGGTTTCGCCTTGCAGGATCACTTTCTTCGACGCCTCGTGGTCGCTTTTACTTGTTCTAATGCAGGAACGAATTTCAGACGGCTGTTGAAACGAATACGCGGCAATAACGCGGCAATACGCAAGATGGCTGCGACCATGTGCTCGCGCCTTTGTCCTTGTCGCGGGCGGCGCGGCGGCGTATTTGCAGGTTTCTTCCGTCCAATTTCTTCACTGCGTTATTTCGAGCGTCGGGGTCACCATGAAAATGGGTGCCCCAAATAATAGGTGTTTAGTTTTATCTGAAGATATTTAATTCGGTTTGTACAAGGTATTCGCGGCAAGAGCTCTGATGCGAGAATGGTGGTTAAATCGAGTTGAACGGAATTTATAAGATATGGTTAATTAGCGCCATCTAGCCTTTATTAGTCGAACCACCTCTAAAGGTATTGATTTAGGGTATAGTTGTGGGTGAGGTGGTTCGTACTATGGAAGACTAGATGGCGCTGTACATTGATGCTATGATGTCATTTTGACACATAGATATGCTTACTTATAACTAACTTATAACTTGACCGCTAAGGCAGCTGCTACATTTGTTTTAAATCTACCTAAACTAAGAATAAATAGATCTACCTTATCAGAATGAGACAAGAACAATTTATTATAGGATCGGAAAATCCTACATGAAATGCTGTTTGAGCCAATATTGGTCCAGGACGGTTTCACATAGAATGGACGATAATTAACAATTCTGGCGTTCGGATGCGGCACAACCAAACCAACCCTCGTGAGCAACTCTGCACAGTTCAAGCCTCCCCTTAATATTTTAATAAACTCGCCTATCTTCGAGAGTATTATAGTATCAAGAGACGTGAAATTTGACGAGACCGACACACAATACAAAGCAGAAGTGGAAGAGAAAAATGGTGAAAGGAAATATATTGATGGAGATGAAGAGGAAAATAAAGAAAGAAATGTATTTGAAGACGAAATACAAAATAATGAGAATCATGGAGAAAGAGAAGGCTATAACTGTGAAATTCAAGTAACTAATGACAGAACAAGAAGATCGTACTAGATGAGGAAGAACGGTAAAACCTCCTGCTCATCTTAGTGATTACGAAATTCATAACATTGTTGTTTGTCTAAATGCAAATGCACCGACATCATTCGAAGAAGCTGTAAGTGAACCAGATTGGAAAGAAGTTATTGATAAAGAATTACAAGCCTTAGAAAAACTTGAAACCTGGGAATAAACAGAACTACCAGAAGGGAAGAAAGCGATAGATAATAAATGGATTTTTAAAGAAAAGGACGGAGGAACCAAGAAAGCAAGGCTAGTAGCAAGATGCTTTCAACAAAAGCAAGAAGACTATTTTATAAATAATTATTCACCTGTTGCGAGACATACAACTGTACGAATGTTTCTATCTAAAGCTATAAGCGAAGACCTAAAAATTGCACAACTTGACATACCAACAGCATTTCTAAATGGTAAATTGAAATCTAATGTTTATATTAAAGCACCTAAAGGATATGAAGCAGAGAATTCAAATAAAGTGTTAAAACTAAAAAGAGCTTTATACGGTTTGACATAATCTCCTCGATGCTGGAATGAAACGATTGATGTGTTTATTAAAAGTATAGGATTTCTAAGATCGGAATATGATTTTTGTATGTATTACAAGCAAGATACTTGGATGCTGATATATGTTGACGACATCCTAATTACTGGAAAAGGAACAGATGAAACTATCAAGGCATTAAAGGAAGAATTTCGGGCTAAAGATTTGGGAAATATCAAAAAATTCTTAGGAATGGAAATAGAAAGATTTGAAGATCGGCTCATACTGAAACAAACTACTATGAAAGAAAAGATACTGATAAAATTTAACATGACTGTCAAGGAACAAGATTACCTATGGAAATTGATTATAGCATACAGACAAGCGAAGAACCATTATAAGACGTCCCTTATCGAGAGTTAGTTGGGAGTTTAATTTACCTAACAATGACTTCAAGGCCTGATTTGACTTTTGTTGTGTCTTACCTAAGTCGATTCTTATATGAGCCAAACTAACGTCTCTGGAAAGCCGGCAAGAGAGTGATTCGCTATCTGAAAGAAACTAAGGACAAAGGACTCGTATTTAGAAGAACTTCAGACCCGAACTTATATGGATATTCAGAAGCAGACTGGGCTGGAGATAAGAATGATAGAAAAAGCGTCAGTGGTAGTATTATTCTACACGGAGTTAACCCTATTGGTTTTCAAAGAAACAGTCTTGTGTCGCATTATCTACAGCAGAATCAGAGTACATAGCTGCTACTGCTACAGCTCGAGAGCTCGTGAATTTAAAAGGATTATGCGAACATTTAAACATTAATAACAATGCAATATTGTGTAGTTGATAATATCGGAGCAATCTCAGTGTCGAAAAGTTATGAAAATTCAAAACGGACTAAACATATTGACATTAGGGCACATTATTTGAAAGATCTTGTAGAAAAGAACATCATCGGCATTGAATACGTAAACTCAAGTGCTAATTTAGCAGATTTAATGACGAAAAGTCTAGGCACAGTTAAGTTTACAAACTTTGTAAATATTTTTTTGTACTAATACTGTGTTGACTTAGGAGGAGTCTCATAATTAAGTTTTATTTCTTGTGTAGTGTTTTGTTTTATGATAAATAGGTATTAACACTATTTTCAACATATTAATTACTTGTCTTAGTAAGATGGTTAAGGCAAATTTTAATTTAAACTTTAAAGTTAAATTTGAGGAGTAGTGTTAAGGTTTTAATTTCATATATTTACCTGCTTAGTAATTGTCTATTTTTGATTATATAAAAAAGAATGGTGTGGTCCCCTTGTCACTTTAATATAGAGAAAAAACAATGCTAGAAAATTGTTTCCAAAATGTTTTAGGTTTATTTAATATACTGATTTAATATACAGAAGAGTGTTTAAGTTAGAACCAACAATCCTCAACAGAGGATGTGCAAAGAGGATGAACATGGTCCACACAGCGCAGTCTGTAGCTACCATAGACATATGACCTCCTTACCACGGCTGTCATAGCCAGTCATAGCTATATATTATATACTCGGCTTCTGCTGTGGAAAGCGCCACACTTTGTTGTTTGTGTGAACTCCATGAAAACGCACCATCCACATTAAAATGTAACCAGTACAGGACTTTCTGTCATGGTCATCACTCGCCCAGTCAGCATCGCAGTACTCATCTCGGATTGCATTATTTTTATTATCCATCCTTGGTATAAGTGAGATTCCAATCTTTGGTACCCTGCAAGTATCGCATCAATCTCTGGACAGCATTCCAATACTCATTCTTTGGTTTCTTTTTAAATCTGCTTAGCATATTCAAAGCAAAGGAAATGTCTGGTCTGGTGCACTAGGCCAAGTAGAGAAGAGCTTCTTCTACATCCTGGCTGAATTTCAAGCCTACTGAAAATGCAGTCCGCGCAGGCTTACAATCTAACATGTTGAACTAACTAACTTACTTATATCTCCTCTTTACTTTTCTTGATCAAGCATTACCTTGCATTACCTTATTTTGTTTGATAATCATGCCGAAAGCAATCAAATGTGGTGTACGAGAAATTTTTCTCAAAATTCAATTATTATTTGATGCAGAAAAGCTGCAAATAGCTCCAATAATACCGTTTGAAAAAGAATACAAACGCATTGCAGCCGCTTCAGGCTAGTGTTACCAGATTATTATTAAATAAATTCTCGACATCGTTTGATGTCATCAGAAATGGGTACGAAAATAACCACACCAGGAAAATCGAGAAAAAGGACACGTGGCAAAATAGAAGTTGACTGTTTCGATCTAGGTTTGATCAAGCGAAAAGTGCATGAATTTTGTGCGATTAAAAGGGAATTACCAACGATTAATAAACTGCTTACTGTTCTAAGAGACGACATAAATTTCCAAGGTAGCAGAGAAACACTTCGTAAATTGTTACGAACAATTGGCTTTCGTTTCGAAAAAACACAAAGCAATCGCAATTAAATTAAAATTAAATTAAATTAAATAAAAACGATTTATCAGCTAATCGTCGACCAGTTGTATACTTAGACGAGACTTATATACATTCCTCATTTACCACTAAAAATGCTGGCAAAGTCAAGAAACAGATGGAGTTGTAGACTAAAGGGCAACGTTTTATTATCGTTCATGCCGGAGGAGAAACGGGGTTTGTCCAACGCAGACCTTGTATTTAAATCAAATACCAAAAGTGGGGACTACCACGACATAATGAATAACACAAACTTCAAAAATTGGCTAACCGAAAAATTACTACCCAATCTTGAAGAACAATCTTTGGTAGTAATGGACAACGCTTCATACCATAGCATTCGGGTTAATAAGGCTCCAAGTACAAACACAAACTGTTCGCGATGATCAATTTATTTGTATATACTTTTAAGTCTATTGTGGTCATGTATAATGTTAAGGTACTAACTGAATAAACCTGTTTTATGTGTGTTTTTTTACTGAAACAGATAGGTATAATAGATAAGTAATAGTTAGATACTAGACATAAGTTAGCATAGTAGCAAGCGTCGCGACGCCCCAGCAGCGAATGAGCGCGCCTCTTCTTCTTCGACGCGACGCTGCTCGCCGAAGTAGAGGCCATGGTGAACTCCCGGCCGCTCACACACGTGCCGGTGACGCCAGATGACCTGCCAGCGCTGAAACCCAACATGATCCTGCTCGGCCCCAGCAGCTACGTGCCAGCCCCCGGAACGTTCGAGGAAGCAGACGTCACGGCCCGCGCGCAGTGGAGACGCGCCCAACGCCTTGCAGACGTCTTTTGGCGCCGCTGGCTACGGGAGTACCTGCCCCAGCTCCATCATCAAACCCTGGTTACCATCTAGTGTCAAAGTACTCGTCAAGACAAATTAAACGAGCCCAAACTCGATGGGGTTGCGTCGTTTAATTATGGAGTTCCTATGGGCCACCTTCCAGCTCCATCATGAGACCCTGTTCACTATCTAGTGTCAAAGTACTCCTCAAGACAAATTAAACGAGCCCAAACTCGATGAGATTGCGTCGTTTAATGACGTAGTTCCTATGGCCACCTTCCAGCTTCATCATCAGATCAGCTCTATGTTATAATAATATTGCATTGTCATCCGATCTATATATGCATGCAAAATTTCAGCTCAATCGGAAACCGGGAAGTGGATAAAATTTAACTTGCAAGATTTGATTACAGACAGACAGGTGAAGCTTGTAAAAAAGACACAAAGTCACTAACACTAATGTTTATTGATCTCAGAGACACAAACTTTATAACTTCCCAATTTTGAGGGAGCAGAATGCTTTACCGCTTTCCGCGAGTGACTGAATCTAACTGAACTAAAATACAAAAGAGTAAGAAACGACGAAGTCTAAAAATGATGATCAATAGTAATTAACACGGAAAAATACAGCCATGTGGAGATTATGCTCTATTAAGCTTTATCTACATATTAATAAGGGTTGTAACAGCTCCCCCATTTTGACGGAGCTTCATCCCTTTAAAAATTAAGCGAAGTTCTAGACTAAAGTTTGGTGAAAATAGAAAACTCAAATTTAGGAAGTCTTACAAAACTTACAGTTAACACAAAAATTACAAATAGTATTATCAGAATTCACTTAAAAGTTAAGATTACGTCTAGAAGGATGAGCAACCTCGATTCCATGAAGGTTATCATAAGACTTAAGTATAACTAGTATGTGGGGCTGGCACAGATTTTACAGATTTTTTTTCTTCATCTGAAGTAGAACTAAACATCTGACATTTCAATAGAGTTAGACATTTTAGCTTGATGTTTGACCGCTTCTTATTGTTGCATTGATTGAATATCTGTATACAACATCTATACTTATGATTGCCAATTCGATTTCTGTAACATTTATAGAGTTTATACAAAACAAACAGAGATATTATAATAGTTAACTCGAGAGAATATTCAGGGATCGAAAGATGCCGCAATGCCTGAAAACCAAACTATTCGACCAATATGTCCTGCCTACCATGACGTACGGTGCCGAAACATGGACGCTCACAAAGGAAACGGTGAAACGAATGAGAGTAGCCCAAAGAGCCATGGAGCGTTCCATGCTAGGCATCACACTCCTAGATCGAGTCCGAAACGTCGAGATACGTTGACGGACGAAAGTCCAAGATGTCGTTAAATGTATCACTAGACTCAAGTTTAAGTGGGCGGGGCACTTGGCGAGGCGAGGTGATAGCAGGTGGAGTAGATCCCTGACCGAGTGGTGGCCAAAGGAAGGAAGAAGGAACGTGGGTCGGCCGGCAGCCAAATGGGTCGACGATATTACTAACATCGCGGGGAATACCTGGATTCGTCTGGCACAGGACCGTAGAGGTTGGCACAAATTGGAGGAGGTTTATACCCAGCAGTGGGCGGAAAAAAGCTGCCAATGATGATGATGAAAACATAAGTGTAACCTGAATAGTATCTACTGTATTTAACAAAGTGGGATTCTGATTCTAACTTACTTAATTCATCTTCTAAATTATCCAGTTTATGTGTAGCATATTTCAAGGACTCTAAACTTATTTTGCTCAAATTAATTGGCGATAAATGAGGTAGAGTCTGGTTAAAAACTTCTTTCTTACAACAGTCGTCTAATGTGATATCAAAAGTAATATCCAATGGTGACTTCATTACGAAAGAGTAAAAACTAGTTGGAATCAGCTGAATAGTTTTTGAAAAACCGATACAATTTTCAGTTAGTTCTACAATACCGGTACCAGCTATGGAATAATCAACAATATTATCATCACATTTCATAGTAAGTTTGGTAGGGTTTGACTGTACATATATCCATTTGTTATTTTGAAGCTTTTGCCATATATTTATTTGTCCAAATAACAGTTTAGCATTACATTGAGGAGGCAAGGACATTGTCACCTCCGTGAGGCGTTTTGATTCACAATTCGGATTACCATTACTTGAAAATATTGAGACAAGTTTACAAATGAAGTAGCTATAATTAATTTTCTTACACTTATCTACACTGTCCAACATAGCATAGTGCAATGTGTCATCACTTAGAGCAATGTAATTATCGGAAGGCTGAATGAGCGCGAAAGTTCTGACATGTGAGTCATCATGCGGGGTAGGCAGAGGTATATTTTTGTAAACTGTGAACCTATCGGAAGTAATTAGTGGAATCTGCAAAACAAAAACTATCCTTTTGTTATAATAGTAACAGGGGGGCGATCGCAGTAAAAAATACCAACCGAACCATAGCTGAACCATAACCGAAACAACTTTAAGGACTTTTCGTATCGCGCTAATGTTTTGACAGATGGTTGAACCGAAGTTCGATTGGAGTTGGACCGTAACCGCTGTCAAACGAACGGTTGTGTTAAAGTTATTGTGGAGGTACTTTTTCAGGGGGCGATCGCGGTAAAAAATATCAACCGAACCATAGCTGAACCCTACCCGAAACACGACTTTAAGGACTTTTCGTATCGCGCTAATGTTTTGACAGATGGTTGAACCGAAGTACGATTGGAATTGGACTATAACCGCTGTCAAACGAACGGTTTTGTAAAAGTTAATGCGAAGCTACTTTTTCACGACCGTTGTAGAATTGTTGAGATGAAAAGTGGGTGAAAATCGTGAAATTGATGTATCTGGACTTTGGAAATGGCCTACGAGTGTGATGTAGCTATAGCGCGAGCCTAATCTAAAACAGAGAATCGGAGTTTATCAAGCGAAATTGACTGTCGAAGGATTTAGCTTGTGGACACATTAATTACTTAGTTGACCCTTAATTTGCCACCAACCAGTGCTTTGGATGTGGACACGAAGGTTAGTAACACTAAACAAAGTACTAGAATGTATCACAGCACATTTACTTTTGTTTGGAAATGAACAATTTTTATTCCGTTTCCCAAAAACAGAACTAAGTGAGCTTAGTAACAGTGCTTATATTTTGTTTCAGGTACTGGTTGTTTAGCATTTTGCCACAGGCTCCTACCAGACGATTGGATGAGAAAGCCGGAAACACTGTGTTTACCATTCAAGTGTCACAGGGCGTACCATGCTGGGGTCGCGTAGGTGAGGCGGGATCTCTCGTAGGTCTTGTAGATCCCGAGCTTCGCCCTCAGAGGGAGGCTGGAGTACACTTATTTTATAAAGCTACATTTCTATCCACTTGAATCTTTTATCTGTAATTTTTCGTTCACCTCGTAAACACATCAAATTCCACGAATTCCCACCCTAGTGTGGTCAAAAATAGAGTAGTTAACAACAAAAAGGCGAAATCGACGGTCGATTATACACAATCGATGCTACATCTCTTAATGTTTTGATTACGACAATGGTTCGGTTTTGTTCCAGCTTCGGTCTATTTATTTATTTATTTATTTATTTATTTATTTATGTTACAAAGTCAACAGCACAAAACATTTGAAAATAGGCAATAACTTAAACTGAGCAAAGGCCAATTAATGACTTATATTTTATAGGCCAGACATAATTGGTAGGGGTGATATACATAAGATATTGGATGTGATGGGACGGGAGGGAAGGAGAGTGGAGTGTGTGTAAGGTTATGTCGTCGTGTTTGTTTATGATGTTAATGTGTGAGTGTGAGTGCGAGTGAGAGATATTTAAGGTCTTGTAGTTATGAGAGACATGATAAGCCGAAATACCCAGCTATACACCGTCTTCATTACTTTTGGTAAGCTGTAGCAGTAGGTGCCGCTTGAACTCACACCGCGACATGTGGAAAATGTCGAGATGTGCAAAGTGGTCATTGTATGTACGCGGAAGGCGGCAGTTGAGGGAGTTGGCCGCGTAGTTTGTGCGGGCGAAGGGGACATGGAGGACAGAAGTTTGTCGGGTTCGCGTGGTTGGTGCTCTAAGTCGCAGCAGCTCGCTGACCAACTCGGGGCAGTCAACATGGCCATGATAAACATTGTGCAAGAACTGCATGTCTAAAAGAATGCGGCGATCTCGAAGGCTGTGTAGATTATAGTGATGACACGCTGTATCATAGTCGGTGTTACGGTAACAATCGCGAAAGTTCAGGTGTTTGATAAATTTTGATTGTATGCGTTCCAACCTGTCCTCGTGTACTGCATACCGCGGATTCCAGGCAGTGCTGCAGTACTCAAGGATACTCCGGACATAGGCAAAGAATAAAATACGCACACAGCTCACATCCTTGAACGGCTTGCACACTCTTAAGATAAAGCCCAGATTTCTGTACGCCTTTTTTGTGATGGCCACTATATGGTCTTCGAATGTCATCTTTGAGTCCAACAGAACACCCAGATCTCGGACGGATTTCACCCTATGAATCGGGGCGTTGTCAAGCAGATAATTGTGTGTTATAGGCTTAGTGCGCCTGGTGAAGGTGATGACATTGCACTTAGACGAATTGACATTAATGCGGTTTTTTATATAGTACAATGTCAACCGATTAAGATCCTCCTGCAAGCTGAGGCAATCATGTGTAGACTTGATGTTCATATAAATCTTTTTGTCGTCAGCATACAGGAGAAAGTTAGCATGCTCAAAGCAGTCAGCAATGTCGTAAAGATAAGCGACATATAATAATGGACCCAAAATAGAGCCCTGGGGGACACCTGAGGGTATAGTGGTACGGTCTGACTTATTCTCGCCGATCACAACTACCTGACTTCTATTGTGTAGATATGATTCGGTCCAACGTAGCAGATCACCCTGGATTCCCAGCTTCTCCAGTTTCCGAATGAGAATAACGTGGTCTACCCTATCAAATGCTTTTTCGAAGTCAGTGTAGATGGCGTCCACCTGACCCCCGTCATCCATACCTCTAAGAACCGCGTTCACAAATATAGCTAGGTTAGTGGTTGTGGATTTCGATCTTACGAAGCCATGTTGTTCGCCGGGGATATTGCAAGCGATGTTATTATATATATGTTCGTGAACTATACGTTCCATGACCTTACTAAATACATTAAGGATTGAAATCGGTCTGTAGTTCTCTACCGGCAATCTAGAACCTTTCTTGTGGACTGCCACAATGCGCGCAAATTTCCAAGCATCCGGGAAAATCCCTTCATGGAAGGACTTGTTAAAGATTTGTGACACCGGTACAGCGAGGGACTCAGCGCATCGCGATATAAGAAGTGGCGGTATACCATCACTGCCAGGACCCTTGCTCCTATCAAGATCTCGTAGTAATTTGTGAGTTTGCTGAACAGTGACGGATATACTAGCACTTATTCTGTGGTATGAGGGCTCCTGCAGTTCAAGGGGCGGATAAGAGTTGGCTGGTGATTGAAACATGTTATTAAAGAAGGTGTTAAAAGCATCGCAAGTTTCTTTTTCAGATTGTAACATTCTGGAACCGTGAGTCATATTGTTGGGATAGCCGGAGCCATCCTTCCTCCTAGACTTTACATAGGACCAAAAGAGTTTAGGATTTTTCTTGATCCCATCCTGCGCCATCCTAATATAGGCCTGATGGCACTCCTCCTGCACAGCCTTACTACGACTTCTGAGAAGAGCAAATGCATTGTAGTCAATTGGATTTTTGTGCT
Source organism: Argyresthia goedartella (assembly GCA_949825045.1). NCBI lineage: Eukaryota > Metazoa > Arthropoda > Insecta > Lepidoptera > Argyresthiidae > Argyresthia > Argyresthia goedartella. Next base: position 14,581,723 of record OX463808.1, on the reverse strand, counting down.
TTTTCCACATTTTATGACATTTGCTCTTCTCTTTAATAATGTTAATTAGGGAGCGACTATACCATATCGGATATTGACGGGAGGAGCAGGTAGTAAGCTTAGGTATGTATTTATCAATGGCTACCTGAATATTTGATGTTAGGATGCAGACCGCGTCATCGACTGTACCGGCGTTAAGGGCTGACCAATCGGCTTCACGCAGATGTTTATCAATGGCATCATAGTCACCCTTGCGAAATTGATAACGGAGACGCCTGGTGCAGGGCGTGTTTTTTATGGCTAAGTCAAAGGACTCAATCTCCAGTGAAATGTGGAAGCGGTCTTCATTAACTGCAGAGGAGGTCGCTTTGTGTACGTCAATAGGAAAATTTGTGTAGACTAGGTCCAAGACATTATTGCTGATATTTTTAAACAAATTGTACTGTTTAAGGCCAAGGTAGTCCATTAAATTAATCAAATTAATAGCAGAGTTTTGAAATTCGGTTGTACCTTTCTTCATACAGACAGGCTCACCCGAATCCCAGTTTAAGCAGGATAAGTTAAAATCTCCGATTATCATGAAGTAATCCTCAGAGTTATTTTGAGTGACTTCACTTAACGCCTCATTGAAGCACTGTACACGTACAGGCAGTTCTTCATCCGGCGGTAGGTACACGAGCGCTATGTGCAAGTCTCGCTCGGAGCCGAGCGCGGCCCCAGGTACTGTTAGCCAGATACACTCGTGGTCGGCTCGCTCCCACTCGGGCCGCGGCCGGGCGCCGAGCGCCGGCGCACACAGCGCCATTATACCACCGCCAGCCGTCTCCGACACACGGTCACGCCGGAAAATGTTATACCGGTCTGGATCTGCAAACTCTGCATTTAGAAAACCTTCACAGAGTTTGGTCTCTGTAATAAAAATAAGATCGAAGTTAAAAGCGGCAACCTTGTTATAAAAACTTGTCGTTTTTGTCCGAAGTCCATTTACGTTCTGGTAAAACATTGACACATGATTATTTTTGCCTTTTATAATTTCGCAGTAAATAATTATCCAAACATCTAACAATCGTGTCAGAGGCTAGTAGGCGGACGAAACGACAGCTACGACTTAGCGCCCCAGTGTACGTGAGTCCCAATATTGCCCTAGTATATCTCTCCATAGTCATTATAATCAATGTGGTGTATATTGCATGTTTGTGAGTGTGTGTATGTGTGTTGATGTGTGGTGGGAACGTCTCCACTTAAACTTTAGCGCGATACCGAATTTCATTGAACCGAACCAAAGTTGAATTACAACTGGAACTGAAACAGAACCAAACCTTTGACGTTCGTTGACTATACAAAATAGCGCGATTGGCCCCCTGGACTGGTTTAGAATTGTTGAGATGAAAAGTAGGTCAAAATCGTGAAATTGATGTGTCTGGACTTTGGAAATGGCATACGAGTGTGATATAGCTATAGCGCGAGCCCAATCTAAAACAGAGAATCGGATTTTATCAAGCGATATTGACGGTCGAAGGAGTTAGCTTGTGGACACGTTAATTACTCAGTTGACCCTTAATTTGCCACCAACCAGTGCTTTGGATGTGGACACGAAGGTTAGTAACACTATAAAAAGTACTAGAATGTATCACAGCACATTTACTTTTCTTTGGACATGATCAATTTTTGTTCCCTGTTTCCCAAAAACAGAACTAAGTGAGCTTAGTAACAGTGCTTTCATTTTATTTCAGGTACTGGTTGTTTAGCATTTTGCCACAGGCTCCCACCAGACGATTGGATGAGAAAGCCGGAAACACTGTGTTTACCAGTCAAGTGTCTCCAAAATTGTAAAACAAGTCACCTTAGCATTCAACAAGCCAGAAATCTTAAATTTCCCTTTCAACTTCGTGATAGGGAGCAAATTAAAAGGAAGTAAGTAACTATATGTTAACATCATTTACATTTACCTAGGCCTCCTCTTTACCACACTATCTACTCTGGTCCTGAGCCTCCCGCAGCCACTGCTTGCCAGCCAGCGTCTCAGCGTCCATCTATCCGGTGGTCTGCCTATCTGCCTCATACATCATACAATTCCTTTTTATTAGTTTGCCTATCACAATTTATTTTAGATTATTGCTTTTGGTTTGGTAATGAACAAAAAAAAGCATACCAAGATTGTGTGGCTTATAAGTTTTAATATATACTTTACTGCACAAAACAGAGAATCCAAAAAAACATATAAAGGTAAAAACATGTACAAAGGCGAGCTTATCTCTAACAGGAAATGTCTCCCAGCAAACCTTGATTGGAGGGGTAAAAAAGAAACTACAGGTAGAGCTACATATGTGCACAACATTAAATACTAACACTTACCAATATCTACATAATACTAAAATATATATCATATACTAATATATCAAATACATACTAATACATGCTTATACTTAGATATATTGATGAGAAAGATAGTGTTCTTTCAAACAAATAATTAAAAAAAAATGTAAGTTGACGGACTGTCTCTGATTTGATTTGAAGTTGTACTAATTATAATATAGGTATAGGACAACTGTGTTGCTGCTACCATGTACGGTTGTTGCCCTGCCTACCATGAGAGAGGTCCTGGGTTCAATCCCCGGCTGGAGATAAAGAAAAGAAAACCCAGTCTTGTCATCATTGTTTCTGGTTCCCACAACCCAGGGTACGCTAGTGTGGGGCCAGGAGCACTGTATGTGCCTGTATGTAAATGTTTGTATAAATGTTTATTATTTTCAGATTTTTCAAAAAGTACATTTTGCCAGGGGTTCTGGCTTGTGGAGATGGTACTCATATGTCCATAGTTACCCCTAATGAACATGAGGAGAGATACTATAACAAAAAAGGGTGACATTCTATGAATGATATGATGGTAAGTCTATTGCGGGGAGCGCAATTGTTGATAGATTAAGGACTAAAATAAATGATATTTAACTAGGTAAATTTGTTTTATTCATGTCTTGGTACTTAAGTTATCTCACTTTAATTATTCTCACATTAGAGACCTTTGCCCAGCAACGGGATATTATATGTTAGTAATAATAATTAAATATTTTTCACACATCTTCTCTTTGTTGGGTACAAAACTGAAAAAAGAAATAATGTACAAGTTAGTAGAAATATTTTACATAAAACTATATAAGTATACTATACTTACATGATTGCATGAATTAATAAATTATAGCTAATATTTTCTACAGCATATTTACAGGAAAAGTAAACATGGTTTGGAAAACTCATGGGGAAAATGTCATTAAAATTATACTAAGGGCACTTTGAAAATAATAATTTATATTAAGTAACAATTCAGGGCATATTTCCTACATAACAATATCCTACCCAAACTGATAGTAAAGTATAGAATTACCTGCTTTGTCAATCTATTATTTCACAAATTCATTTGAAGGACTGCTATAGTATTAATACTATAGGGGTCTGAGCATTTTGCAGAGCAGCCTGGGAAGTCTGTGCAGCCTTTGCCCTCAGATGTTCAACTTTCAATCCCATGAGCCTTGATATGTCCAACATGCTTATGCTGGCTGGAATATTAATAAAACAATTTGCTGTACATTTTCCTTTAGGATATGAAAACAATTAACATTGTTATTCTTATTTATCTAAACTTCGTCCACCTTCTTACAAAAGCATTATATTCTGATAGGGAACAAGTTTAAGATAAAGAAAACTACATACCTTGGTTCATTCCTTTGCAGTCCTAACTGCTCTAAAGGGGTTGAGGATGTCTGCGCACTCCCCCCACGGGTCAGGTCAACGAACCTCTTCCCGAAGAATCGCCTCTGTCCACACCTGTGGACAGGTCATGGTCAGAGTGTCTATAAGACTCCAACCCAGGTCATAGGATGGCCCTTGCGGGCGGTGGTCTTATGTGGCGCTTGTATGCAGTGGGTGATCGCCGGCTAGGCAACCAGGTCGCGTGGCAGGCGGCGGCGGTCGGGCAGGCGCGCGTGGTGCGGCGCCATTTCGGCGATGTGCGGGTGTTGTGAAGCATCCGCACGCGCGAACATGCCCTTCGCCAGCTTCTGGACAAACTGGTCCACGGTTTCCCATCTTAGGTCCCTCTGGATTGTCGCGTTCCTGACGTAGCGGGGGGTGCCGACGATGGTACGCAGAGAGAGGTTCTCTTGGGCTCGGAATCTCCGTTTGTTCGTCTCCGAGCACAGGGCGTACCATGCTGGGGTCGCGTAGGTGAGGCGGGATCTCGCGTAGGTCTTGTAGATCCCGAGCTTCGCCCTCAGAGGGAGGCTGGAGTACACTTATTTTATAAAGCTACATTTCTATCCACTTGAATCTTTTATCTGTAATTTTTCGTTCACCTCGTAAACACATCAAATTCCACGAATTCCCACCCTAGTGTGGTCAAAAATAGAGTAGTTAACAACAAAAAGGCGAAATCGAGGGTCGATTATACACAATCGATGCTACATCTCTTAATGTTTTGATTACGACAATGGTTCGGTTTTGTTCCAGCTTCGGTCTCCACTTAAACTTTAGCGCGATACCGAATTTCATTGAACCGAACCAAAGTTGAATTACAACTGGAACTGAACCAGAACCAAACCTTTGACGTTCGTTGACTATACAAAATAGCGCGATTGGCCCCCTGGACTGGTTTAGAATTGTTGAGATGAAAAGTAGGTCAAAATCGTGAAATTGATGTGTCTGGACTTTGGAAATGGCATACGAGTGTGATATAGCTATAGCGCGAGCCCAATCTAAAACAGAGAATCGGATTTTATCAAGCGATATTGACGGTCGAAGGAGTTAGCTTGTGGACACGTTAATTACTCAGTTGACCCTTAATTTGCCACCAACCAGTGCTTTGGATGTGGACACGAAGGTTAGTAACACTATAAAAAGTACTAGAATGTATCACAGCACATTTACTTTTCTTTGGACATGATCAATTTTTGTTCCCTGTTTCCCAAAAACAGAACTAAGTGAGCTTAGTAACAGTGCTTTCATTTTATTTCAGGTACTGGTTGTTTAGCATTTTGCCACAGGCTCCTACCAGACGATTGGATGAGAAAGCCGGAAACACTGTGTTTACCAGTCAAGTGTCTCCAAAATTGTAAAACAAGTCACCTTAGCATTCAAAAAGCCAGAAATCTTAAATTTCCCTTTCAACTTCGTGATAGGGAGCAAATTAAAAGGAAGTAAGTAACTATATGTTAACATCATTCAATTCAATTCAAATCAGATTACATTTACCTACGGCTGGGTATAGGCCTCCTCTTTACCACACTATCTACTCTGGTCCTGAGCCTCCCGCAGCCACTGCTTGCTAGCCAGCGTCTCAGCGTCCATCTATCCGGTGGTCTGCCTATCTGCCTCATACATCATACAATTCCTATTTATTAGTTTGCCTATCACAATTTATTTTAGATTATTACTTTTGGTTTGGTAATAAACAAAAAAAAGCATACCAAGATTGTGTGGCTTATAAGTTTAAATATATACTTTACTGCACAAAACAGAGAATACAAAAAAATATATAAAGGTAAAAACATGTACAAAGGCGAGCTTATCTCTAACAGGAAATGTCTCCCAGCAAACCTTGATTGGAGGGGTAAAAAAGAAACTACAGGTACATATTTGCAAACATTAAATACTACTACTTACCAATATCTACATAATACTAAAATATATATCATATACTAATATATCAAATACATACTAATACATGCTTATACTTAGCATTGATGAGAAAGATAGTGTTCTTTCAAACAAACAATTAAAAAAAATGTAAGTTGACGGACTGTCTCTGATTTGATTTGAAGTTGTACTAATTAGAATATAGGTATAGGACAACTGTGGTGCTGCTACCATGTACATTTGTTGCCCTGCCTACCATGAGAGAGGTCCTGGGTTCAATATCCGGCTGGGGATAAAGTAAACAAAACCCAGTCTTGTCATCGTTGTTTCTGGTTCCCACAACCCAGGGTACCCTAGTGTGGGGCCAGGAGCACTGTATGTGCCTGTATGTAAATGTTTATGTATAATTGTTTATTATTTTCAGATTTTTCAAAAAGTACAGATTGCCAGGGGTTCTGGCTTGTGGAGATGGTACTCATATGTCTATAGTTACCCCTAATGAACATGAGGAGAGATACTATAACAAAAAAGGGTGACATTCTATGAATGATATGATAGTAAGTCTATTGCGGGGAGCGCAATTGTTGATAGATTAAGGATTAAAATAAATGATATTTAACTAGGTAAATTTGTTTTATTCATGTCTTGGTACTTAAGTTATCTCACTTTAATTATTCTCACATTAGAGACCTTTGCCCAGCAATGGGATATTATATGTTAGTAATAATAATTAAATATTTTTCACACATCTTCTCTTTGTTGGGTACAACACTGAAAAAAGAAATAATGTACAAGTTAGTAGAAATATTTTACATAAAACTATATAAGTATACTATACTTACATGATTGCATGAATTAATAAATTATAGCTAATATTTTCTACAGCATATTTACAGGAAAAGTAAACATGGTTTAGAAAACTCGTGGGGAAAATGTCATTAAAATTATACTAAGGGCATTTTTAAAATTAAAAATATTAAGTAACGATTCAGGGCATATTTCCTACATAACTATATCCTACCCAAACTGATAGTAAAGTATAGAATTACCTGCTTCGTCAATATATTATTTCACAAATTCATTTGAAGGACTGCTATAGTATTAATACTATAGGGGTCTGAGCATTCTGCAGAGCAGCCTGGGAAGTCTGTGCATCCTTTGCCCTAAGATGTTCAACTTTCAATCCCATCAGCCTTGATACGTCCAACATGCTTATGCTGGCTGGAATATTAATAAAACAATTTGCTGTACATTTTCCTTTAGGATATTAAAACAATTAACATTGTTATTCTTATTTATCTAAACTTTGTACACCTTCTTACAAAAGCATTATATTCTGATAGGGTCAAAGTTTAAGATAAAGAAAACTACATACCTTGATTCATTCCTTTGCAGTCCTAACTGCTCTAAAGGGGTTGAGGATGTCTGCGCACTCCCCCCACGGGTCAGGTCAACGAACCTCTTCCCGAAGAATCGCCTCTGTCCACACCTGTGGACAGGTCATGGTCAGAGTGTCGATAAGACTCCAACCCAGGTCATGGGATGGCCCTTGCGGGCGGTGGTCTTCATGTTGCGCTGGTATGCAGTGGGTGATCGCCGGCTAGGCAACCAGGTCGCGTGGCAGGCGACGGAGGTCGGGCTGGCGCGCGTGGTGCGGCGCCAGTTCGGTGATATGCGGGTGTTATGACGAATCCGCACGCGCGAACATGCCCCTCGCCAGCCTCTGGACAAACTGGTCCACGGTTTCCCATCTTAGGTCCCTCTGGATTGTCGCGTTCCTGACGTAGCGGGGGGCGCCGACGATGGTACGCAGAGAGAGGTTCTCTTGGGCTCGGAGTCTCCGTTTGTGGGTATTTTTTCCAACACGAACTCATTCGTATGAAGTTGAGGGGGGGAGGGGAGGGAGGGGGGGGAGGAAGTAACCCCCCTCTAAAATATCCAGTCTAGGAAATGTATGGTTTTTTTGTTATGAATTTTCAAAAATCCATTTTGAGGTTATTTTTTATTATAGGATTTTTACAAAAAGTCATTGTTTGTAGTATTGATGTTCGAAATCGCCTTAGCTCCGGCTACTAGGGCTCATAAAAAAGGCAAGTATTTAATTGCACATAAAAAATACTGATTTTCACAGCAAAAAAGGATCAGCGAACACTTATTATGTTTTAAGTATTTTTGTTGTTCTTACATGTTCAACCTAATACGAAGGATAAAGGGGGCTTCGCTTCGCTCACCCCCTTTACCCTTCACCTAAGCTACCGCAGTATTTTGCCCAACAGCACAAAAAAGTACCTAATAGTATCCTATCCTAACTTGTAGGTTTATGAATAAAAGATGACAAAATCAGTATTTTTGATGTGCAATTAAATACTTGCCTTTTTTATCAGCCCTAGTAGCCGGAGCTAAGGCGATTTCGAACATCAATACTACAAACAATGACTTTTTGTAAAAATCCTATAGTAAAAAATAACCTGAAAATGGATTTTTGAAAATTCATAACAAAAAAACCATACATTTCCTAGACTGGATATTTTAGAGACGGGTTACTTCCTCCCCCCCTTCCTCCCCTCCCCCCTCAACTTCATGCGAATGAGTTCGTGTTGGAAAACCAACCCCCGTTTGTTCGTCTCCGAGCACAGGGCGTACCATGCTGGGGTCGCGTAGGGGAGGCGGGATCTCGCGTAGGACTTGTAGATCCCGAGCTTCGCCCTCAGAGGGAGGCTGGAATACACTTATTTATAAAGCTACATTTCTATCCACTTGAATCTTTTATCTGTAATTTTTCGTTCACCTAGTAAACACATCAAATTCCACGAATTCCCACCCAAGTGTGGTCAAAAATAGAGTAGTTAACAACAAAAAGGCGAAATCGACGGTCGATTATACACAATCGATGCTACATCTCTAATGTTTTGATTACGACAATGGTTCGGATAAGGTTCAGCTTCGGTCACTACTAAAACTTTAGCGCGATACCGAATTTCATTGAACCGAACCAAAGTTGAATTACAACTGGAACTGAACCAGAACCATACCTTTGACGTTCGTTGACTATACAAAATAGCGCGATCGGCCCCCAGTTATGTTCCGACACGTCAATTAGTGAATGAATGTTGTTTAAATTTAGTTCAACAGGAAAGTCTAGTCTTTTGTTTATGTGGTTGCTGTGTTTTGATAGTTCAGCAAACAGTTTTGAAGGACTTATCACACTAGGATGTAGTATATTAACCTTAGAAAATAAGATAGCATTTAACGTGGTATCTATCAAATTAGAAAGAGAAATTAAGGAACTTTCGATTATATTAAGTAAGCTATTTATCCTAGACATAGAATATAACACATTATCTGTTTTCGTGATTTGAGATAAGATTTCATTCATATTATTAATTTGGGCATTCAGTTTAATTTCATTCTGATTGAGCTTAGAAATCGTAGAGTTAAAATTATTAATTGTCGATTTAACTATATGAATGTTGTCTTTCATCAAATAAAACAGTTCGTTCTCGCTTTTTTTGCAAGATTCGATAGCGGCATCATATTTCCGGGCGTCGTCCGCGTCTAATGTGCCGAAGAAAAACTTTAGAATCTCTCCGCCGAATTCTAAAGATCGTTTGACCTTCATTGGGGTTTGAGTAGAGATAATATGAGATAGTTAGTGTAATTTGATAAAATTTGACTCAACTAAGACTTCAATAGGGCTGGAGACATCCTTACATTGGATGAGGTCTGGTGATTGTATTTTATTACAAAGATCTTGAGTCTTTTGTAATAAGTGTTCTACATTTTGAAGATAGGGCTCTAGGGTTATAATATCAATGTGCGTGATTACCTTCCAGTAATCGTTATGAAAGTGAACCGTTGAAATAGGTTCAAAATAAATTCCGGGACTATGTACTATTGGAGTAACTTTAGACTCAGCGTAGCATCCATAGAGCAGGGCTCTGTAAATAAATAGAGTGGAATAGGTTAAGATTTAGCAGGCTTAATTTCGTTTGTGTGGTGTTTTTTGTGTTTACGGCCGACTTGAAGAGTTACATTGTGCTTGTTATGAACTTTTATAATTTTAAAAGGGCCTTTCCATATTGGTGAAAGCGCTTTCCTACGCCTATGGTGTTGCTTTAAATAAACCATATCAGCAGTTTCATATGTGACGTCACGAGAGTTTGCGTCATAATATTGCTTTGACCTTTCTTTACTGGCTTTAATCTATTCGATAGCTTTTTCGCGGCTAAAACGCATTCTGTATTGCAATGCGCGAATGTACTCGTTATATGTAGCGTTACTGGAGGTCACATATAAGGAATTTGGAATAATAGGCTTGTTACCATAAAGAAGTTCGTATGGGGTAAACTCAGTGGTACAATGAGGGGTAGTATTGTATGCCAATATGGCAGTAAACAGATAACAGTGCCAGTCGTTTTGGTTTTCGTTGACGAAGGATTTTAGGTATTCCTTCAGTGTAGCATGTGAGCGTTCTAGTGCTCCGTAGGTCTGTGGGTGAAATTCAAAAGTGGTTAAATAGAATCGTTTCGAATTCTCATCAGAAATGACTAAACCGCAGTTGCTGGAGATTGTCAAACGATACAAACCTGACCCTGTATATGAAGTTGATAATTTATTAGCACAACATGGTCACAAATGTTTACGGCTGCCACCCTATCACTGTGATCTAAATCCTATTGAGATGGTATGGAGATCAATGAAAAGGAGAGTAGCAGAAGTAAATATAGAGCACAAAAATTAAAATATGCGAAACTAGTAATCGAAGCGTTCAGTTCTATTGATGCCTTAGAATGGCAAAAATATTGTGCACACGTGCATAAAATAGAAGAGGATTATCGACAAAACGACGGATATTTAGATAAGCCCTTTATAGTCAATTTAGACAGTGGCTCTGATACCGATAGTGATAGTGACTCAGGTTTCGAGGAAATTAGTAGAATTTATCCACTCGACCACACATATGGTATTAGTGCACATACTTCGGCTTCATTAGATCATAATTACTGTGTGAAAAGTTTTCAATAAAACGAAAATTTGAAATGCAATGTCTCAGCAATTATATTTTTATAAGCAATATTTATACTTAATCATTTGTCGATCGTACGGTCTGGTCGAGTAGACCTCTAGTAAAATACGTATTTAGATGTTAAAAGTTGTGATAAGTGCCAAGTGCTTTTTATTGTGGATTTTAGTTATTAATAAATGTTATGTACATATGTATATTTTTTATTTGGCTAACAAAACGGCTTTATTTATGTATCAATCCTAAATTAATAAATCGCTAAAAATAATCGTGTGTTACATCCACCATAATATGTAGCAAACCTTTTCGATGCTGGCGTCATCCCTTCATTCTACAGATAAGTTTGTCAATCTGTACTCCAAAAGTATCCCTACAGTGTACATGATATTTATCGCTATATAGTCTGTGCTCCAAAAGAGCGGCTGATTTAATTTCATATATTTCGTTCATAATATCGGCAATAACTTACAATACTAATAACTCACTGAACGGCACACGACACGTGCGACTAAGACAAGATTTCATGCAAGCCATTGCAAGCGCACCATTCACGGCGCAATTTGTTGCAGCGATTAGTCGGTCGCTAGAAGCTCGGATGATCTACTTACGATAAATTGCACGCGAATGCGATGCGACAGACAACCGACCTATTTTTTATAGCAAGGCAACAAATCGCTACAATCGCTAGGTTACATCCTGAGTAGGGCCTTTTACACTAACAAGTTTTCCCAATATTTTTTCTTGATGGCAACCCAGTGTGACGACGTGTCAATTTTGCTGTCGCGTTGCATGCATGTCTTTTGCCACAAATCAAAAATCAGTGTCAGATCGGAAGACGAAAAGAATAGAAACTTTCATTCCTAATTTATTCATTTGTTGAAGTTCTTTGATTTGTGACGGTTTATACCCAGTTATTCTAACGCACTATAATGGTGAGTGCTTCAGCTTGCTTTTGTAAGTCATGTTAAAGATGGTTTTTGTGGTATACGTGGTGTAAATGTTGTTTTAAACCTTATAGCCTCCAGCACCTAGTTCCACGTCGGTGGGTTCAGGCAGCCGCTCGCCCAGCAAGGCTTCGTCGGCGCCTCGCTCGGCCAGCGGCGGCAGCGGAACGGTCCGCCAACGCAAGTCCACCACCACCACGGCTGCTCGGACACGAACCACGGGAGCTGGCACCGGTGGTATGTGGCGCTTCTACACGGACGACTCTCCAGGCATCAAAGTGTAAGTAAACATACATATCAACACCACCAATATTTCCATAGTATCTTAAAAAATAATGGCAGCATCAACTTGTTATCTATTACCTACCATTATTTCATATTTGTATTGTAGGGATTGTTCTAGATACCGGAAATCCTGAGATTTATTCTGGGGGGGGGGGGTCCAGTCTAGAAATGTCAGGGTATTTCACATCATCATGCCATAATCATCAAACCAATGGAAGCCATCTTATAAGAAATTGATTGAGTGATTGTGAATTCTGCCATCAGTTGTCTAATCCTTGGTTAATAGGCATAATCAATCAATAGAAGAGCAGTCTAGCAGCAGCTTTTGTAAATTAGTATATTATGTTTAAAGAACATAGTATGGCACTGAATCCCATGATCCTAGTGTTTTGTTTTTAATTCTGCACTATAATGCCTTTGTTTCTACCTTAATTCATGCACATTTCCTTTCTGAGATATAAATGATATTGATATTTGTTTAGGTGTTGAGTTATTATATGCATAACACACATAAATAATAAAACATTTTTATTGTTACAGTGGTCCAGTCCCAGTGTTAGTAATGTCCCTGCTGTTCATCGCATCAGTGTTCATGCTTCACATCTGGGGGAAATATACTCGGGCATAAAAAGTATAAATTAATTTAGTTTATAAGTGTGAGTGAGAGAATGTTTAGAGTTCCAGGAATCTTGAAAGGTTTTTGGAGAATAATGGTTAATGCTATTTATAAATATTATGTAAAAGATAATTTTACCATTTAAATAAAAATATTTTTTTTAATTATGCTCGTCTTCTGCTTGTTTGATCACCTCATTTCCCACACCACAGCAAATTGCACTAGTTATGTATAGATGGAAGAATCACATGACATTTTTAAAATTACTTTCCCCTTGCAGTAGTTCCTGTGTGGTAAATCATACTGAACACGTTGGAAATAGACAATAAAATAAAATGTGCCAATAATAACCAGGTTTTTCGATATTATAGGTTTGTTTGGGTTGCACAACTGAAATTAACAATAAGATTGAGGAAAATACCATTTATCAAAATATCAATATGTACTTAAAAGGTACTGTCTTAAAAGGTACTGTCAAATAAATCTTATCTACAATTAATAGAAATAACAAAAGAATTTATTGTTATTAAAAGTCAAACTTAAAAATATAAGGGTAAAAATTATAATAGGTAGTTACATACACGATCAGCCTTAGGGAGTATTTTACATAGCTGCCAAGATGACACAATTATTATTTGTAGACCATAAAATCAAAAAAATAATACTACATATCAGCCTTATAGAATAGAGTATTTTACAGAGCTGTTAAATGCAATGACACAATTTTTCACTAAACATAAGCTTCTGTCCTTCGGCCCCTAATTCTGTCAAAAAATTGACGCCAAGAAACCAATGTTTTTCCTGACCAGATCCAAAAACTAGAGGTAAGACCAACAATCATTGTCATAAGATATTTAATCATGAAAACTTCAAACTTGGGCCGTTGAAACTCATTATGTGTAAAAGGATAAGGTATAGAGTACAATGGAGATGCATACATATCGCGGTGCCATGTAACCATCCAACTATCAAAGTTGGCCTGCTCGTAGAACAGACATGCTATCACTATTAGCGCAGGTACAGTATACAGTACGCCAAATACCCCAATACGAATCATGAGTTTTTCAAGCTTGTCAGTTTTTGTCCCATCATGTTTCATAACAGTGCGAATACGGAAGAGTGATACAAAACCAGCAAACAAGAAGATTGTTCCCAAGACTAAATATACACACAAAGGTGCTAGCACAAATCCACGGAGAGCTTCAGCATTCCATAAACCAACATAACAAACACCAGACATGACATCACCTGAAACAAAACACATAAAATATTATTAAGGCGCTACAGTAGGCCAAAACAGCCTTTTGTAAATCTCATAGGAGTATTAGAGCAGTTGTTTCTTTATACTAGCTTGTTGATCATGAGTGCTAGCATGGATTTGTGAACTATATACATAGTTTGATTATTTTTGCTGGATAAATGTCTTCCAAAGTTGTCATAAAATCTGTTCTTCACATTTTTTTATTTTGGATCGGGTGTGAATTGTGTATTTATTTATAAGTACGCTGAAGGTAGCTGAAGTAAGCTGAAAATTCTGGGTTCCACTGTCAGGGTGCCAAGCCTTGAAAAATTATATAGAATTGTTATTTATTATTAGAGTTTGTTGTTGTGTTGTGTTGTGAAGTCAAACCTTACCATCAACTTTTCCCATAGCTAATATTGATATGGTCTTGACAGCCGGAACTGCCCAAGCTGCTAAGTGGAAGTACTGTGAGTTTGCTTCGATGGCTTCATGACCCCATTTGAGGCCAGCTGCTAGGAACCATGTCAGGGTTAGTATCACCCACCAGATACTTGATGACATCCCAAAGAAGTACACCACCATGAACAGTATTGTGCATGGCTCATGCTTAGTTCCTTGAGTAATGAGGGAGATATTGGGTAGACGTGTGCCTCCCACTGTAGATGGATAGGGCCCTTGGCAGCTTACAGAGTCCCCAGCACTCCAACCCACCACATAAGCAGCAGCAATCATCAGATAACATACTGAGAGAAATATTATTGGTCTCTCTGGGTAGCGAAAACGATCAGTGTCTATGAGAAAAGTAAGGACAGTAAACAGACAACTAACTGTGCAAAGTGTTGCCCAAATTCCAATCCATAATCGTGCAAAATTTCTTTCTTCTTGGCTAAAGAACATGCCAGTGCATGGAGCGCCACAATCATGTTCCACTTTCTCTCCCACTTTGAGGGAATATTCCAAATCTAAACTTTTTGGCACTTTGAACTGTATTGGACAAACAAATCCATAATCTTTCGCCCCATGCAATTTAGCTGGATCTTTTTGGATGTTGTGTTTGTAGTCCACTTTTGGGAGCCGACTTTCAGTTTTTATTGTTCCATGTGTTGCATTATTGTCACCAACACAGATTTCATCAGGAGTGGCCACTGGGAACCTCGAACATTCCAAGTTTTTTGGCCACGAGAATCCGAAATGATTCATTATGTCATCACAGTTATGTCTAGCAGACTCACAGAGATGTCTGCATGGTGGGATGGGTCTGTCTAAGATCGTGCATACCGGCGCATAGACCGAACAGAGGAAGAACTTCAAATCCGGAGAACAGTTAACTTTGATCAGTGGTGTGAACTGGTGGACCTCTGGACCAGCGTCTTCTTGCTTGGCGTGGTTGAGTATATTTGGAAATATGGTTTGGTTGTATCTGATCTGCTGACAAAACTGTATAGTGATCGGTTCACAGCGGCCATGGTGAGGTAATGTATCACCTTGCAATACCGTAACTCGAGACGTTTCAGTTAATAATACTGAATACAGTATGAGAACTAAACTAAACCACACTTTTTCCATTGTATACAAAATGGTCGTCGTAAAAATCAAAGATAGATCACATAAACCAAAACATTGCTATAATGGAGCAGTCACATAGTTACACAAATTATTCGCTGCTATTCAGGAGTCTCCTATCCTAATTTCCATCTCGTAAAAGTTAAAATTATTCGAAGATTTCAGAAAACAACATCAATCAATCGCCATGACACCACTCACTTATTATTT
The DNA here is from genome assembly GCA_949825045.1 of Argyresthia goedartella. Taxonomy (NCBI): domain Eukaryota; kingdom Metazoa; phylum Arthropoda; class Insecta; order Lepidoptera; family Argyresthiidae; genus Argyresthia; species Argyresthia goedartella. Next base: position 14,566,232 of record OX463808.1, on the reverse strand, counting down.
TTAATTTTACGGGTTTGCTTTGCGCACAGACCAGATATCGAGACCCACAGACTCGATATCTGGTCTGTGGGTTTGCGTCCGAAAAGCCTTTTTTTATAATAAGTTTTATGGCCCTGGAATCTGGTCCTTTTAGGCTAAATAGTTATTTCATTATTCATAGCAGTTGTTGAAGTCACTTCACTTCACTATCACAATATTATTATAGATTATTTACAGTATTTACAATATATTTGTACAAGGGAGTAAAATTTAGGGGACTTTTCAAAAGTTCTTGTAGACGGGTTGTCATTGGCACAGGCACGTCACTATAAATTGCTTCTAGTTCAGTGACAAGTATATATAGGTAGCTTTGAACGGTGTCCTTGAAGTTTTCATAGGTGATTGACGCGGGGAAGTGATTTGCGACGGAGGCGGTGGCGGTAGGCAGCGCCGGCGCCTGATTCGTTGATTGATCAGTCGCTTCCCGTTCCCGCACCCAAAGCACGTCTTAAACCTTCTTGAGCACAGTCGCATATATTATTTTACCCAACGTTATCTTTAAACGCTCGACAATGCCGAAAAGTAAAGTTCTAACAAGGCAAGCCAGAAAAATGGTGTAAGATGTAAACTGTTACATCGTATACACTACGAAAAAATAGAAGTAAAGAAAGTCCTGAACTCCCATCCCTTCACACTTACCCTAATATTGCACTTCGGAATTATGTCGCGACTGTACTCATGCCTAGTAATCCCTGCCACTTTTGACGAGCGTGGCGTGAGGTATATCAATCTTTCATTTGAACACAATGTGTTCCAGATCTCCAGATCTGCCTCGACTTCTCCGCAATAAGTGCACTTGGAGTCTTCAGCCAGGTTGAGTCTTCTCAGGTGAGTACGGATCTGGCCGTGGCCGAATCGCATTCTGGTTATTTTGGTTACGTATTTTCGACAGTCTATTTCTTTGTTTTTGTGGTACCAAAGTTGGGCGGGCGGGTTTTCTTGGATCTCAGCATACCATTTGCCTTTGTCTTGGCTTTTCTCCTTCCAATAGTTACACCTTATTGTTTTCAAGTTCTCGTTCAATTCAATATGAAAGTCAGAGAATGGTAATTTCAGATCTGTTGAATGGTCTTCATCGCTTTTACCTCTGGCAGCTTGTTCTGTGACTTCGTTCCCGACGATTCCTCTGGAAGACTGTACAGTTGAATTTTTCAAATCATCTCACAATTACGTAAATAATTAATAGTTATCTAGTGTAATTATCATTTCCAAAGTTATCATCGCATAATACACGTTTAGCAGCAACAGTGCAAGTATTATCTTGAACTGGGGTGCCTTGAATTGAGAGTATTCTAGGAAGAAAGTGGCCAACCGATCTGGTGCGATTTGCGTCATTGAGCCGCTGGAGGTATCATCAGGACCGTCATCGTTGTTCAGCGCAGTGAGTCATTGACCGGAAGTGGCTAATTAATTACTTATCGTTGATTTATTGATCATTTAATATCAAGCCTTAGCGCGCAACGCCATCTAGTGGCGATAATGAAAACCCAAGTCCCACCTAACTACGATCCATAGATCATCACACATTAGCACATTATACGATGAAGCCAAAGTGCGGAGCATGTGGTAGGTTTACTGCCGCAACAGGTTGCGCTGTATGTGCTGTATGCAAGGGAAATTATCACAAAGCGTGTGTGTCACTTGGTGTCGAGGATGTTCCTAATAAATGGGTCTGCCCAAGCTGCATCAGCCAGAATGAGTGTACCTCGGGCCCTGAACACCTGTCATGCGTGGATGGATCGATAGATAATGACGGCCTCACCATGTCAGACCTACTCAAAGAAATGCGCCTGATTCGCATCGAAATAACCTCCATGCGGCAAGAGTTAACCAAGATCCACTCTGATTTCAACTCGCTCTGTGCAGACGTTGAGATATGTCAAGCCAACTATGTCGACGTTAATAATAGATTGGAGAAAGCAGAAGCATGCCTAGACGTAGTCAACTCATCTCTTTGCAAGAAAGATGAAGAGATCAAGAGCCTTCGGGCCGATAACGCGAACTTGTCTGGTCAATCCAAGGACTTACTGTCTCGCCTCACAATCCTCGAACGCGAATCTCAGCAGAACCAACAGTGGGCCCGCCTGCAAAATATAGAAATTGTTGGAGTGCCGGAGACCGAAGGCGAATCAACCCACGGGCTGGTGAAGAAGATCGCGTCGTGTGTGGGCGTGGCGCTGGGACCGGATGACGTCGAGTTCGCGCATCGAGTGCAGGCCCTACGCGCTGTGGCCGGCAAGCCGCGCGCCCTCGTCGTGCGCTTCAGGCAGCGCAGCACCAAGGACGCGGTCTATGCTGCATACCGCTCACAAAACCCGGACACTGCGAAGATCGGCATGAGCGGAGATCCGCCGCGTATACATGTGAATGAACATCTAACAATAAAAAATAAAAAAACTGTTCAACTCATGTAAGTTAAAGGCTAAAAAAGACTCTGGTCATAAATTTATCTGGACAAAAAACTGTCGCTTTTTTGTAAGAAGGGCTATAAATGCGCCGCAAATTTTAATATCAACAGAAACAGACTTGATGAAAATTGTATAACTGAAATTTACCTAACTGCTGCCTTCACCTTTGTTAACATGCAATATAAACTAAACACATATACATACACAACTCAACCACCACTAGCAAAACATCACTACAACACTCACACACCCGAGAGAATTATACCTACCTACCTACCTATACTTATACCTATACATCACTATGTTATCTTTTACATCACACCAATGACATCAAAATCAATATGCTTATCAATGTGTCTAATCGGGGCCGTCTCTGTCGTCTGCAGAACTCTTATTAATAACTACAACTTAAACCAATGTACATGTTATGACATAACTATGTCGAGCCAGCATAAAATTCAAAAATCATAGCTTACGCATATTTTATCAAAACGTGAATGGTCTGAGGACTAATACTATGAATTTTTATAATAGTATCGCGGCATTTGACTATGACCTCATTTTAATCACAGAAACGAAACTGTGTGAGGGTTTTCTTAACGCGGAGATCGCGGATCCCAATCGCTATAACATATTCCGTCGCGCCCGTGCATCTGCGACGGCCGGCGGTGGTGTAATGGCACTTAGCTCGCCCGCACTCAATGCGCGCGCTCGGCCTGAGTGGCATCGCGCCGACCACGAAAGTATATAGCTGACCGTGCCGGGCGGCGCAATTGCTTCCAAACATGATCTGCATATTTCCCTTGTATACTTACCTCCTGACGTAAACCTACCTGAACGCGTACAGTACTTTCTCAAGGGGCTGAGTGATATCACCCAGCAACACCCGGATGACCTGTATCTTATAGTAGGAGATTTTAATCTACCCTGCCTTAATTGGGACACAAGTGCGCCACTATGCATGAGGACTGGTCCAGTCGCTCTTCAGAACTCTGCCACCAACCTAACATGCTTAATGAACTTCCTTGGTCTTACTCAACACAACAGGCTGAAGAACTGCTGCGAAAACGTTTTGGATCTTGTCTATACCAATTTTCCATTAGACATACATCAGGCTCCGTCACTAGTTGTAGATGAAGACCGTTTCCATATAACCCTTGTAATTGAAACCGCAGACATTGATATCCCCACCATTAAGCAGCTCAGGTACCAATTCCGTAAAGGCAATTATGAAGACATGAACAATTATCTTTCCAAAATCGACTGGTCTAGCGTCGACTCTGGCTCGCTTGATGACGCGGTCTGCTTGTTGAACTCGCATATACATGATGCCATAGAAAAATACGTCCCTAATAGAACAACAAGCAGCTCGCGTCAGTACCCAATCTGGTATAGTCGGTCACTGGTTGCCATTATCAGAGAGAAAAACAAACTGCATAAGGTATGGAGAAAACATAGGAATCCCGTAGACTACAAGGCGTTCTCTCTCCTCCGTAGTAGGTGCAAACTCGCTCAACATAATTGTCACATAAGTTACATAAACCTGGTACAAGATAGCATAAAAAATAACCCGAAACTTTTCTGGTCGTACGTTAAAAATATGCGTAAAGAAGGCTCAGGTTATCCCAGTAATATGACTCATGGCACGGTTGCCCTTCAAACTGAAAAAGACACTTGCAATGCCTTCAATGAGTACTTCGGTAGGATGTTTAGCGAACCCGCTGCAGTATACCACAACACTAACCTCCTCGAACCAGCCCATCCCAGAGTTATAAGCGCGGTGCGAGTATCTACAGACAGCGTTTTCAAACTACTCAGCACCCTAGATAAAAGTAAAGGCCCCGGCAGCGACAAGATTCCTCCAATACTAATCGCCCGCTGTGCCAAGGTTCTCGCTGTACCACTTACAACCATCTTCAACAGGTCATTCTGCGAAGGTGTCTTTTCCAACCAGTGGAAATTTGCAAATATTGTGCCTATACACAAAAAAGGTTCTAGGCTGCCTGTAGAACACTACAGGCCTATATCGATACTCAACGCATTCAGCAAAATTATGGAGCGAGTGGTCCACGACCACATCTACGCCACTATTTCCAATAACATCCCTGGGGAACAGCATGGTTTTATGAGGTCTAAATCTACCACAACTAATCTGGCTACTTTTGTAGATGCGGTACTTAGAGACATGGATGGCGGTGGACAGGTGGACGCCATCTACACCGACTTTGAGAAGGCCTTCGACCGTGTTGACCATAACATACTTTTAAGGAAGTTAGAAAAACTAGGCATCCAGGGCGACCTCTTACGATGGACAAAATCTTATATCGCGAACCGTTGTCAGGCTGTTGTGATTGGTGAACACATGTCTAATCGAATTACTATCCCGTCTGGAGTCCCACAAGGGTCAATATGGGGTCCCCTATTATATGTAGCCTATCTATACGATATAGGAGTGTGCTTCCACCACGCCAAATTCCTCCTGTATGCTGACGATAACAAAATATATAAGAAAATTAATTCTACTCAAGATTGCGATCTGCTGCAGGAGGATTTGGATCGTCTGACACACTACTATGACATAAATAGAATTAATGTCAATGCCTCGAAATGCAACACCATCAGCTTCACAAGAAGAAACCAGCCCATTTTGCACAGCTATCATCTCAACAATATCCCTATTCTGAGAGTTCACTCCATACGCGACTTGGGGGTGATTCTTGATGATAAGCTGACATTCGAGGAGCATGTAGATGCAATAACTAGCAAAGCTTTTGGAAATTTAGGGTTTATTTTAAGAGTCACCAAACCTTTTTCAGACATGGGATGTGTTCGAATACTTTACTGTGCATATGTGAGAAGTGTCCTTGAATATTGCAGTACTTCTTGGAATCCACAGTATGGCGTCTACGTGGACAAAGTCGAACGCATTCAAAAGAAGTTTTCAAAACAACTTAACTTCCGTGACAGATTTTCAAGCGAAGGATACGAGAACTCTTGCCAACACCACGGTTTCGAGAGCCTCGAGAACCGTCGGAAGATGCTTGATATGATGCTCCTCTATAACGTCTGTCGCGGAGGTGTCGATTGACCTGACCTCGTTAACTCATTCTTAAACTGGATGTACTTTCTATTCGCACTCGCCACTCGGCAAACAAACTCTTCCATATTCCCTTCGCACGCACAAACTACGCAGCTAACTCCATCAGCTGCAGGCTGCCCCGCACTCACAACAAGTACTTTGCCGACCCGGACATTTTTCATCTATCAAAGCCGCTCTTCAAAAAACGGATTATGTCGTTGCTTATGGAACAAAGGTAAGCCTGCCTTCTGTTCCTGCATAATCATTTAAATTCTCTCTCTCTCTACCATACACACACTCACATACACATAGTCCCATATACACACACTCACTCATATAACCACATCAAAATTAGATGTAATTTAATTTAATTTTTGATTTAATTTAATTTTTCTTTTTAATGTAAACTGTATGCTTTCTATCATACCTGCTTAGTCTTTAATAATGAGAGTTTGTAATTGGCCAAAAATAAGTTTACCTTTTTGTCTTATTTGTATCGTATGTGCTGTAAACTCTGTAATCAGTAAATAAATAAATAAATAAATAAATAGAGACGGTACCCATAGAAATTGTACATTTTTTCCACATTTCAAAAGATGATCTAGTAAATTTCTTATGCTATAAATTAAGTAGTTGAAATTATATCTAAGGTACCTAAGTGTGTTTCAATGATAATAAAACCACTTAGAGAATCAGATATTATCATAAAATCGGTAATATTGTTTACATAGAGGAGAGTTGGCAAATAAATGGCATAACTTCCTGCAGTAAAAATGCTACATTTATTATTTATCTTATATAATAGGTTGGTGAGGATTACAGCTTGACGTCAAGCTGTAATCCTCATCTCTCGTGCACGCAAACGGAAGGGCCTATTGACTTGGTTTGGGTTTCATAAATTAGTTCAGAAATTGAAATTGAAATTGAAATTGAAATTGAAATTGAAAAATCGTTTATTCAACAGACATACATTTGCTTAAGTACATTGCACATGTTAGTATAATTGCAAGTAATTAATTTATTACAAACGGTTGTGGTAATATTTTAACACATTGAATAGATACATTTTTGAAGTGCGTATCTGACACATATAAAAGTAATAATCTGCAATTGTTGAAAAGGTGGCCAGCACAGCTAATGGTCATTAGACCATGACAGACAGACCGTGATCTGCGATCGCTGATTTTAAGCCAGTCCCTATACTCAGTAATTCGATATATATTCCTACCGATAGTCACCAGAAATAGTCCACACGACATGCCAAATTTCAGAAATAGTCCTTCAACGATTCCAGAGTTATTAAGACATCTCGGTGAGGATAACAGCTTGAACATTTGATAACATCAAATATCTCCGAACCGCCTACGACTTTCAGTTTGATATTTGTGCCAAAAAATAGTCCAGAAATAGTCCACCGAAACGATAATGATTTCCTCCTGGTTTACTTTGAAGAACATCATTAAAAATACAATGTTTAATTTCCCATACATTTCAATAAATGTACAGTCGTGTACAAAATAATAATGGGGCAAACCCTAATAAATCGGTTTATACCAATTAATCTCCATAGTCTAGTGGTTTCATACTCGCTTCTCACGCAGGAGATGCGTGTACGAATCCGGTGCTGACCATATACCATTGAGATAAGTAATTTAACCAATGTACATTATGCAGACGTTCCTACGGTAATGGAAAACATCGTTGAGCAACCTTTTATCTCCATAGCTGCGGCGATGAGCTAGCCCCCTGCTGTAGGCACCTAACTAAGTGCATCTTTTTAAATGCCCTAAAGACTTTAATATAAACCCATATATACAGGACTCATTTGAATCAATTAAGAAATGGCTATACGAACACAATTTAGAAATAAACACAAATAAGACAAAATTATCCAATTTAAACCCTATCAAAAACAACAACTTGACCTCTCTGAAACCAAAAAAACATTAGGTATAGAGAAAAAAAACATATGTAAAATTACTAGGCTTGACAATAGACACAAGTTTAAACTGGAAAACACACTTATCTACATTAAAGATTAAATTATCACGATTTGTATATGCGCTCTGTGTTATAAAAAGAAACACTGGAAAGGAATGAGCTCTGTCAGCATATTACGCCTATGCCCATTCGTGGATATCTTTTGGGATAATTCTCTGGGGAAATATCGTCGAAGCTAATGACTTATTCATTATGCAAAAGAAATATCTTAGAATCATAGTTAATATTCAACAATTAGACAGTTGCAAACCGCAGTTTCAGAAAAACAAGATTTTAACTTTGCCATCAATCTACATATCCGAAATAGCCACAAAAACAACCCAGAACAATATGAACTCTGTACAAACCCCAGGCGGAAAACCAACTTAAAATTGCCAGTGCCGAACTTAGAAATATACAAAAAAGCCCCTATTATATGTCGATACTTATATTCAATAAACTCCCAAATAACATAAAAAACTAATAAAATACTAAAATATTCAACCATCGATTAAAAGACTTCCTAATTGATAAAAGCTACTACTCCATTTGCGAATTTATGACTGATACATTCAAGTAGGTAAACTGAAATATATTATTACTGAAATATAAACTTGACGTTTATATTTCAGTAAATATATATCATTGTAATTATTAAGAGTTATACATTCAATAAGAAATTACATATCTAATTTAATGTTAAATATTGATATTTTATTTTATGTATTGTATTTATATAAGAATTTGTTATACCCTTTCAGGGTGCATGTACCATGTATTACAATACCATCTGTAACAACTGTACATGTTCACAAATAAATAAATAAACTACCTACCTTCCTACAAAGGTACAAATCATCTCACCATTTCCACTCAATATGAGGTTAAAATTGTATCATCCCACTGCGCCAGACCAGCTGCGCTATACGGCAACCAGTGTTGGATTTTGGTGCGTTTAAAAGGATAGCACAAAATACAAAAAGGATAGTATTTTGTAAAAAAGTATAATACGCTCTAATATTAATTTAAAAATGATAAAAATATTTAAGTCAACATCATTTATTCGTAATTTTCATGTCAACTGCCACTTTCCATAATAATTGAACTCTACTTACTACTCGTTGGGTTAGAGATCTAGCAAATTATACTTACTTTATATTGACTGTTTTTTTTTAGATATCATAATAAATCATAATTTATAAGTCCATTGCATGTGATTTATATAGGGTATCATTTAAGCTATCACCAATTTAATTAGTTTTGTGTTTCTTAAATAATAGGGTTTGTCCTCAAAATAGTAGATCTGTCACCAAAATGTAGTCACCAAACAATGCAAAATCAGTTCCACAATAAATCACCTAAAATCCTGAGATATAAGGTCTAGTACCAAATAAATGTTTTTGTATGTATTATAATAGGTGTGTCCTAATAAGTATTTAAGCAAACTAATTTAAAGAGATCACCAATAAATCATATTATGTTACTAGAAAATTGCATTAAGTTCAAATAAAAAAATTAGGGTTGTCTTCATCGTTTCAACCAAAAGATTCTGCTACTTAACTAGACTCCCAAGGTTCTAAATTTCCACTGGTAGTATAAATTATATTTAAATAAAATTTTTAGCAGAGTAGTAAATAAAACGATTAAAGTCAAAATAATCAATATTTATTGTTTAAAATAATTACCACTGAACAATCAGCGCTGGTTTAAAATAGCTGGCTTATGGCTAGCAGATTAGTAGATAAAACACTTAATTAAAGTTAAAATAATCAATATTTATTCTTAAAAATAATAACCACTGAATAATCAGCTCTGGTTTAATGGCTAGCATAATTGTAGATAAAACACTTAATTAAAGTTAAAATAATCAATATTTATTGTTAAAAAACAATAATCACTGAATAATCAGCGCTGGTTTGGATTTCGAAGGGCGCCCCCTTTTTCTTTTCTGGCCGATAAGCACATTTTTTGCTTCTGGTGGGGGGTTGGCCAGCTTTAAGCGTATGGCTAATCCGATAATATGTTTGCACATATATTTCTTGTAAAACGCAGGGCAGTTGCATTTCCCATGCATCCAATCAATATTGTGCGGTAGATCCACTCTCCATTTGCTGAACCATTGGACTTTGTATTCATCAAAATCAGTCCATGTATTTTCAAAGTTTTGTATTTTGTTTGCCTTACCAGCCGGTACTTCGTAGTGTTTAAAAGCATCGTCACTATAGGTCAGTATTACTTCTTTAGTCAACTTAGCCCATTGGTAGGCTTCTGTCCAGTCTTTCAGAGTCATAGTTGGTAATGTCGCAAATACTTCATCGACAGCTAACGACCATCCATTTACAAACTCTGAAGCAACTGTCAAAAAACGAGACAGTGGCAAACGTTCACGGAGCGTGTATTCATCTTTGATTACTCGGTTATGTGATTCTAGTGCATTATTAGTCGCTGGTGAACCCATGTGAGCCCCCAAATACCAGTTACGGTTTTGTATGAGCCATTGCTCCTTAAAATACTGGATGAAAGTTGTCTCATCCTCCCATTTCTTCAAGAATGCTTGTGAAGCTAACTCGAACGTTTCTGAATCAGTCACTGCTTGGAGAGAATCCACATCTGTCAACAAATCTTTGTGAACATTTTTTCGCGTATCTTTCTCTACATGAGCTTGAATTTTTTTTTTAGCATGTGCCCAACACATTCGAATTGTGACATCTTCACCAAATACCTCTATAAATGCATTTTGTATTGCTTTCGCTGCGTCACATACTAGAACTTCTGGTTTGAAGGTTTGTGAGTACAAGTTAAAGATATTAGTCTTGATGGCATCGAACAACAACTTAAAGTCTTCTTTTTCCTCATTAGTGGCACCCCAAGCCCGAATGGATGAAATCGTTTATTTTTGTCTGTACTTCCAACGACAAGAACGGGGAATCCTTGCCACACCAACTTGTATGTAGCATCAGCATGAATAACTTTTACGTCACGTGCTTTTTGCAGCAAATATTTTGTTGATAGTACAAATCTAAAGCGTGGTGAACTAGTTTCTTCAATCACTTCATACCCAATAACATAAACTTCATGTTCGTTGTCAGGAATTGGTGAATGAGACCTTAGCAAAGCTTCCAATTCGCCTAGGCTGATCGTGGGCTGTCCGTATTTACAACGGCGTCTGTCAATTAAATACGTCCTTACTTGGGACATTTTTGGCACTTTAATACCATCAATTTTAGTCAAATTTGCAAGTATGGCTTTTGGTTTGAGATGTAAGTCGTATAATTTGTTTATTTCTTCCTTTACTCTGTCACTAAGCCCATAAAAAGCGAGCGTTTTTGAATCGTGGTCATGATCAGAATCTGTCCGAAACAACAATACTTCATCCGAGAATGAGTACATGAGTAAATAAAACTGAGCTGAACACTGTGGTCCCTTCCGCACCACTTTATTACATCTAAAGTACCTTTTTCTCCCTTCCTCTACATCATGCGTTCGTAGAAAAGACCAAATTTTTTCAGCCTTTATATACTCCTCAGCACTGTGTTTGTCTTCAAATTTTTTAACGAAAATCCAATCCTTGCTTTGCGACCGTTTCTTCTTTGGTATGGTGCCTTCATCAGTGTCAGTACCTTCCTCATTTTCCTCATCAGACTCCAATATCGGCACTTTCTCCACGAATTATTGCTCGACAAACGACGATAAACTTTTTGAATGACTTGCATTACCTTCACCACTACTTGATGCCATAATCAAAAATAAACATTTAAGAAATTAACTAAAACAACAAATTATCCACAACGATAATAAAATGCACCTACAACAATGGACGTGAAATCGCGAATGAAGTAAACTTGCATCTCTCTCGCACGCCGCCCGCGTCGCGCATCGTGTGATCGAACCTAGTTACCTACTACCCATCGTTGAGGCCGGATTGGTCAATTTTAAAATCGCGCCAATTTGTCTCCGCCCCTTTGATAATTTTTTCATTAAAATTATAAATTGATGTATTAAATTGGTAACGAATACTATTAATTTAATATCTGAACGAAATAAAATGTTACTACTGTATTGGTGACAAAATATCAAATAAAAAGGAGTCGCAGTCAGGGATCGATAATCGATTTATTTGGTGACAGATCTACCATTCTGAGCACAGAGCTATTATTTAAGTAACAAAACTGTTATTATAAGAACGAAGTTTATATTCATGTAATGCAATATAATTTTATTGGTTATCGATCTCTTATTTTACACATATATGAACATTAATTTGATAATTCATACCTGGGAACAATTTTTGTTTATCTGAGAACGAAAATATTTCGTGGCGATAGATCTATTTATTAGGTGATACAACTTGATGACAAATATAAATTTTGGTGATAGAAAATATAGTTCCCATTTATATACAGGCTGTAAAATAAAATAGTCAAATTACAGGTTGTTAGCAACATCTTTCTGAACAACTTTCGCTATGAAACCATTTTTATCAGAGCAATTTTATTTTTCACCTCTATACTGTGGTGTTGTTTTATAAAGCTACGCCCGGGTAAGGGACTATAGTACCCCTCATTATGAATAACTTTCCCCAAGAAATATATGGTCGCTATGTAATAAGGGACGATTTTTTTCCATTTGCGACCATAAATTTCTGGGGGAAAGTTGTTCATGATGATGGGTACTTTACAACACAACAGCCTGTATATTCATTTTTGGAAGAGGTTAAAAATAAAGTTGCTCTGAAGATGTTTCATGGCGTAACTATGATGTCTCTACATATACATAAAGGTGTAGTCAAATTTGAAGGGGTTATCCCCTTATATATGTATATTTATACTCGGGAGGTGCCAATTATTTAGAGATAAGCACTCAATTAAATACCTAAAATTGAAATGATTAAGACTGTAATTAATCGAACAATGTTTGATGTTATGTGATGATTATACCAATGAACCGACTGTGATTATTGTGATTAAAACTAACTTATATATATAAATGTGGTATAAGCATATATTCAATTCCTGACGACTACCTTCGGGAGACGTAATAAAAGGCTTGGAATATGCACAATTACTATCTAACTTTATTATTATAAATACTTGGTTATTATACAAATTGATATGAGATCTTACCACGTATCTAGATTAGGTACGTGGTATGATAAATCACACACGTTGTAGTGTTATGCTACTTACATGCCATTTTCCAGTCTGCTTTGATGGTCTGCATTTATCTCACAGCTGGATATTTCGTATCACCTTTATTTTCATAGGACCCTACAACGTTTTAAACCATAAGAACACAATAACAAATCATTTTCACTTCGTATTTTCACACTATCAGCACTTTTAAATCGATGTCGAAGGGGTTTACCTTTGGTGACCTTGTATTTGGCTTTCTCCGAAACTCTGCAATCTCGGGCTTCGTGCGCGCTGGTGCGCTACCTTTTTATATATCGATAATGTCCCAATTCTCATTGTTATCTTGTTGTTTTCTCTATTACGAGCCTGAAATCAAAATCTGACACATTTTGATATCGTTGTTTATCTGGTTGTCATGGCAATGTCCATTCAAACTCATTAGCGGTCCGATATGTTTACTTCAATACTTTTACAAAAATACTTTTTCCCTCTTGGCCATTCACAAAAATTGCTTTTAATTTAAATAATTTTTAGAACTCTCCAAAATTAAAGGGTATAAGAGCGGAACATTGCTGAAATCGAAAAAAGTCTCGCTTCAGCTCTTGAAGAGGAAGCATCACCTAAAGGCCTTATCCCGGGGCCGTACTGCCCCGGGATCCTGCGAGCCTCTGCTGAGTCGCCTACTGTTTGCTGCTGCTGCCTTACTGCCGTCTCCAACCACCTATACCCTGACGTGCTGCCGTCTCCAATCAACTATACCCTGACGTGCTGCCGTCTCCAACCACCTATACCCTGACGTGCTGCCGTCTCCAACCATCTATACCCTGACGTGCTGCTGCCTTCAAGCCACCTCCTACACCACCTCCGGATCTTCAACTACTCGCAACTACTCCAGGCTCCGGGCACCACCGCCGCATGCTCCCTGTTCTGCCCTCCTACTCTCCGTGTCCTTCGCTCCACTTTTTATATCTTTTGTACCTGTATCTTTTAAAACCTGTGTCACCTCATTCATCCTCATCCTCATATCATTTTTTTGTCTCTTTCCTTTTGATTTGCTTTCTCTTTCGCTCTTAAATCTTTTTCTATTCATCCTTTTCATATTTTCAAAATTCTAAAACAAAACTTCATCTAGTTTTTCAACTCATCTGGATTATATTTAGGCCTACATTTAATTTACATTACTTCACTTCACTTCACTTCATTTCACTTCATCACTTTAATATTTTTATTCTAGATAACCGGAAAGAGGTAAATTTTTCAATTTAACTATAACAATGGAAAGGGTTATTAGCCGAGCTCGAATACGAAGTTAAGATTAGATGTGAGGAACCAGCTAATACTGTTTTGCTTCTTAAAAGACAGGTTTTGCGTTTAGTTGCGAATTCTCACCCTGAAGATATTCTGACTTCTCCAGTTCCGTTTGAGGATGACTTGTCTCAAATTGGTTCTACTCTGACTTACCTGGATTGTAAAATTGAAAAATTTTTACAAGGTGAAACCAAATACTTACGATTAATAGAAAATTTTATTAATCATGTTTTTTACAGATTGGAGCGAATAGATACTGACTTGTATCCAGACTCTAAAGCTAGTTTCGATACTTTGAAGATGAAATTTGACGCTATTTCTAAACAATTCGAATCCTTGACTCCACCTTCAACTGCAAATGACTCTCCATCACTTGACCTTCCTGCTGACCCGACTGTCATGGAACCCCCTCTTGTTTCTCAAACTTCTGTCCAGACCCATACCCTCCACCACCACCTCAATCTTTCCCTCCAACTAACGTCTTCAAAGATCTGAAAAGACACACCTTCGATGGTAAAAGCTGTCCAAGATCCTTTCTTTAAAAAGTTGAAGAATATAGCTTAGCTCGTGGCTTGTCCAATGACTTGTTGATTTCTCAGGCGTTCGAAATTTTCACCGACAATGCCCTTCATTGGTTCAGATTTTAATATAATCAGAATCCAAACTTAACTTGGAACGAACTTTCTTCTTTACTAATCAAAGACTTTGGTGGTTTTGATTATGATCATAAACTTCTAGAAGCGATTAGGAATCGTACTCAAGGTCGTGATGAACCTATCGTCATCTATATTTCCATCATGTCTGGAATGTTCGCTCGCCTTTCAAAAAGACTTTCTGAAACAGCACAATTGGAGATTATTTTGAGAAATATTCGCCCATGTTATTCAGTCTTCGTAGCTCTAAAAGACATTGACTCTATCGATTCTCTTCTGGCCACTTGCCAAAACTACGAAAAGTTCCTAGACAGAGACAAACAATTTAAAGAACCAAATTTGCAACAAAGTCCTCATGTTTCTGAATTCAACTACAAGCATTCCACTTCAAGTTCAGTTGACTCTCCAAACTCTTCTAATAACTCACGACCTTCTCCTCCCTTCATGAATAAATTCACTCCACCCTACAAATACCCTTCTAGACAAGTTAATAGTCTCTCTCAAACTGCAGCTCCCCAAGAAAGTTCTTTTTGCGTTCGCTGTCGTAAACTAGGTCATACTTTGAACAGTTGCACTCAACATTCGTGATTTGTTTCAAATGTGGTCTTAAGGGTTTTAAAACTGCAGATTGCCCTACTTGTTCTCCCAAACCTAATACTAGTACAAAAAAACTAACTGCTGACTTGAAAAGTAACTCAAACTTTGATAAGGACGAGTGGACTAATTGGATCAAAACAATTCAAAACTTCTTTGCTTGCTACAAAATCTCTTCTACACTCTACTCCAAAGAACAAGATTTTAATCGTCCATTCGTTAATGTCAAAATTTATGACTTAACTTTATCTGGTTTACTAGATTCTGGCAGCTCAGTAACTATTCTGGGTAATAATTATCATTTGGAAATTCTTAAACTGGGCTGCAAACTTCTCAAGTCAGATCTTATTACTGTCTCTACTGCTAATAATCAAAAAATTAATTCCTTGGGTTATTTTGACTTACTTTGACATTTCAATAACGAAACTCACTTGATTAAAGCTTATGTTTTCCCTGAAATATTTCCTTCTCTAATACTAGGTATTGACTTTTGGAGAAAATTTAATCTTCTACCTAGTGTTTTAGCTTCTCTTAACTTTACAGATCCTAAATGCTTTGCTATCGACACTAAAGATATTAAAGTTTTACCTTATGAGCATTTAACTCCTAATCAAAAGAACATCGCTAATCTAATCCAACGCTTCAAGACAATCTCTTTTGAAAAAAAAGGTGTTCTGGGAAACACACACTTAATCACCCACAAGATTGACACTGGTGATTCTCTTCCGATCAAACAAAGATGTTACAGACTGTCTCCTGAAAAACAAAAGGCTTTAATTAATGAAGTTGACAAGATGCTGGGATGGAACGTCATTGAACAATGCGAAAGTCCTTGGTTATCTCCAGTCCTCATCACTCCAAAGAAGAATGGTGAATGGCGTTTCTGCGTAGATAGCAGGAAGCTTAACTCAGTTACACGTCGTGATGCTTAAAGTCTGCCTCTAATAAGCGAAATTTTGGATAACCTGAGAAATGCCAAATACTTATCAAGCATCGACATTGCGAAAGCATTTTGGGAGATTCACTTGAATCCTGCTGATAGAGATAAGACAGTATTTTATGTTCCTGGAAGAGGTATGTTCAGATTCAAAGTAATGCCTTTTGGTCTCACTAACTCACCTGCATCTCAACAAAGATTAATGGATACGCTATTTACTCCTGAATTTGAGAACAAGGTTTTTTGCTATTTGGATGACATCGTTATTATTAGCGAGACTTTTGATGACATATCGCTTCTCATGAAAGTTCATGAAAAACTTTCTTATGCTAATCTGACTATTAACTTTGAAAAGAGTCAATTCTTCAGGAAAGAACTGAAATACCTTGGTTTTCTAGTTGACGAGTATGGTCTACGTGCTGATCCAGATAAAATAAAAGCTATTCTAGAATATCCTGTACCTACTTGCAGAAAAGAAGTTCGAAGATTCGTAGGCACCTGCAGCTGGTTTAGAAGATTCATTCCAAACTTCAGCACTATTGCCTCTCCACTCAACCAACTAACCTGTTCCGGGAAGAACGCTCCTAAATTTTTATGGAATTCCAAGGCTGCAGCTGCTTTCCAGAAACTTAAAGAAGCTTTGGTAACTGCTCCTGTCCTTGCTTGCCCTAACTTCGAACTACCCTTCTCTGTACATTGTGATGCATCAAATTATGGCATAGGAGCAATGCTTACTCAACATCAAGATGACAAAGAAGTCGTGATTGCTTACATGAGTAAAGCACTAAACAAAAATCAACAAAACTACTCAACTACTGAAAGAGAAACATTGGCTGTAATAACTGCGCTAGAACATTGGCGATGTTACCTAGATAATGGTAAAGAATTTACAATATATACTGACCACGCTGCACTTAAATGGTTTCAGAACTTATCGAATCCATCTGGAAGACTTGCTCGCTGGACTCTGCGCTTATCATGCTTTAATTTTGTCCTGAAACATAAAAAAGGAAAGGATAACGTTGTTCCTGATTTATTATCAAGACATAAGAATAAAGAACGTCCTGATACACGGGAAACTGCACCTCAAGGCGTACATCCTATTACGATTGAAGAACCACCTGATCGTGAACTTGAGCACTACAACAAGATTTTTCTCAGATGCTCCAACAACCCAGACGCATATCCCAACTACACTATCAGGGATAACAAACTTTACCGCTGCATCCATTCTCCCGATCGTCTAAACGATGACTTTATTTGGAAAGAAGTTCCACTGCCGCAAGATAGACATGCACTTATTGAAGTTAGCCATGGTACCCCTTCAGAACTCCACCTTGGTATCTTCAAGACATTCAAGAAAATATCTTTAAAATACTATTGGCCTGGTATGTTTAAGGACATTGCCAATTTAATCTCGACTTGTAAAACCTGCTTAACCTACAAACACCCTAATCATTCTCCCTATGGTCTTATGGGTAAACCTAAACTTTGCTCCAGACCTTTTCAAACTATATCCTTAGGTCTTATGGGTCCATTGCCTATGACCCGGAGAAGAAATCAGTATATTCTGGTAATTAACTGCAATTTTACTAAATATACTATGATTTTTCCCCTTAAACGTGCTACTTCAGCTAATATCATTAATGTCTTAGAAAATTCAGTGTTTCTAGTTCATGGCATTCCCCAAACTATTATAATGGACAACGCTGTTCAATTTCAGTCGCGAGAATTCCACTCATTCTTAAATTCTTATAACGTTCCTTGTATTTTTCACACAGCTTTATATTGTCCTCAGGTTAATCCTACAGAGAAATTTAATAGTACGATTATTACAGCTCTAGCATCCCTAGTAGGAGACGATCATAGATCCATCTTACTAAAATTCAGTTCGCAATGAACAGCGCTACAAACGTTGCTACTGGTTTTACTCCAAACTTTTTAGTCTTTGGTAGGGAAACAATACCTTGTGGTTCCTTCTATACTCCAACTCAGAATCTCGAGGAATTGATATTTATGCCTCGTGATATTTACGCGTCTAATGCTGGTCTCCTCTCATCTATCTTTCACAGAGTTCAAACTAAACTTCACATAGCTCACGCTAAAAATAGCGCTCGCTATGATTTTCGCCGGTCTTTTAAAGAATTTAATGTGGGAGATACTGTTTGGTGTAAAAACCATGTTTTAAGCAATGCCGGCGCATACTTTAATGCTAAACTTGCCCCTAAATTCATTAAGTGTAAAATAATAACCAAACTTTCACCATTAGTATACATTCTCGAAGACCCTAACGGAGTTAGAGCCAAGTGGCACATTAGAGATATAAAATCTTAAATTTTCTTAACTTCTATTAACTGTTAATTTGTATATATGTATAAATATCACCATAATTTTCACCTTATTATTTTTATTTCTTCCTTTAATCCAGTGTTCTTCAACACATTTTACTTTAGGACCTCGAATCTTCGTTGGTTAGTCTTCACCTCTTTTTTTTATCTTTATTTTAGACACATCTCGTTGGCGATGTTGCTGATCTCTGGCTTCGAGCCCTACCGCTCTGGCCGTTCTTAATCTTTTCTTAAGTCAAAGTGACTAAAGCTACCTTAGGATTAATTTGTTTCTCTTTACCTCCACTTATTTTTTTTCCACGCAGGAGCGGATGACAACTCCTTAAGTAAGCCTGAATGTCCTTTCGAAAACACACTTTTAGAGTGGTAGTCATTGAATGTGAACTCCACCCTTACCTGAATGAAGATGATGAATGTAAGAGATGGTATATCTGATTTTGCCTGGTGATGTCTGTTTCTGCAAAGCTGTGTTTTTATGGTTTATTATATATTATATATTTATTTATTTTTGCTGAGTCAAAAATTTTTCCGGGGTCGGGGGGAAAATGTAGTGTTATACTACTTACATGCCATTTTCCAGTCTGCTTTTATGGTCTGCATTTATCTCACAGCTAGATATTTCGTATCACCTTTATTTTCATAGGACCCTGTAACGTTTTAAACCATAAGAACACAATAACAAATCATTTTCACTTCGTATTTTCACACTATCAGCACTTTTAAATCGATGTCGAAGGGGTTTACCTTTGGTGACCTTGTATTTGGCTTTCTCCGAAACTCTGCAATCTCGGGCTTCGTGCGCGCTGGTGCGCTACCTTTTTATATATCGATAATGTCCCAATTCTCATTGTTATCTTGTTGTTTTCTCTATTACGAGCCTGAAATCAAAATCTGACATATTTTGATATCGTTGTTTATCTGGTTGTCATGGCAATGTCCATTCAAACTCATTAGCGGTCCGATATGTTTACTTCAATACTTTAACAAAAATACTTTTTCCCTCTTGGCCATTCACAAAAATTGCTTTTAATTTAAATAATTTTTAGAACTCTCCAAAAAGGGTATAAGAGCGGAACATTGCTGAAATCGAAAAAAGTCTCGCTTCAGCTCTTGAAGAGGAAGCATCACCTAAAGGCCTTATCCCGGGGCCGCACTGCCCCGGGATCCTGCGAGCCTCTGCTGAGTCGCCTACTGTTTGCTGCTGCTGCCTTACTGCCGTCTCCAACCACCTATACCCTGACGTGCTGCCGTCTCCAATCAACTATACCCTGACGTGCTGCCGTCTCCAACCACCTACACCCTGACGTGCTGCCGTCTCCAACCATCTATACCCTGACGTGCTGCTGCCTTCAAGCCACCTCCTACACCACTTCCGGATCTCCAACTACTCGCAACTACTCCAGGCTCCGGGCACCACCGCCGCGTGGTCCCTGTTCTGCCCTCCTACTCTCCGTGTCCTTCGCTCCCCTTTTTATATCTTTTGTACCTGTATCTTTTAAAACCTGTGTCACCTCATTCATCCTCATCCTCATATCATTTTTTTTTAAATAATCATTGTAAATCAACATAATAAACTGTCATTTCTAAATTTTATTCTGGTTGTTGTTTCTTGTTAGGTTCTGGTTAGGTTCTTGTCGCTACACGACAACGTATTATTTGAGTTTTATCCCAGGTACGCGTCAGCCATCACAGATAATGGATTTATCATACCACGTACCTAATCTAGATATGTGGTAAGATCTCATATCAATTTTTATATAAACCAAGTATTTATAATAATAAAGTTAGATAGTAATTGTGCATATTCCAAGCCTTTTATTACGTCTCCCGAAGGTAGTCGTCAGGAATTGCCTAAACCGGCAAAGTGGTGACCCGAAAACTGAACATTTCAGCAACCTTCGGCTACTAGCAACAGGTCCGTGCCACCGGCGAAACAAACCGCGTGTGCAGCAGCAGCAGCTAACCTGGAGGTGCAAGCAATCAGCAATACATCAAAAATCGCCGATTTCTGGAAGGACAAGCCCCGGTTATGGTTCGCACAGTATGAAGCAGTAACGACCCCCAGAAGTTAGGTGACGTATCAAAATTCCACCTAGTTCTTACAAAATTTTCCAAAGAAGAGATCGAGCAAGCCAGTGATATAGTAACATCCTTATCAGATAGCGGAAAGTACCAAAAGCTTAAGGACAGATTAATTGCAACTTACGAAGATTCCCCGCATCGCAAATTCCTGAGATTATTCACAGACATCGATCTCGGAGATAGAAAACCATCACAATTGTTACGAAAAATCAAGGAACTAGGAGGAGATCAAATCAACGACGAAATGGCAAGAATGTTTTGGCTAAAACAATTACCAAACTCCTTGACCTCAATCTTTATAATAAATAAGGAGAAAGGTAACGACGAATTAGCCCAAATGGCCGACGATGATTACGAAGTCTCAAGTCACGAGCAAATTGCCGCGCTAAGCAAGGACGATGACCCGGTAACGCACCTGATCGCTGAGCTAACAAAAATGAAGCGAGAAGGCATCGCAAAAGGTTTGATTCCCCCATACGAGGGCCCTTACGAGGTTTTACGCCGAACGACCAAATACTTCGTTGTCAAGAGCAACGAAAGTGCCGACACTTTATCTATAGATAGATTGAAGCCCGCATTCTTACCAGCAGACCATGCGAGTTCCGTCATTTTGTCAACTTGTTTTACATTTTTTATAAAGGGGGGAGTATCTGTGCCGGCTGATACGGTACCTCACGAACACACGTATTATTTGAGTTTTAGCCCAGGTACGCGTCAGCCATCACAGATAATGGATTTATCATACCACGTACCTAATCTAGATACGTGGTAAGATCTCATATCAATTTGTATATAAACCAAGTATTTATAATAATAAAGTTAGATAGTAATTGTGCATATTCCAAGCCTTTTATTACGTCTCCCGAAGGTAGTCGTCAGGAATTGCCTAAACCGGCAAAATATATATATGTATAATGGATCTGCTCTTTTTTAATTTATGTTTTGTGAGTACAGAAGCTAACATGTTATCCTTTACACATTGATTGTCAGTTCTTAACACTTTCCTCCATTGCAATGATGTCGTTATTGCAAATGTCATGTACCGATTGACTTGATTTTTAAATACTCGTGCCTTAATTTCCACCGAAAAATGCTTTAAGATGTCTTCAAAAGTTTCGGCAAAATCGTATTTCGACGAAATTTTGCCAGCGCGTTCGCGATACTAATGCCGCCATTGTTGTTTACATCTTAGCTCAACTATATAAATATACAACATAAATCATAGCTACAACTGAAGTTTGAAGACCCGTTCAAAATCCAAATCGCTGTCACGCACTTATATACAACAAAAAACTCATTTAAGTCTTCTAAGGGCTTTTGACAGCCGTTAAAAGCAGTTTAAATTAAACACAACAAGCAAAAGTCAAGAAACGTATTCAAGCAGGCCAAGCTTCTTGCTTGTCGGCCAGGTTGTCCCTAACTATCCGTGTTTCATTAAGGTTGTATTTAAAGTGTATTTAGCGGTTATCAAAACGCTGATGGAAGTCCGGCTAAATGGGAGAACTTAAAAGTTAAGTGTCGTGAACGTGAGGGACAGAGCTATGCGCTATATATAGCTCTGTCCCACACTTTCCTACAATATTACACTACCATTAGTTTTCAGAGATTTAAAACAGGCCCTTTGATTGAATTAACCGATATAAACCGGTTTATTAGGGTTTACCCCATTATTATTTTGTACACGACTGTACGTACATGTATTGAAATGTATGGGAAATTAAACATTGTGTTTTTTATGCACTTGTTCAAAGTAAACCAGGTGGAAATAATTATTGTTTCGGTGGACTATTTCTGGACTATTTTTTAGCTCAAATTTTAAACGGAAAGTCGTAGGCGTTCCGAAGATATTTGATGATATCAAATGTTCAAGCTGTAATCCTCACCAAGATGTCTTAATAACTCTGGAATCGTTGAAGGACTATTTCTGAAATTTGGCATGCCGTGTGGACTATTTCTGGACTAATTTTTGAAAACTAAACCAAGTCGATAGGCGGCCCTTCCGTTTGCTTAAACGATAGCTATAACTTCGGAACTATAAGAGGACTATTTTTCTTTCTTTATGGACTATTTAGGACTATTTCTGGACTATTTTTTGGCAGTGTCAAATTTCATTTTCATGAAGGTTTCAACGGTGAGGATTACAGCTTGAAGGTCATCATTTTGTCATCTCTCTTTTAGGATCATATAGGGGTTGGGTTTTGATCACGGACACCTGATTTTAATTACTAGAGTTATTTAGGAGGGTAGTTGACTATATTCTTGAACCTTAATTATCGGATTGAAGTATTAATTGTCGGAAACTTGTTTTGGATTTATAATACCTAATATAATAACCTAAAACAAATATTATTTTGTATGCCTAAAATGGAACGCAATTTTTACTCTTTCCATATATTTCATGATAGATGTCAAAAACGTATTGTAAAGTTGGATGAAATGGAACGTGGAATAAAGTAGTGTATGTACCTAGTATAGCAAACTTGGCTGTTTTATTTGACTGATTTTGAAATCTGAGTCAGGGCACCCCACATTACTAGGCAGTCTTGTGTATTAGGTTAGTGTTGGTACCAAACCGACATTTGGACAGTCCTTCCTGAGCAGTCTTGTGGCTACGCCCTAGAGTGTTTTTTATGAGCCAGAGGCATGGAGGGGCGAAGGCGACCGCGCACTGCCGCGCACCCAGCGAGACGGAGCGGCCGGGGCACGTCTTCTGAAAAGCCCGTGGGGTACAACGCTGGGCCGCGTTGTGCCCCACGGGCTTTTCAGAATTTCGAACCTCTTGAAAAGCCAGAGCGCTACAGCGCGACGCTGCGTTGTACCGTTGTACGGCACGGGGTTTTCAGCAGTCACATTGACAATTCATCGTCTGAATAGCCCGTGGGGTACAGCGCCTGCTTTTCGTGAATTAGCTTCTGGTTAAAAACAACAACTAGGTATATTTCCTAATTTTAGTAGGTATTAATTTAAAATTTGTGCTTCTTTTAGATCAAGTTCGTTTCATTTACGGCCGATTTTCCAATTCTCATACAATTTTTATATAATTTAACGGCAATGGAAAACCTTCATTACCCCATTGCTGCGGCGCTGGGCTAGCTTCTTGTCTTGCTAAATGGAATAACGATAAACTGGCTTAAAGTGGGCACAATTGTGCCTCTGCCACCCCGTATTGAAAAGGCGTGACGCTATGTTATGTTATGTTAAAGGAAAATAATACTAGTGGCCCTGTGGGCAGTAGACCTGGCTAACAGGGGGACTGTAAACCAATTTATAGGTAAGTATTATAGATTAAATCAAAATCAATTAGTAAAGTAGCCGCACCAATAACTTTGTAAACTACATTTTGCGATTTAAAAATACAATTTATTGACTTTTCACGAAAATAGTTATAGTCTAATTCACTCACTCTTGTGGACTGTATAGATCCTTTTTACCAATTCGTCCCCTACTTCGAGGAGTCCAAACTTGGTATGTTTTGAAAATATTTCTTGGATTTTTAGAAAGCAGGCGGCCGAATGGTAATGGTGTAGTATATTTTTAGAACTGGCTCATGAAGCCCTTTAATTTGATAACCCACACGATAAGTTTAAAAAAAAAAACATACAAAGAATTAATGACGTCATAACCCAAGAGGACAATCGAAAAAAGTTCTCGACAAAAAAAGGAACTCGTGTGCCAAGTTTTGTGAAGATCGCTTGAAAACTGTGGCCCCTAGACCGGAACTGACAGACGCACAGACATAGATACAGACAAAAACAAAATCGGCCTCCTATCTTGTCAAAATGGAGCCCTTCGCTCGCTTCGCAATCTTGGTCATGTCTGATCCAATCTTGGATTCGAAACTATATCTTAAATATTTTAGACGTTGTGATTATGCAGCGTTTGCGATGATAGCTGTGGCGATGAGCTAGCCTCCTGTCACGCAAAATGGAGTATCGCATAACTCGCTAAAAGTGGGCACTATTGTGCCTCTGCCACCCCATGTATGGGAAAAAGCGTGAGGCTATGTTATGTTGATAGGTAGGTAGGTATTTTAATAATGGTGATTTGGTAGGGGCTATTAGAACACGTCGCATATTATTGGTTTCCCGCCCATAAATTTATAAAATCTCGTTTACCTCCTACCTAGTTCATCATTTGGTGCTACATATAGCGGCAACCGAAATAGGACATTCTGGCAAAATTGCAAATCTCTATATAATAACGAAAATGAACATTGTGTGATTGTTCGTAAGAGACATTTTTTTACTGTCATTTACCTACGCTCTAAGTTATCGTAGTTTACCTTAAAAACATAAGAAATATAATTTTATTTTTATTTTATTTTATTAAATTTGGAAAACTTACAGCTATTTTATTCATTTAAGTACAGATAAATGCTTATGTCTAAGCCAATTACAAGTTTTCGCCTATGTTTAAGACGAGTGAATACTTGCTAAGGTTCTATTACAATATAAGTTGTTTAATTAAGTATTTTATGTTTTTTTTTATAGTCAAGAAACGGAGATGCTATGCGTTGCAATAATACTCGTAATTAACAATATTGGTAATACCCATTAGATTTCTATTTAGTGTTTTGATTTGATTAGTGCCTTTCGCCAAAAAATTGTCTATTTATTGTGTTACGGAATATGTTTGCCTTATCATGGTATAAATCGCAGAATGCCGAATACCTGTCGTTTTACAGTTTGCTAACTCTAAACAGGAACGCATTTTCCCTGTAATTAGTGTAAGTCTGAGGGAGATGCAGTTTGAGAAGGTTCCGTCTGGTGGATCTAGTACCGGGGACCTGAATGGACAGTTTGCTGAGTAAGTCAGAAAGTGCCTGTCGCTAATGCCGATAGGAAGGTAAGATCAGCTGCCTCTCTGCGTAGTGCGAGTGAACGTCTACAGCTGCTATCTTCGTAGTCAGTGACAGATATCTTGAATCTGTAATTTAAGCAACTTAAAAACTTTTTTTGGATCTGGTTTATATATATTTCATAATTGGGATTCCATACTTGTGAGCAGTATTCTAGTTGGCTTCTAACAAGTGTGCAATAAGGTTTGAGATGCCTTTTTGACGATGTTATTGATATGGGTGTCAAGAATCAACTTACTGTCAAGGGTGACTCCTAGATATCTGACATTAGAAACTCGGTTAAGTTTTTGTGAGTGGATTAAATACTGTGAGATTAACAGGACTGATTTTCCTGGTAAAGGTGATGACACAGCATTTACTTAGGTTGAGATCGAGTTTATTTAGCCTGCAGTATTCTTCGAGTGATTCTAGATCGGATTGAAGTAGTTATGAGTCAGTTGGTGAATTAATAACTATGAATATTTTCATATCGTCGGCAAATAGTAGAGCTTTAGAGTTTTGAAAACAGTTGTCGATGTTGTTGATGAAGATAGTAAATAATAAAGGAGCCAGAATTGAGCCTTGGGGAACTCCTGAGGAGACTGTGATGTGTGCTGAGGTGTATCCATTGAGTACCACTGATTGGCTGCGGTTGTCAACGTATGAGGAGAGCCATCTCAGCAAATCACCACGAATCCCTGCAAATTGAAGTTTGGATAGTAGGATACGGTGATCTATACGGTCGAACGCTTTAGAGTAGTCTTTGTAGATCGCGTCCACCTGACCTACCCTTTTCATACCTTCGAGAACATCCTCCAGGAAAAGTTCTTCGTTAGTAACTGTCAAGCGACCCTGCATGAACCCATGCTGTAAGGGGCTAAAAGTGTGTTTAAGCGCTTTGTATACCTGACTACAAATAATTTTTTCAAACATTTTACCAAAAACACTTAGCTTCGAAATTGGTCGGTAGTGTTTTATTTTAGTCTTGGAGCCTTTCTTATGTATTGGTGTTACTAATGCCGTTTTCCAGGTGATACCTTCACGAAGAGATCTTCTGTAAAGAAAACTAAGGGCTGATATATACTGTCCGCACAACCAGTGATAAAAATTGGTTGAATGTCATCCGGACCGACCCTTGTTGGTGTCTAGAAATTTGGATAACTTATATTCTTCGCGTTCTTGTATTTCAATTGTGTGTATGTCTGTTGACATGCGAGGATGTGGTAATGTGATTGCTATAATTCAAGTAAATAGACCCAAAGAACTCAGCAAAAGCATCGCATATCATTTCCCCGGTGTCATATTTGTTACTACCAAGTGTCATGGAGCTGAAATATGCATTGCCCATCTTCCTGTCCTTCATATAAGCCCAGAAGGCTCGAAGGTTGTTTTAAACTGACTCTTCAGTTTTCCTTATATAGTTGTTGTAGCTCAATGATTCAAATAGTTTACAAAGGTCTCGTAGTAGTGAGAAAGTGTGTTTGTCAGCTAGGTTACCATATGACTTTACCTTGTTATGATACTTGAGTTTTTCTTTAAGCATCTTTATAAGGGCTGGTGGGTACCACGGAGGGAAGTTGTTTTTCGATTTGTTTGTGAGGTACATGTTTATTTCTTAAGGTTATCAGGGTGCTGTTGAAGAGATGAACGGCATCATCGACCGAGCCTGATGAAAGAATAACTTGCCAGTTGAAAGCGTCGAGCTCAGAGCACATCGCAGTGTAATCACCCTGATTAAAAATGTACTTTAATTGACGTTTTGGGTTGATATATTTAACTGTAGAAAAGTCGGGTTCGATAATAAGTGGTGGGTGAAAGACATCAATTTTACTTAGGGGCTCAAGACATCTGGTTACTTTCACAGTTTCATTGGCAAGGACAAGATCCAGAATTCGGTTTTGAAAGTTGGGAATTGAATTGAATTGTTTCAAGTTACATAGGGTCATCATGTTAGTAAGTTCTAGGTGGTCGAGGGTACGGAAGTGCACAGGCGTTAAATATGACTTAACACTATTTGGTGTCCAGTTGATGTCACTCATATTGAAATCTCCCAATAGGAGAATTTTATCGTAAGGATTTTCATTTGACACTGCAGTGACTTTGGTTAGATAGCTGCGTACTAAATGGTAGGCCGTTGTTTTCGTCACACAGGTAAAGGCAGCCTATATGAAGTTTGGTCTTGTGACCGGAACTCGATTTTAAAGTGATGCTAACCCATAGATCCTCTGCGCTTGAACACCAATCTCTTCTTTCGGCGACTTGATGATCTGATCGGACTGCGATCTGAGAGTGCCACCACCCTTGATCTGACGTGTGGTTTCGTAGTTGTGATCTCTTCTAAATACTGAGTCATCGTCACTGAATAGTTCCGCGCTAGTCACACTCTCAGATAGCCAAGTCTCAGTCAACACAATCACTTGATAATCGGAATATAGGTCGATGCTACGTCTAAAGTTTATTGTTTTTGATCGCAATCCTCTAACATTTTGATAGTATTATGTTAAGCATTTATACCTAACATATCGATAGGTACCGGTAAGCGGCATATTAAAAAAATATTAAAGCACGGTTACTCGGACAGCCTTATACTTCGAAGGTGGCAACAAAGAACAAAGATGTTGAGGCCCGATCTTTGAAACCGTCTTGCATGTGTCGGGCATACGGGAAAACATCATTAAAATATATCGCATGGGTATTGGCAGATAATATTTTGATTAGCTTATCACACTGTTTTTGGTAACATTCGCTTTTCAATCTTCCATACGCCTGTAATTTGACTGAACTACAGAACAAATCTATGCATAGAATGAATTTTCATTTATTTAATTTAACGTGTCATCACAGCGATGCTATTTTATATTTCGACATGAATAATTTTATTCATAACTTTACTCTGACATAGGATACATTGTATATGTCTGATAAATATAGAAAATTAGTAGCTACATTGTTAGCTAATAATATATGCGACGCAGCTATAGTTGGTTTAACCAAGTTCAACTTGACATCAGCTTATGTTAAGAGTAATATGACATGCACCCCTATTGGAAATTCACCTGTAGGTACCTGTACAAAATTCGGGTACAGAACCCTAAAAAACAGGAAAAAAAGCGCGGGAAACCATTGAAATAACCAGGCGGGATTTTCGAAGTTTTTATTAATTTCATCGATCACTCGTGTATCAATCGGGGTTTTTAGAAATAAAAGGCGTCTGGAGACAAATAAAAAGAAACCAATCATGGGGAAGGTGCGAACAAGAAAGAGAAAAAAAGATGAGGCTGAAGATAAAAGTGAAGGAGACTCCACGTCGTCGTCCGAGTCAGAGGTCGAAAGCGCAGATAAGTACAAACCTTATCTGGTAACAGATTATAAGAGACGATACCCTGAGGATTCCGGTGCTACAGAATTTGTAGTATTCGTAGAGTCTTCCAATGCGGATATACCTATAGGAACCCGAGACCTAATGTCCATATCTAGCTGTATCAAAAGGTTTAATAAAGGAATCAAATATGGTCAATGAACAAGTTCAAAATTGCCATATACTTCGAAAAAGCCAGCCTTGCTAATGCCTTCTTGAACAATGCTACATTTTTAAAAGACTACCAATTTAAGGCCAATATACCAGCTTCATGCACTGAAATTACTGGTATAATTAAAAATGTACCCACCAACTTGACAAACAAAAAGATATTCACAATGCTATCAAGTTACAAGAAAATAATATCTGTTCGAAGATTCACAAAAAGGACCAAAGTTGATGATAACTTCATTCAAAAGCCGCTGCAGACAGCAGCCATCACCTTCGCGACGTCAGTTCTTCCCGACTACGTAGATTTGGACGGTTGGCGGCATGACATCTCAGCGTATGTTCCACCAGTCAAACAATGTTTCCGGTGTCTCAGGTATGGCCATTTAGCAAAGTTTTGCAAGAACTCCGAGCGCTGCTCCATCTGTAAAGAAGACCACTCATATAAAGTTTGTAAAACTCCAATCGAACAGGCCAAATGCTTCCATTGCGATGGCAATCACGTTAGCATTTCAGCTCAGTGTCCAATTAAGCAAAAGAAAATACAAGAAAACAGACAAAAAGTTCAGACACCATCATTCGCTGACATATTCAAAAAAGGAAATTTCCCACCTCTCGGCCCTAAGAAGCCTCTTGATCTCTTGACATTTGTGCCGGTCGACTATGTTAATAATATTTCCACGTAATGTTAAGATAAGTTGACGACCGTCACAGATAAGGTATATTTATATTCATCACGCACTATGTCTTATGCACGTCATTAATAACATGTACCAACCTAGTATATAAGCTAGGATTTCCTATAATAAAATAGTCTAGTATAGTCTGGTATTTGCGCGCATCTCAAGCCTTTTACTTTACTCCCGAAGATGTCGCTCTCCTCATAATTGCCTCTGGCAAAGTGGTGACCCGACTTTTGAACATCAGCAACCTTCGGTAATAGCAGCATGGACCCAGCCGCGAAGAAAACTCCGTGTGCTGCCACCTTAGAAGTGCAAGCAAGAAGAACTTCGTCCAAGATCAACGAGCCCCGACTTCCGTTTGCCTATTTCAAACCACGCTGCAGAACTCCATAATCAAGACCCCACCCAAACCAAGACGACATCAAGCAAGCCATGACGGACCAGAAGCCAAAAGATTTCAACTGAAGATTTCCCGCATCGAACTCAAGATACCGCAAGAATAATGAACCGATAATCAGCCGACTGCTGATTTATCAAAATGGAGCTTGCACCAGCAGAAACGAACGCGTCGGCAAATTCATTCACAGCAAGCAGCTTTTCAAGTTCAAGAAATAGGAAGCCGCTCCAGCCCCCAGAAGAGTATTGAAACATCATCGATATACCTAATCACCCAGGAAGAACATCGCATGAAGAATAATCAAATCACTGAAGAGAGATATATATGTATATATATAAACGATTGGTGTACAAGATGTGCCCTATGTTGCCAAATCCCAAGGTTTTTAGGCACACAAATTTCATCAATCGACAACTTAATATTCACTCAAGAGTGAAGAGCACGCACGTACATATGACGTACGAGATCATTGACTGCCTACAGCCAAGGTTACAGATTTAATGCTGACGCTGATTCAGCACAATCATCCTTGTGTAGGTACGGTCGCAATTATAAACATCAAATGACAAGGCACTGAATCTCTTAGTGCAAAGCATTATAAAAATTATAACATTAAATAAGACACAAGATACCCCAATATCCTCTAAAAATGTGTTAGATGTTTTAAGCGATTTTTTCAACTCCAGTGATATCAAGAACATTAGTACAAATTCACAGACAAATTAAAGATAGTACAGTGGAATGCTCAAAGTCTGTTATGTAATCGTCATATTTTTACTCAATTTTTGTATGAAAATAATATTGACATAGCTTTAGTTTGCGAAACTTGGCTCAAGCCTACACAACGTTTAAATATTAAAGGATACTCAATAGAACGCAATGATTGTGGCAATAAACACAATGGTGTTGCCATAGTCATTCGTAACAACATACAATACAGTAGATTAAAAACATTTTTTGATGATTCACTTCAGAATATTGCTATCAAAATAAACTTTAATAACAGTTAATTATCAATGGCCAGTCTTTATATCCCGACAAATTGTAGTCCTACTTTTAGAAAAACAAAATTTGTTAATTTTATTAATACCTTACCACAACCATGCTTAGTAGCAGGTGATTTTAATGCGCATCACACCATGTGGGGTTGCCAATCTGTCAGTCCTCGTGGAAGAGATGTCCTCGACGCTGTAAATGAATGCAATTTAGTGTTATTAAATGACACACAACCAACAACTGTAGGTACAAATAACTGGAGACCAAATGGTTTGGATTTAACAACAGTCAGTCCCTCTATAGCCCTTTAATTGCAATTGGACAGTATATGATGATCCCCTGGGAAGTTAACATCTACCCACAATAACTGAGATTTTGTTCAACACTATCACTGATTCTTCTACAAACAACTTTATTTCTCAAAATAACACAGCTGCACTCAAAAGACCTAATCTACGGCTAGTAAATTGGAATAAGATTTCAAAGCTCGCCAACACTATGCTTAAAGAATTTATTATTAACCATAACGATCCTCTACAGTCTTACTATGACTATTGTGATATCATTCATAAAGCTATTAATCAATCGATGTTTAGAAGTCAGGCCCAAAATTCAAATATGAATAATAATAGCTCGAAACAGACAGGAAGCAATTTTAAATACCGGCATCCTTCTCTGCCATGGTGGAATGAAAAGTGTGCTAATGCAGTTCAAAAAAGTAAGGAAGCTTTTATTATATTTACAGGCTGAGAAAAAACTTATAATTAGAAAGATTAAATAGTTGGAAGGAATACTGTACTGAAATAAATAGATCCACTCCAATTTCGAAAATTTGGCAAACTATGCGTAAATTTAATAAACCCTACAGTAAAAGTACGAAACTAAATAATAATAATGAAATATAGTTACTTAAATATAGTTATTTAAATCTAGAAATAAGTCCAGCTAAAAGTTAAGTAGTCATATTCTCAAAGAAAAAAGTCATCCCAGTTAAGCTACAATATGACAATAACTAATTATCAATTCAATCTCAAATAAAAATTTTGGGTATAGTTTTTACACAGAATCTCTCATTGTGTAGATATGTTGATTGCATAACGATACGAGCTTTAAGAGCTACCAACACTTTAAGATCTTTGGTTGGCAGCCATTGGGGTGCCGATCCTAAGATTCTTTTAACTCTATACAAAGCCCTTGTAAGAAGTCACTTTGACTATGGTTTTTTCTGTTATTGTAAAGATCCAAAATTAGTAGATAAACTTGAAAAGATCCAAAATATAAATTTAAGATTAATCTTAGGAGCCTTTAAGTCTTCTCCAATTAATTCAATACAGGTTGAGTGTAACTTGTGTCCATTAATGATCAGATTCAATAATTTAAAACTTAATTTCATTATCAAGTTGTTGTCTGAAGATGGCAATCTCCTTCTTTCTAATTTACTAATGCTTAACTCTAATAACTTTTTAACTTGTAACATTCAAGAAACTTTAACTTATAAGAGTAAATATAATATCTACAATAGTAGTACTTTGCCTTGTTATGAAGGATCATATGAGAGCAAATTCTGTGGGTTAAAGATTCACATAGATAGGACACTGAGTGATAAATATGCAGTTTACAATAAATTGGATGAACACAGAGAGTTTAGACAAATTTATACAGATGGCTCGAAATGTAACGAAAACGTCTCCATGGCTTACTATGATGCTGTCACTAAATTGGGACATGGGTTCAGATTGCCATCAAATGCAAGTATATACACAGCAGAAGCTCAAGCCATTTATGCATCTTTAGAATATTATTGGAAACGCCAACCCTACTCCCTACGACAGTCTATAAAAGCGAGCCGCATCCATGCGCTCACTCACTTGGGTCGCTGTCGTCAAAGAACCAACACCTTGCCATTTTCGTGTCGTTTTCTGTCCAATATTTTTCTGTTTTTGAACTAATTGTTAATTGAGTCATCTGTTGTTAAATGCACTGTAATTGAAACTTTTAGATTAATAAGAGTAGTTTTTTAAAAAATATCTCGGATCCTGGTCCCTAAGATCAGAAGTGGGATTGAAAAAGTGATTCTATCTCACTTTTCCACGTTCACTTTTGCGTTGTGTGTTTGAAAAATGTCGGACCGCGAACGATGACGTAGCCGCCATAGGAGTCGCTCGCGAGATCGACACCATAGTCGGTACAGGGAGAGTACTCCTGAGGGCCAGTTACGACGCGAAATGTCCGCATTGTTGGCTCGTCTACGTGCGTTGGAAGAGCGCGGGATGGTTGGGTCGGTGAATCAATTCACCCCGCCACCGCAACAGACTTCTTCGGTTCGCGAATCGCTGCCGCCGCCGCCGCCGACATACGGCCCTGAGAAGCCGCCTGCCTGGCGCCAAGCGCCCGAGCCGGCGACGACTACCCCTACCATCGCGCGAGCAGTCTACACGCGCAGCGCTTCGTCGGAGTTGTACCGCCGTACCGGGTACCGCCAGCACGAGATCTACCTACCGGATCTGCGGCGGGAAGTATTCTCACAAATGAGGTATTTATGGCCCCAAATAATAGTACAGTGGCGGAACAATTTGTTGACGAGATAAACAATGCTATCTCTAGTATAGTGAACTGGTTTACTGTTAACAATTTATTACTTAATGAAAAGAATAAATGTATTAAATTCGTGTTACCCAATGTGAACCCGGTAATTACAGACATATTTATAAAAGGACAGAGATTGGACCTTGTGCAGTCGACTATCTTTTTGGGCATTACTTTAGACGCCAAACTACAATGGGATCCTCATATAAATAAATTGTCGAACAGACTGAGTTCGGCAGCGTTCGCAGTTAAAAAAATTAGAGCTCTTACCGACGTAGACACCGCTAGACTAGTCTACTTTAGTTACTTTCATAGTCTAATGACCTATGGTATTTTATTGTGGGGTCACGCTGCGAATGCTAATAGTATATTTATTCTGCAGAAACGGGCTGTTCGTGCAATTTATAGATTAGGGCCTAGAGTGTCACTGAGGGAAAAGTTTAAAGAAATCAATATTCTGACATTTGTGTCTCAATATATCTATGACAATCTTGTGTATGTAAAAAGAAATATAACTAATTTTCAGAAGTACAGTGATATACACAATTTTAATACTAGAAATAAAGACAAGTTGGTTGCTTATGTAAGCCGACTACATAAAATTAGTAATTCTTTTAAAGGCAATTGTATACGCTATTACAATAAGGTCCCTACTGATATTAAAAACTTACCTTTAGACAAGTTTAAAATAATAATAAAACAGAAATTGTATAAAAAAGGTTACTACAGGATATCTGATTACTTAGAGGACAGATGTCCATGGGAATAGATTGTTTGAGTAACAGGCTGTTTCGATATATAATTAGCATTCATTTTGTAATTTGACAATATTTTATTTAAAAAAGGAAACGCAAAAGATGCGACGACTGTGGAGTTTCTTCGGTGAGCTCTTCTCCACAGATTCCGCCATTAGGTTAGTGAACTCACCCAAAAAAATGTAATGATGGATCTAAGTGATGTAACAACATCCTATGGAAATAAATGATTTTTGATTTTGATTTTGATTTTTTGATTTTGATTTTGATGCAATTCGGTCGATAGGTACTTTGAGATCGCACCACCTTTATATTTCCAACTTCGACCCTCATTTGCATAACATTGATGACTGGTGTAAGGAGGTCGATCGTGCAAGGGCACTGAATAGTTGGAGTGATTATGAGTGCCTTTCACGATAGGCAATTGTCTGAAAGGTGACGCACGTACATGGTTGAGTGAATGGGTAACCAATGACCGAACATGGAGTAGTTTCAAGAGAGAATTTATACCA
The DNA here is from genome assembly GCA_949825045.1 of Argyresthia goedartella. Lineage (NCBI taxonomy): Eukaryota > Metazoa > Arthropoda > Insecta > Lepidoptera > Argyresthiidae > Argyresthia > Argyresthia goedartella. The sequence goes on along the minus strand of OX463808.1, from coordinate 14,531,380 downwards.
CTATGCCCAAAAACCCCCGATATTGCGAATATCCTGTACGAAGTAATGAGCACGAATTCCGACGCCTATAGTACTTATGCTGAGTATGCGCGTCGCTCATTACTCCGTCTTCGCATTGTTAGAGGTCTTGGTGAGGAACTGATATCTGCCATTGTAGTGCGCGGTATAACTGACCCACACATTCGAGCTGCAGCGACTAACGCTAAAATGTTGCCGAACCAGTTAGTCGAATTTTTCTCGATTTATGTAAAACCGGCTGTGTATAGAAATAATGTGTACGCGTCGCGTAGTACACCACCAAGCTCAAACCATTCGAACAACAAGACAACTACGGCTGGTAGGAAGGGTAAGTTTGAGACCGGGAGGTGTTTTCGATGTGGGTTAGAAGGACATAAGCAATCCGACTGTAGTAAGAAAATTAGGCTGAGTACGGGGGAGAAACTGTCAACCAGTGGCAGTGGTTCTAGTAATAACGCGAATCCGAAACCTGCTTATGTACCTACAAAATCTATAACTTGCGGGTTCTGTAAGGAAACCGGGCATAAGATTGAGACTTGTTTCGCGAAAATTAACTCAGAATCTCGTAACAAAGATAACGTCAACTTTTGTCGCGAAAATCGAATTACCCATGACAATGACGTGAGTGTGGCTATTATACAGGTCGTTCCAGTTGATGTGTTGATAGATAGTGGGTCTACGATATCTCTCGTCTCGTCTTCTCTACTGAAACATTTTGACTGTGCGCGGAAGCCAGCTTTCCGTATACTAAAAGGTCTAGGAAGTCAGGAAGTGGAAAGCACTTCCTATGTAACCCTGCCAATTGAGTTTGACGGTATCACACTTGAGGTCGACCTGTACATAGTGGCTTCCGAGTACATGAATACTCCAGTTATCATTGGTACAGACGTGCTCAACTGGGAGGGTGTTCGTTACATCCGTACACGGGACTCTCAACAAATAGTTAGGGAAACTAACCCTGAAACGGTGATGACTATTCAGTCTGCTGAACCCATTTCTGTTAATACGCCTCTAGTTGGTGATGAAGTGCAGCAGCTGCTGGCAATAATTAATGAGTTCTCCCAGCACCTTATAGCAGGTACTGCCACGTCTACTGTAAGTATGGGCAGTATGGTGATCAGACTGAGTAGTGATGTACCTGTCAACTACCGACCTTATCGTCTCTCTCACGCTGAGACATTGAGTGTTCGTGAGATCATAGGGGACCTGTTGGATAAGGGTGTCATTCAGGAATCAGAGTCCGCATATGCGAGTCCGATTCTTCTTGTAAAAAAGAAGGACGGATCTGACCGCATGTGTGTAGATTTTCGTAAGCTGAACGAGATCACGGTTAAAGATCGTTTTCCATTGCCGCGGATTGATGATCACATAGACCGACTAGGACATAACAAGTTCTTTAGTAGTCTCGACATGGCGACCGGATTCCACCAGATTCCCGTAGATGAGCAGTCGGTACCTCTTACTGGCTTTGTGACACCCGAAGGGCACTTCGAATACCTAAAAATGCCGTATGGGCTTGCCAACGCGCCTGTGGTGTATCAGCGCATCATCTCAACAACCCTCCGTGAGTACATCGAATCTGGTGATATCCTGGTCTACATAGACGATGTATTGATCCTCAGCAGGACCACTGCTCAGGGATTCGTCCTGTTACGTAACGTTCTTGCAACATTGACAACCGCTGGATTCTCCATCAACTTGCGAAAATGTTCGTTCCTGGCTACTGAAATAGAGTACCTTGGCCGGACTATCAGTGAAGGTCAGGTACGGCCGAGTCATAATAAAGTTAAAGCCTTGACTGAGGTTCCGGAACCGAAAAATGACAAGCAAGTGCGCCAGTTCATGGGCCTTGCTAGTTATTTTCGGCGTTACATACCCGGTTTTGCTCAAAAAACGGCATGTCTTGCTGCTCTCACTCGGAAAGGAATGAATTTCCAGTGGGGATCAAAACAGGAGGCTGCGCGTAAAGATATCATCGATTGCCTCATCAATGAGCCTGTTCTTGCGATCTACGACCCTTCCTTGCCGAGTGAGGTGCACACTGACGCAAGTTCCATTGACTATGGAGCCGTGCTGATGCAAGTGCATGAGGGAGGACACAAGCGAGTGGTTTCTTACTACAGCAAGTTAATGCAAGGTGCGGAAAGCAAGTACCACTCTTATGAACTCGAAACACTCGCTGTGGTCCGAGCTCTGCAGCACTACAGGCATTATCTTGTGGGTGTACGCTTCACGGTGGTTCCCGATTGCAACGCTCTGAAGCTTACACAGCGCAAGAAAGATTTATTAGCAAGTGGTGGGTATACCTGCAAGACTTTGACTTTACATTGGAATATCGTAAAGGTTCACTTATATCGTATGCTGACTATTTAAGTCGAAATCCGGTTAATTTGCGCACTGTTAAGAAACCCCTGAACTGGGCACAGGTTGCTCAGGCTTCCGATGAGGAGACGCGGTCCCTCATGCAGAAACTGACTGACGGAGAACTGGATGCGACGCGTTACGTCGTTAAAAACGACCTTCTCTATGTCAAACATTCACCTACGGGTGAATCCACCCGACTCCTTTGTTATTTACCCAAGGGCCATAGGCTTAGCCTACTTCGGGTGTTTTACGATGAACATGAACACCCAGGGGTCGAAAAGACCGTTGATCTAATCATGAAACACTTCTGGTTTCCGGGGTTAAGGGGTTTTGCCCAGAAATATGTCTCACATTGCATAGTGTGCCTTTCCCATAAGAAAGTGGCTCGTGCTCCACTCCAGCCCATTTATTCCTAGGAAAAACCAGATTTCCCTTTCGAGACTGTCCACATGGACGCCTTAGGGCCTCTTCCTGAAGCTGAGGGCTATCGCTATGTCCTTATAGTGGTAGACGCTTTTTCAAAATACTGCCTTCTGTACCCAATGTATCGACAGGATGCTGGGGAATTAAAGCGTCATGTCACTAATATGATTTCCTTATTTGGGACCCCAAAGTTGATCGTCGCCGGTAGGGGGCGGATGTTTCAGAGTGCTGAGTTCTTAGATTGGGTTCAGGGAATGGGGTGTGATACACATCTAATTACGCCTGAAATGCATCAGGCTAATGGGCAGGTAGAACGTTATTGTAGGATAGTTCTCAATATGATTCGAGTTGAATGTAATCATCGACAACGGAAATGGCCACGTGTTATGTGGAAGGTTCAGTTGGTGCTGAACATAACGAAGCACAGAACGACACAGTATTCAGCTTTGCAACTGCTGGTGGGCATTGATGCAGCGACACCTCTCATTCGAAGTTTGGTTCGAGATGTTGCTCTCGAGAATTCCAGTCCTAACCGGGAGGCTCTGCGCGAGATAAGCAGGCAACAAACATCTGAGCGCCTCAGACGGAATCAACAGAACTAAGATACACATGTGAACCAGGGAAGAAAGGCTCCCAGGACCTTTGAACTAAACTCTTTGGTTTTTGTTAAGAAGCAGGCGCAGGCGACTGGCAAGCTTGACTCTGGCATGCGCGGCCCATACCGTGTAAAGAAGGTGCTGCCACAAGGGCGCTATGAGCTGCAACTTCTGGCCGGTTCCTACGGGAAATCGACGCAAGCAGCAGCGGTGTACATGATCCCGTGGAATGGCGAGTGGACTCCTGATGTGTGTGCTGATTACTTCAATGGTAAGATGCAGCTGATTTATGAGTAGTATGTTTGTGTGGATAAGCTTCACGACGTGCCTCTTTCCATGTGTTTGGACTACTCATTACTTGTTTATGTGTATGAACGGATATAGCAAACGTCGTGCTTCCTATCTGTGCAGACGTGTTTATGTGTATGGCCGGATATAGCAAACGTCGTGCTTCCTTTCTGTGCAGACTTGTTTATGTGTATGGCCGGATATAGCAAACGTCGTGCTTCCTATCTGTGCAGACTTGATGATTACGGAGCCCGATGAGCTGCCAGTCGTCGCCAGGTTGCTTGTCGATGACAACCAGCAGCCTAGTACTTCGGGGGTGCAGATGGTGTATCTGCCCAGCACTTCTGCCACTAGCGTCGCTGACCTGCCGCGTGCCCCAGCTGCGCTTGTGCATCAAGCACCGCAAGCCAGCAACTCGCCTGTCCACGAGTTGGAGCCAGGCATCTCCATGCCGGTTTTGGAAACGGAGCTGGAGACCTAAAAACAAAAGGGAGCCCGGGGATGGTCTCCTGTCAGGAGAGGCCGTATTGGAAACGCCAGCCCTACGACTGTCTATAAAAGCGAGGCGCATCCATGCGCTCACTCACTTGGGTCGCTGTCGTCAAAGAACCAACACCTTGCCATTTTCGTGTCGTTTTCTGTCCGATATTTTTCTGTTTTTGAACTAATTGTTAATTGAGTCATCTGTTGTTAAATGCACTGTAATTAATCTCACATTGGCGTCTCTGGCAACGAACTCGCTGATAAACTTGCCAGCTCTATAATAAAAAACCCCAATAATAACATTAAGTTGCCAGCTTCAGATTGCAAAACCGACATTAGAACGAATATTAAACATCAATGGATGCTTCATTGGAGAGAAACGACACAAATAAAAGGAAATTGGTACAGCTATATTAACTCGGACATTAAGAGACCATGGTTTATCGTCGGAAAATATCTACATAGAAACTTTTAAACAACAATTTGTCGTTTGAGAATTGGACATGGCTGATTTAATGAACATTTACATAGATTGAAAATGATTCCTTCCCCAAATTGTACATTTTGTAATTCTGAAAACCAATCTCTAAATCATATATTTTTTGATTGCCCTCAATTCAATATACAAAGACTAGTATTCATTGACAGCTTATTGAACATTTACAAAGAGGCCCTGGATGTCCCGCGCTCTATTCAGGATCTCCTTAAGAATATAGAAGCATTTTACCCTATTTATAATTTTATCAAGAGTACCAATGGAGTTATTTAAAAAATAATAATACACCGGAATAGACCTATACTACCTGATTTGACAACTCGGATGTGACCTATAAATACTGGAGGAAAATTGATACCTGATTTGACAACACGGATTGACTAAACATACTGGATTATGAAGTTAAAGAATAAATACGTTAGACAAGGCTATGTGCCTCGAATATATAATAAAGACTGAAGAAAATACCTACGGAAAGACAAGGCTTTTAGCCTCAATCAATATGAAGAGAAGAAAAGAAATTAAAATAAGACCAGGCGGTATGGGCTTAAGCTCTTAGCCTTTTCCATAAAGGAAAAAACATTACAAAAAGAAAAACAGGAAAAAACGTTACAAAAAAAAAACAGAGCCGTGAAGTGAACTGTCAAATCTGAATTCAGAAGAAAAACAAATCGTTCTTTCGCTTTGCTTCGCGCAATTTTCGCCGGATCTTTGAGTTGAAATACCCGGAAAAGTGCTGTAAAATGTTTGCTTCAGCATCGGTCACCTCAACGAAAGTGAACATGGATAATGTCACTCCACATAAAATAGCTGTGGTAGCGTTTATCCGGGAATTCGGATTGTTAAAAATGGAAGGTTAGTTTGTGTCTTCTTCCTTGGCTTTATCTATCTATATAACCAGCCTCCTGCACTCATTATTGGTAATGGGTCAGTGTCGATGAGAGGGCGGAAAAAGCAAAAAAAAAACCCCACAACCAATAACATAAAATTTGTGAACACTTAAATAAAAAATAAAATAAAAAATATTTCTCAAAAATCTATATATTTCTTCGCAAAAGAAACTATAATAGGGGGACAGAAGAGATCCATATAACCCCCTGCCATTTACATTGTGAAAATTGTGTCAACAATGTCTATAGCCAACCCCTAAATCCAGTTTTTGCTTGGCAAAATTCAAAATTCAAAAAGAGTATATTTTGTAGTAACTTTTTTTACATAAGTGATTTTTAACAACATTTTTAAATTTATTTACAGACAATTCTTGTAACTCAGTCGGTATTTTGTTGTAAAAGCGAATACATTGCCCTTTAACACTATAGCGGTCAGAATATGTCAATGAAGAAGTCATAGTGACACGGATTCCATAGAATTCGTTCCTTGATCCTATGTTTTGGACGGAAACTCTATAGAACTCGCATTTCCATTGCAGTTATAGGTAGCCCTGCTCTTTGCGTCCATGTAGGTACTTCAACAGGTTGGATAGTGTCATATTAGACCATTTTCGCACACATAGAAAAATTATCTCTTCTTTCTCACTCGCTCCTATGTGTCCATGTGTATATTATGTGTCCAAAACTTAATACTTGACATTCGGTCATCGTCCGCGAAAGAGTTAAAAGAAACATTAACCTTATGGAGCCTAGTAGTAGGTATAGCTAGTTTATTCCTATTTCTAGTGTTGACATTGTGCCTGTCGCTACTCTTAGGAAATTTATCAATATTTTTGTGGACGTACATTAGGTTTTCATAAATATACTGACACGGCACTGTCATAATGTTAATTTCCTTAAATTCACAACGCAGTGACTCTCTGGGACCCACATTGTAGATTGCATGAACAGCCCTCTTTTGCAGCACAAATATTATGTTAATGTCTGCAGCGTTCCCCCACAGCAGTATGCCGTAAGACATAATGCTATGGAAGTAGCTGAAGTAAACTAGTCTAGCTGTTTCCACGTCCGTAAAAAGACGGATTTTTTTAACTGCATAAACTGCGGAACTGAGTTTTTTTGATAGCTTATCTGTGTGTGGGCCCCACTGAAGCTTATTATCTAAGGTGATTCCTAGGAATACCGTGCTATCTACAATTTCTAAATTTTCACCTTTAACATTAACATTAGCCGAGACTTGTTTAACCTTACAATCCCCCAAGCCTCATATGACGCTCGCCTCGAGTACCGTCCGTCCCCCAAGCGTCATATGACGCTCTCGCTCCCGCGCTTTTTTAAACCGGTATATTTTGGCCAATTTTTGTCATGTTGGTACTGTTAAAGATTTTCCATACGCTCAATAAGACAAAGTCTATAATCCGATACAATTGTCTATGGTCATTCATAGAAAAAAATATTCAGACTGGAAAAAACTAAATCACTTTTTCTCGCGAGCGAATTTTGACTGATCTTTTCTGAGCTTTTATGGTGAATATTGAATTGTTTCTATAAGAACACACATTAGTTTTTATTGTTTTAAAAAAGATATATTGTGTAGATTACGTAGGTATCAAACAACATGTATACTTGTTGATGTTTTTCTCATGTCGGCTAGATTTGTGTCGAGAAGGACCATTTTCATAGATGTCTGTGATTCTCATGTCGGTACAATAATAAAGGAAGGTCACTGTGACATTAGTTTTGCATTGACTAAGAGAGGGTTTCATTAGCTACTCATATTTAGCACTCTCATAGTTCTAAGAGTTACCATTTCAACATAATCACTTGATACGTCAGTCAAGTGTCGCGCGCCGCGCGGGCTTAAGTGTGCCTGGGGGACGAGCTGTGTCGGCGCCAAGTGGCTGGGGGTGCGAGGGGTTAACATTGGGGAGTATAAACCGAATACATTTAGTTTCCTTATTGTTCAGTAAAAGATTATTAGCACTAAACCTAAACTAAACAATTGACTACCTTTGAGATTGCATTATTCACATAGTCAAAGTTCAAACTGCGTCGTTTCATTTTAAACAAAAGTGAAGTGTCATCTTCAAACAGTACAATCTCATGATTATCTATGACAAGATGTGGCAAGTCATTAATATAAACCAAAAACAGGAATGGCCCGAGTATGGAACCCTGCGGTACACCCATAGTAACAACAGACCCTGGAGATCGTTTTCCATTATTATCAACTCTCTGTTTCCTGTTATTTAGATAAGAAGAGAGAAGATCTAAAGAGTTATCCCTAATTCCATAGTGATGTAATTTCCTGATCAATGTCCCATGGTCAACGCAATCAAAAGCCTTAGACAAATCGCAAAATACTCCTAGAGCATCATGCGACTCCTCCCAGGCATCATATATATGTGATATTAACTCAATACCGGCATCAGTAGTTGATTTGCCTTGTGTAAAACCAAATTGTTTACAGTGGAGCATGTTGTTGGTGTTGAAATGTGTAAGAAGTTGATTTAAAATTACTTTTTCAAATACTTTACTAAATGTAGGCAATACCGATATCGGTCTGAAGTTAGAAGGGTCAGATGTACTACCCGATTTAAACAAAGGTACTATTTTACTGTGTTTCATTAAATCAGGAAACACGCCAGATTCAATAGATGCATTAAATATGAAAGCTAAATCAAGTGCAATAACATTTATTAGGGGCTTCACAACATGAACAGAAATATCCCAGAGGTCTGCAGTTTTCTTAACATTTATTGATTTAAAGGCTTTAATAATATCTTTATCATCTACATAATTAAACGAGAATTGATTTTCACATCTAGGTAAGATCAGCGACTACTTTGGAAGAGTCTAAAGACTTTGTAGTAGAGATTGGGATGTCAGTAAAAAAAAATTCAAACGCTTTAGCTACATCAATATCATTTTTTAAAGTAATATCATTAATTTTTAATTCATATTCATTGTTTTTAATACTGACCTTTCCAGTCTCACTTTTAATTATATCCCAAGTTGATTTAATTTTGTTATCACTTTTTCTTATTTTAGATCTGATATAATTGATTTTGCAATTTGACAAACTTTTTTAAAGATTTTTGAGTACTTTTTTACTTTATCCATGAACTCTTCACTATGATTCCATTGTTTTTCACTATATAATTCATATAAATTTTGTCTACTTTTAAGCATATCTACTGTGGCCCACTTACTAAAGTTAAGTTTGTCTGAGACCACAATCGATCTGGTAGTAAATACTGCATTGAACGCATTGCTGAATTTGTAAAAACAATTACAATATGACTCATTAGGGTTATTATTAGAGTAATTGATAGGTAGTTTGCTATCCCAATTCAATAAATAAGGTGTACGCACACTGCTGTGTGCGTACACCTTATCATTTTGTTTGTTGTTGCTCTCTTCCACGGTGAAAATTTTTTCATCCGAAAAAAGAATTTCCCGATGCTTTTTTCCCGCGTACCGTTTCAACAAAGCGCGGCATCTCTTCAGTCTCAGGTCCATTAAACGAGCGTCCAAACGATGTCCTGTTTTTCTTCGATATGCCCTAAGCCCTAAGTCTTCATTTAACACCCTTTTCACCATGGTCCTGCTTAACCCCATCTGAAGGGCCAACAGTTTCTGCTTAAATATGGGATTTCTTTGAATTCGCGCCTTCACAGCTTTTATCACTGCTGGAGTCCTAATAGAGCGAGGGCGACCGACCACTTCTTGACCTGTCATCTACACTAGAGTCTTCATTGTATCGTTTTATGGTACGATAAACAAATCTTTTGGTTATATTCAAATTTTTCAGTAAGTCGAAAATCTGAATTGGCGCGTAACCGCAACGATGCAACGCAATAACTGCGACACGGTCTTCTTTAAGTGTCCACTCCATATTTAAAAATGAGGAAAATTCTAAAAAGGACACATTTTTATTTTCATGAAAAATTCGAAATTCGAATTCAATAAACTTTTTTGTGGCCAGCGTCCTAAATTCAAAAGTTTTTATTGTGTGACAGAACTTATGACCTGACTGTGTAATATGTCATCCATGACTTTTTCAAAAACATCAATTGAACCTGATGGTGGGCTGTAAACGCTTATTACAATTATGCGCTCCAATTCAACACATGCTACTTCAATGTGGCTTTCAACTGATAAACATACTATGTCATTACGATTTTTGAACTTTATGTGTTTATTTAGAAATATTAGAGAGCCTCCACGAACAGCATGTGATCTGCAAAAAGAACTACCAACCGTGGTTACTGAAATTGAACATGAGCTCATGGCTTTTTAGCCAATGTTCTGTTAGACATAAAATATCAATATTAAAAGAGTTCATGTACAATTCCAACTCTAATGATTTACTGCTAATACCTTGAATATTTTGGTGGACCAGATTAGTAAACTTTGCATTTATTTTACAATATTGAATTTTTCTGTTTTTATTATGTACTTTATTAATATTATTTGACGGGCTAGAGACTTCCTCTATTGTCGTTGTATCTAATTTAAATGACTTGGAAAAGCTTCCAAGGTTTTCTTTGAAACATCAGTATAATGCTCAATAGAGGCATTATGTGTAGCCAAATTTTTGGCTGTTATATTAAAATAATAGGACAGCGAATTTGCTACTTGTCTTTTATAATAACTAGGAAGGTAATATTTACCTTTAGTCAAATAATATTTATTTCTACTAACAAAATTGTTAGTATCCATTACATGTATATTATTATTGCATGATATAGTATGCAAGGTCATATTCAGCTTATATCTAAGATTGTTTTCTGATTGTGGCAGGCTGTCACTGTAAGGGAATGTGAACATAACAATTTGTTTTACTTTTAAAGAACAGAGTTTATCTAAATATTTAATTAAGTCAGACTTGTTCACATTACCCCTATTACTGAGGCATATGATTAAATAACAGTCAACACTATATGTAGCATTATCTACTTTTTGCATAATATCATGCAGATTACAGTTGGGTAAACAATCATTTATTACCGTATGCTCCATATACATATTTAATAATTGGCCCATATTTTTTCCAAGTTCATCACTGTACATAATTGTTTTTATACCTGGATATGAAGTGCTAACATCCAGAAGGGAAGTAGCTGACGGAGCACAGTCCGCACAACAGCAGCTCTCCAATATTTTAGTTTCTAGGCTAACCTGGCTACTGAGAACTGCATCCATAGCTAGATTCAGTTCCCTGATTTCCGCTCTGGTTTTGTCATAGAGGCTAATGTAGTGCCCCAGGGAGCGCTCTGCCTGGTCAAGTTTGCATCTTAGCTCATGCATGTTGTCCTCATAGCTAATCTGATTATAATTAAGCTGAGCAGTAAACAGCTCCAGTTTATCTAAAACCCTTCTTTTATTATGAAGCTTTGTTACAACCTTTTTTTGTTTCTTTAGCATATTTTTGTTTTTTTTATAAACTTAGTTTCAATTTGTGTGTGCTGTCCCTGCTGCTGGCTGCCACATTACACACTGAGTCATCCTTAGTAAGGTCAATAGTCATAGTGGGCAAGCTACAGCCCGCAACAGAGACATGGCCCAAGGAAGTATTTACTGCTACCAATTCATCAAATAAGCTCTGCGTGGTCACTGTGGCAGAGCTAATAGCCGCTTCTTCCAGCTGTGTGATATGTTGGTGGGCATCACACAGTTCCTTCTCCAGGATTGAAGTTCTGTGCAGGACGGACTCAAACTCAGTGCCACAGTGCTCATCAAACCCATCTATTATTAGTTGCAGCCTATCCCGTTCCTCAGTAATAGAAATATTAATGGAATGTAGCGCGGACAGTTCCCTCTTTAATTTTTGATTGTTTTCTAAGGTTTCCAAGATATTATTTTCATCTCTTACTGCTTCTAATTGTTCCACCTGTCCCTTTGCTTGCTTTAATTCCTGCAAAACCAGTTGGAGCCTGGACTCCGCTTGGCGAGACAAAGCATTGCGAGTCATCATTATGATTAGTATTGTGAAAACAAAGACAAAAAATACTCGCTATGTAGCAAGGGAAAGGCAAGACAATGTCAGTTGAACACAGTGTCAAGACAGTTTGAATCGTCCTTTGGTCTGTTGGCCCGTGATCGTTTATTTTATCACAATTATAATTCTGACCACGTTTATCACTAGGACACTATTAATTGACTTAACAAACACTAAAAACTAACACTATATTCACAAATAGACGAATTTAAACAAAATTATTACAGGCAAAGAAACTGGTTTTGCCTGGCTACATTCCTGAATGGTGATTAAAAATGGGATTGACTAGAATTACTGAATTGCGCGACAAAAATCCAAAAACAATAACTTGAAAACCTTAATTCAAGTTACTTCAAATACAAAATAAGTATTGGATTTTGTTGTACTTACATGTTCAACCTAACATGAAGGATAAAAGGGGCTCACCCTCTTTATCCTTTAATTACCTTGACCCAGTACAACTCCCAGACAGTCTTTATTTAGCCAATAAGCAGTGGCATGTTCTGCTCCCTGGCCGGACTGCCTTATAGTACTCAGCTTGGATTTGGTACATACATGCTGCTTAATGGGAACTTGCAACTGTACCTCTGCCACCTTTATGGCAAATGGTGTGCCACCGCTATGATTGTTTCGTATTGACCTTTATCTACCCATCATTAAATAAATAGTAAAAGCTAATTAATTATTTATGTGGCTCTGCTACATAGTCTTACTCCACAGCCGGACCACCTTCGATCATTGAAATTTCTTTCGAAAGTCTACTTCATGATACAGCTATACCGATTTACTGTTTTTCCTAATAATGAATATTTCTTTAAGGTCAAAGTGGTCCACCGGATAGCATACTAAATAGCCTTTAAATTTGTTAGTTTTTTATTCAATCATTTTATTATTTCTCGATAGCTTAATTGCTCAAATAACGAAGGAAAATGACAGGATGATGTTGCCACTTTTTTGTTATTTAGTTCATTACTTTATCTCAAAATAGAATGATATCATAAAAATGTTACAAAAGCTACCTTTACATAACTACTTTATATTAAGAAAAAAAATACCTATAAAAAATATGAAGGCCCTTGCCTATGCCCTTTAAATAGCGGCAGAAAAATGTATTCTGTAAGTAAATGGGCATGATAAGCTTTTATAACATGTTTCATTGACAAACCTTTTGTGAAAATAAAATTCACACACCAGGATGTAAAGCAATATTCTAATGTAACCTAGTTTTTCACAACATTTAGAATTAATGAGAACATCACTATCAAACTGTAGATGGCCACATTACTGCACAAGCTGTCAATTTACTTTTTTAGTTAAGCAATTAGGGTATAAGATGTGCCTGTACTTTATAAATATTTTATTGTTTGCAGCCAAATCTATGGTAGAGTGTATAATGGCACCAAAATATAGAAAAGACTTTTGTGTTCTGGCTTTGAAACTCATCCAAGTAAGTTCACTGATTGATATTTATCCTGTAAACACTGAATGACAAAAGTAAATAAGAATTTGTTGTTTAGTTTTCCATCAGAAAAAGAAATGTCAACAACAGCAAGTAGGTACTTAACAAATAACAGCTGTTTCATATTATTGATTGAAAAATAAATATTCTAGTGTCCTGACATGGAATTCAAAGAGTTGGAATCTCTTCTCACAACTGGAAGATATAACCTACTGAGTGTTCACCTACAGAACTTCTGTGTATGTCTACAAAATATGTATGTCAATGGTGTAAGTGCCCTGACTGACTGTGTCACTTCCACTGTCAATAAGCTGATGATCGAACAAACTGAGACAAGCCCCTGTATGATCACAAGAAGCAGTGTTATTGGTAAGTATTATACTACAGGACTTATTATTTGCAAAAAATAACTGCAATTCATATTCCATCATTAAGGTACGTAATACGCTTGTATGTAAAAGTTGTTTTGTTTCTGACTATAATAATAACAGCTCTTTGGTGAGATGATTATTATTTTATAGGATGTTGTTTTGTATAGTTATGCCCAACTCAGGAATAGTTATTTACACTGAAGCAATAATATATGTACCGGATGTTGGGTAGAATGTAGCATAGACTTAAAGCGAAGCTAGTACAGACCCTTTACAACAATTTGAGCCGGATATATGGCGAATTTTTACCGTTTATAATTTATTGATGATTTATTGTTTTTGGCGAAAATTTACAGATTTTCACAGTTAATCGATAATAACTGCGAATTTAAAATATGATTGGATTATTTTAAAATGAATTCTAATAAAATACTTAATAATCATTCTAATAAATCTTTATTTGTGCCTTTGCTACATCAGACAAAGTTTTTTAAAAATTTGAAGAACACATCAAATTTTAATCATCAAAAAAACAAGTTTTTCGAGAAAAAAATAATTAAACTGGTTAAAGGTTTTTATGTGCAAATAGTTATAAAACATGCTTGGATATTGTTTATCATTTGATGTATCTGCCTTACACATTGTTGAAATTAAGACCTACATACCAGATTGAGGGAGAAGAATATTTTTTTTAGACAGACTGATATGAAGGGTTTTTATTAATTTAACTTATTCTATTCTTGCTCAAAATGAGAACCTTAGTTCCTCACACAGGCACGAGCCCGGCTTCTTACTTCTGTGGTCGTTATTTTCGACATCATGAGAGAGGTCGCATGATATCAAAAGCCAGTCTTATTCTCTCTCTTTATCGTATTTTTGAAACAAACTCCCCTTTTGTTTTAATCGCTTGGTTCGAATAGACCAGTTATTTGAAACTGCCCCACACAAAAAAGTACATTGGTGTCAGGTCTGGTAAAGGAGCGGGCCAAGGAATGGGTCCGTCTCTGCCGATCCAGCAATTTGAAAAACAGTCGTCAAGATATCTTATCACATCAATTGTCCAATTCGCTGGACAACAGTCTTGTTGGAATAAAAGTTCCTGCTCCATTGGAGCTCCAGACTCTTCTACCAGCACTGAAGGTCATCCTGAAAAAACCAGGTAGTTTTAAAGTATCTGGTAAGAAGTGTGGCCTAATCAATTGTATTGCTACGTATCACTCCAGTCCACACATTGACAAAGAATTTCCTTAGGAACGACACGGCCTTTTTTCAATGTGAATTCTGGTGCTTGTCCGCCCATTCATGCTTATTATTTAAGTTTGTGATACCTTCTCTGAAAAATTTGGTTTCTATCAGTCCACAATTTGATTAAAAAAAAACCGGCCAAGTCCGATTCGGACTCGAGCACGAAGGGTTGCGTACCACCGTACAATGGTAGGGATGGTGTGAAGTGAATAGTTTGGATTTTACATAGCAAAATGTGGTTTACAAAGTTATTGTAAACAACATTTGACTGATATACCTGTGGGGTATATCAGTCAAAGTCATTGGTTCAGTAATTCTAGTTATAACCCCACACTTAGTGTAGGGGGTTGGGGGGTTCACTGCTGGAGATAAAGTCCAAAAAAGAGAAAAAAGTGTATATTGCAACTTTAGCGTACACGATACAAAAAAACGTATATTAAAACGCAACGGATGCGGGGTCACTCTCACGCGCCTGCTCTGCGACTGACTGGACCGGGCACTTGGCCGGCGTGCGCGCTGAGAGTGATGTCACACCCATCACCATACTAAATGTAAAAAGCGTCGCTAACAAGCCCCACCCTAGTGCTGCTTCAGCACTCATTTCCGATGGGAATCCTAGCGACGCGTACCGCGGACCTGCGCAGCACTCCCGACTTGGTGCGCACATCCACTACTCACTCGACCATCTTTGCCGGGCATCGTTGACACAATTAATCCTCTGGGCCATATGTTCCTTGGAGAATCTGGCTCGACGATCAAAACTAGGTCACCAACTTGCAGCGGCTGTTTATCCAAGTGCCACTTGCTCCTTGGGATCATATTTTTATTTATTTTATTTTATTTTGTTTGGAAAACTTACAGCTATAACAATTTAAAATATATAGGCAAGTGATTAAGACTAAGCCAATTAAAAGTTTCCACCTATGAATCGACAGAAGAATACCTAAAAAAATCTTAATATTACAGTTCATTTTTAAGTATATAAGCTGTTTATCTATCATTAACTAATACAGGTTTTAGACTTATTTATGTGGTTCACTATAGAAAAATGTGATTTAAATTATATAATAAAATGGTTTCATTCAATATTACTGGTTCGAGTTACGCCTTTCGCCGAAGAATTGTTTGTTAATAAAGTTACGGAAAGTAGATGCCTTTTCATGATAAATATCACAGTGTTCTGCGTAGTTATCGTTATATAATTTCCCTACTCTGAGCATATATGCGTTTTGCCTGTAGTTAGTTTTAGTCATTGGGATATACAGTTTGAGAAGATTTCTTCTCGTGGATCTAATGGCCGGGACGACAATCTTCAGTTTGCTTAATAGGTCGAGAGCGTCATTGATACCCTATGCTATGGCAGATAGAAAAGTCAGGTCAGCTGAATCTCTACGCAAGGTGAGTGGTAGAAGATGTTGTTTTCTACAACTTTCTTCGTAGTTGGTTGAAGTTATATTAAATCTATAAGATAGGCATCTCAGGAACTTTTTCTGTATACGCTCTATTTGGTTTTTGTATACGTTATACCTTGGATTCCAGACCTGCGAGCAATATTCAAGTTGACTTACCAGTGTGAAATATAATATTTTGAGTGTTTTCGCAGATATGAAATCTTTGGAATTTCTCAGTACAAAACCAAGCGATTGAGAGGCTTTATTGTCAATTTTACTAATATGTGAGTCAAAGATCATCTTGCTGTCCAGTGTGACTCCCAGATCCCTGACTTCTGTCACACGGTTGAGTATTTGTGAGTTAATAATATATTGAGAAATGGTTGGACTGAGTTTTCTTGTGAAGCTAATTACGCAACATTTGTTCACGTTGAGATCAAGCTTGTTAAGTGAGCAGAAATGTTCGAGGGACCTAAGGTCGTTTTGTAGAAGTTGAGTATCGTTTGGTGAGTTGATAACCCTGTATATTTTCATGTCGTCTGCAAAAAGAAGACCTTTTGAGTTTTGGAAGCAGCGGTCGATGTCGTTAATAAAGATTGTGAATAGAAGGGGGGCTAATATGGAGCCTTGGGGAACACCTGAAGGGATCGTGATAACCGCAGAAGTGTAACCGTTGAGTACTACTGCTTGACTACGGTTATCAACGTACGATGAAAACCATCTAAGCAGATCACCACGAATCCCAGCAGAGAGAAGTTTGGACAGAAGGATGCGATGATCAATGCGGTCAAATGCTTTGGAGTAATCTGTGTAGATCGCATCCACCTGTCCTCCCCCCTCCATGCCCTCAAGTATATCCTCCACGAAGAGTACTTCGTTGGTTGTTGTCGATCGCCCTTGCATGAAACCATGTTGAAGAGGACTAAAAGTGTGTTTGAGCGCATTATATGTTTGCTTGTAAACTATTTTTTCGAATATTTTGGCAAAAAATCATAGCTTCGAAATCGGGCGGTAGTGTTCTACTTTATTCTTAGAGTCCTTTTTATGTATTGGTGTTATCAATGCGGATTTCCAGACGATAGGTACGATACCTTCTTGTAAAGATCTTTTAAAAAGTAAGCAGAGTGGTTGTGATATACTATTCGCGCATCTCCTAATTAGTATTGGGTGAATATCATCCGGCCCAGGACCTTTGTTGATATCTAATGTTTTTGATAGTTTGTATCGGGCAGTATTTGTCGTACCCAACGCTTCCAATACATATCAGCTAGTCGTTGAGCTATCCGACACTGTTTTCGTAGGAATAAGTCTGTGTCATTGAATGCTCCAAGGATCGGTAGATTGGAGGAAGATCCTAACAGAAAATGATTTGGCGTCAGAGTCTCCTCAGTACTTGGCTCGACGGATACGTGAGTGAGGGGTCTGCTGTTTACGATCTGTTCGACTTCAGCGATTAATGTGCGGAAGGTTTCGTCACGTGGAGCCCGTTCTTTGAGAATAACCTTTAGTGAGCTCTTCACGCTGCGTATTAGTCGTTCCCAAGCGCCGCCCCAGTGTGGACTGGCCGGCGGTATAAACTTCCATGTTGTGCCGTAATTAACGGCTTCCTTATTCAGGATTTCTTCATCCAGTTCAAGCACAGATTTCTTCAGCTCAGTATCGGCGCCTCTTAAGTTCGTTCCGTTGTCCGAATAGAGGTGGCTTGGCCATCCTCGTCTTGACGCCATGCGACGTAACGCCATGATTAACGAGTCCGTGGTAAGTGAATGTACAATGTTCTATGTGAATTGTACGTACTGTTAAACACGTAAAAATAACGCCGTATCGTTTTTCTCTTCTGCGTCCTATTGTAACCTCCATAAGGCCAAATAGGTCCAGGCCACAGTGGGTGAATGGACGCTTTTGATGAGTCATGCGACCTTTCGGTAAGTTGCCCATTCTGGGTGGTTGAGGCTTTGCCTTTCGTATTCTGCAAAGCATGCATTTTGGAATGACATTCTTCACTGTTGGTCTGATGCGAATAATCCAAAACTTTTGTTTCAGGTCGTTGACGACTGTCTCCTGATTGCCGTGTGCTGCCCTGACGTGGTAGTGCTGAACGATCAGCCTGGCGATGTGATTTTTACCGTCTAGTATCACCAGCTGTTTCGCGTCACTTTCTATTTCAGGTGCAGCTCCAATTCGTCCATCAGCGCGCATCACCATGTTCATCGAGGATTGGTGATAAGGTTAGTAATTTGCTTGTTTTATTTATTGTGTTTGTTTGTTTCAGGTTGGCGAGATCTTCAGGGAATGACTGTGCCTGTGAGTACTGTAGCAGCATTCTCTCAGCTCTTTGCATAATCTCACCATCAATGTCACCGGTAAGTTTCTTCAACTTGTCAACAAACGATAAAATATTAAAGGTTGCCCTCAGCAATCGGAGCCACGAAGAAAACCTCGTCGGATCAGGTACAGCTGGTAAGTCCTTCGGGAACTCCTTTATCAACGTGACACATTCTAACTGTTCAGTCTTCACTTCAGGCATCGCGATATCAGCAGGCCAATGTTTCTGGTCGCTAAACAAGAAGGCTGGACCACGGAACCATTCACCTTCGAAAACCGTGTAGTGTTATGCTACTTACATGCCATTTTCCAGTCTGTTCAGCTGGATACTTGCTGAGCTGTATAGCTGTATATTTTGTATCACCTTTATTTTCATAGGACCCTGTAACGTTTTAAACCATAAGAACACAATAACAAATCATTTTCACTTCGTATTTTCAGACTATCAGCACTTCTAAATCGATAGCGAAGGGGTTTACCTTTTTGTGACCTTGTATTTGGCTTTCTCCGAAACTCTGCAACCTCGGGCTTCGTGCGCGCTGGTGCGCTACCTTTTTATCTATCGCTGTTAAGTAATTTTGGCTATGTGAACTTGTTGATTTCTCTATTACGAGCCTGAAACCAAAATCTGACATATTACTATGTTGTTGTTTATCTGGTTGTCATGGCAATGTCCATTCAAACTCGTTAGCGGTCTGATATGTTTACTTCAATACTTTTACGAAAATACTTTTTCCCTCTTGGCCATTCACAAAAATTGCTTTTAATTTAAATAATTTTTAGAACTCTCCAAAAAGGGTATAAGAGCGGAACATTTCTGAAATTCTAGAGTCTCACTTCAGCTTTTGAGCAAGAAGCATCACCTAAAGGCCTTATCCCGGGGCCGCACTGCCCCGGGATCCTGCGAGCCTCTGCTGCTACGCCTCTTGTCTTGGCGGGCCTCTACCCTGGCCGGCGCTTCGTGGGTCTCCACTTCACCTGCCCGTTCCCTACTTCACCTGCCCGTCGGTGACTTCAGGCCGACACGTTGCGGGCCTCTACCCTGGCCGGCGCATCGCTACCAGGGCCACTACTTCTGCTGCCCACCGGTGTCTCCAGGACACTGATGACCGATTGGCCGCCGGCCACGCTCTCCAACTGCAACTGCTACATCGCCCACCAGTGCCTCCACTGACCGGTTCGTCCACTGACCAGACGTCTGCTGCTCCTTCTGCTCCTACTCTCCGTGTCCTCCGCTTACTTTTTTTTATCTGATACCTGTATTTTTTATAAAACCTGTCTCACTTCATCCACCCTCATCTTCCTATCATTTTTCTAAATAGTCATTGTATATACACCTAATAAAGTGTCATTTCTAAATTTTATCCTGGTTGTTGTTTCTTGTTAGGTTCTGGTTAGGTTCATATCGTTACACGACAACCGTTATGTCACAGTTGTCCCTTGTTGCTATGTCCGATACGTTTCGATTTGTAGGCACGTATCGCCACTCGTCCGCTTGACTCAATTCGTCGATTTCACCTAAACGATGCGCAACGTAGGCTTTGTAATTTCTAGAATTCTTTTTGATCCAATACAAGACTGTAGATGAGTCACTCCAAAAAAATCGACTTACTGGAGACATTGTGTGTTATTTTATGATTGTTTCAGCTAATCTGGCGGCGAGCAAACTCGATTGTAATTCAAGCTTCATGCGAGCTCCACACATCGCGCGCGACGTCGCACGAGGTTCGCGCCGCGACGTCACGGCGCGACATACTGCCCTTTCCACACTCGCAGCCGTTCACAGTCTAGGTCGCGCTCGTCGCGGGACAAAAAACCGACAACTTGCGGAAACAGCCGCGACTGCGACAATAACACGCGAACGGCATCCACACTCACGTTTCGCGGTGTAGAGCCGTCATTACGGGCGCAACGCGACATTTACTCGCGATAAATGCGGTCCGTACTGTATTTTTGCTATCAATCCATCGCCAATATGAAACTGCACACATTGCTTTTGTTGATGAGTCACAGAAAGTATGTAGCTGTAGGTTCATATAGCGCGTAGCTGGAGCACAGCGAAATGGAAGCTGCGGCGGCGGCGGTGGCTGATAACAGCTGTCCGGTACAGGTGAGTCACCGTTGATTGACCTCATTTCGCTGCAATAGTATCGCGCTAGACGAATGTTGTTTATGCGTGCAAGTAGGTGAATCCATTCAATCCATTGCTTGTGTATTGCGTCCGTTTTAGTTTCGTCCCAGTCAATATTAGCCCGCCATGTGTCTTGAAGCATGATTTTGCCCCTTATTGTGAACGGAGACAAAACTCCGTAAACATCGAATATTGACATAACAAGTCGTAGCATGTCCCCCTTGGTCGGACGTTTCTCTCCTTTGATAATGCACTTCGGAATGCGCTTGAAAGAGACATCAAATCCGAGCGCGTCTTCGATCGGGAACGAAAGCCCAAGCATTCTTTCGCCTTCATCTTGTTGACCTGATTTGAACCTTACGGCGGTGGGTCCCAAAGATTCTTTTGGCAATCTGTGTATAACGTGGTGACTGTAGCTAGTAAAATTCCTTATTTCAAATCCACCTTGTTTGTGAATGTCTACTACTTGTTTTATCAGCCCCGATGCCGTCTCTTCATCCTCTATGCTCTGGATATAGTCGTCCATATAATGATCTCGACATATCGCTTCCACAGCGCGCGGCATCGTGTCTTGAAATCTTCGTGCGTTCTTGTTCTTCACAAACTGAGCTACAAAAGGTGAACAGTTCGCTCCGAAGATCAGTGACGTCATCACGTATGTTTTTACGGGATTCTTAACACCCCCAGAAATGGTGCGATCATCTACTCGCTGTTCAGAGCTCTTGCTTGTAGGTCTTCATAAGAAGCGAAGAGCGTTCCGATCCTCTGGCAGGATTTTCACCCGTAAAAACATGTCCTTAATATCGCCAGAAATGCCTATCCTTTTTTCTCTAAATCTCAGCATAATCCCTAACAAGGACATGAGTAGATCAGGAACCTTAAGCAGATAGTCATTTAGCGATATCCCGTTAGTGTTTGCTGCGGCGTCGAAAACAAGACGTAGTTTTTTCTTGTTAGGGTTGTCAACCCCGAAGTGCGGCAGGAC
Source organism: Argyresthia goedartella (assembly GCA_949825045.1). Taxonomy (NCBI): domain Eukaryota; kingdom Metazoa; phylum Arthropoda; class Insecta; order Lepidoptera; family Argyresthiidae; genus Argyresthia; species Argyresthia goedartella. Next base: position 14,509,911 of record OX463808.1, on the reverse strand, counting down.
CAAGTTTTGTCAGTTACAGTGGTGTCGGTTAATTCTTCGGCAAAGTTGTTTTCAAAAAGATGATCGATTCTTTCAGAATATCTGTCGGCGAAACCTTCGTTGGACTTCATTTTCTTTTCGATCCGGTTCGAAGGACCACTTTGTAGGGGGTTGGGGGGTTCACTGCCGGAGATTTATCTGTGGACTTTAGTCCAAAAAAGAGAAAAAAGTGTATATTGCAACTTTAGCGTACACGATACAAAAAAACGTATATGAAAACGCAACGGATGCGGGGTCACTCTCACGCGCCTGCTCTGCGACTGACTGGACCGGGCACTTGGCCGGCGTGCGCGCTGAGAGTGACGTCACACCCACCACCATACTAAATGTATAAAGCGTCGCTAACACTTAGCTTATCCCACTGATATTATAAATCGGAAAGTTTGTGTGTGTGTTTGTTTGTTACTCTTTCACGCTGAAATGCTAGTTTTCCCAGACCTCATGAAACACAGTAAACTCATAACTCTGTTCAAGCGGGAGATAAGGGTGATCCTTCAAATTTCAGACCAATATCTGTTCTTCCAACACTAAGTAAAGTAAGGAGGCGGGCTCGTGCCTGTGTGAGGAACCTATGTTCTTATTTTGAGCAAGAAAGAAGAAAGTTCATATCAGTCTATCTAAAAAACTATGCTTCTCCCTCAATCTGGTTTGTAGGTCTTAATTTCAACAATGTGTAAGGTATCTGCTTAACTGATACCTCAAATGATAGAACAATAACCAAGCATGTTTTTAAAAGGGTTTGCACACCTTTACCTTTACCGTTTTTTTTTAATTGGTTCCGAAAAACTTGTTTTTTTTTATGATTAAAAGTCGTGTTCTTCAAGGGTCTGTAAAAACTAAGTCTGAAGTAGCAGATGAACATGTAAATATGTATTAGATTGCTTATTAATTGTTTTATGAAAATGAATTTTAAAATAATCTAATTATTGTTTAATTCCGCAGTCATTATCGATTAACTGTGAAATACTGGGAATTTTCTCCAAAAACAATAAATCATCAATAAAAAATAGACGGTATGACTTCGCCATAGGCATATTTGCCTCAAATGGTTTTAAATACACTGTTCGAGCTTCGCTTTTCGCTTTGTTTTCCTAAAAATCATGAATTTGTGGTCTTACTTCTGTCGTTGGCGAACGCGCTCGCAATAATCGGGCACACGACGCACGCCATAGGCATATTTGCCTCAAATGGTTTTAAATACACTGTTCGAGCTTCGCTTTTCGCTTTTTTTCCCTAAAAATCATGATTTTGTGGTCTTACTTCTGTCGTTTGCGAACGCGCTCGCAATAATCGGGCACACGACGCACGCTATAGGCATATTTGCCTCAAATGGTTTTAAATACACTGTTCGAGCTTCGCTTTTCGCTTTTTTTCCCTAAAAATCATGAATTTGTGGTCTTACTTCTGTCGTTTGCGAACGCACTCCCAATAATCGGGCACACGACGCACGCCATAGGCATATTTGCCTCAAATGGTTTTAAATACACTGTTCGAGCTTCGCTTTTCGCTTTTTTTCCCTAAAAATCATGAATTTGTGGTCTTACTTCTGTCGTTTGCGAACGCACTCCCAATAATCGGGCACACGACGCACGCCATAGGCATATTTGCCTCAAATGGTTTTAAATACACTGTTCGAGCTTCGATTTTCGCTTTTTTTCTCTAAAAATCATGAATTTGTGGTCTTACTTCTGTCGTTTGCGAACGCGCTCGCAATAATCGGGCAATCGACGCACGGCGCGCGCGCGCTTCCTACACCGGCTGAGCGTGTCCGCACGCTGCGGTTATTTCAGGACCAATTAAACACGGCAATTCGTAAATCAAAATAATGCGGGGGAAAAATAAACAAATTTTTACTTACCAGCGATACGTAAACTATCGCCCCTGAGGTGGGCGTAACTTTACAAAATCACACCCTTTAGACATCTGGAAGTTTTGATCATTACTCACTACATCACAGATCACTACAGTACAGAACTATAGATATTCATATCTTTTATGTGAGTGCATAAGGTTTTTCTATTTTTCCAGGATTTTATCTGCGTAGGATAATGCTGCAGTTGGACAAACTATCATTTGTTCAGTTAGTAAGTCTGTACAAGTCATTCTGCTTATACTACCAGAAAGGTCGGCCTGGTCTGATGATCAGGTCTCTTAGCAAAGAGGTTTGTTTAATATTTCTACTTCAAAAATTCATTATTTTTTGGGTAAGAAATATCAACATAAATTATTGATTTCTTGCCTCTGATAGTCATATTCATGTTTCCTTTGTTGTTAAAGTTCCGAATTTAGAAGGTTGGTATTTTTAACGTTGCGGCTCACTGCGGAGTGTGTAGTCACTACACTGTAGTACCGGCTGAAGATGTTTAAGGACTCAACTATCATGGCATTTATCCATTTCCCGTTTATGTTTTGAATTTTATTACCATGGTATAAGTTTCAAATTCGCGATGCCTCGTGCGTAACTGCGGTACTGGACCGGAACAATATTAAAAAAAGTAAGCCACACTGTCTTTGTTCTTGTTGATTAATGAACCCATTTCAGAAGCTGAACAATGTGGAGTCACAAGCAAATGTTAGTTCAGGAGCTCAGCCTCCTCCAGCTGAGGAATCAAAACAAAATGAATCATCTATGAGAATGGCGTTATTAGATAAAGATGGGTAAATACTTTACCTCATCATTTATGCTAAGATCATGTTAGCTAAAGAGTAGTACGACTTATTCTGACTTAGGCCATAAGGTGCGATAGCTATTCACGCGAGAGACCATGCCCACTATACACAATATTTACGAACTACCTTTTATACTTATCATTGTCAAATCACTGCATTAAAGCTGTAATTACTGTACGTATTATATTACGAACTGGATTAGTTATTGGAAAATTCAACATTATTGGGTCAATCCACAAAGTCATCAATCAGCATATTTCATAAACATTGTATGATTTCAGTACATTTGATGAAGGCCAGTGGTCACGAAAGCAAGCCGAATTGTTTACATCACAACAAGCGAATCTACTTCAGATCAATGAAAGTAAAGCAATGCCGCCGAGGCAGATGCAGAAAACTATTATGCAAATAATGAGTGATCTGCCAGATTACTCTGATGTCGTAAGTTGTAAACAACCTACCATTTAATCATCTTCCTCTTCACTGCTGCATTACGAGTGTTACTTTACATCCCAATTTGAAAACATTGTCAAAAAAAACTTATTAATTATTAAACCCTTTCCAGCATTTCCTCAGCTTTCTCAATTGCATCAGGATGAAGGAGTTCTGCGGTGCACAAGACTCGCTGAACAACTGTTTCGACAGAGCAATAGTTAATGTTCCGAGTAATAATGCATCCACAGTGGACAGAAACAAGCATTTCCGATATGCCGCGCTCAACAAGGCTGCCATGCATACTCATTTTGGTCACAAGTAAGTATAACCCAATCGAAGCGCATAATATTGACTGCTCAATTATTTTTTAACCCCCGACGGCCAAAAGAAAGGTGTTATACGTATGAAGCGCATGCCAATCGGTGTGTCAGTGTGTCTGTATGTCTGCTCGTGGCTCCTTAGCGGTCAAACTATTGGACTTTTATTGCGATTTCCTATAGTTGGTAATAGACTTTACTGCCATGGTTCTTAGATAAAATCGGTTCAGTAGTTAATAATACCTATACCTTGGACACTATTTACACACATTGGTCTAGCCACAAACTAGGATTCTCTGTATCTTGGGTACTAGACAACGATACACATACTTATATAGATAAATCTTATACATAGATAGATAAACAACCATGACTAGGGTACAAACATCTGTTCTCATCAAACAAGTATTTGCCCCAACCGGGGCTCGAACCGGGACCCTTGGCTTCGTAGGCAGGGTCACTGCCGACTCGGCCATTCGGGTCGTCAGTTCGTTAGTGATCAGCTTAATAAGGAAAAGCGGTCAAACCTGTGGACAGATTTTAATGTGGTTTTTCGTAGTTGGTAGTAGTCTTTCTGCGATGGTTCTAAGATATCTTTTGTTAAAATCGGTTCAGCAGTTCTAAAGTCAGGTGTCGGGGGCTTTTGTTTTTTTTTTATTTATAGTTATATTAAAATTGATGGAATAGCCCTCTAACACGCCTACAGAAGTATTGAATTATAATTATTGTCTCTGCCACCCCCTAATGGGCTACGTTTGTCCACAGCGCCCTGGCGATGGAGAGCGTGCAAGAGGCGCTGGTGATGGCGCAGGAGGCGGGCGACGCGGCGTGCCTGGCGCACGTGGCGGCCTGGGCGGCCCGCGCCGGCGCCGCGCCGGGCCGTGCGCTGCTGCCGCGTGCGCCGCGTGCCCCGCGAGCCGCCGCCGCCGCCGCCGTGTCGGCGCACCTGCTCGCGCAGCACCGCGCCGTCAGTGCGGTCAAGCCGGCCGATGTGTTTGCGGTGTGTTCACGGACCTAGAGTCGTGCAAAGCTAACTCTGCAGTAGAATAAAGTGGCAACCCCAATAATAGTTGGATACAGCAAGACTCACTAGCTGACACTTAAGTAAAGTCTTGCTAATTTAGCGACTGTCACTAGAAATGGTGACTTTTGAGTGAGCTAGACTTTTTCGTTGCTTTGCTAGAAAATGTGAGCATGCCCATATTAAGCATTCTCATAAGCATGCTATTGTCAAGCATGTGTAACAGTACCTTTGGAGATAAAATGCAATATATACAAAATGGTACCTACGTATAGAGTGATGATAGGTGACTAGCCTTCTGCCCACAAAAACACTAATAATTCACCAATAAAAAAAAAGCACCTCACGTTCATTCCCTGTTTCTTCCTCCCCGGTTAGGATGCGAATGTCGTCTTTATACAAGAAAAGCCCTCATCAAAACCTATGCCGAAGGGAACCAGAAACCAAAACGTCATCTGTGTATATTGTTATTTTTATTTTCTCAAAAAGCGCTGAATAAATTTTAATTCAATTTATGTTGAACCACCTCTGAAGTATGACCTACCGATCAAAAAATAATCATCAACATCTTTTCATAATTGACGGAATAATCCCGTAACATACATGCAAAAAAACAAATAGTCAAATTTAGAACCTGCTTCTTTTGCCTATCTATTAGTCGCCTCGAACGACATCCACGAAATTAAATGAGGTGGTTCATTCTAAGCCGGAATCACATTCATCACTCAATACTTTCTGACGACTCTTCATATTGAGTCTAGTGATATTGGATTTTCGGAGTCAGCAACACTCAAGTGACAGCTGCAAGGAGTGTTGCTGTATCCAATTTTGGGGCTTCCACTTTATCCAACTGCAGAGTTACTTTTGCAAGACTCTACCTCCCGGTATAGATACTTTGTATAGCTAAGTGGCTTTTAAAGATCCTCGGTAAAGGCACGCCCATGTTTAACATGGTGACAGTGGTACCTATGTAAGCTAAAGAAAAGCTTTGTGTGACACAATAAGGAAAGGAAGATTGAAGCACGGCTCGATCCCAATTTTTACCGTGGTTTTTGAAGTGGTTATTCGGATATTATTTTGAATTTGCCTTGTATGATTGATTTCTTTGTCTGTCTGTCCGCGTCGTACCTCAGTCCATAGTTCTACTGATGAGTAAAGTTCTGATTTCGTATTACAGATAGTAACGAAAGGCGACTCTATCAACTACCTACACTCGATGACCGATCTAACTCTCTCGAGTCTCTCGAACACGGCCGCGCTGTGGTCGCTGTACGGGAAGACGGAGATGGCTTCCATTTACTGTCAGCTGTTACTCAATTTGAATACCAGTGAGTATTCTCTTTATACGTTAATACCTAATTTTTGATAGAATAACGAATATTTACAATATGTAGCCGTTTTTAGCGTTCCGTACCTTAAAAACCGGTAAAGTGCGAGTCTAACTCGCGAACGAAGGGTTCCGTACCACCGTACAATGGTAGGGATGATGTGGAGTGAATAGTTTGGATTTTACATAGCAAAATGTTGTTTTAAAAGTTATTGGTGCGGCTACTTTCACACTGGTAACCAGGTGCATTCATAAGTTTCTATGTGGCTTACAGATAAATAAATTATTTTATCTACACACGTATTATAAACCCTCTTTACTGCGTCCAAAAACCACACGTTACGACCAGCATAATGATAAACTTCTTGGTAAAAACTCATTTCTTATCTGAATATTGATACATTATGACCATAATATACCAACATTTGCCAAATTATGACATTCAAATTTCGAACGCCGACGCCCATCTGAGTGTCGCCCCTAGTTTGTGAAGTTGGTACTACTGAACAAGCTAAACAATTGCAGAGCAATGATTAATGCCACAATGCCGGCGGAACATGCGGTTCCTGAACACATCGAAGAGAGCTTATGATATTTTTATAGATAAACTAGTGTATGTAACTGTACATAATTAGGCTTTATAACTCTCGAGTGCTATTATTATGAAACTCGCCTTCGGCTCGTTTCATAAACCGACTCTCAAGTTTTAATGCCCTCCATTATGTAGCAGTCACATAAACTACTATTATTCTGTTTGTTATTCCGCACCAATAACTTTGTAAACAACATTTTGCTATATAAAATCCAAACTATTCCCTCCACACCATCCCTACCATTGTACGGTGGTACGGAACCCTTCGTGCGCGAGTTCGACTCGCTCTTGACCGTTTTTTTTTACCTTAGATGTCGTACAAAGTTCATTGTCATCGTGGCCATTGACCTTGAGCTTGAACTTGACCGTTCGTGCATATTTCACAGAAAATTCTCAGTTTTGCCGTTTCTGAATATAAAATCCGAATCTAGACACCCCACTACCTAGGCAGTCCTCCCTAGGCAGTCTTTTGGCTAGACTAGATACTTTTTTATGAGCCGGAGGCACGGAGGGGCGCAGGCGACCGCGCACTGCTGCGCACCGAGTGAGAGGGAGCGGCCGAGGCTGCCGACCATCAAGCCGAGGCTGCACTGCAGAGCGGGGTATTATCGCCGCAGCTCCGTAGTAGCCAGAGCTAAAGCGATTTCGAAATAATAATGCGATATAGGTCACATTCGTAGCAAAAATTATGTAGAAATAACCTCAAAAACGAGTTATAAAAGGTGATTTTTCCTTAGAACAGTGCATTATCTTTTTATGGGAGTGATGTCAGGGGGAAGGGGTAAAATTGGTAAATTTTAAGATCAAGGTCAATGACCTCGAGGTCAATGAAATGTTAACGACATCAACCGTCATAAAACGGCAAAACTGAGAATTTTCTGCAAAATATGCACGAAAGGTCAAGATGAATGACCTCGAGGTCATTGAACTTTGAACGACATCGAGCGTAAAAATGAAAAACTGAGATTTTTACATGTTTACATACATATGCTCACGCCAATTTTCCGGAAGAGGGGTTAGGCAGAGACCAAATATTGAGATTTTTCTTCAAAATATACACGAAAAGTCTAGTTCAAGGTCAAGGTCAATGGCCACGAGGACAATCAACTTTGTACGACATCTAACGTTAAGAATACGGCAAATTCGCCGTTTCTCCAACCTAATACTCCCACATCCCCACGGTCCCGAATGCTTGAAATTCCGATTAAAAAAATATAACTCGAAAACTAAATATTTCTGACGGTTCGCGTATTTAGAAATCATCTTTAAATCTACTAAAGCATAGAAAAAATCAGCAAAAGCATCTGAAACGGCCGGCTTTCTATAGTATTTCCCTACATTTGACCACTGTGGCAGAAGCAAGGCGAAGAAACTCCCAATTATTTATTTTTAGATCTCTGTCAAAAATTGGTTGTGGTTTTACAAATATTACAATATTAATTGTTATAAATAATCACAAAATTATGAATTCTGTGTTGAGTTAGATTGACCCTATAAAGTCCCGTCATTTAAGTAATCTTGAACATTGTAAAAACCCTTTTAGAAAATGACAATTTCAAAATACACTAAGAGTACTTTTAAAGAGTTGCTAACTTTTCGTTAGTCTAAGCCGAGGTGCAACTAGTCGCTGATTATTTCTTAGATTAAAAATACAGCTATCGTAAAATTTGGAAAATGTTGCAGGGTTCTTGCATATATACATTATATTGTCGAAAATAAATTGACTCCTTCGATTTTTCTCCTTCGTATAACAAAAACTCACTTAATAATTCAGGCAGGTCTTTTTGTAGAAAACTTAGGAAAGTATCGCCATCCAGGATGTCAGGTAAAATGTGCGGCCTGCCCAGTTGGTCACCAATTACCTGCATTTACATTTACACTAAATCTTCTTTGAAAAGATTTTTGTCCTTTACCGCGCGGGTTCTGATCTTTCGGCGCCCATTGATGAAGGTTATGCAACTTTAGAATCCCCTCCTTAATGAATTTGGACTCGTCCGTCCATAATAGTAGTTTATGTGACTGATACATAATGGAGCGCATTAAAACTCGAGAGTGGGTCAATGAAACGAGCCGAAGGCGAGTTTCTTAATAATATCACTCGAGAGTTTTAATGCCTAATTATGTGCAGTTACATACACTAGTTTATCTACACACATATCATAAGCTCTCTTTGATGTGTTCAGGAACCGCATGTTTGACCGGCATTGTGGCATTGAGTTGTTTAGCTTGTTCTGTAGTACCAACTTCACAGACAATGTAGGGGCGGCACGCAGGCGGGCTTTCATTTCGTATTTTTTTATAAATCACAAAAAAATAACTGGAACTGTGGGGCCTAGTCTAGAAAATTAAGGCTAGGTGGGTAGCAAATGACCTGCCACTGCTGCTAACTCTGTTTGGACATTCAGAAAATATTTTAGAAAATAAATTGACTAGCTACAGTTAGTATGCCAATTACTTTTAAAAGTTTTCCTAAGGAGTCTGTGCGTTTTAAATTATAAATTGCTGGAATAGCTCTTTTCTGTAATATAATAATTGTTTGAATATCCGCTGCTTTCCCCACAACAAGATACAATAGGACATGACACTATGAAAGTAACTAAAATATACTAGCGTAGATTTAGCCACATCCTTGTTTTGTCTGATATTCCTAACAGCATAAGCCACAGAACTTAATTTACCAGCTAGTTTATCTATGTGGGGTTGCCACTGTGATTTGCTATCAATGGTTATTCCAAGAAACTTCGTGTCATTTACTAATTCTAACGTGTTGCTGTCGAACACTAAACTGGTCTCAACTTGCCTGACATTCGGAAGTGAGAATTTGATACACTTGGTCTGTGGACTAATTTAAGGTTAGAGATAATAGATCACTTATTTTCTGGGTCATTAAAATCTTCTTTTTGTTTTTAAATTTTGAAGAACAGTGTATCATCAGCAAATAACACTAGGTCAGTCAATTGCTCCACCATAAAAGACAGACCTTGTGGAACGCCAATTTTTACAACCGATCCATCAGATTTAACGCCGTTGCCGTCTGCCTTTTGAATTATATTGCTTAAATATGATCTTAGTAGATAGAACGCTTTATTTCTAACTCGTAATGATTTAATTTCATTAGTAGCGTATCATGATCAACACAATCAAATGCCTTCGACAGATCACAAAAACAACGCCCATTGCATCCTGTCAAAGGCTTTTTGCAAATATAGGTTGTCATGATGTTATGTATATTCATAGGAGCTTAACTGTATCTTATCCTCTAAGGATGTGCAAATTATTAAATAGAAATACAATTTAAAGTAAATATAACATAATTAACTCAGGGAAGTATAAGTACAGGTCCTCATAATTTCAATAATAACCCTAGTATCTACGCCAAATAAATTCATAGTTGATATCAATATATTGATGTCAATTAATATTAAATTAATAAGAATAATACAATACAGATCCATGTCAAAATTATAATAATAGTCAGATTTTGTATCTTAATAATTAATTAATGGTAAATGTCAATAGCCTTTTCATTATCTTGAAGAAAATCTGCGACAGTGCAATATGCCTTGTTTATCAATAAGTTATGCAATGTGCTCTTTAATAGCTGTAAATGGTGTATGCTTCTTATTGAGTCAGGAAGAGCATTATAAATTATCGGTGCCATACCAAATATATTTCTATATCTAATATATTCCTTCTAGTGAGGGAGCTCTCATAAGTAGTTGGCCATACCTAGTTTGTCGGTATATCGGTTGCTACGTAATTTCCTAAATAGATGCATATTAGTTTTTTATGGGCCTTAAAAGCTCTTCCTATGTCGGTTGAGTTTCCCCAAAAAATAAGGCCGTATCTTAAAACTGACCCTGCGTAAGCATGGTATGCAGCAAGAGTAGCCTTTTGGTTCGTAATTTTTGAGAGTCTATACAATGACGACCCGAATGGCCGAGTCGGCAGTGACCCTGCCTACGAATCCGAGGGTCCCATGTTCGAGTCCCGGTGGGGGCAAACATTTGTTTGATGAGAACGAATGTTTGTACCCTATTCATGGTTGTTTATCTATCTAAGTACAGATGTAGTGAATAATCCTTTCCTTTCGTATTTTCTCGGAAATGTTCGTTTTTGTCTTACTACTTCACCGCACTCAGTACCCATCGAGACAACGTAGGGAACGGTCGCATTGCAAGAGGAAGTATCTATATAGAGTAGTTAATACCACAGAAATATTTTGTTGATATTTATGTTAGATTTTGTGATAAACTTCATGGACTCGTGTATTAATGAAGGCCACCTATATATTTTTTTTTGACTTTACATTTCACTATTGTCTGTCATTTTTGTAAATAATAAACATTGATTTTATTCGATCCACATTAACAATTTATAACAGACATGCCGAAAGCACTAAGAAAAGGGAAACGTTTAGATCGGCAAGCCTGCGAAGTTGTTTTCAATATTTATTTATATTTCTTAACTGAAAATGATAAATTCAAACATACCAACTATACTGCTTACTTTTGTAAAGTCCAAAAACGAGTTTCGGAGGCCAGTGGAATTTCTCAACGAACAGTAAATAAAATATTGCAAAAAGAATACATAAATCAATCCACCTCCAATAGTCCGAAGTCGGCAAAGTTGGGTAGACCAAATAAATTATTTTGTCTAGGTCTTGACGATTTTGACTACAACGTTATACGCCGATTAGTGTATAATTTCCATTTGATATACAAACAAGTACCTACAATTAAAGCCCTGAAGTCCAAGTTATCCGAAGCCATAAATTTTAAGGGATGTGACTTTACGCTAAGAAAAATTCTTAGAAAAATGGGATTTCGGTATAAAAAAGTGGAAAACAACAGAAAATTACTTATCGAGAAAGATGATGTTCGTTTAAAAAGAGTAAAGTTTTTAGCCGCGATAAAAAAGTACAGATTGCAAGGGAGAGAGATTGTTTATATGGATGAAACATACATCCATACCTCACATTTGGCAGGTAAAAGCTGGGCTGACTCGTCAGAAAACGGAGTGAAACAGGTAATTTCTAAAGGACAACGTCTTATAATAGTGCACGCTGGTAGTAGAAAGGTGTTTATACCTGGGGCATTGTTAATGTATCAGTCTACTGATAAAACAGGTGACTATCACAACGCGATGAACAATGAAAACTATAAAAAATGGCTTCGTAATTAACTCATTCCAAACTTAGCACCACATTCGGTACTAGTAGTAGATAATGCTGCATATCATAATAAGTACGTAGAAAAACCTCCTAATTCAAATACCAGGAAGCAAGACATGATTGATTGGCTATCAAAACATAACGTTCCGATTGAAATAGAAATAGAAATATTTATTGGCCTCGAAGTAAAATAATTTACAGGCAAGTCATTTACATTTTACACTTACATACTACTTAAATATTTGAAATTCCTATTCTAACTTAAATATTTCAAATTTTACATTACTTAAATATTTGACATTTAAATTACTGCATTTAACTTTTTACAGTGAAATGATAGTTATTTTATTTATAATTTTTCCAAGAACAAAGATTCTACAAGTTCCATTGACATATATTCTTTGACAGTATAAAATGGATTATTTTCAAAAAATATTTTTAGTTTTTGTTTGAACAAGTTAAATTTTAGAGTAGTCAGACTTTTTGGTAATTTATTATACATCAGGATTTTAAAGTAACGACCTTGTTTCTGTACTTTCGCTAATCTTGTTTTTGGTACTATACGGGTTTCATTATTTTTTATTGTTTGTTTTTTATTATCACGGAAAGTATAGGGTAAAGCAGTATCTTGCTTTTCCGGAATTTCCCTATCTTCGTGAACCTCTAACAAACTATTGTAAATGTAAAGAGAAATAACTGTCATAATTTTATCTTTTTTAAAGTGCTCTCTTGCGTGGCTGCGTTTTTTTAAACCATTGATTGTTCTGATTGATCGTTTTTGACATTTTAGGACTCTGTTAATTTCTGTAGCATTACCCAATACAGTAATAGAATATCTAATAATTGAATGTATATACGCATAATAAACAGATAGAAGTGATTTTTTATCTAATAATGGTTTAAGTTTAAAAAGAGCATAATTGCTGCTAGCTAATTTCATACAAATTTTATCAATATGCCCTTTGTGACTAATCGTATTGTCTATTGTATATCCTAAAAATACGATCCGTCATTATCAAAACTTGAAATATATGAAATTATTTACAAGTACAAACAAGACTTTGTAGAATACTCTATAGATAAACTTATGAATGAATATGGACACAGCGTACTAAGATTGCCACCATATCATCCTGATTTCAATCCGATTGAAAACATATGGTCTCAAATAAAGGGATACGTATCCAAAAGAAACATCAGTATGAATATGATTACTGTGAAACAATTGGTACAGGAAAAGGTTAATATGATTGGTTCCGATGTTTGGGCCAAAGTATGTGACCACGCCATCAAATGCGAAAACGAGTACCGAAAACACGAACCTGAGTTGGAAAATTATATGGCTAGTTTTGTAATCACCGTTCATGAAAACTCTGACGATGATACACCAGAAAATAGTTCTGATTCTGACTGTGATATGGAAGTTGGAAGTATTGTTTCGCATCACACTGTCCACCCCGCTCCTCCTCCTCTTATCCCGCTGTCATAATCGAAGTCGTTCATCCAATCAGAAAATCATATTTATTTATATTAATTTCTCTGCTGGTTTGTTTTGTTTTATGTTGAGGTGTCTTTTTTGTTACATCATAGTATTTTTAATTAATTACAAAAATTTATTGTTATAAAAAAGGTCTGCAAAATCCTACTGTAGTTTTGACTTATAGTTAGACTTTTGGGGTTCCAATCCTTATAGAATCATTAGATCATCCCAACCGGAATTTGGTTTTTATCAGTGCGTTTTATTGAAATAAAACGTCCTCAGTAACTAGTTATATTTTTGTTTACCTAACGAATTCTTTATATGATAGAATCGTGGTGGTTTTAACATCTCAGTGTAATATACGTCAAACGGGCAATTTGACATTTGACATTGATAAATAAAGTATGCGATTTATTTCATACCTACACGTAATTTAATATTACAGTAATTCATAGACACATCGGCACCATTCGGGTGTTATCGTTGTTCCGAGTTTTGCCGATAGGAAAGGATTATTCACTACATCTGTATAATATTTATCTATATAAGTATGTGTATCGTTGTCTAGTACCCAAGACACAGGGAATCCTAGTTTGGGGCTAGCTCAATGTGTGTAAATATTGTCCAAGGTATTATGAGGTATTACATACAAGGTATTATAATGCATAGGCGCATTGTGCTAACCTTTTACATTCACAGTTAATTTGCTCTTTCCATGACAAATTACTATCAATTTGCAGACCCAAAAAATTTGTTATCTGAGTTTCCTCTATTTTTCGACCTGATTGAGTTATATTTAAAGTAAATTTTGGGTCACCTCGCAAAGCGAAGGACATTAATTTTGTTGTACTTAAGTTAATGTTAATATTATTTGTTCCCAGCCATTCTTCTATAGACCCAAGAGTGTCGTGTATATTATCCTGATGTAGTTCGAGGTCATCACTTTGAAAAACAACGGTACTGTCATCAGCAAATAGAAACATTGAGTTTGTAGTAATTTTAGGTAGCTCATTAATGTATATAAGTATATAATAATGTATATAAATGCTGCCTCCATGATATGAGACATAATTATAATACATATACAATTATGTCTCATATTTTCTCTGCATGGCATGCTATACATAATTAAGAAAATAGCCAAAATAAGCCCTTTCTCATTATCTCCGAAACTACTGATACTAAAATTTTGAAAGAATACGTGATAGGTAGGTCTTCACGTAAAAGCCCAACCAGTAACATAAAAAACCTGGTCTGAGGGCGCTAAATAACTTTATATATGTTATTTGATAAACTAACCTTTTTCTTCTTGTATTTGGTCAACTATCGACAGATAGTAAACTGTAGCGTACTGCTTACTCTATAAACTAACGGTTAAAACCGTTAAATAGTAAATTGGTTCAAAATTGAATTGTTAGGGTTAAGAATTAACTTTTCTTTTGTTCTTACATGAACAAAAGAAAAGTTAATTCTAAACCCTGTCGGTCTGGCTTACTATATGTCGATAGTTGATCAACTAACGCGTTAGTTTATCAACTAACGGTTTTGACTATCTTACGGTGACATATATAGCAATACTAAGTATAGTATACCCATGCAAATTGGCCTCTTCGCTAATTGCCGAACTAATTTTAGAATCGAGCTTATTAGAAGTTATATTTTAAATATAACTATAAATTAACAATCATAGAGAGCTTATGATATGTAGAGAAAAAGCAGTGTATGTAACTGTACATAATTAGGCATTAAAATACTCGTGTGTTGTTAAAATATAACACTCGTATATTAAAGCCCCTCATTATGGAAGTCACGTTAACTACTATTATTTTTTATTATTATGAAATAATCTTCCACTAAAGTAAGTACCTGTATTCGGGTTACCATATAGAAAATAAAACCATTATGATTATGTATTAATTTTTTTCATTAGTCATCAAATTCAGAATCTAAATATTCAACGGATTCATATGATATTTCATGATCTTCATGATCAGATTGTACTGGTTCAATTCTAGACATATCAGTCTCATTGTCTGTTGTTGCGGATTTCGAAGTTGTTTGTGATTTATGATGTCGGAAGGTGTTGATGAAAAACCCGATGCTAGTGGTGGGTTGTTGACAGATAAAAACTCGGACGTTATGTTTACTGAACAACAACAGGATTTAGAGTGGGACAATTCTCAAGGTTCTTTAATTCTACCCCCAAATAGGCCCGAGAAAAGGTTGAGAAATTCCGATGAGTCGTCGGAAGATAAAGATGGCGAGTATACTATGGTGATAAATAGGCAAGCTAAACGCTTTATCCAGAGTATATCGGAAGTACAACAAAAACAAAATGAAGATAATATTCCGCAGGAGTCTATCAGTCAGTGGTATGAAGTGTGTATGATTCCAGAACAACCTTTGCCAAAGCAATTTAAAATGGCAAAATTATTTAGAGAACTAAACATCATCGATGTCCAGAAAATTAGATACAAATCACCATGCAAGGCATTTATGCTCTTCGAAAAGAGAGAGGATGCGGAAATGATTAAGTGATAAAAATGATACAAATAAATAAATAAATAAGTGCAAAAAACTTGAGGAACTAAAATATAGATGCAATATGGCACTGGAGTTGAGTTACTGCTACGGTATAGTAAAGCAAATTGAGCTAGAGATTGAAGACAAAGAAATTCAGGAATCATTCAGCTGTGACTTCGATATTATTTCTATTAGAAGTTTAAAAGGTTTGACAGAAGAAGGAAAGTGGGCAGACTCTGAGACGGTACGTTTTTGCTTCAAAAGCACTACTTTGCCTCAATATGTTACAGCTTTTGGATGCAGGTTCAAAGTCGAGCCGTATATCTTTCCAGTGTCTCAATGTTCCGGATGTTGGAGTTTTGGCCACTCTTTGAGCAAATGCCCTACAAAGAAGATTATTTGCCCTAAGTGCGGAAAAGGTCGTAATAACTGTGATACAAAAGTATATATGTGCATCAACTGCAAAAATTAACACATGGCGATTGACAAATCATGCCCTTTGTATGCAAAAGAACGCGATATTCGCAAAATAATGTCCGAACAATGTACAACCTATAAAAAGGCCCTTATTGTTGTTGTGTTGCAATATTTGTTCATAGGTCTATTCAAATTCAAGTCTACCCAACAGTGTGTAGAAATATTGGTATAGAATTACTTCACTTGAGACTTATGAATTGTAGGAAATTGGAGCATATAATTGCTGTTTATATACCATCTTCATCATCCATTGGGCGTGTTCAAACCTGTCAAGCTGATCGGGATCAATTGTTCTCTATTGTAAAGGGAAGATGTCTTATAGCAGGAGATTTTAACGCACATCATACATCATGGTCATATAAAAAAGACAGTAGAGGGAATCAATTATTTGACTCCGCTTTAGATTATAACTATGTCTCTCTGAATACTGGTCAGGCCACTAGGGTTAAGCTAGTTAATGGATGTTAATCTTACAAGAGACATCTCCAGATGTTTCTTTCGTTTCATCTGATATTGCAACAAATTTTGATTGGAGAGTTACACGAAACACTAGGTAGTGATCATCTAGTAATCAAAATGTCTTTTAGTTTTATAAATACTTTAAATTTTGTATCTAAGCGAAACTTCGCTTCGGCTAACTGGAGTGAGTATAGAGAATTCCTTACGCAGAATCTTTTTGATTATAATAGTAATTTGCCTATACAAGTAAATTATTATTACTTTGTAAATCAAATTAACAAAAGCGCTTCCTCAACTATACCATTAGTTATAATTTGTACAGATCCCACCACGGAATTTTGTCCCAAGAACATATTGGGAACCATCCCTCTCACAGAATGTAGCCCAGCGTAGATTGGCGCTCAAAGAGTTAAGAAAAAACCCCACCCCATATAATCTTACTAAGTTAGAGAAAAAAATGTGAAGAGGTTAAGTTTAAAATTACGAGGGCTAAGTCACAGGGCTGGAGGCAATTTTGCTCAGGTTTGGATCAGATAACCTCTTCTTCAGAAATATGGCGTAAGATGCGATGGATGTAAAAAAAGCTAGACAAGCCAGGGTTTATCCTACAGAAGAAAATAAAGTTCGGCTTCTTTCTGAACTTGCTCCTGATTTTGTGTTGCCCGTGATTCATATTCTTTCATATTCATATTCTTTATTGCACAGAAATCTTATAGAAATAGTAAGGTAACAAAACATTTTATGAGCAAAGGCGAGCTTATCTCTAAAGAGAGATTTCTACCAGCAAACCTAGGTAGGACAGGAAAAATTGTGCAACAGGAGAGTCCTAGTGCGCAATAAAACTGTACATCTAATTGTTTACAACTAAAACATAATAATTTAATACATGATATATACTAAATAAAATACAAAAGCAAAATTTTTTATATATATCAAACATATACTACTTATATATACATATATAAAAGTACCTATCACGAAAGAGAAAGGAAATGCTCTTTCAATCTTGTCTTAAAAGTGAAAATTGAGGGACTATCTCTAATAGCGCAGGGAAGTGCGTTCCACAGTCGGATCGCCGTTAACCTAAACGAGTGTTTGTAAGCGGCAGTGTTATGCCGAGGAGTAGAGAGAAGAGACATCGTGTGGGATCTCCGGTTGCTATGCCTGGAGGAAATAAACTCGAAACGTTCTCGAAGATATGAGGGGTAGCGGGGGTTTCGCAAAATGTTGAACAGATAGGAGAGAACGTGCATATCACGACGAAGGCGGATCGGAAGCCACCCCAACTCCTTGCGATACTGTGAGACATGGTCATACTTGCGCAGCCCGAAGACAAACCGAATCCCGAGGTTTTGAAGTCGTTCGAGTTTGTTCAGTTGTTCTTCGTTCGCACCGATCCAGCAAACATCTGCATAGTCGATTAAAGGTAGTAGGAGGGACTGGGCAAGGGTGATTTTAGTCTGCTGTGGCAGGAAGTGCTGCAATCTCCGTAGGGAGTGAAATGACGCAAAGACTCGTCTGCTGACCTCACAAACATGGGGCGACCAGGACAACAATTTATCAAATACAACCCCAAGATTCTTGGCCTTCTCGCTGTATGAGATTATGTTACCATCATACACTATAGGGTCGACGGGCATTTTCTGAACTAGGTTATGAGAGTGACGAGTACCCAAAATCATGGCCTGCGATTTGCCCGGGTTGACAAGCAGACCATAAGAGGTAGCCCATTTCCTGATGTTATCGAGATCAGCATTCAACGCCTCTACTGTCAGATTCACATCACACGGAGAGAAGTGCCGATATATTTGAAGGTCATCTGCGTACAGATGATAAGAAGAGGTAAGAACGTCAGAGATGGAGTTAATGAATACCGAGAAGAGGAGAGGAGAAAGGATGCCTCCCTGCGGAACACCTGCGGAGAGATCACACCAGTCCGTTGAGATCTCCTCAGACTTAATGCGTTGCTGGCGGTCTCTCAGGTAGGAGTCAAACCAGCGAGCAGAGTGCGAGGAGACATTAAGTGACTTTAAAATTTCGACTAGTATATCGAAATCGACGCAGTTAAAGGCGCTACTGAAATCAAGCAGTGTAAGGACCGTAAGCTGCTTTTGATCCATAGCTAATTGAATGTCGTCAGTGACTTTGAGCAGTGCTGTGGTAGTGCTGTGACCCGGCCTGAAACCTGATTGGTGGGGATTCAGTAACATTTTTGAGGAAAGGTAGGAGGAGAGTTGGGAGTGGACAATTGATTCCAGGACTTTGGAGAGGATAGGCAGAATAGAAATGGGACGGAAATCTTTAAAGAAGGCGGGATTAGACGTTTTGGGGAGGGGAATCACAAGTGCCAATTTCCACTGGCTGGGGTAGCAACATTGGTCAAGCGACACATTAATTATGTGGGTGATGAGAGGTAACAGTACATCAATGATAGTTGTTATCATCTGCGAACATATCTTGTCCTCACCTATGGCCTTCGACGAGATTGCCAGTATTGCCCTCCTTACTGCGCCGATTCCGACAGGGATGAAATTAAATGCTGAGGTGAGGGATGATGCCTTGGACCGTAGGTTACGAAGGGTTGCATCCTTGACGAGGGAGTCTATCGCGACAGGGGGAGTTGCAAAGAAACTATTGAGACCCCGGAGATCGACATTTCCGGCTGCCAATTCCTGTGACTTACCAACACCAAGGGTCTTCAGGAACTTCCAGACCTGTGCTGGAGTATAGCTCTCGATACATTCGTAGATATGACGGCGTTTAGAATCACGACACAGGCGAGTGCAACGATTACGGAGGCGTTTGAAAATTAAAAGATTCTCGTCGGTCGGATCCCTCTTATATCTAGACTTGGCACGGTTTCTCTTAGCCATCAGACCCTTAATGGTGTCAGTAAGCCACGGTGCAGGAAGATGCTTCACTTTAACCCTCTTGACCGGAGCATGCTTATCAAACAAGCTCAGGACAATAGAGTTGAAGTTCCGTACTTTGTCATCAATGGTCTCACTACCGTAGACAGGCGACCAGTCGACAGAGGAGGCGTCTGAATTAAGGGAGGTTATATCCATGCCCTTGAAGCTACGAATGTCAAGGAATTTAGCTGCACGCTTGGGAGGCTTTATCTTATAAGAGAGGTAAATAAGATTGTGATAGGAGAAAGGGGCGTTAAGTTGGCCATGCGCAGCAACCTTAGACATGTCAGAAGTTATCATTAGATCTAGAAGAGAGGGGGTGCAGTGTGGTTGAAAGTGAGTGGCCTCTAGAGGAAGGATATGCATGTTAAATGAACTTACAAGAGAATTCAGCTTCGCTGAGCGACCGTTATTCTTGAGAAGGCAAGTGTTGAAGTCGCCGAGAATTAGGGTGTCGCTATAAAGAGGAGTCAAGTCACTGAGAAGGGTTTCAAAAGAGTTAAAATAGTCGATTCGAAGAGAGGGGCTATAATAGACACCCAGGAGGACTTTGTTGTGACGCAAGAATATCTCCAGGAACAGGTGTTCAGCAGAACCAGAGTACAGGCTTGGCGACTGGCTGATGACTTTGCATGGGATGTCAGAACGTAGGTAGATAGCAACACCGCCATCAGCCTTGCCTATCCTGTCGTTCCGGTAGAGACTGAACCCTGGCAGAGCATACATGGCAGAAGAAAGAGATGGCTTGAGAAAAGATTCCGAAACAAGAATGCCATGTATGTTCAGATCACTAGAAACTACAAGAAGGTCAGCATAGCTGGTATGAATGCTTTGAGCATTAATATGAACAACGTTGAAGTTTGCACCAAGGTTTGAAAACACCCGTTTCAAGTTATATGACAGCGAATCATCCGCTGTTGACCCAACACTTCCCGCGCTAACAGAAATATCGTTATCACAAGATGAGAAGAAACTATTACTAAAGTTGTAGGTATCCATAGTCTAAAATAAATATACTAATAAAATGAATACAAATATATATATATATATAATAAATAAACCCAATAATCGATATTACTATAAAAAAAAAAAAATATTCAAATTAATATAAATAAATAGCCTGAACCCAGTCGTACATACACTGGGCTTTTCGGGGGAAAATTCAGAAAAATAATTCATCCTAAACATTGAGGAAGAATAATACACATAAATGGACTAATTTCACGAAAACGGGACACATTGTGGAACAATCACTAATACACAGAGCATTTAGGTAATATGGAACACTAACATTATTTTTGTATAGAATTAACATTAATTTATATGGAACACGCCCTGCGTTCCGTCCGACAATACAGCAACAACAGCTCAACGTTGGATGAACGTTGGGGCAGTGTTGGAATAAAAGGATGACATAATTGACACAATGACAAACACGAATTGAATGAATGTTGACTTCAGACAGGAGCATGAAACAGAAACCGAAAAATAATTACATACATTATTGAAGGTGAACAAAAATAAATGAATAAAATAACTACCTTGTTGGGAAAATGAGTATTACCCGTCCAAATTGTGATAGCGAGTACGGAAAAGATGTTTATTTCTTGGCTTTAGTCGGACCAGCGCGCCTGATTTGACGCTTGGCAGTGCCGGGCGCCGAAGAGGCAGCCACTGCACTTGAAGCAACCCCAGCCGCCTTTGGAGCAGATATCTTAGCAGGATCCGACTGCCCAACAGAAGGAGGGAACTTGCTGGTGTGAACCAGAAGCTCCGACATACGCTCCACCTTCTGTCTGGATTTGTCAGGAAGCAGCAAGATGATCCTGCCATCTGTAGTCCAGCAATTCTGCACACCAAAGTGCTTCCTGGCAGCCATAAACACCTCATGCCTTGTCTTTGTTAAAAACTCGGTTACTGTGACTCTGGATCCCTTCAATGCAGTCTTGCCTTTCCAGGCCTCTGAGCGAGCACTAAAGGTCGAGAACCTCACCAACAACGGACGGGGATGCGACTGCTTCTTCATGGATCCTAGTCTATGCACAACACTGATGTTGGACACACACTCCGGGGACAACTTCATTTGGTCGGACAATACTGCACGCCCAATGTCAACGGAGTCCTCATTCTCCACTTCAGGAACACCATGGAGAAGAAGCACCTTCCGTCTGGACGCCATCTCGAGACGGTCCTGGCCAGCAAGTAGCAACTCCATCTGTGCGCGCAGCAAGTCAAGGCAGTTCCAAGTGAATGCCTTAAATTCCACAAACTCGCTGATTCCCAAATTTACATCAAGTAACCCTTTATTAGAACAAACCTTTCATATTCAAGAGTTAGTAAACTGTTTAAAAAAGAAAGATACTGCGCCGGGAGTTGATCTAATCACGTATTCAATGATTTTCAATTTACCGGATTCAGGAAAATTATTTTTTTAACATTATTTAATGAAATTTTCTATACTAGTATTGTTCCTACCCAATGGCGTAATATTAGGTCCTTACATATGAAATTGGCGTTTTGCATGGGAGGAACATAAAGTCGTTTTTTTTTTTAATATGATATATTTATTTAATCAAAGTATGTGTACCATTGCTATCTATACACTTTTGCCATCTCATAGGTAGTTCTTCGATCCCTTTACTAAAAAAAACATTCGGACGGGAATCAATAAAATCTTTGAAGGTGGTTTGGACTGCCCCATCGGAGTTGAATTTTTTCCCTTTCAAGAAGTTATCCAAATTTCGAAAAAAATGGTAATCAGTTGGAGCAAGGTCCGGAGAGTACGGTGGATGTCTTAGACATTCCAATTGAAGCTCCTCTAATATGGTAGCCGTCTGTTGTGCAGTGTGTGGTCTAGCGTTATCATGAAGCAGCAGTGGCCTAGAGCGATTGACCAGCCTCGGTTGTTTAGCAGTTGCTGACAATAGACATCTGCCGTAATCGTCTGGCCAGATTTAAGAAAGCTGTAGTGAACGACACCAGCACTAGTCCACCAAACGCTCACAAGTAACTATTTTGGAGTCAATTTTCGCTTGGGGCATGGTTTGGCTGGTTCGGCGGGGTTCAGCCATTGCGATGAGCGCTTCCGATTATCGTACAGGATCCACGTTTCATCACAGGTAATGATTCGATTTAAAATCCTTTCATTATTGTGCCGGGTGAGTAATGCAACGCAACAGTCAACGCGCGTTTGTTGATTTGCTTCACTCAGTTCGTGAGGTACCCACGTTTCAAGCTTTTTCACCTTCTCAATTTGCTTCAAGTGGATTAAAAAAGTTTTATCACTAACACCGCAGCTTGCAGCTAACTCGGACGTGGTTTGCGATGGATCCGCTTCCACAATAGCCTTCAATTCTTCATTATCAACTTTGGTCTCCGGCTGTCTACGGGGCTTGTTCTGCAGGTCGAAATATCCAGAACGAAAACGTTGGAATCAAAAACGCACTGTGTTTTCTATTGCGGCACCGTCGCCATACACATCATTAATCCTTCGAGCCGTTTCTGCAGCACTGGTGCCACGGTAGAAATCATACTCGGAAATAACGCGATATTTCAAGTTTTCCATTTTGTAAGCTGAGTGACGCAAGAAAAATAAACAATTGAGGAAAAAACAAATGAATTATAATTTTAGAAATACAAATACATGAGTAAATAACTGTATAAATTTGAATTTGGAATTCCTAACCATAAAGGAGATATTTGAGATCAAAGTGTCCAGTACGGCGAAAAGCCATTTTCATATGTAAGGACCACGGCATGGCCGTCGCACTGCCTGCTTGCCTGCTCAAGGTTTTGCCCACAAGTTCCATGACTATACAATACAATTTAAAATAAATACATTACACAATACAAACAAATTCATAATTGACATAACATTCATAATTAAGCTATGTTCTCCGGCTAATTCTTCCTAAATAATTGAACTGTCCTCAGTTAATCTATTTTGCTTGCACTTTGCGTCTCATACTCGGTGGTAGCTGTGTCAGAGGCCATAAAAGGGCAGCTTGATATCTGCTGATAGTTGGGTGGGCCACTATTCAGGCTTGACACCCCTGCATCAAACCGGCACAGAGCCAGCATGGTGGAGTATGACTCAATCTTTCTTGTATCCAAGTAAAGGCCCGTGCCCTTCGGTGGGGACATGAATGGGCTACATATTATTATGTGTATCATTCTCATACTCTAGTATCTGATCAGTGGAAACTTATCTAAACAAATATTGGACATACCGATTGCTCCTTCACATCTCTGCCGCAGCCCAATAAATTGAGCTGTGTGGCCAGGGCCGACCACTGCTCCTGCTCCCTTATCGTGGGGCTAGCTCTATTCCCTGCAAAAGTTTAGTAAAGTAATTACATATGCCTTCCTCACTATTTGTATTTTGATTGCGCGTGAAAATTGGCGGCGGATTTCTGTCATTTATACCTAGTCTGTTAGTTCTTCTCATCCCGAATAAGAGCAAAATAGATAAGTGGGTACGATACCAGACATGCATATTAGTGTCCCATAGTGGGGAGAGATGAGAAGTCGCAGTCACAAAACATAACACAATCTGTTTACTAAACAAACTAGTAGTTTTGCACCTGTGCGAGCGTGACGTGATATATTTACGCGGGAGCGACAGAGACAGGTAATAAAAGGTTAATGACCGAAATTGCTCCTGCTCCGCGATCGTACACCACGTTGCGATAGTAGCCGGGACTTACAGCTAAACCTGTCATCCGAAACGAAACACTGATCTGTTCGGGTCAATGATGTGACTGCTGCATAATGGAGGGCATTAAAACTCGAGAGAGGCGAGTTTCATAATAATATCACTCGAGAGTTTTAATGCCTAATTATGTACAGTTACATACACTAGTTTATCTACACACATATCATAAGCTCTCTTTGATGTGTTCAGGAACCGCATGTTTGACCGGCATTGTGGTTCTGCAATTGTTTAGCTTGTTCTTTAGTACCAACTTCACGCAGACGGGCGTCGGCGTTCGAAATTTGAATGTCAGTACCAACTTCACAGACAAACTAGGGACGTCACGCGGGTGGGCGTCGGCGTTCGAAATTTGAATGTCATTATATGTAGAAAAACTACACATAATGACCATTATGTGTAGTTTTCCAGATACGAAACGAGTTTTTACCAAGTAGTTTAACATAATGCTGATCGTAACGTGCGGTTTTTGAACGCAGTAAAGAGGGTTTATGATACGTGTGTAGATAAAAGTTATTACGATGCACATACCCCGAACCATCCCGTTGTTTGAATGGAGCCGTTTAAAAACCAGGTCCTGTTGCCGTTTCGACATTTGTTTCCTGCTTTTCTCCATCTCTAATAATAACACGAAATACAGCCCAAAAAGAAAGGAAAAAATCAAAATCAAAGTGAAAACAATATTGACTGAAGAGAGTCAGTTCGCGCCGCTGCAAACAACACAAACGTTCTGAAACTGATTGAACATAATTTTAGTTTTTTAAAAATGGGTTTGCCCGGGGAATTATTATTGGAAATATCTTAAAAATATTATTTTAAACACTAGATGTGTTATAATAAATTATAATTTGAAAATATATTTGAACAGTTTCTTTATTTGAATATGACGAAATATATAGATTATATGGAAACATAATCGAGAAATAAAAAGATACATTGTGGTTCAGAACTGCCCCTAGGGGCGGTAATCCGTTTAGTTGAAAAAAAAACGACAACTATTCTTAGTTTGCGTCTAGAGAGCGTGACTTCCAAATGCCGATTAGCGTAATTCAAACTATAATTTGTTCTCAAAATAGTTTAGAGCGGCTAGTTGTCCGTGCCTTCCAAATCGCAACCATTGTTGATGGTGCGAATCATAAGTCACGAGGAACACATTTTTGATATTGTTTAAGTAATTGAAAGAAAAACCCAACAATAAGATAATTATTTTATTTCAATAAATGTGATTCATAATGATGACATATTGCAAATTATTTAAATTGTGGGCAAATATATCAGTCTGATGATTACACAAGATTTCATAGCAAAATTTGGTCCTTATATTTTCAGGATCGTCGATATTGCACAAAGAATATCGATCAGGTTCGATTTCGGGTTATGGATGAGAGTTTAAAAAGAAGTTGTAATGTCATTATTATGAAACCTAAAATATTTATGGTTCCTAACAACACATTTCGCTATCTCTTATAGATTCTGACTTCTCCATATTGACCCATTTGTATTCATCACCCTGTATATACAGGGTGTCCGGAAGGTAGGTGCAATCCTTTAAGGGGGTGATAGCTGACATCATTTCGAACATTTTAAGCTTAACATGTATATGGCAATAATCGTTTAATTTTTTTTTATTTAATTTTTTAGTGTTTTTTTCAAAAATACCCAAATCTCATACATAGCCGGTTCTACCACGCCAGTTAGAATTAATGTCAAAGGTGTAAAGCTGTTTTTGTATTGTCTAACGTTTATTTAACCAAATAGTATGAATTCTAAGCATCTATGTTGACTTTGAGAAAAAATAGAGACATTGAAACATGAAAAATAATTGTACAGTTTGATTTAAATACTTTGATTTGAGGTTAAATAAAATTAAATAAAATACTTTTCATCGTTCAAATCTTTTTTAAAACACGTCTGGTTTCTGCTCTTTATTTTAAGCTATTGTTCATGCAGGTAACTGGCTTAATAGCTGAGTTATGTCGAATTATTTATCTGCGTCGAACGAAGGAAAGTATTTTGATTTCAAAGTTAAATATTTAAAAAAAAACACAATTGTTGGTAAAATAATTTTATTCATTTTCAAAATGTGATCCACCATTTCTAATACAAGCACGGGCCCTATTCCTTACGGTGGTGGTGGTCACCTTCAGCATCATCTCTTCCTTCATAGTGGTAAATGCATCATTGATTCTCTGCACCAACTCGTCCTTTGTTCTTATTTCTGTCGTGTAGACAAGTTCTTTGGCCCGGCCCCAGACGAAAAAATCCATGGGTGTAAGGTCCGGCGATCGAGGGGGCCAAGGCCAAGGTCCGTCTCTGCCGATCCAACGCTCCGGGAAACAGTCGCTTAAATAGTCTCTTACATTCCGAGTCCAATGCGCTGGACAACCATCTTGTTGGAAAATCAATGGCCTCTCTAGGTCCAATAGTCCAGCTTCTTCTAAAAGTCCAGGTATGTCGTTCTGTAGGAATGATAAGTATTTTGGTCCATCCAATTTGTCGGGTAGATAGTGTGGCCCAATAAGAGTTCTACCGATTACTCCAGCCCACACGTTGACAGAGAATTTTCTCTGGAATGATTTTTGTTTTTTCCAGTGTGGATTTGCGCCCTTGTCACCCCATTTATGGAGGTTGTGGAAATTATTGATTCCCTCCCTCGAAAACTTGGACTCGTCCGTCCACAGTATACTTTTCAAAAAGTGACGGTCTTCTATGTCCATATCTAATAAGAAGCGGCAAAACTGGACTCTTCTTATGGGGTCATCTTCTTCTAAGCCCTGTACTCCAGTACCATGAAAGGGATATTTTCCTTCTTTATGCATCGTCGTCCACACCTTCCATCTCGAAAAGCCCAGGTCAGCAGCTACTTTTCTGACGCTCGTAGTGGGATCCGCAGCAAAAGCTGCCAGTATTTGTTCTTCTACATCTACATCAGCACCAGGGTTGACTCCACGTACCGGATTGTTTCCAACGCCATTTTCGATAAGCCGACGAAAGGTGTTTTGAAACACCCTGAAATTGGGTACTCTCCGATCTGGATAACGCTCCTGGTACAAGCGGCGCGCCAAAGCACCGTTTCCGTCAGCTCGTCCGTACATAAAAACAATATCGGCGTACTCTGCATTGGTAAACGCCATGTCACAAAGTGTTCAATAAAAGTCCAATGTAATTCAACACGTGAAGGAACTCAACGCCGGAGCGGACTCAACTTGACACGGTGATTTAATTAAATAATAACTCAACACGACGAACGTAGAAACCACACACAACCAGTCACGAGAGCAGATGCTAAGCAACTAGCTAGATAAAGCTGATAAAGAGAGATAGACAAAGGGCAGATTCCGGTTACGAATCGTAACCTACGATGCCAGCTCTGGTAACAAAGCAGCCCGACGCTCGGCGCTCCACAATGGATATTTCAGTAATTCTGATAATTGGCCAGTCACCTGCATGAACAATAGCTTAAAATAAAGAGCAGAAACCAGACGTGTTTTTAAAAAGGTTTGAACGATGAAAAGTATTTTATTTTATTTTATTTAACCTCAAATCAAAGTGTTACATTGCAACTGTACAATTATTTTTCATGTATCAATGTCTCTATTTTTTCTCAAAGTCAACACAGATGCTTAGAATTCATACTATTTGGTTAAATAAACGTTAGACAATACAAAAACAGCTTTACACCTTTGACTTTAATTCTAACTGGCGCGGTAGAACCGACTATGTATAAAATTTGGGTATTTTTGAAAAAAATACTAAAAAAATAAATTTAAAAAAAATAAACGATAATCGCCATATACATGTTAAGCTTAAAATGTTCGAAATGATGTCAGCTATCACCCCCTTAAAGGATTGCACCTACCTTCCGGACACCCTGTATATATTGGATTGGCTTCCCTACAGAGTAGGCGGAAGGTTCTTAGATTCCCTTCTCCTCTACACAATTATAAACAACCACATAGACTCAACACCCCTCTCAAACAAGGTTTTATTTAAAGTTCCTCGTAGATCCTGTCGTCATATAGAAACATTCCATATTCCCTTCTGCAGTACCAACAACGCGAAAAATGCAGTTTTCACACGTGCAGCTTCCTATTATGACGAATATCTATCAGATGTCGATATTTTCTCAAATACATCACACTAATCCAAGAAAATGGTGAGAGAAATATGCTTTTAATTCTCATATTTCACAGCAATATATTTCTTAATTTCATTAAATTTAACTACCATTTTCTCTCTACGAGCTCCCTTAAATATAAGTTCATGAAATACTTTTAAGGATCTAAAGGTTTACATACATACATACATGTGCTCACGCCTATTTCCCGGAAGAGGGGTTGGCAGAGACCAATGACCTCCACCTGCTACGATCCTGGCATACATCTCTCGCTTCCTCAATATTCATAAGTCTCTTCATGCAAGCTCGCCGGTTACGGGTGTTTCGTATTTGCCCCTTCACTAACAAATCGCCGATTTGGTCTTTATAGGACCTTCTTGGGCGACCCCGCCCGACAGCTCCTTACACACCCGCTGTATAAATCTGTTTCGTCAATCTCCTTTCATTCATCCTTTCAACGTGACCAAACCATCTAAGCTGACCTTTCTCTATCCTTGTCACTATATCTTCTTTCAACCCAGAGCGTTCCCTTATAACATCATTCTTCAATCTATCTATCAATGTTATTCCACATACAGGGTGACTTTAAAACCCCTAGCTATAATAAAATTTTGGAATCAGAATCATTAGTAGAAAACAAAAAAGCATTTTTTTCGTTTTTTTTTTCATATTTTATTGATAGGAAATAGCTCCCATATTCGAATTTAAAGACAACCTACGCGCTCAGGGCGGCGTTGTGTGACTCGCGGTGTCTAATCCGCCCACCGCACCCCGCACCCGCCCGGCTCACCCCCGCAATGCCTTTACGTGCGCCGCCGCCGCCAGCCAGACTGCCCGACGCCAGTCCAGTCGCCTGCGCAATCTTATCGCGGTTTGACGTGCGCACGCTACAAATTCCCCTCGCCGCGCGGGTACTTTTATCTTTGAGTCCGTGTCCGTCTGATGCGCTCATACAAGATGTACTCTAATCGTGAATATTACGAGATGGTGCGTGTGTACATCCAAAGTGGAGAAAACCTGTGCGAAGCCAGAAGATTGTACGAGACGCAGAGCATCCCTCGGCTCCAAGCACAAGGACTACTAACGCCACTGTCCCCCACCGTCAAACCATCTTAGCGGCAAACCAACGGCTTCTGGATTATGGCCAGTTCACAGTGCCAAGCCATGCTTATGGTGGAGGCGCGCCGCGTTTGGCTGTGGAGGTAGAAGACGCTATCTTGGAGTACTTTCTGCGCAACCCTCGAAACAGTACGCGAGACGCAGCTCATCGTTTCGGAATCAGCCAGTATTCTGTGTGGAAGTTGCTGAACTCTACTGGACAGCATCCATACCACTTTCAAAAAGTGCAGCAATTAAATGAAGATGATGCGCCACGTCGTCGCAATTTTTGCGAATGGCTGGTACAAAATCAGAACAAGCACATCCTATGGACAGACGAGGCGATGTTCACTCGTGTACTACAACCAGCACAATCAACATTGGTGGTCATACAGTAACCCAAAATGTATACGAGAACATCATCACCAAGTGCGCTTCAGTGTGAATGTGTGGGCCGGCATCGTGGAAGATAAAGTCATTGGGCCGTACTTCATCGAAGGCCGCCTGACCGGGGGCACGTATCTAGATATGCTGCGAGGCGTAATAGCAAACTTCTTAGAGGACGTGCCGCTCGCATATCTACAAGATTTTTTCTTCCAACAAGACGGAGCACCACCTCATTTCGCGCGACCTGTTCAAAACTACCTGGACGATGAGTACAGTGGTCGGTGGATAGGACGCGGAGGGCCTGTGCCTTGGCCTGCCAGATCACCGGACCTCACACCCTGTGATTTCTTTTTGTGGGGCGAAATAAAACGGCGTGTCTACTGGGACGAGGTTCAGAACCGGCAAGAACTTAAAGACCGCATCACAAGTGCATTTGTCGCTGTCAAAAGTGATGTGGTAGTCTTAAGAAAAGTGCGTCATAATGCAGTGAAACGTGCAAGACTGTTTAGAAAGGAACGGATTGCATTTTGAACAGTTGTTGAAGTACAGCTAAGTTTGAGGTACGTATTCAATATCACTGTTTTTAATAATTTCTTCAGTTCGCAGCACATCAAGTTGATCCTAAACTACAAACTACGTACAGTATTTACCTAAACTCGTGCTCATCTATGAAAATAAGTATACCTACACCAGAACTCAGTAGCTAGGGTAGGTAGGTAGGTACCTAACTAAATAATAATCGCGGCCCACCACCGGTGGTTAGTAGCTTCTTGACTGATCCATCCTAACTTACTGACCCCCACTCAAAAAACTAGTTAAACTGACCTATCTAATGGTGAACGCACACTTATCGGCATAGTCCGCACCGAAATACCGCACCGCATACGAAACCTCGCTCACCTATCCCCGTCGGAATCCGGAGAAATCCTGATGACGTCATCAGATTTGGCGCGGAGTATGCGGACGAAGCATTCTGCCTTCTGTTGCGTGCGACAGAGCAACACACGAGTCGCAGGGAAGATTCCTTAGACAAGGCCTATCCGCTCCGTGCGGATGATGCGTGCCGATGCCGATAAGTGTACGTTCACCTCAAGAGCGGTCGTTTGCGGGTCGAAAATCCATTTGTTTTGTTTGAAATGTTGACTAGGTAGGTAGGTAGGTAGGTAGTTAGGTAGATAGGTTGTAAGGTAGCTAGTAGTTTGAAGGTTTGTTACAAGTAAATCAACGTATTCTTTAGTAGCTAGGCAGGAATCATTTTAACTACAAATCGCCGCCGCTGCGATCGTCTCACCATTACCTACGTAATGCCGAGACGACGGCGCTACACAAAGTGAAAGCGCGGCGCTACACAAAGCGAAACCGCGGTGCGATGTTATCAACACTGGGCGGGCGGTAAATATGGCAACAACACTATTCGGGACTAGTAGGAATACTTTGACGGTTGATTACTTAATATTTTACTATGAAAGCAGACGAAAGTAAAAAACATGCATTTTGTACTTTTATCAAGGAGTACGCTCTTTTGATATAGCTAGAGGTTTTACAGTCACCTCAAAGACCTCATTTCGACAGCGTTTATTCGGCTTTCATGCTTCTTCTGCTATACCCAACATTCGCTGCCATACATCAATGTCGGACTCAACACTCCATTATGAATCGCCAAACGTGCCTTTTGGGACACCGTTTTGGCCACTCATCAAGGAGTGCAGCGCCCCATTGATTTTATTGCCCGCACTCACTCTCCTTTCAATATCACCCTCAGATTTCCCATCTCTTGTAAACGTACTATCCAAGTATATAAACTCATTCACTTGTTCCACTTGGTCATCATCAATCATAATCACGCATTCAGTTACTTCTTAATCCTTTTCTAAAACCATGACCTTTGTTTTACTAATACAATACTAAGGCAATAAATAGATAAATAATTAATATTATTATTAATATAAAAGTTTGGTTATTATAAAGTTTAGATAAATTAATTTTATTTTCATTATTAAAGAATATAAAAAAAAATATTGTTTTATTTATTTCTTAATTATTACTTAAATTTCATCAATTTAAATTTTTATAATTAATTATTCTAAAGATTAAACAAATTATTAAAAAAGTATAATAATATAATTATTATATTATTAATTAAAAAGATTTCATTAGATGCAATTCACCTTCATTATCTTCTTCTTAAGTGATTCGTTCATGAGAGTAACTTGATTAACTTGATAACAAGAATAACTTGATAATCGGCGTATAAGAGGCACTTGATAAGTAACTCTCCTATTTGCATCCCACAATCACGCTCTTTCAAATCTCAAGGTTTATTTGTGCTTATGTTTTTCTGTGTATAATTTTAAGAAACTGATTGTATCCTGAATATAAGTGACGATGTCTGTGGCGCTGCGGTTGTGGTTTTGCGTACCATGCCAGAGGTCCCGGGTTCGATCCCCGGCTGGGGATAAAGAAAAAGAAAACCCCAGGTTGAATGTTTATATGTGTGTGACGTCTCTGTTTCTGGTTCCCACGACACAGGGTATCCTAGGGGCTATATGTGCCTGTATGTAAATGTTTATATTTAAATAAATAAAATAAAAACGCCGGGTTTTCAAACCCATTTGTATCCGCCACCGCTAAGAATTTGAAAAACTAGAATTTTAATTGTACAATTAAAATTGTGCGTATTGTGTAAAATTCGCATATACACTACAATTTTGACTACATTTTTTAATGTACAACGCCACAAAACTAATTAGGCACCCGCGAGGAAGCGTGGGGAATAGAATCTCTCTCTCGCTCTACAACGCTATGACGTCATCAGAGCGAGGGGCCTAGTTAACTTTAGCGTGTAGTTGTAATTCCATGTGTTATAAACTGCCTATTTTCCAAAATCGGTTCACTAGTTTTCAACTAGGGTACTAGTCCGCAGTTTACAAAACCATTTGAATTTGCCACCACTCCAGAGAGCAGCGTGACCGCATCAGCCGACGGCGCGCGGGCGGCGGCGTGGCACTGGACGGCGGCGTGCGCGGCGGCGGCGGCGGGGCTGGCGCGTGCGGCGGCGTGGCGCGGTGACGTGCGGCCGGCGCGCACGTTGCATGCACACCATCGTGGTGCCGTGCTGGGCGCCACTGCGCACAGCGTCACTGCCACCGCCGCACTGCTAGCTGGTCAGTACGCGACGGTGTATCGGAAATAAACTGGGCCAGTCTATGATACAAGCATATAAGGTATAGCGCTCCCACCTCTCAAAATCCACGCCTCGTCATATCCAGGTGTCACCTACAACGATGAACTAGGTAAAGGGTATTTTTTGATGAATGTTAGTTCTAAATATTTGTTTTTTAAGTAGCAAGTCTACTTATGTCATAATAATATTTAATGGTACATTGTTGTAGAGGCTGGAAAGTAAGCAATTCATAGACGAGTGCTCGGAAATGTGGCAAAAAAAATTAAACATTGTTGGCTTGATTGTAATGGTTCTATCACATATCAACATATTTTTTTGTGTGAGTGGGAAAAAATGGTATTAGCCATGCCCGGGAGTCAGACCTCCCTGCTATGTCCGGGTCCCTACACATTGAGCGGGCATCAGCTCGTCTAGTATACGGACTAAAAAATAACCCCAGTGTTTGTGTACAGTTATCGATAATCGATTTAACTGTGAGCCTTGGTCACATATCAACAGATTGCACTTCACTCAGATGAAAAAATAACGCTACAAAAGTACAAATCGAAGATAAAGTTATTTAATTATTATAAGTATCTGTGTTATGACACACGTTAGTATAAAATGCCAATTGTCGGGTAAAAATAAGTATTTACACCGAAGATGCAACCAATACTAAGTCTAACTTACAGCGCGTTCCGAGTTGCAATATAATCAATTTTATCGCATATGAGGCCATTCCGATTGACCGTTAGCGCGACAATGATAGCTCTAAATGACATTATTTACACCGACATGTTGTGCTTTCATCGTCCATGCTTCTGAGGTTTAGCACTGTGAGACACTGTCCAAAGTGACAGTGACATCTGTCAGCTGTGCTTCAGAGTCAATCACATTTAAAAAAACAACCTGCAACTTCTGGTGCTCCGTATTGTTTATTGCAATTAATATTTTCCCTGCTGTATTCACGCAAAAACAAAATAGTAATTTATTTGACTGCTACCTAATGCCTAATTATGTACAGTTACATACACTAGTTTATCTACACACATATCATAAGCTCTCTGATGTGTTCAGGAACCGCATGTTTGACCATGGCATGGCATTGTGGCATTGGTCATTGCTCTGCAGTTGTTTAGCTTGTTCTGTAGTACCAACTTTACAGACAAACTAGGAGCGGCACGCAGGCAGGCTTCGGCGTTCGAAATTTGAAAGTCATAATTTGATAATTTTGACCTTTATGATCAAAAAACCTATAACTTTGATCGAAAATTTCATGACTATGTTAAAAAATATTCCAAAACTTTCAAGTTGGTTTGTAGAACTGCGAAAACTTTACACATTAATAGAAAAATTCAAAATTCAAATAATAAAATGAAAACAGTTTGGCAAATAATAAACCGCGAAACTGGCAAAGTTATACCAAGGGACAATGATTTCTGCCTAAAGATAGGTGATGATGTTGTTAAATCCAGCGCTGATGTTGCTCGAGCTTTTGAAACATTCTTCACCAACGTACCCTTACTCACAACAGACCGTCTAAATTCATCTCCATATGAAGCAGAGACTTTATTAAAAAATAACACTAGCGTCAGTAATGTATATTTAAAATTTCATCATTTATATCCCCAGGACATTGTCAAAACGTTTAAATTACTTAACTTAATAAATACGGAAGACCTGTGGGGTTTATCATTCAAAGTCATTGGTTCAGTAATTCTAGTTATAGCCCTTAGGCTTTCCCAGACCTCATGAAACACAGTAAACTGATACCTCTGTTCAAGTCGGGAGATAAAGGCGATCCTTCAAATTTCAGAGCAATATCTGTTCTTCCAACACTAACGGCCGGTTTCCTGGGCGCTGGTTAAGTTAACAAATTGGTTAAACTGATTTCAGCCAATCACGTGCCGCTAATATTCAAAACAGCGGCACGTGATTGGCTGAAATCAGTTTAACCAATTTGTTAACTTAACCAGCGCCCAAGAAACCGGCCGTAAGTAAAATATTTGAAAAGATTCAACAAACTCAAACAAATGCTCTCACACTTCAAACGTACAAAACAACTCCACGCCAAACAATACGGGTTTCACTAGGGGTAAATCGACTACGGATGCAGGTATTACCCTTATATCTCATATTTATTCTGCATGGGAGGCCGCACAGGATGCTATCGGAGTTTTTTGCGACCTGTCGAAGGCGTTTGATTGTGTTGATCATAATACGCTATTAATTAAATTAAATCATTACGGAGTTAGAAATAAAGCATTGGATCTACTAAGATCATACCTAAGCAATATAATTAAAAAGAAGTTAACGGCGTAAAATCTGATGGATCGGGTGTTGAAATTGGCGTTCCACAAGGTTCCATATTAGGCCCTTTCTTATTCCTGGTATATATTAACGATCTGCCTTTCATGGTGGAGAAATTAACTGACATAGTGTTGTTTGCTGATGATACTTCAATGGTCTTCAAAATTGAAAGACAAAAAGGAAATTTTGATGCTGTTAATGGTGTATTGTCTTTAACCTTGAATTGGTTCACAGCTAATAATTTATTGTTAAACGCTGGCAAAACCAAGTGTATCAAATTCTCACTTCCAAATGTCAGGCAAGTTGAGACCAGTTTAGTGTTAGACAACAGCATGTAAGAATTAGTAAATGATACGAAGTTTCTTGGAATAACCATTGATAGCAAATAAATTGCAGTGGGGACCCCACATAGATAAATTGGCTGGTAAATTAAGTTCTGCGGCTTACGCTGTTAGGAACATCAGACAAAGCACGGATGTGGCTACATCTAGGCTAGTATATTTTAGTTACTTTCATAGAGTGATGTCCTATGGTATCTTGTTGTGGGGGAAAGCAGGATATTCAAACAATTTTAATTTTACAGAAAAGAGCTATTCGAGCAATTCATAATTTAAAACGAACAGACTCCTTAAGAGAGCTTTTTAAAGAAATTGAGATACTAACAGTAGCTAGTCAATTTATTTTCGAAAATATAATGTATGTACGCAAGAACCTTACAACATTTTCCAAACTTAGCGATAGCTGTAATGTTAACCTAAGAAATAATCACAGACTATGTGCGCCCCGATTTAGATTCGCGCAGGTTAGCAATTCTTTCAAGGGTCAGTGTATTCTCTACTACAATAAGATACCTCTGGAGATTTTGAAATTGCTATTTGAGCAATTTAAAAAGCATGTTAAAGCGACTTTGTCGAAAAAGGGATATTACAATGTTCAAAATTACTTAAATGACAGGACTGTATCTGGCTCAACACAGACCTTGCTGTTAATAATTTTGTAATTATTTATTCCTGCTTATTAATCATAACAATTAAATTTTTCATATTTGTATTAGTTAAGCACAACCTATTTTTAAAAGAGATCTAAAAATCAATCTGTGGGAATTTCTACGCCCTTCTTCTCCCACAGTGGTCAAATGTAGAGAAGAGGCAAAAAATGACGTTTGCTAAGTATATGTAAATATCTACAGTAATAAAGTACTTTGACTTTGACAAATTTTTGTACATTATGGTCATAATGTACAAATTTTCAGATAAGAAATGAGTTTTTACCAAATAGTTTTACATTATGCTGGTCTTAACGTGCGGTTTTTAGATGCTTTAGAGAGGGTTAATGATACGTGTGTAGATAAATAAATAAATTTGGTTATAATGGTCTGTCTATTTGTCAGTGTCAACGTCTACATTCCGTTCAAAGCGTTCCGAATGGATCTGAACTGTAAGTAATTGACGCCATTTCCCATTTGGAATGGCATGATGGGCGTGAGTAGTTTGATAGTAGTTTTAGCCCAGATAATTAAAGAGTAAAGAGAGGAACAGATTGGCTCTCGGAAAAAATATTCAACTAAATAGCGACTCTTCGGATATTTACCTACAAGTTGCCTCTCTTTCTATCGCGTGACTTTATCTCTTCTGACGCGGCATGTGTAACGTTAGGGTTATCCTCTTGTGACGAATTATTCATTTGAATATTTACTTACTACGAAGTAATTACTATTATCCACCATTTGAGAACAAAAACATTTATAATATTACTTACTTAAAGGGTCAGAAAACTATTTTACAATGACTCCATAGTAATTTATTATAGTAAATTAAGAAGAAAGGCTTAAACTATTAATCCAGTTCTGTGTACGAAACTAAATAGAAATTAAATATTAATAATTAAAATTGAACATTTGGTACTTACAGCTAATTATCGGTAGAAGTAAGTTTCTTTGCCTTTCGATGTCCTTAGGAAGTGTGAAAAACGTAAGGTTCGTATGCTTGTTATTATTTAGGCAGCCAAATGCGACGCAATCTCTTTTCATTTTAAAGTAGGTAACTAGGAGAAACGCTAGGCGGGGCGGGGCGACCCGGTATCCGGGTAGCGCTCGGCGACCCTCTGAATCTGCCGCGCAAAAGCGGCCGCGGATGTACTTGTAGCTTTGCAGGTAAATTGCGGAGTGTCACCGGCAACTGGGTATGACATAGCGTGGATTTTGACAGGTCGGAGCGCTATACCTTGAATGCTTGTATCATGAGCCAGTCGAACTAACTTTAGTTTTAATCCTAGTTCACTGACGGCTTGGTGCGTTAAATGTTCAGTTTCGTATCTTATTCAGTGTGGGGCAAGAAAATATATGTATTTACTTATCACTCATTAATATTTCACAAGTTGAAGCATTAATTAAACCATAGTGGGACATGCCTGCCTGGGTGTTTGCACGGGTTGTATCTATTCTAACCATGAAAGCTTGGACTTTTAGCAATTCTTATAACTTTGGCACGTAAGGGTGGTGTTAATCTTGCTTCTGACGTCACTCAAAATACCTAAAATCGCTTCGGTCGTTTTCTGTTGCGATTTATTTTTCTTTTGCTTGTGTATTTTTCTAACTATAACCAGTTCCGGTATAAGTAAGTATGCTTATATGTTTTATTTTAATGACCGCTTTTCCACAAAACTTTTGCATGGCAAATAAAGACACAGAGTTAATGTTTTCTGAATATGTATACCGCGTTGTTATTTGTTGTTTCGTTTGCTTTGTAGGAAAATGGGAGGAAGCTGAACAAAACATAAGGCAGCTGGCGTCGTTCGATCGATGGGAGAGTCAACTATTGAAGGCGGAATTGTATTTCCTAAAAGGCGACCCGACAGAATCGCTCGACTCCTTAAAGGACATTCTAGACTACTGTAAAACTGAAGATGACAGTCTTCACTACATGTCGCTAAGATTACGAGCCATGCTTTTGAGATCGCAAGTCCAACAATCATTTGCCGGCATAAACTCGATGAACAATTCCAATATTATACTACTGAATGAAGTTTTATCGATGGCAAAGAAGTATCATTTGCATTACTTGGCTTCAACGACTGAGATGCACATAGCGAACGTCCAGTTGCAAATGGGATGTGTGAAGAGCGCGCTGGATCTTGTCCGCAGAGTGTTGCCGTCTGTGATGGCTCATGGAGGCGCTTATGACACGGCCAGAGGTATCAATCAGTATGAGATTATATTGCTAAACCCCATTAGAAAAACAAAACTTAGGTCCTGGATGTGTTCATATGTTCGTGACTTTGCTGTTTTTGGTTCCCATTACACAGGATATCAGTGTGGGGCCAGCAGCTGCTATCGGCTGCTGTCGACGCGCATGCTGTCCGTTTATAAGAGCTCTAATGTGGGTACATGATACCTGTATTCTGTTCACAGCTTTACTATTGTATTCCAAGTGCCGAGTGGCCACAGCGCCGGCCACCGGGGAGGAACGGACTCAGGTGCTACATTCCTGCTGCACTATTTTGGAAGATGTCAAGAAAAACTTCCAAAAAGTTGGCGCCCAGAGCCGTTTGTTAGAAACGTGGTACTTCCAAGTAAGTGTTTTTGTACATATGCGTAGGTGTATAATTGCCTGATCCACTAAGATGCTTATATAAAACTTGTATGTTTTCAGGCACAACTGTATAACGAAATTGGAAACATTGCAGCTAGAAATCAATGTGCATGGATGTACCGACAGTTAGAAACACAAAATCATGTAGAAAAATCTAATGCAATGCTAATGTTGTACTAGTAAAAAATAAATAGAAATTCAGCATTATTTTTAACTGTATTTTATTCAATAAGACGAGATTAAAAAAAAATCTCACAAATTAGTAAATTTTATCATTCAAGAGGGCTTTCGTCACGATATCAGACATGGTCTGCTTGATATCTCTGCACAGAACCTCCGCTACTAACACTTTCGTCTCCGGCTGAACATCAGAGTGCACATAGGCACTTTCCCCTGAGATGCTAGAGTCATTCCAGTAGTGCCCCAGCGCTGCCTGTGACTCGCATATCTTTCCCAGCTGCAGCAACAGAGAAGTGATGTCTTCCAAAAGGCACGGGAAGGCCGTGCAAATCCGCACCAACGGTTTCAAAACGGGCTGGAAGAGCTCCAAACGCAAGTCGCTAGGTAACACCGACAGAAGCGTTGATAACGTGTTGACACAAAGCCTCGCTATGGACATCGCTTTCGGCAAAGCATACTGGATCGAGAGATGAGATACTAAATCAACCGCGAATATCTGCTTCTCAAGCGAGGCTTGGCTCAGCAACTCTGGTATAAAGTCCAAGCAAATATGCATCGATGGGATACCTTGAACAGTAACAGGCAGTAACTCTGTGGGATATCCTTGGAAATGAACAAGCTTTGCAAGCGATGGTTCCGAAATAAATATTTGATGAAGAAAAGAGCAAATGATGCTCCGAACTTCACGCAGAGACCACATCAACTCTGGTTTCGACTGGTCCTCGGGAGTTTCAAGACAGGCTTCTAGTAAAATTTGAAGTGCTGCACTTTCTTGTGCGGCAACCAAGGCAGTCTTCAACTCTTCTCTTTCAGCATCTGACGTCAGTTGTCCGCTTTTCTCCAATAAAGGTTTGTCTAACAAGTGCCTGCTCAACTGGCTTCTTGATGCTGCTAGACTAGCTTCCAATATTCTCAAGATTATCTTTAACACGGGCCCACATCTGAATACTCTGAGATCGCATCGCAACACCTGTAAGGGGTCGACCAGCACGTTTTCTTGTGTTATGGTTACATTCTTCGTGATGCCGTCATTGATGTCTAGCAGCGCATTTATTGTCATTATCCAAAGACATCGTGGCAGTACTGTGTTGAGTCGTAGCCACACTTCTCTGTACAACTCTTGTATGTGCCGCGGTACTTGGTCGCCCAACACGCTCTTTATACAGCGAACAAATGTCTCCGCGAAAGGCCAGATGTCAGTTGGGTTCTTGCCGAGCATAGCTTTCAACACTTTTCCCGTTTTATGTGCGTTGCTTGCAAGGTTCTGGAAAGCATCATTGATAGTTGACTCCGACAATGAAATGTCGACATGATAACGAAGTGTGTCTCCAAATATTTGATCGTCCATCCAATCGTCCACAAGCGAGAGTTGAGGGAAGTGCGTAGCCAATAATCTAAGCAGCGGACTGAACAGACCCCCGTAGCTCATTTGATCCTTTTGCGCTTGATGGAGTAAATATTTGATAGGCAATTCAGATAGAAAAGATGCTGAATAACTTCTTACTTTCCTTCCACTAGGAAGGAGATTTGCAGACAAAGACAGCCTTACATCTTCATAGAACAGAAGGTAGTACAGAAGCAGCAACTGTGATGCCAAGGTCGGTTTCTCTAGGTTGATATCTATTGGGCTCTCTTCATTCTCAATACCCATGGAAGAGAACGTCTTCTTTTCAATGTCGAAATTTGCTCCAAATATGGAGTTTCTGAAGACCCGCCTGATTTCTTCCTCCGTGATAAGTTTGTTCATGTATTCGCTGCTGCCCTTGTTGGTGACGATGAGTATCGAGTTTACGTAGACTTCGACTAGTGCCGGCATGACGGGGTGCAGCGGCGCGGTGCAGGTGCAGATCTGCCGGTAGATCCAGTTCTTAATCGGCACCTTGTGCTTAGAGAAGGCCCGCGACTTCAGCAACTGGTGGATGCAGTGGACCGGCAGGTATCCGGGGACGTTGCTGTTGAGCTTTACTGTCACTGGAACTTTTACTGCGTGTGCTGTTACCACCTGAAAAGCAAGCAAAGATTTTATTGATTACATTTCCATAAAAATATTCTGAATAAGTACTTCACATTAAAGGCGTAACTAAGCGCGCACACGGACCGCAAAACGCCGCCTACGCTACAAATCACGGCTGCTCGCTTCTTAACAAGCCACTCGTCGTTTATGACACTGCATGCATCGGGGTACGAAATAGCGGCCACTACCACAAGTGGCTGAAGGTTTTGTGGCAAAGTTTAGTGGTCCCTGTGCGGCGGGCTAAGAAACGGAGAGATTAATTTTGACCTAATCTTGTAGAAAAAAGCTAATTAAAATTTTACTTCTATTGTGTGAGCAACAATGATATTTTAGATAAAGATCAAACAATATAGCCCACCTGTTCAGTGAAAATGTCCTGCGTGAAGGCTTGCTTGATGCGCGCAAGCCCGTTCGGACGGACGGGTACGCGCATGCCGAGCGTGGCGCACACGAGCTCGCCGACCGCCGTCAGCTGGCCCGAGTGGAAGTGGATCGCAATCAGCAGGAGCATCTCGCCGAACGACGCCGTCACGCCGGAGTTGCTGGGGTGGACGGAAACAGAATATTGCTCTTCTTTTTTTATGAATGGCGCGCTAATCTCTTTTAAGGATAATTTTGCTCACTTTTTTTTGGATTATCTATCGAGAACCTGGAAATTAACGTCTTGAGAATAATTTGTTGCTCATTAACACTGCCCAGGGAGGATGTGAAGGGCTGTGGGATCCGAGTATTTCCTTCAGACATTCAGAAACAAAATTGTCAACAAGACCTTACTGACAGACAACAATTTACCTCTCAAAGTAAGCTTCCTCTTTTACCAGCCACTGTACCCACTCTATTGCTTTCTTCTCATGTTCATGTGCAGCTAAAACAATCACATAACACTATTAGAATAAATGAACTATACATGTATTTCTTGAAAATCTTGTTAGTCATTATGTTTGGCATACCCATGAGAGATGGACAAGCAAATATCATGCAGAGACTGAGTGAGACAAAGCGGACTCCAGCAGGTGTGGGTGGTGGTTTTTGAGTCACTAGTCTCAGTAGTCCGGCAATCTCATCATCCTGGAACTTGATTCCCGCTATGCCTCTCATAGCACAGTACAGTCGCAGCAAGGCAGAGGCATCCACTCCAGCTGCCACTTCCTTCAATCTATTCAGAAGTTCTTGTCTCAACTTCGTGAGAGCTGCATGCCCATCACCCTTTGCTCTCCTAAGGGAATTGCGCAGAAATGTTGCAAACCATTGTCTGGTTGTTTGATCTGAGCCCAGCAGCAACCCTGACATGTATGGAACCTGTTGGAGTAAAACAATGTTATTTTTGCCTTGTAACATCAATATTACATTTTTGTAGAGGCTGGAAAGTGAGCAATAGATGGACGAGTGACAGAACCATAATAAAACTAGTGAAACTTTTTTTTCCGTATTTACATTTCTGAGCAGTGGGCGTGAAAACAGATTTATTTCATAATATTAAATTTGCTTTGAGTTTTATTTACCAAATCATCCAAGTAGTATGTGAGTGTAAGATTTATGATAAGTGCTGGCAATCTGGATGCGGAGGCTGCTCTAGCTCGGACCGAAGCAGCAATATGTGGGCAGGCAGCACAGAGGGTTGTGAGAGCCCGTCCTCGGAGACCACATTCTTCGGTTCTCTCAGCATTCAACACCAATGACTCTGTCACTGGAAGACAGAAATTAAAATGTTGTTGAAAAATACTAATTAAATTATGTGCAGGTAGTTACCAATCTTTATTTAAAATGAGATTGGTACATAAGGTATGTGATATAACAGTTGGAGTGTCAAAAAGGGGTCGGAACCAGCCACTTGAGATAAATAAAAAAACACTTTTTGAGGCCGCCTTTCTACACCTCAACTGATACAACAAAGGCTTACCTTCTTGCAAGGTATCTGGCATGTTGGCAACAACCCAGGAAATTATAGTAGGGCCTCTGGAGACATGCAACAACACTTCAACAACATCACAGATGTTGAGAAGGTTGGGCAACTCAGCCAGACTGATGCATATCACATCTGTGATCTCTTCTAGGTAGACGTCATTGTCAAACAATTCTGAGGGTTTCACAGAATTTTCAGAATCGCTGGTATTCTTAGTTTGATTATATTCAGTAATCTGTGCTTGCATTTGTAGAATTTCAGACAGCACAAGGCGGACACGTCGGGCTGAGTCAGACTGTTCAAAATCATTTGCTATTCCA
This sequence comes from Argyresthia goedartella, assembly GCA_949825045.1. NCBI lineage: Eukaryota > Metazoa > Arthropoda > Insecta > Lepidoptera > Argyresthiidae > Argyresthia > Argyresthia goedartella. Next base: position 14,466,693 of record OX463808.1, on the reverse strand, counting down.
TTGACAATGTTTTGAACTAAAAATGATTCAGTACATTGAGATCCATTCTTCTGTCTGAAAAGAGATAATATGTAGGCAAGTAGGAATTAATGGCCTAAGTTATATTGATTTTGCATTGTTAAATACTGACCTCATCTGCTGCTCTTTTTTGAGATCGACTTCCAGTGCATGGAACTCAATGGACAGAAGGGAAACTATGAAGTTCACCAGGTCTATACCGGATAAAAGAGTGAGTATATCTTTCTTTGCGTCAGCACAGTATTGAGTCACGTCCAGAGGTGATATGAGTGCCATTCGAACTAGACACGGTATAATAGGCCTTATGTCGTCTGGCGAACATCTCATCAGCGTCGGTATGTCAACATCCTTCAGGGCTTTGAAGACGTGAGGAAGAACCGGCTTCATGAATATCGTCTCCATGATTAAGGTTATGTATAAACTTTTAACCAATAAAGAAGCTACGGTTGTGGTTCCGCCCCCTTATTGACACTCTGGCCGAAGCTACTGCTTCCGATCATTGTTAACTCCTCCTCGGTCTAAATTCCTAGTAGCATTTTCTGGATTAATGGTAAATAAAATAATTGATTTCTGAAGTGGAAAAACAACCAACCAAAAGATGAGTGCGGTTAGGTAGGAAGGATCCGCAAAAAGTATCGACACGAGTAGTATCGATCGATACTTTCTCCTCAATACCTTAACTAGTATTTTCGTACTCGCTACATTTGTTCCGATACTTTACTAGGTATCGATTCTTTTTCACATACTCGATACTTTTGTCTAAAGTTGTTTAAAGTCTCACCCTTTTAAACATTGGAGTGAGATGAAAGCAGTCTTTCCAAAATTAAATTGTTTGGCAAGCCAATATTTGTTAATACCGGGCACTTCAGTGCCATCTGAAAAGCTTTATTCGAAAGCTGGGGCGACAGTGACAGCGGCGCGGAAAGGGTTCACTGGGTTAGTTAATTTTTAAGTCTGAGTGCATCGGAGAATATTGGTCCAGTGTAGAGAAGAGGCAAAACAAGACATTTGCTAAGTACTACGAAGAATCAAATATAAACGAGACTTTATTTAAAAAAATATATTTTTATTTTAAATGCAAAAAAGTACATATCTTATTTTTCTACGTAATCTCCAGCTTTAGAAACACATTTTTCACAGCGGATAGGCAGCTTCCCAATTCCTTCCATGTAGAAAGATGCAGGTCGTGTCTGCAGACAATTGCGCACGTAGGCTTCCAACTCAGCATCATTGTCGAATCTTTGGCCTCCCAAAGCTTCCTTGAGAGGGCCAAACACATGAAAGTCACAGGGTGACAGGTCTGGACTGTAAGGAGGGTGGTCCATTGTCTCCCACCCCAGTTGCTCCAATTTTTGCCTGGTCAAGGCTGCTGTGTGGGGGCGAGCATTGTCGTGGAGAATAACCACTTCCCTCATAGGTAGGTCTCGTCTTTAGCAAGTCGGACCTCAGTCAAAATGTCGCAGTAGTAGGCCGCATTGATTGTCCTGCGCCCATGCAAAAAATCGAGGTGCAGCAAACCACGCTGGTGAAAAAAAACCGTAGCCAAAACCTTGCCAGCTGACAGTCGTGACTTGGCTTTCACTGGTCCTGGTTCTCCTTTTTTTCTCCACTCCATACTCGCTTGTTTGGACTCAAGAGTGTAGTGTTGCACCCAAGTTTCATCACAGGTAATGATGTGAGACAGAAATGGGTCCCCTTCTTCCCGAAATCGTGCCAGAAGACGCTCACACACCTGAAGTCGATTCAATTTCTGTTCTGCTGTGAGTAGGCGAGGAACCCACCTGGAGCACACCTTACGGTACCCAAGCTCCTCTGTGAGTATGGAGTAAGTGCTCCCATAACTTATCCCGACCTCACTTGCAATTTCAGAAGTGGTAAGACGCCTGTCACCTTCAATAAGCCGTCCAATACAGCTGATGTTGTTCGCTGTAATGCTGGTACGGAGTCTGCGATCACGGCTCTTATTTTCAACACGATCACGACCACCCACGAACTGTTTATGCCATGCGAACACTCTGGCTCGCGACAGTGTCTCTTCCCCAAACTGGGTAGTCAATCTCCTCAAGATTTCGGTCGGTTTTACGCCTTCTGCAGCGAGAAACTTGATAACAACACGTTGCGCAATCGACGAGGGTACCTCTTGCTCCGACATCGTCACGGTGGACATTGAGAGGGTCGAGGGGCCGGGCTACCGTGCTTCCCCCACTCCTGACAAACCTACTCATCACCAAAAGAAGCGGGAACGTTCTCCCTTCACTATTGTGCCCGAAGGGCCAAAGGTATCGTTTATATTTGATTCACCCTCGTTATATGTGAAGACAGTGAAAAAAAAATCGGGATTTAAAAAATAACTGAATTTAAGTTTACTTCAATTAATACTGATAAAAAAGGACATACACTTAACAAAATCCATATTGCCATAGCACCGATATTTTTTCCTGCTGTCCGTCATAAAAAAATAATTTCATTGCAATAAATATAGGTTATGATAATTTAGTTTGTTTTTAAATAATTATTTGAGTAGGTATGTACTTGTTTGTTTACTACTGTTATTTTGCGATAATATCGAATCTCATCGATAAGGTCATCACAAAAGTACTCGATACTGAGTAGTATCGATACTTTGGTTCGATACATTTATCGGTATCGATACTTTCTCCTGCAATACCGGTATCGAGTGAGTATCGATACTTTTGAATTTTTGCGGATCCCTAAAAATTTGTCATTCAGGCAGGCAGGCAGTCTGTGGGCGGGATTTTAACTCTAGAGGACATAGCCACTTTGGCTTCCAAGTGTCCTTTTTTGACTAGCCTTTAGAAAGATGGCCGTTTCAGATGCTTTTGCTGATTTTTATATGCTTCATTAGTGGATTATAGATTATTTCAAAATACGCGAACCATCGGAAATCATTAGTTTTCGAGTTATATTTTTTTAATAGCCATTTCAAGCATTCGGGACCGTGGGGATCTGGGAGTATTAGGGTGGGACAACGACAACGTTAACGTTAGATGTCGTTCAACGTTCATTGAGTTCGTGGCCATTGACCTTGACCTTAAACTTGACCTTTCGTGTATTTTGCGCAGAAAATTCTCAGTTCTTCCATTTTTTTAATTATATGTTGTTCAAAGTTAATTGACCTCGTGGTCATTGGCCTTGACCTTGACCTTTCGTGCATATTTCGCAGAAAATTCACAGTTTCGCCGTTTCGGAATAGCAAATCGGAATCAGGGCACCCACTTCTTGAGCAGTCCTTCCTAGGCAGTCTTGTGTCTATGTATATAATGGTAATTGAATTGAATTGAATTGAATTGACTTTGTATTTATATTTTTGTTATTGTAATTATTACGTATATATTTCGTGTATCTTGTATATTTTTGTCGATTTAGAATTTTCTGTAAGGGCACAAATAATAATGAATGTAAAAAAAAAAAAAAATATATATATGTGGCTAGACTCTGGACCGCGCACTGCACGCAAGCGAGACGGTGCGGCCGAAGCTGCGGAGGCCAGCGTGGGCGTGCTGCAGTGCGGGGGCATCGCCGCAGCCCCGTAGCAGCCGGAGCTAAGGTGATTTCAATATAACAATGCGATATAGGTCACTTTATGTACAGCAAAAAATTGTAAATGTTCTAATACATACCTACATAGCTGACCTTTATAACTAGGTAATCAGATACAAATCTAGGGCAACCTTGATATCTGTCAACATAGGCAGGTTCATTAGTATTTGTAGTTAGATATTTAAATATAAAAAAGTTACTAATGGTCCGCATCTGGCTTGACTTCTGTATACCTTGCCTTGGGTACAGGAGACATCCACCCCCTTCGAGTTATTTTTCTCAAGAAAGGTGCTTTACCATTTCATGGGAGCGGTGTCAGGGTGAACTGAAAACGCCCCCAAATCTTTTACTGAAAAATTCACAAAAGGTCAATTTCAAGGTCTATGTCAATGGACAGTGAACGACATCAAGCGTCAAAAAACGGCAAAACTGAGAATTTTCTACGAAATAGCACGAAAGATCAAGGTCAATTACCTCGAGGTTAATGAACTTTGCACGACATCAACCGTTAAAAATCGCAAAACTGAGAATTTTTTGCAAAATATACACGAAAGGTCAAGTTCAAGGTCAAGGTCATTGGCCACGAGCTCAATGAACTTTGAACGACATCTAAAGTTAAGAAAAAAGGGAAATTCGTCGTTCACCCACCCTAATACTCCCACATCCCCACGATCCCGTATGCTTGAAATGGTGATTTTCAAAAAATGATAACTCGAAAACTAATTATTTCCGACGGTTCGCGTATTTTGAAATCATCTATAAATCTACAAATACTAATAAAGCATAGAAAAAATCAGCAAAAGCATCTCTTACGGCCCTCTTTCTAAAGGCCTTCCCCTTTTTCTTATTGATATAGCTTTAGCTAATCGATACAAAGCCAAAAATAGCGGCTCACAAAAATTCGTGACTTAGATTTTTTTGGCCAAATTATTTCATCGAGGGTTATGGACACATCATAAATATATATATTGGCACCCTGGCACCATCAGGGACAGTTCTACTCTCAATATATTTAAAAGTCGACTGAAGAAGCATTACCTCTCTCTTTAGAATTACAGGTAGTATGTATGTAAGTATTTAATAGCACATTTATATATAATAGTAGTAGTTAGTATTATATTATAAGTATTTAGTATATAATTATAGTAATGAAATGTTTTATTTTATTTATTAATATTTATGTAAGTACTCGTTTATTTCGTCATATTGTTTTACATATAGGTCTACCCCTGCTCAGCAATTAACATCTCCAACTTTAACCTGGTTTGCTGGAAGAGATCTCTTATTAGAGATAAGCTCGCCTTTGTACACTATTTTTATGTAACTCTTTTTAGGGTTCCGTACCCAACGGGTAAGAACGGAACCCTATTACTAAGACTTCGCTGTCCGTCCGTCCGTCCGTCCGTCTGTCACCAGGCTGTATCTCAAGAACCTAGCTAGCTAGAGAGTTGAAATTTTCATAGATTATGCATTTCTGTTGCCGCTATAACAACAAATACTAAAAAACAGGATAAAATAAATATACATACAACAATACCACATACAAACTTATGGATGCACCTGGTTACGTACATGGAGTGTGAAAGTAACCGCACCAATAACTTTGTAAACAATATTTTGCTGTGTAAAATCCAAACTATTCTCTCCACACCATCGCTTCCATTGAACGATGGTACGGAACCCTTCGTGCGCGATTTAGACTCGCACTTGACCGTTTTTTTTTATATCATTTGTGTGCAATAAAGAAATTATGAAATATATATGTTTTCCATTCATTACATAATTATTCCTTTTTTAATATAATTACTGGGAATTGAAGTAATAAAGAGCTCAAGACTAAAACCAACCGGCCAAGTGCGAGCTGGAGTTGTTAAATATAGAATTTTTTTCTTGATGTAACTACAAATATACTGATGGATTTCGGTTTTTTTATTTACTTTTGCACTAACACCATCCTCATTGCCAAATATCATGATTGTGTTTCACGAACGGAAAGTATGCACAGTATGTACAGGTGACATTTAATTAGCCGACCAAATTTTGTGGAATGATACAATTAGCGGAACAGAAAAAAAAGGGAGAAAAAAGAGGGAATTTAGAACAATGAATGTAATTTTTAAACAATATATTATTTAAAATGAAACAACAATTAAATTAACATGTTTTGACATTCATTTGTAACACCATACTTAAAGTTTAATTAAAATAAAAATTAAATTAAACAAAATGCATTTTTCTTCGATTTTTTAATTATAGAGAAACAGCAGAAAATTCAAGATTTTCCAAAGGTAACAACAATTTCAATGACTGTTCAATATCGAGTGTTTCCTCCTCGTGCTCTGATGAGGGTTTCCATCCGTCTGGGCATGCTGCGGATGATGTTATCAATGGTTTCTTGGGGCAACCTCTGTCATTCTTCAAGTAATGCGTTTCGCAAATCGTTGAGATTATTGGGAGGTGGCATTCTTGATTTTACACTCCTCTTTAGCAAGTCCCAGACGTGTTCTATAGGGTTCATATCGGGGGACCGTGCTGGCCATTCCATCACCGTTATACCAACATGGTTTACCATAAAGGGGGCAAATGGCACAACATGTTCTTCTAAAATCTCCCTGATATACCGATCAGCATTCAGATTCCCGCCATCGACCACTACTAACTCCGTACGAGCTCCTAAACATGTTCCTCCCCAGACCATAATTGAACCGCCGCCATATGCCACTGTATTTTCAAAATTCACTGGATATACCGTTCTCCTTTGCGTCTCCATACTCGCTGCCTTCCATCAATTTGATTTTACATAACTCTGCATTCATCAGTAAAAAGAACCTGTCCCCAGTCGTCGAAGTCCCGATGTCACGACCAAAGTGTAGACGGTTTGTGCGATGATGACTATCAAGTTACTAACTGTCCGCTCACTCATCCTTAATGCTCGTACCTCTTCCAATACATTTCGAGCCTGCACCGCCGTTAGTCTCGTGTTCCGTCGCACTTGAAGTTGGAGAAAACGGTCATCTCTCCTTGAAGTACACCTTTTCCGGCCTTGTCCTCTCCTTCTCACTAGAGTATCTATTCGTCAATCTGTATCGTTGGATGCTACGATGAATCGTTGATAACGATCGAAGAAGGCTTCTGGCAATCGATCTGTAGGTTTGACCATTTCTCCTCATTTGATCTGCCCTAATGATTTCTGATGGCGTTAAATCAGGCATACTTAGATGCTCCTAAATTATCAATATGCGAAAAAACTCAAAAGCCTCAAAAAACTGCAATTCAAAGCTTTTCAAATGGAATGCAAGAACCTTCTAAAAACGGACAAGCGGTCGAAAAAAATGAATCAATGAAAATTAAAACAAAGAATGAAAAAAATGGCAGTCGCTTAGTATTCCATTTTTAAACTTAAACCCAAATTTAAAAAAAGCTTGTTTAGCCGGTCAGTAACACGCAAAAATTCGTAAATACTCCCTTTTTTTCTGTTCCGCTAATTGTGCCGGTGTGTGTAGTTCCCAGCAATATGAACAACTTTCCCCACGAAACATATGGTCACAAATGAAAAAAAAAATCGTCCCTCAGTACATACATTGACCCAATCAGCTGATTACCAGTTACTATGGGAGACCCAATTTGTTTTTCGTTTGAGATATTATTGGGTTTTATAATTCCCTTAAATATGGTCAGCTACGTAAATATTACCCTGTGTAGGTTTTGACTATCTTACTAGGGTCAAAAAGCGTCATAAACGGTCATATATTTTGATGCGTTGACTTTTTCACATCTCTAAGGGACTGCAGACCAGGGTTATCAATATTTATTTCAACTTGACACCTACATGCCTTCTGAAAAAGGTCTTGCTCGGAGTGAATAGATAATTTCATCGAAATAATATTTTCCTTGTATTTTTTTCCATTTGCGTTTTTTCACACGATTAATTTTTTCCACGATTATTTTACTAGTAGTATATTTTTCTACACGCTTTAATTTCTTCTGTTTCTTTTAACCAGACAAATATTTTTCTATGCATTTATTTTCTCAATCCCTATTTTTCATATGCATATATTTAACCGATATATTTTCCAGGTACTTATATCCTCATATATTTTATGCTTGATTTAACTTACATCCATACACGTCCATTTTGTGTGACAGGGGTCTAGCCCATCGCCGCAGCTAAGGAGATATGAAGGTTTCCTCACGATGTTTTCCATCACCGTTAGAACATCCACATAGTGTACTATCGGACTAACATTATGCAATAGCGTGCGATTTATTAAATAAATTAAGTAGGCTGGCTGGCCATTTGACTCCGCGATGCCTAACTTGTATTTTCGGTGTTCTTTTTTGTGTCATACAAGGTGTCCCATTATGAGTGGACCAAACGGTAATCGGTGAAGGGTCGGACTATCCTCTATCAGAAAATCAAAAAATTGGTTCAGTAAAAGTGTCATGGTTTTCGAGATATTTGAGATCAAAGAGTTTTCTTTCACAATTCACAATTCACAATTCTTTATTGCACAGAACATTACACCAATACAATTATACACGAAATTAAAAGGCAAAGGCGAGCTTATCTCTCAACAGAGATTTCTTCCAGCAAACCTATCTGGATAGGATACATATAAAATGAAAAGGGTAGTCTAGTGCAATTAAATACTTACCAAATACCAATAAAATATGATACTTACTATAAAAATACATATAATCAAAGAAATAGTAGATAAAATAAGAATAAACAAATAATAATAATAAATAGATAAATACAATTACATACTTATATATACAATACCTATGATGAAAGAGAAAGTAAGTGCTCTTTCAAGCGATTCTTAAAGGAGAAAAGAGTGGGACTGTCCCTTATAGTGCAGGGAAGTGCGTTCCACAGCCGAATGGCCCTCAGCCTGAACGAGTGCTCGTAGGCGACGGTGTTATGCTGCGGAATACATAGAAGAGACACCGTGTGAGATCTCCGCTCCTTGCCTCTGGAGAAAAGGAACTCAAAATTTTCAAAACTCAAATTCTTTCAATTTTAGGCTTTTCATATTACATTTTTGTGTGAAATCTTACAAATGAAAGATTTCGGAAAAAAATAATGAGAATATTTCTGACTTTTCGTGCTATAAGACGTAAATCATATTTTTTTAAATTTCTCATAGGATTAAAATAAATAAAATAATCTTATTAGAAATTTCCAAAATCTGTGTCATGAATAAAAAACAGTTTACTTAGAAAAAACGTGTTTTATTTTGACTGTTTTATCCCCGGTTTACCGAACATTTAATCTGTTGTTAGTAACTTGTTAACAATCTAGCTGTCGAAACTCCATAAAAGATACCTTGAAATGTTAACAAGCGATTAACAACAGATCAAAAGTGGAAAATCAGGGGGAAGACAAAAATGTAAAAACGTGTTATTTTTTCAAATTAGCCCCTACGCTGTTAAAATAGCAATAACTTTTTTGTTTATGGACTTTTGAAAAAAATTTTTTTTGCTTATTTGCACAACATTTAAAACTCTTTAACATCATGGGCGTCAACACCTTAGGACTTTGGAGAAAAAACAGGACCTCAAACACCGCCATCCTAGGGGAAGTTTACAAAAAAAATTCCATCTCTATGGCTTGCAGTGACAGAATCCCTGAACAATTTGTTTTCGACAAAAAATACAATATACAGTTACATGAAGACCATCGGGTTGAGGGGCTCGACGTTAAAGAGCTCAGAATTTTCACCGATGGTTCAAAAACTGAAGCAGGCACTGGTTCAGGCATCTTCTCGGAAGACCTAAACATCAAAATAGTCATTCCACTGGGTGCCCATAATACTGTCTTTCAAGCTGAATGCATGGGTATCATCTCGGCCGCTAATGCCATAGCATCGAGAAAGGTAAGAGATTCCTCCATTCGAATCCTCTCGGATAGCATGGCCGTCTTACAAGCCCTAAATAGCAACACTATTAACTCAGGGCTAATCTACGAGTGTCACAAACGACTAATGGAGGTATGTCAACATAACCGCGTAATCCTTCAATGGATAAAAGGACACAGCGGGTCAAGAGGTAACGATGCAGCGGATGAGTTGGCGCGTAAAGGATCTAGCTTGGCAGCGTATGGTCCCGAACCTATCATCCCTCTTCCCTTCAAGATGGTACGCACATTTCTGAGAGAGTCGACCAGGAATGATCATGCCACTCTTTGGACAAACCATGAGGAGTGCAGACAGGCTAAGCTGGCCTTGCCGTCCCCTAGCGCTAGGCTTGCTAAGACCTTGCTTCAACTGAGTAGGCCGCGCTTGCGACTGGTGACTGCAGCACTTACTGGCCATGGTTTCTTTAATAAACATCTATATGTCCTAGGTGTTACCGACAGCCCCCTTTGCAGAGCCTGCTTGGAGGCAGAAGAAACGGCTGCTCACTTCCTCATGGAGTGATGGATGGATGAAATGATTTTTCGTAGAGTTGAAAATTACTAATAAGATTATTTTATTTATTCTCTTCCTATGAAAAAATTGTAAAATTATGATTTACGTCTTGTAGCACGTAAAGTCAGAAATATTTACAATTTTTTTTTTCAACGAAATCTTTCATTTATAGATTTCACACGAAAAGGTTATATGAAAAGCCTAAAATTGAAAGAAAACTGTTTGATCTCAAATATCTCGAAAACCATGACCCTTTTACTAAACCTGTTTTTAGTTTTTCTGATAGAGGACAGTCCAACCCTTCACCGATTACCGTTTGGTCCACTCATAACGGGACATCCTGTATATATATCCTTAGCTGTGGCGACGGGCTACCCGCCTGTCACGCAAAAAAGAGTAGTGAAAACTGACTAAATGGGGGCGCATATGTGCCTCTGCCACCAGGTATGGGAATAGGCGTGACGTGTATGGATGTAAGTTAAAGCAAGCATAAAGTGTATGAGGAAACAAACACCTAGAAAATTATTATATCGGGAATACAGAAGTAATTAGAGCGTGTAGAAAAATGTACTACTAGTAAAATAATCTTATGGAAAAAATAAATCGTGGGAAAAACGCAAATGGAAAAAAAAATACCAGGAAAATATTATTTCGGAAAATGTATCTATATACTCCTTGCTAATATATGGACAATAAATTGATTAGAAGACTTGTTCTTTTTTACCTTTTGAAAAAATGAGTGAGTGATAAGTATTTTATTGATTTATTTATTTCGGGTAAAAAGTAATACATTAAATAATAATTCCTAATTAGATATAGTAATACGATGAAAATACGACCAAAAGCTCATTACATTTACGAGATGAGAGTTTAATAACGGTAATTGAAAAAAAAACAGTTAATTTACGAATTGGTCATAATTTTACCTGTATCTCAAACAACAATATATAGGCCATTCGTTTCGTATAATTAATAATCAATTGTCCTGGTCAATGCACGTTAATGAGGTCAGCAGGCGAGTTTACGCAACCTTTCATTCCCTCAGGAGACTTCAGAACTTTCTTCCTCGCCAGACCAAAATAACTCTCGCTCAGTCCCTTCTTCTCCCCTTCATAGATTATGCTGATGTTTGCTAGGTCAGCGCAAATGAAGACAACTGAACAAACTCGAACGACTTCAAAATCTCGGGATTCGGTTCATCTTCGGACTGCAAGTATGACCGCGTATCTCAGCATCGCAGGGAGCTGAAGTGGCTACCGATTCGGCTTCGACGGGACTCTCATATCCTGTGTTTCCTTTATAATATTTTGTGGAACCCTCGTTACCCTAACTTGCTACGAGATCGCTTCGAATTTCTTTCTTCAAGCAGGCCTCGGAGAACTCATATGGCGTCTACGCTCAAAGCTCCAGATCGCTCCACTGCAGCCTACGAGCACGGGTTCAGAATCCGAGCCGTACGACTGTGGAATGAGCTTCCTTGCTCTATCAGGGGCAGTCGATCTCTAAATATATTCAAAAACCGGCTAAAGAACTATCTACTATAGCACTATCTCTCCCTTTCCAGTTAGATATTAGTTTATTATACGGTTTATTCATATTTTTACGTTGTATTTAAGTAATTGTGTAGGTATGCAGTCTATTTTGAGCAATTAGGGTTATCAGTATAATATTGTTTGTAGTATATATTAGTCCTAGTATTTATAGAGTTTTATTGTACGCGCAGGTCTTCCCCCGCTCAACCATCACCTCTTCTACCATCTTGGTTTGCTGGAAGAAATCTCTTTTGAGAGATAAGCTCGCCTTTGTACATGTTTTTTTCTATAATAAGTTATCTGTATGACTGTTTTGTGTAGTGCAATAAAGAAAATTACAATATAATATTTTTATTTATTTCGGTAATAATGATGATAGTATATTAAAAAAAAAAGTTTTGCCGCATGCATTTATTTAAAAACACTTAAGTAAGACTTATCAATAAATACTTATGATATTGAAAAATGATAAATTAATATGTAGTAAACTCTAAACATGTGGATTTATTCTAGGATAAGAATAGAGACAAATAATAATAATATTTTAAATGAATAATATCAATATTTTTTTACCCAATATTGCTTAATTTCTTCAGCACTGTCTTCGGATTCAAGTTCAGAATACGGGTCCAAATTAGATGCATCCACAAACTCCACTGGTGTATCGAATAGTTTAGGCAGTTTAAGCAGGTCTAGAGTTTCCATAAACTTCTTTTTTCCTTGACTCCAAACTTAGGGCGACCGGAACTCAGATGTGGATCAGAAGTCAGTAAAAGCCTATTAAGAATGTCTGAGTTGGAAGCTTTTCTGCTATTTTTGCGTGAATGATGTTCTCTGAACCTTGCTTCGAGCTTCTGAGGCCTCTTCAGAGAGGCTTCCAATTTAAACCACTGCATTGCTGGCTATGATATCTGCTCTATGTAACAGCAACTTATGGACGGTCGAATACGTGTAATACCAATCGCACAACTCCACGTATTTTTCAGCAGTTTTATTGGCATACTGTCTAAATATTATTACGTCAGTTTGCTCACCATACGTGATCGCTTGCAGGATAACTACGAATCTTCGAACAAGTCCTTTTTCCGGTCCGGTTATTGCTGCAGTTTTTTCAGGAAATTCCCAAAATCTTCTCGCGTTGTTCCCGTCGTCCGTCGTTTGTGGTTCCAGAACCTTGTTTCACAATTTCTATCAAAAGATTCATTTCATCTTTAAATATATCTTGAATGTTTTTTTTCCAGTATTCAACATTTCTTTGTGAATATTTTCTCTCGCAAACCATTTCTTGAAATCCAGTCGATAAGCAATATGCAAAAGTCATCCATCCATAATAGCTTGCAGCGATGACAAACCAAGCTCATAAAACTCAGATGATACAGTCTTTGTGTGTATTCTACCTAAACGGTTCATTTCAGTAGGTTTAACTAAGCACAAATAACACGTTGCATTCGATCAAGTGTTGGAAATATAAGTGCAATTTTTTGCTTCAAACATAGTCATCATCAGGCGATGGGTCATTATTACCCTGGGTAGGTATAAGAGCCTTAATCTCTTCATCCGTTTGCCTCTTATGTTTTATAACCACCGCTTCGCTTTCCTTTACGAACGTGAATTGTACTGAAATTGACGACAAAAAAAAGTGGAACTTGGTTTGGGATTCTCTCATATGACATTCTCACCATCAGTAAGCTTCAATGGTACTAATGAAGTCATTAATATGCTGGAAATCTTCCTCGACTTCCATTTTCTGCTTGTATCTACTGTGGTTGGAAGCACTATCATGCTCCATTTACAAGTGAACTGCAGCTGTTTGTCTCTAATGTCTCCAGGAATTATTCTTTTCACAGTTAGGTCCAAAAAAGCTTGAAGGATAGTCCTTTCTAATGATTCCGTCAAAAGCACTAATTCTTTCAGCTTATAGCACAGCAGTTTAGCTAGTTGTATCTTGGTTGTGGTAAGATAGATAGACCTCCTTCGCTGCCTCTCGGATGGCCGTTTCCCGCACCGTCATGAAGAGCCACTAAGTCAGTTTCAATTAAATAAATTGACCAAGTGCTTTATCGGCTGCGGTTAGTCTTTGGAGAGTTTGGTTAATTTGTGCAGCTGAACTTGGATTCTTCAGGTGTTTAGTCACAGCTGCCATATCATTTTGACCCCGCAGCATGCAATGCAGCTGAATGAGCCAATTCATTGGGATATTCATCTTGGTTCTCGTTATATCTTCTCTTATTCTGTTTGTTTTCAAGGTCTTCAAAAGGTTTTCTGGGTCTCTTTGTCGTCGGAGCAGTTGATGTTGATGTGGACGGTTCTAAAAAGTATTCTTCTGGAGTATTCATTAATGCTTCTTCGCTGGGCGAATAGGTTTGTACACAATTTCGCCAATCAACATAGCTCTCGAGCCAATCCATGTACTGAGTTCTGAACATCTCACTTATTCGATAACATATTTTCTTCCATCTTTTTGCTGCAGCTCGTGAAAATTTTCGGCCTTTCGGTAACCTTTCACCAACACTTTGATCACTGCATATCTTGCTGAGACTAGCTACTCAATCGGAGCACATAGGGGATTCCCACAAGGTGGAAGCTTATCTCCACTGATGTGGTGTTTTATTATAGACTCCCTTATAACTCGCGTTGCCAACATACACATATATTCTGATGATAGGGCATTTGTTATAATAGGAAAAGTGCTAAAAACGATACGAGATATTATGAAAAACGCAATAGGAAAGGTCTTACGGTGGTGTCAAGAAAAATACCTTGACCCAAACCCGGAGAAAACAAAGCTACTACTCTTCACAAATAAACAGAAAAATATTAAAATGCTTCCCATTACGTTGAAGGGCAGAAGACTAGAAGTAGTTCGTGAGATTAAATACCTAGGAGTGTCCTTTGACTGGAAAATGAAGTTTGACACTCATGTAAAGTCACAGTGCGCTAAGCCCATTAGAGTCTTATTCCAATGCAAGAGAGCTGTAGGGTCGTCCATTGGATCAACACGGCAATCATTCTACCAAGGATTCTATACGGATCAAGTGTATGGTGGCAAAGAACAGAAATAGAAAGGACGAAAAAAGAGCTTGGCAAGATGTAGTGAATAATCCTTTCCTATCGGCAAAACTCGGAACATCGATAACACCCGAATGGTGCCGATGTGTCTATGAATTACTGTATTATTAAATTACGTGTAGGTATCAAATAAATCGCATAATTTATTTATCAATGTCAAATGTCAAATTGCCCGTTTGACGTATATTACACTGAGATGTTAAAACCACCACGATTCTATCATATAAAGAATTCGTTAGGTAAACAAAAATATAACTAGTTACTGAGGACGTTTTATTTCAATAAAACGCACTGATAAAAACCAAATTCCGGTTGGGATGATCTAATGATTCTATAAGGATTGGAACCCCAAAAGTCTAACTATAAGTCAAAACTACAGTAGGATTTTGCAGACCTTTTTTATAACAATAAATTTTTGTAATAAATTAAAAATACTATGACATAACAAAAAAGACACCTCAACATAAAACAAAACAAACCAGCAGAGAAATTAATATAAATAAATATGATTTTCTGATTGGATGAACGACTTCGATTATGACAGCGGTATAAGAGGAGGAGGAGCGGGGTGGACAGTGTGATGCGAAACAATACTTCCAACTTCCATATCACAGTCAGAATCAGAACTATTTTCTGGTGTATCATCGTCAGAGTTTTCATGAACGGTGGTTACAAAACTAGCCATATCATTTTCCAACTCAGGTTCGTGTTTTCGGTACTCGTTTTCGCATTTGATGGCGTGGTCACATACTTTGGCCCAAACATCGGAACCAATCATATTAACCTTTTCCTGTACCAATTGTTTCACAGTAGTCATATTCATACTGATGTTTCTTTTGGATACGTATCCCTTTATTTGAGACCATATGTTTTCAATCGGATTGAAATCAGGATGATATGGTGGCAATCTTAGTACGCTGTGTCCATATTCGTTCATAAGTTTATCTATAGAGTATTCTACAAAGTCTTGTTTGTACTTGCAAATAATTTCATATATTTCAAGTTTTGTTAATGACGGATCAATCGGAACGTTATGTTTGGATAGCCAATCAATCATGTCTTGCTTCCTGGTATTTGAATTAGGAGGTTTTTCTACGTACTTATTATGATATGCAGCATTATCTACTACTAGTACCGAATGTGGAGCTAAGTTTGGAATGAGTTGATTACGAAGCCATTTTTCATAGTTTTCATTGTTCATTGCGTTGTGATAGTCACCTGTTTTATCAGTAGACTGATACATTAACAATGCCCCAGGTATAAACCCCTTTCTACTACCAGCATGTCCTTTAGAAATTAACTGTTTCACTCCGTTTTCTGACGAGTCAGCCCAGCTTTTACCTGCCAAATGTGAGGTATGGATGTATGTTTCATCCATATAAACAATCTCTCTCCCTTGCAATCTGTACTTTTTTATCGCGGCTAAAAACTTTACTCTTTTTAAACGAACATCATCTTTCTCGATAAGTAATTTTCTGTTGTTTTCAACTTTTTTATACCGAAATCCCATTTTTCTAAGAATTTTTCTTAGCGTAAAGTCACATCCCTTAAAATTTATGGCTTCGGATAACTTGGACTTCAGGGCTTTAATTGTAGGTACTTGTTTGTATATCAAATGGAAATTATATACTAATCGGCGTATAACGTTGTCAAAATCGTCAAGACCTAGACAAAATAATTTATTTGGTCTACCCAACTTTGCCGACTTCTGACTATTGGAGGTGGATTGATTTATGTATTCTTTTTGCAATATTTTATTTACTGTTCGTTGAGAAATTCCACTGGCCTCCGAAACTCGTTTTTGGACTTTACAAAAGTAAGCAGTATAGTTGGTATGTTTGAATTTATCATTTTCAGTTAAGAAATATAAATAAATATTGAAAATAACTTCGCAGGCTTGCCGATCTTTAGAAAAGGGAAACGTTTACGTTTCCCTTTTCTTAGTGCTTTCGGCATGTCTGTTATAAATTGTTAATGTGGATCGAATAAAATCAATGTTTATTATTTACAAAAATGACAGACAAGAGTGAAATGTAAAGTCGAAAAAAAATATAGGTGGCCTGCATTAATACACGAGTCCATGAACTTTATCACAAAATCTAACATAAATATCAACAAAATATTTCTGTGGTATTAACTACTCTATATAGATACTTCCTCTTGCAATGCGACCGTTCCCTACGTTGTCTCGATGGGTACTGAGTGCGAGTGAAGTAGTAAGACAAAAACGAACATTTCCGAGAAAATACGAAAGGAAAGGATTATTCACTACATCTTATGCAAAGATTGGCATGTCTTATGATCACAGGAGCATGAGGTACACCAACGACATCCTTCCTTACCAATAATGCTCAATCTAATGCCATTGCAAGTAAAAAGGGCAGCAACTGAACAATGGTACAGAATGACAATGAACAAAGAATAGAAAGGTAACTAACCACTTCTTTATATGCGGAGCTAGTGGAAACATAAACTGCAAATATTTTGTCCACAGGCAATTTTTGAAACCACCGGGCGTATGTATAAAGTGTCTGACCTAACCTGACTCCACGCCCGATGGGTTGGGTTGGCCGCTTTCACCCCTGGTTGGCCGCTTGCACCCCTAAAGTTTAGGGTTTTTAGGGTTCCGCAGCTTAAAAAGGAAAAACGGAACGATTGGGATCACTCGGTTATTAATTTTGAATTTGGGGGGTAAATCACAAAATTAAAAAACATATATTTCACTCTGTATCGTGTAGTGGATTCGTTTTGTAGGTAAATAATGGAAATGAAAGGGCTTGTTGCGAGGACTTCAAATAGTTTTTCACACATTTCATTCGGAAAAGTATTGGTCACACATTGGTAAAAGTAGCACCGGAATATTGTATTATTAAAAAGAAGTTTTGTTTTCGTGGTTCGATTTCTGCAAAAGTGGTGAAAGTATAATTCAAAGTATAGTTATTTCATTATTTTAAAAGCATTTTATTTAAATTTTCCAGGAGCAAAATTATTTTCGTCATGGGCGTTAACGCTTGAATCCTTCGTTACGCTCAGGATTCTAACTTAGAATCCCTCGCCTTCACTTCACTCTGGATTCAATGTACCGCCCTCGCCGTAAATACATCATTTTGCTCCCTTGTGACACAAATAACTATTTCACACTTACTTAGTTTTTTTTAAAAATAAGCAAAAAATGGTGCTGTTTCATTGATAATCCACAAAGAAATCACTAATGTTCATGACGCAGATAACCCTTTTCGTTACTTTTTTTTAAGTGTAAAAAGGCGAGCTTATCTGTAATAAGAGATCTCTCCCAGCAAACCATGTTAAGATGAGATTTTAATATATTTTTCCCAGAAACCTATCCTGTGTGGTATCGAATGAAAGTGCTTCATGAGCCGGTTCTGAAAATATACTACACCATTACCTGTCGGCCTCTTAAAGTCCAAGAAAAAAAAAATCAAAACATACCAAGTTTGGGCTCGGAGGAGGTTTGGTCATAATATTACTCATATCATATCTCGAAAAGGCGATTTTAAAAATATTAATATTTTCATTTTTTTTTCTCGATCCTCCCACTGCTGCTGCTCTCCGCGACCTCCTTTTGTCAATTGTAAGACGGGCTGGTTTCCGCAACTCGACGACTAAAGCGCCTATTTTGCGTGTGGGTGGGAATGCGACATCATTCGAGCCAACCCAACTCCTCCAGGAACGCCAGTAGGCCCTTTACGTTACCGACTATCCCTGGAAGGTCCCTCGATTGACCGAGGTGTTTAGCCCTGTAGTCCGCTACTCCTGTGCACTCCATGAGGACGTGAGCAGCCGTTTCTTCTGCCTCCAAGCAGGCTCTGCAAAGGGGGCTGTCGGTAACACCTAGGACATATAGATGTTTATTAAAGAAACCATGGCCAGTAAGTGCTGCAGTTACCAGTCGCATGCGCGGCCTACTAAGTCGAAGCAAGGTCTTAGCCAGCCTAGCGCTAGGGGACGGCAAGGCCAGCTTGGCCTGCCTGCACTCCTCATGGTTTGTCCAAAGAGTGGCATGATCATTCCTGGTCGACTCTCTCAGAAATGAGCGTACCATCTTGAAGGGAAGAGGGATGATAGGTTCGGGACCATACGCTGTCAAGCTAGATCCTTTACGCGCCAACTCATCCGCTGCATCGTTACCTCTTGATCCGCTGTGTCCTTTTATCCATTGAAGGATTACGCGGTTATGTTGACATACCTCCATTAGTCGTTTGTGACACTCGTAGATTAGCCCTGAGTTAATAGTGTTGCTATTTAGGGCTTGTAGGACGGCCATGCTATCCGAGAGGATTCGAATGGAGGAATCTCTTACCTTTCTCGATGCTATGGCATTAGCGGCCGAGATGATGCCCATGCATTCAGCTTGAAAGACAGTATTATGGGCACCCAGTGGAATGGCTATCTTGATGTTTAGGTCCTCCGAGAAGGTGCCTGAACCAGTGCCTGCTTCAGTTTTTGAACCATCGGTAAAAATTAAAATTAATGTTAATTCTATACAAAAATAATGTTAGTGTTCCATATTACCTAAATGCTCTGTGTATTAGTGATTGTTCCACAATGTGTCCCGTTTTCGTGAAATTAGTCCATTTATGTGTTTTATTCTTCCTCAATGTTTAGGATGAATTATTTTTCTGAATTTTCCCCCGAAAAGCCCAGTGTATGTACGACTGGGTTCAGGCTATTTATTTATATTAATTTGAATTTTTTTTTTTTTTTTATAGTAATATCGATTATTGGGTTTATTTATTATATATATATATATATATATATATATATATTTGTATTCATTTTATTAGTATATTTATTTTAGACTATGGATACCTACAACTTTAGTAATAGTTTCTTCTCATCTTGTGATAACGATATTTCTGTTAGCGCGGGAAGTGTTGGGTCAACAGCGGATGATTCGCTGTCATATAACTTGAAACGGGTGTTTTCAAACCTTGGTGCAAACTTCAACGTTGTTCATATTAATGCTCAAAGCATTCATACCAGCTATGCTGACCTTCTTGTAGTTTCTAGTGATCTGAACATACATGGCATTCTTGTTTCGGAATCTTTTCTCAAGCCATCTCTTTCTTCTGCCATGTATGCTCTGCCAGGGTTCAGTCTCTACCGGAACCGCAGGATAGGCAAGGCTGATGGCGGTGTTGCTATCTACCTACGTTCTGACATCCCATGCAAAATCATCAGCCAGTCGCCAAGCCTGTACTCTGGTTCTGCTGAACACCTGTTCCTGGAGATATTCTTGCGTCACAACAAAGTCCTCCTGGGTGTCTATTATAGCCCCTCTCTTCGAATCGACTATTTTAACTCTTTTGAAACCCTTCTCAGTGACTTGACTCCTCTTTATAGCGACACCCTAATTCTTGGCGACTTCAACACTTGCCTTCTCAAGAATAACGGTCGCTCAGCGAAGCTGAATTCTCTTGTAAGTTCATTTAACATGCATATCCTTCCTCTAGAGGCCACTCACTTTCAACCACACTGCACCCCCTCTCTTCTAGATCTTATGATAACTTCTGACATGTCTAAGGTTGCTGCGCATGGCCAACTTAACGCCCCTTTCTCCTATCACAATCTTATTTACCTCTCTTATAAGATAAAGCCTCCCAAGCGTGCAGCTAAATTCCTTGACATTCGTAGCTTCAAGGGCATGGATATAACCTCCCTTAATTCAGACGCCTCCTCTGTCGACTGGTCGCCTGTCTACGGTAGTGAGACCATTGATGACAAAGTACGGAACTTCAACTTTGTCCTGAGCTTGTTTGATAAGCATGCTCCGGTCAAGAGGGTTAAAGTGAAGCATCTTCCTGCACCGTGGCTTACTGACACCATTAAGGGTCTGATGGCTAAGAGAAACCGTGCCAAGTCTAGATATAAGAGGGATCCGACCGACGAGAATCTTTTAATTTTCAAACGCCTCCGTAATCGTTGCACTCGCCTGTGTCGTGATTCTAAACGCCGTCATATCTACGAATAAATCACTCTCTCTCTAGCTGTTCTTTCCCCTATGTGTGGAAAAAAGCATTAGTCATACCTTTACCCAAATCCTCAAACCCCTCCTCTTTCAAAGAGTATCGTCCTATTTCTATCCTGCCTATGCTTTCCAAAGTCCTAGAATCCATTGTCCACTCCCAGCTTTCCTCCTACCTTACGTCTCACTGTCTGCTGAATCGATTCCAGTCGGGATTCAGGCCGGGTCATAGTACCGTTACGGCCTTACTCAAAGTCACTGACGACATTCAGTTGGCTATGGACGAGAAACAGCTCACCGTACTAGCGCTACTTGACTTCAGCAGCGCATTCAACTGTGTTGATTTCGACATCCTCGTTGAGATACTGAAGTCTCTGAATGTCTCCCCGGCCTCAGCCAGCTGGTTCGACTCCTACCTGAGAGGTCGTCAGCAGCGTATAAGGTCCGAGGAGACTTCAACAGAATGGTGCGACCTTTTTGCAGGGGTGCCTCAGGGTGGTATCCTGTCCCCTCTTCTCTTTTCTGTCTTCATAAATTCTATCTCAGATACTCTCTCTTCCTCTTATCATCTCTATGCCGATGATCTCCAAATTTACCGTCATTTTTCTCCCTGTGATGTTAACTCTGCTGTGGCCTTGCTGAATGCTGATCTTGAGTGTATCAGGGATTGGGCTCTGTCACACGGGCTACTCGTCAATCCTTGTAAGTCGCAGTCAATGATTATCGGGTCCAGGCACTCTCTCCAAGTGTTACAGCATATGTCCACTGCACCCATAATGTACGATGGAATCGTAATTCCCTACAGCTCCAAGGCCAAAAATCTCGGAGTCATCTTTGATAACCTGCTGTCTTGGTCAGCGCATGTCTGCGAGGTTAGTAGGCGTGTCTTCGCTACGTTTTACTCTCTCAGACGACTTCAGCACTTCTTACCTCTTCAGACCAAAATTACACTCGCCCAATCTCTGTTACTTCCCCTCATTGACTACGCAGATGTCTGCTGGATCAGCGCAAACGAAGAGCAACTGGACAAACTCGAGCGACTTCAAAATCTTGGGATTCGGTTTATTTTCGGTTTGCGCAAATTTGACCATGTTTCTCAGTATCGCAGGGATCTGAAGTGGCTTCCAATCCGTCTTCGCCGGGATTCCCACATCCTCTTCACTCTCTTTAAGATTTTACATAATCCTCATTACCCTGGCTTCTTACGTGATTCGTTCACTTTTCTTTCTTCAGATAGGCCTCGGAGACCTCACACTCGGTCGCTGCTCACAACACCGCAACATAAAACTGTCGCATATGAACATGGGTTCCGACTCCGGGCTATCAAGCTCTGGAACAAACTCCCCAGCACCGTCAGGGACAGTCCATCTCTTAACATCTTCAAAAGTAGTTTGAAGGAACATTACCTTTCTCTTCTGTAGTAGATTATATTTTATTTATATATTGTATAGGTATTTATTGATATTTAAATATAGTATTTATAGGTATTATATTATTATGTAGGTTCTCATTTATTTATATGTGTAAATATGTAAGTAATTTATTATAAATATATTAAAGTCACTCTGATGTTTAGTTTTTTTTATATGTTGTGCATAATAGGTCTATCCCTTCGCATGAAACTATTTTTCCCTGTCAGCCCTGGGTTTGCTGGAAGAAATCTCTATATAGAGATAAGCACGCCTTTGTTTACTAACTATGTTTGTAATTGTCCACTAATGTGTATATGCAATAAAGTATAATAATATAATAATATGAATGTATCGAGAGCTATACTCCAGCACAGGTCTGGAAGTTCCTGAAGACCCTTGGTGTTGGTAAGTCACAGGAATTGGCAGCCGGAAATGTCGATCTCCGGGATCTCAATAGTTTCTTTGCAACTCCCCCTGTCGCGATAGACTCCCTCGTCAAGGATGCAACCCTTCGTAACCTACGGTCCAAGGCATCATCCCGCACCTCAGCATTTAATTTCATCCCTGTCGGAATCGGCGCAGTAAGGAGGGCAATACTGGCAATCTCGTCGAAGGCCATAGGTGAGGACAAGATATGTTCGCAGATGATAACAACTATCATTGATGTACTGTTACCTCTCATCACCCACATAATTAATGTGTCGCTTGACCAATGTTGCTACCCCAGCCAGTGGAAATTGGCACTTGTGATTCCCCTCCCCAAAACGTCTAATCCCGCCTTCTTTAAAGATTTCCGTCCCATTTCTATTCTGCCTATCCTCTCCAAAGTCCTGGAATCAATTGTCCACTCCCAACTCTCCTCCTACCTTTCCTCAAAAATGTTACTGAATCCCCACCAATCAGGTTTCAGGCCGGGTCACAGCACTACCACAGCACTGCTCAAAGTCACTGACGACATTCAATTAGCTATGGATCAAAAGCAGCTTACGGTCCTTACACTGCTTGATTTCAGTAGCGCCTTTAACTGCGTCGATTTCGATATACTAGTCGAAATTTTAAAGTCACTTAATGTCTCCTCGCACTCTGCTCGCTGGTTTGACTCCTACCTGAGAGACCGCCAGCAACGCATTAAGTCTGAGGAGATCTCAACGGACTGGTGTGATCTCTCCGCAGGTGTTCCGCAGGGAGGCATCCTTTCTCCTCTCCTCTTCTCGGTATTCATTAACTCCATCTCTGACGTTCTTACCTCTTCTTATCATCTGTACGCAGATGACCTTCAAATATATCGGCACTTCTCTCCGTGTGATGTGAATCTGACAGTAGAGGCGTTGAATGCTGATCTCGATAACATCAGGAAATGGGCTACCTCTTATGGTCTGCTTGTCAACCCGGGCAAATCGCAGGCCATGATTTTGGGTACTCGTCACTCTCATAACCTAGTTCAGAAAATGCCCGTCGACCCTATAGTGTATGATGGTAACATAATCTCATACAGCGAGAAGGCCAAGAATCTTGGGGTTGTATTTGATAAATTGTTGTCCTGGTCGCCCCATGTTTGTGAGGTCAGCAGACGAGTCTTTGCGTCATTTCACTCCCTACGGAGATTGCAGCACTTCCTTCCACAGCAGACTAAAATCACCCTTGCCCAGTCCCTCCTACTACCTTTAATCGACTATGCAGATGTTTGCTGGATCGGTGCGAACGAAGAACAACTGAACAAACTCGAACGACTTCAAAACCTCGGGATTCGGTTTGTCTTCGGGCTGCGCAAGTATGACCATGTCTCACAGTATCGCAAGGAGTTGGGGTGGCTTCCGATCCGCCTTCGTCGTGATATGCACGTTCTCTCCTATCTGTTCAACATTTTGCGAAACCCCCGCTACCCCTCATATCTTCGAGAACGTTTCGAGTTTATTTCCTCCAGGCATAGCAACCGGAGATCCCACACGATGTCTCTTCTCTCTACTCCTCGGCATAACACTGCCGCTTACAAACACTCGTTTAGGTTAACGGCGATCCGACTGTGGAACGCACTTCCCTGCGCTATTAGAGATAGTCCCTCAATTTTCACTTTTAAGACAAGATTGAAAGAGCATTTCCTTTCTCTTTCGTGATAGGTACTTTTATATATGTATATATAAGTAGTATATGTTTGATATATATAAAAATTTTTGCTTTTGTATTTTATTTAGTATATATCATGTATTAAATTATTATGTTTTAGTTGTAAACAATTAGATGTACAGTTTTATTGCGCACTAGGACTCTCCTGTTGCACAATTTTTCCTGTCCTACCTAGGTTTGCTGGTAGAAATCTCTCTTTAGAGATAAGCTCGCCTTTGCTCATAAAATGTTTTGTTACCTTACTATTTCTATAAGATTTCTGTGCAATAAAGAATATGAAAATTCTGAGCTCTTTAACGTCGAGCCCCTCAACCCGATGGTCTTCATGTAACTGTATATTGTATTTTTTGTCAAAAACAAATTGTTTAGGGATTCTGTCACTGCAAGCCATAGAGATGGGAAATTTTTTGTAAACTTCCCCTAGGATGGCGGTGTGTGAGGTCCTGTTTTTCCTCCAAAGTCCTAAGGTGTTGAGTCTCACCGCAGATGACGCGGCCTCCTGCTTAATATACAGCTGGAGTGGCGGAAGACACAGCATGGCCTCCGTTGCTGCTGTTGGAGTAGTTCTCATACTACCTGTGATAGCCATGCAGGCCAGCCTTTGGAAGCTTTGGAGTTTGCTTACCATTGTGGTTAGTTTGGTCCTGGTCCACCACACCACAGCTCCGTAGCAGACAAGAGGACGGATCACCGTTACGTACAGCCAAAGAATGATGTTGGGAGAAAGTCCCCACTTTTTCCCCACCATTCTCCGACACTGCCAGAAAGCAATACTCGCCTTCTTTAGTTTGTTGTCGATGTGGCTACTCCAGTTGAGCTTGCTGTCCAAGGTTATGCCCAGGTACTTCACCTCAGTTGCTAGCTGGAGTTCCGTTCCAAAGAGCTTAGGTAGGGTATACCTAGCAAGAGCCCTATTGTTAGTGAACATGACCATTTCCGTTTTTGTTGGGTTAACCGCCAGGTCATATTCTAAACACCAGCGCTCCACGATGCGAAGAGCTGTTTGTTTAAGGTTGCATACTGTGCTCGCGAATTTACCTGTGATGAGGATTACCAAATCGTCGGCGTATCCTACGGTGTAGTATCCATTAGCGTTAAGCTTGGTAATCAGGTCGTTAATGACCAGATTCCACAGAAGCGGGGAGAGCACTCCTCCCTGCGGGCATCCCCGCACTACCTCCGCCGACAGGGACTCTCCAGCTAGACGCACGATACGTTTGTTAAGCATGTTTGTGACCCAGTTGTTTACAGCTGTTGACACCCCATGCCTTGTTAGAGATGCACTTATACTGCTATGCTGCGTCTTGTCAAAGGCACCTTCTATATCAATAAAAGTTCCAAGACAGATGCATTTGTTTTGAATCGCCTCTTCAATTGTGGATACAACTGCATGGAGAGCTGATTCAGTAGACTTACCCAAACTATATGCATGCTGATTCTTGTGTAAGGGTATATGTTTTAACGCTCCATCTCTCAGGTGTCTCTCGCACAAACGTTCGAGAGTCTTAAGCAAGAACGAGGTGAGACTAATCGGCCTGAAAGATTTAGCGTTAGTGTAGTCGCTCCTTCCTGGCTTCGGTATGAAAATTACGTTTACTACTCTCCACCTTTTGGGAACGTATCCGAATCTAAGACATGCTTTCATGATTCGGACCATTATATTGATGACGGGTTCCCCACCCCACTGTAGAAGTGCTGGGAAGATTCCATCTGGTCCTGCTGATTTAAAAGGTTTAAAGCTATTAATGGCCCATCTCACCTTGTCAGCAGTGATAATATTATTAGTTATGTCTAAGTGGTCGACAGCTTCATGGTGAACCTCTTCCGGCCACACAATCTCTTGAATAGTTCTACTTCCGGGAAAGTGAGTTTCCAACAAGAGACTGTGTGTTTCTGTAGTGGAAGAGGTATATGTTCCATCGGGTTTTTTAAGCGACCCTAGCCTGGAGTTGCCTTGTTGAGCTAGTATTTGCCTTACCCGATTTGCTTGATCAACGGTTTCAATGTCGCTGCAGAATTTCCTCCATGAGTTGCTGCTTTTGAACCGTAGTCGTTTCTTGTACTTGGATTTGGCATCTTTATAGTTGTCCCAATCCTCATCAGCACTGGTGTTCATCGCCCTGTTTAGCAGTCTTCTGATCTTAGCACGCATCCTATCTAGATCAGGACCCCACCAAGGTTGCCCCTTGATTTTGGTAGGCGCTGGTGTGCTAAGCGGGCAAGTTGAGTGGTAGCAGTCTATTGAAGTATTTGTAAAATCTGTTACCTGTTGTTCGATTTGTTCGGGTCCCTCCGGATCTGGTAGAGTCTCAGCCCAAGCAAGTCTTTCACCTAGGATAGCTCTGTACCTGGTTCTGTCAGTCTTGCGTGGGTTTCTCTTAGGGAGAGTTGGGGAGAACGCTGCGTTGATATCGAAGCGTATCCATCGATGATCAGAGCATGACGCGTCGTTGGACACATGCCAGCCCCCAACTTCGTCGGATATGTCCGCCGTTGCCAGGGTAATATCAACGATAGTTCTGCTCCGCTTGGTAACAAAAGTTGGTTCAGAACCTATGTTAAGCACATTGAGGTTTGTAGTAAATAGGTATTCAACAAGTGTCTTACCTCTGCTGTTCATATCTGGCATGCCCCACAGTGGGTGATGCGCGTTCGAGTCGGCCCCAACGATGAGCTGTAGGCCCGACTTCTCGCAGTGGTCCACCAGCCGGCACAGGTCGTGTGGAGGCGGGTTGTCCTCCGCAGGCATGTAGGCGGAGGCCACCACGAGTTCGCGGCACCTAGCTGTGTCGGGCAGTTGCAGCCTTATGGCACACAGGTCCCTGGAACAGAACTCTGTTAATGGCTGTGCTGGGATGTTGTTAGTAGTTATGATGCACGTTCTAGGGTTATCGTGATCAGTTGTACCGAAAAGCTTACCTCTCAAATTGGCAAGCCCTCGAATGCTACCGCGGTTGATCCACGGCTCCTGGATCAGAGCCACGCACGGCAGTGCTGTTTGCCCCCAACCAGCGTCTTAACTGGGCCGTTGCAGTTTGGCTGTGTTGGAGGTTGGCTTGGAGGATTTTACAATCGCGGGAGAGGGACGCCATTTTTGGTCAACCCCTCCTCCACCTCCAAGACGAGTTCCTCCTCCAGCCGCATGGACAGCTCCTCGCCCTCAGAGGGCACCACTGCTGGTTCTGGCTCATCGCCTTCACCAAGCAGCATGGCCTCCCAGTGCGCGTGCTCGTCCTGCGGTTGAGCAGCAGAACTTTCCCCGACTGCATCGGGGCCTGTTTGCTGCCGCTCTGGAGTGGAACTCTGGGGCATAGCTGTTCTAGATAAAACCCCAGTGATGACCAGCTTAGAGCTGGTCTTCGCTACCACCGGTGGTTCCTTCACAAATTTCCCACCGGGTCCCTGAAATTTAAGGTAGACCGAACCACTACCAAAAAGGAGCTGTCTGCCCCTTCCCAGCAGGGTCGGCACCACATCTTCAGGGACGTCTGTGATGAGAAACAGGTTGTCCTGCTGCTCATCCACTTTCTGGAGGAGCCATCGGTCAACCTGTGCCCACTTGTTCGTGAAGTGGATAACTACGCCGACGTCGGGCGCAGACTTCCACTTGCCTCGTTCGTTGGGTATGAGCACCCCACATCGAACTCTGCGGACCATCTCCGATTGGCGTTTCACCACCAACTGTACGTTGGATGGTGTAGACACACCGGAGACACAATCCCGCAGCCAGTTCAGGGAGTACTCGTCCTCCACGAACAGTTTAAGGTGGCCGTCCTCGTAACGAGGCTTGCCACCGAATTTGGGGTTTTCCTTGCTCGGATCCGCCAACGCTTCCCTCAAGATTTTGTCATCAATCTCGTTGAGGATGAGCGTTGACAGATCCTGTGAAATATGACCAGTAGCGACGTCAGTTACGGCGATGTACTGGTCAGATTTCACCTTCTGAGCATAGGTGACCCCAGCTCTGCGCGCTTCCATGCACTGCTTTTTAGGCTCCACTCGAGGAGAATTACTATCCTCTAGTCGAGCCCTCTTAGCAGCCGCGCGCTCGTTTTTGCCGGATCTCTTGGCAGATTTCAACTTCTTGTTAGAAGTTGGACCACCAGAGAACGCTACGGTAGGTTTAGCCCCGTTTGAGTCTAGGGTTGCCCCTTTGACACCACGGGAGCCGGTCACCTTACCCGCAGCTCCGGCTGTATTAACAGCGGGACCGCCATCGGTCGCCACCGTGGCAGATGGAACCCCATCTACGCCGGCAGCGGCCGATGTGGCAGCCAAACGCTGTTTTTTCTTCCACCGGCGATTCGCCTTACGCCCTGGTCCGGTTTGCACCGTATCTGGACGTTTAGTCGATGGGCCCTTCCCTTGCAAAGATTGCTTGGGTGGTTTACCCTTTCGACCAACCGTCGTCCAGGCGCTGGCGAAATGCTCGGCGATGTTTGTCGAATGGCTCCGCGCACCGGGTTGCCCCGTGGCCCTGCCTCTCGACTCACTTTCGGGCTTTTTGCAGCTAACCTCCAAAGTGGAATCACTACCGGTTTGCACCGGTAGGTCACTGATGGTGGCAGTGCGCCCAGTTGAGGCTTGAGTATCTGCCGAGGCAGATACTCGCACCTGTTTGGAGACGCTTGCGGTTTTCACCGCTGGAAGCGTTCCAGATGGGTTTTTTGACCTGACACGATCCATAGTCAAATGTATAGAGATTCGTCTACTCGATTTCCCACCCTCCACGGAGCCCGCACAATTGGGAGCGCCTACTCGCTTGGAACAGCTTTCAGTCGCTAGGAGTACCGAGTAGATATAGGAGCATAGGGCTGGTACTTGGCGCGACATCGGGAGCACGCTTCTGTGGACGATGGGAACCAAGGTGTCAGCGACATGGTCCCACCGCCGTAGTCACCGAAGCTTACCCCGTCAGCATGACCCATCCCACCGCTATGACTGACGCCTTAGCGGACCCTACACCCCTAGCCGTGGCCCTCTGACGGGACACTTGGCCGTTACCCCAACCCGCGGCTACGGGCGAGGCTACCGTTTTGCCTGAAATCCAGGCCAAAGAGGGCGTGTTGCCTTACGAAGCTAAATCCACAGCAACGTTCGGCTCAACCCCCCAGGACCCCTTCATCCTGGCCTACGGTGATCAACTGCGCAGACCACAAGACGCAGGTGAGTGTAGATAGTCTGCCGGGTACACCCACCTTAACCGACGGAACCGGAGGGACTTTTAGCCATCGGCTAGTAAGAGGTCCGGGGACCAGTCACTAGCCGCTGTTACCAGGGTGCACCAGGAGGAAGCAGAAGTTATGCAGTCGGACGTATCCTTCTGCATCACTTCAGCACCCCCACACTAGGAGGTAGTCGCTCAGAACACCGCGACCTCCTTACTGTGGCAGCCAGCTGCTCAGGCTCGGC
This sequence comes from Argyresthia goedartella, assembly GCA_949825045.1. NCBI lineage: Eukaryota > Metazoa > Arthropoda > Insecta > Lepidoptera > Argyresthiidae > Argyresthia > Argyresthia goedartella. The sequence goes on along the minus strand of OX463808.1, from coordinate 14,437,166 downwards.
GGTGGGGTGATTTTCTTGATTGGACTTGCTGTGACGTGATGATTGACCGTGGGTTTTTAAATATGGTGGTCTGCCACGAGGCACGCGATAAAGAAGGCGACAAAGAGGTCGTGATACCACAGCAGACAGTTGAGCAGTGACCGTTTTAGGCTGTCAAAATTGGTGACTGCAGTCAAAAATAGTGACAGCTGCCAAAATCAGTGACAGCTATCAAGTTTCAGGAAGGTAGGAAGGTTATATTATGTAAATATATGGCTCTGCTACCCCATCTGAGAAAACACAGGTTATTGTGACTTGCAAGGCTATGCTGTGCCTCTGTCACCTCATCTGGGGAAAAATGTTATATGGAAGCCTTCTCCTTTGAATGTATACCTTTTTAAGTTACATATAAATTGGCAGACATCATCAAGGTACTGGATTTTGAAACGACTGTAACTTTTTAATTTGATTAATGATGGACTTGCAGCCTCATAATAAAATGTTGAGATTGATCAGTTCTTCATTTTAGCCTGAACTAAAAAAAATAAACACGGTTCCAAGGTCTTCTTTTGATTTAAAGTGCTATGTTTCTTAGACTAAAAAGATCCTGAATTAAGCCTTTCAATCGGTATTGTAAAATTACAGGGTTATTTATTTCCAAATTTGGTGGGATAGTTTTCCGGTTAACGCAGCGATTTAAAAAAATAACTTCTGATGCTGTTCAAATTGAATTTAAAAACAAAATATAGTCTTTCAGTAAAATGTTCTATCTACAATATTGAGGGTACTTTCCCTCCATGTAGCATAGCCGTTGGACAGTCAGTATAGTTTCGCGCACTTTGAAATGTTTTACTCGTGACCGTGATTCTAGCAAGAAAGTACTATTTAGACAGATTCTGAGTATTAACATATTTAGTGTGTTGTTACATATAATTGTGACCGAAATTGCAGAATTTGTTTGTACACGGGGGCTGTTATATTGCACAAAAACACTTTCTACTAGAATCCTGTTTCGAAACGTGATCCTAGCAAGAAAGTGTGAAATCGAAAGATTTCACTTAAATGGGCATTTAGTATGTCGTGAGTGATAAATGTGACCGAAAAGCCAATTTTGTGTGTCCACGGGTTTCAGAGATATTCCATTTCCTACTAGGATCACGTTTGACCAAATGTTGGTTTGAGAAAACTACTGAACACACAAATCTTGCCAGCTACATAAATATTCGTGGTAATTTGTTTGTAATTTGTGTGGAATTACTTTTTTCAATTATCACGCCGTTTTGGAGTTTTTGGTAAATCTTTAATAGTAGTTTATGTGACTGCTTCATAATGGAGGGCATTAATACTCGAGCGTGGGTTTAGGCGAGTTTCATAATAGTTTCACTCGAGAGTTTTAATGCCTAATTATGTACAGTTACATACACTAGTTTATCTACACACATATAATAAGCTCTCTTTGATGTGTTCAGGAACCGCATGTTTGACCGGCATTGTGGCTCTGCAGTTGTTCTGTAGCACCAACTTCGGGCGTCGGCGTTCGAAATTTGAATGTCAGTACCAACTTCACAGACAAACTAGGGGCTGCAGGCAGGCGGGCCTCAGCTTTCGAAATTTGAATGAATATGGTCATAATGTGTAATTTTTCAGATAAGAAATGAGTTTTTACCAATTAGTTTAACATTATGCTGATAGTAACGTGCGGTATTTGTACGCAGTAAAGAGGGTTTATGATACGTGTGTAGATAAAATACCTAAATGGCTTTATATCTCCCTAATAAAGCAACGCAAAGTCAAACGACAGATACCTAACGATACATCTCACTCTATTCTATACTATGACTATACCGAATTGAAAAAGCCTAGGATAAGCCGTTTTACCAAAATAACAACTTTTTTAAAGAATTTGGACGAAAATATTTGGACCCCAAAATAAGCAGCATAACTAGCATTTAGTGTGTCGCAGTTAGTGTGTAATTATGAAGTTTTAAAACCAAAAGTCGTAGAAATACAGTTCTTTTTTGAAAATTGAAATTTCGACAATAATACGACCAAATTAAAGTCATGGTCCAAAAGCGTCCGTGCAGTACTTGAGACATACCATCCTCATTGTGTAGTGAGGTTATATGAGGCACAATGATGTGGAAATGGATATGATATTCATCTAGGGATCTTAAATTAGCTCTCTTTCCTTATGTACCTACAGTAATAGTTTTTTTTTTTAAAAGGAATAATTAAAAATAAGTAGGAATATAATGCCTCCGTGGTGTAGGATATGCAGTTTCGATTCCTGACCAACTGCCAATGAGATAATTAATTTATCTTAAGTACAACATACAGACGGACGTTCTAACGGTGTTGGAAACCATCGTAAGGAAACCTTCATTACTCCACAGCTGCGGCATTGGGCTAGTTCCCTGTCACTAAAATGGAGTTTTGAATAACTGGCTGAACGTGGGCAAAATTGTGCTGCTGCCACCACGTCTGGGAAAGGCGTGACGCTACGTATGTGTATAAGTGCTAATCCATGCCCGCTGGTAATTTGCAAGTTGCAAAACAAACAATCAATGTGGGCTGCGGGCAGAATAATTTTTCAGTTTTCATTCCAACAAGCGGTAAAATAAAAAAATACACTGTTATTATTTATTACCATAATCTTAAGGTAGGCATGTTCTTAGCTTCTTAGGTGAGTTTCATTTTGGGTAGTTATTGGCGGATCTTCTTATCATTTACCCACTAACAAGTTTTCCACATCATTGTACCTCATATAACCTCACTATGTATAGTGAGGATGGTATGTCTCAAGTACTGCACGGACGCTTTTGGACCATGACTTTAATTTGGTCGTATTATTGTCGAAATTACAATTTTCAAAGAAGAACTGTATTTCTACGACTTTTTGGTTTTAATAATTACACACTATCTGCGACACACTAAATGCTAGTGGTAAAAATTTTGCTGTAAACGAAGTACATCCTGCTTATTTTGGGGCCCAAATATTTTCGTCTAAATTCTTTACAAAAGTTGTTATTTTGGTAAAATGGCTTATCCTAGGCTTTTGCAATTCGGTATAGTCATAGTATAGAGTGAGATGGATCGTTAGGTATCTCTCGTTTGACTTTGTGTTGCTTTGTTAGGGAGAAATAAAGCCATTTAGGTATTCTAAAGATTTACCAAAAACTCCAAAACGGTGATAAAAGTATAATCCAAAATAATTGAAAAGAGTAATTTTACACAAATTACAAACAAATTACCACAAATATTTATGTATCTGGCAAGATTTGTGTGTTCAGTAGTTTTCTCAAACCAGCATTTGGTCAAACGTGATCCTAGCAGGAAATGGAATATCTCTGAAACCCGTGGACACACAAAATTGGCTTTTCTGTCATATTTATCACTCACGACACACTAAATGCCCATATAAGTTAAATCTTTCGATTTCACACTTTCTTGCTCACGTTTCGAAACGCAGCAGTAAGTGTTTTTGGGAAATATTACAGCCCCCGTGTACAAACAAATTCTGCAATTTCGGTCACATTTATATCTAACAACACACTAAATATGAGCATACTCAGAATCTGTCTAAATCATACTTTCTTGCTAGAATCACGGTCACGTTTTACTCTGATTTTAACACCCCTTTAGATCGACTAAATAAGTGTGTGCAACATATCTAGGAATGGAAATTTCGCCCATTTCTAGTTCTTCTATCATTACGTAACTTGATTTATATTTATTGACCGAGTGAGCTAAGCGAGCGAAGGGCTCCATTTCGACAAGATAGGAGACCGATTTTGCTTTCGTCTGTCTCTACGTGTGTCTGTCAGTTCCGGTCTAGGGGCCACAGTTTTCAAGCGATCCTCACAAAACTTGGCACAAGTGTTCCTTGAATTAAAATTTATTTTTTTATCGAGAGCTTTTCTCGATTTTCCTTTTAGTTATGACGTCATTAATTTTTTGTATGTTTTTTTTTTTTCTGAAACCTATCGTGTGGAGCATCAAATTAATGGGCTTCATGAGCCGGTTCTAAAAAACCAAGAAATATTTTCAAAACATACCAAGTTTGGACTCCTCGAAGTAGGAGACGGATTTGTATTTGTAGGATCTATACAGACCATGAGAGTGAGTGAAATAGACTATAACTATTTCGTGAAAAGTCAATTGATTGTATTTTAAATCGCAAAATGTAGTTTAGAAAGTTATTGGTGCGGCTACTTTACTACTTGATTTTGATTGTATCTAAAATACTTATCTATAAATTGGTTCACAGTCCCCCTGTTAGCGAGGTCTACTGCCCACAGGGCCACTAGTATAGTTATGATGATACAATAATATGGTACCATCGAGCTAGTCTGATGATGGAGATCGAAATCAGGAGAAGGAACCTTGGGATGTCTCCCGCCATGTTTGAGCTTATTAGATTCGTCCTACTCATATTTACTGGCGATATCAAGTGTATTTTTAGTTTTCGAACTACCTACTATAATTATTTGGTAAGTTTCGATCCACTTGTGATTGATTTTTTATTTTCAAAAGTCATTAGTATATAAAAATACAAATTGGCCCAAACACAGTCTGAGATATCCTTATAAATATGTGTCTGTATTGCTAAAGTACCATTATCAGCAATTGTGGAAGACCACTGTAAGGGTTCTTTGCCCATGCAGCCCAAAAACAAATGGTTTTTAAAATTCGACGAATTGTTTAACAAAAGCAAGGGTTTACCGCCATATGCTAGCTGCAAGGGCAATAAGTTTGAAGTGGGCTTCCACTTCTGCTACTGATAGTACCTATTTGCCAGGTTTTAAATCTTTTTCAAGCTTTTAAAACGAGGGGTTTTACTTATGAGAAGTACCGTTTATATCAACACAAAAAAGGCAAACGTCGCAAACGCGCATGAATCTACGATTTTTTAATATGTTAGTACCACTGAGAGTAATTTATACCCAAGTTAGCGACTGCGATTTTTTTCGAAATTCTGGCACTAACTGGCATGATACATTTTGATAAAAGCTGTACTGAACTGACATCTCATATCTATAAACTAGCTACATGCCTATAAATTACAGCTTCAGAGGTCAAGTAGTTTTTTTCTGTCCATACAAAGTTAGGTAGTTCTTGATTGTTATATGTATAAACTGGACCCCTCATTTCCCACCCTTAGGGGATGAATTCCGCCAAATCCCTTCTTAGAGCTACCCTACGCTATATAAGGACTTTGAATTGTATAGGTATATGTTATCCAGAAAATTATCTCACAATCTGACACCACCTCTACTCTTTTCTGACAATGCAACATCAAGTAGGGCAACGTCCTCAAAGAAAAACCCCACTGGATAGACCTCGCCGACATTTTGCTTGATCCAAACTCCAACCAGGAAGAAGTAAGGTATTCTGGCGAGGTGGAACTTTATGGAGGAGATAAGAGAATGCTGAACACCCTACTACACACAACATTTGTAAAACCGGCAGCATCGACTAAAGTCAACCTTGCCCGCCTCTCCTACCACAAAGGCTGATAAATATAATTCTTGGAAGACCTATCACTAGGCGTAAAAATGTTTAGGGGTCGACAAAAACCTGTGTGTCTGGGGATGGGCCACTAGCGAACAAGGTCTTATGCCCGTCGCAATGTGCGCAGGGACCACTCCTCAGACCCTGCTCAGAATAATGGCTGGGAAATGCAAGAAAGGGTGCTTAGGCTCGTGCACTTGCGGAAAGACAGGGCTAAAGTGCTCTATCCTGATAACCTTTTCCCAGTGACCCTACCGAATACATTTTTACTTTTTGGAAAAAATACTCATCTCTGACTGGCTCTATCTCCTCAAACAATGTAACTAAAGAGCTCTGGTTGGACGCAATTAGTAGCCAATTAAATGAACTAGAGCACCACGGGATTAGCACAGGCATTTCGGGGTTGCAAACTTGAGTATAAAAAACTATTGAGCTATTGACCATGAACAGCGGAATTTCCTGAAATTATCAAAAAAATATTGAATTGCGCGACAAAATTACTGCTTTGCGCGAATAAATTACTGAATTGTTGCGCCACCGCTTATTGGCTAAATAAAGAATTCCTGGGCGAAGTGGTGGGTAAGGGCAGGTAATGGAAAAAGGGGTGGAATGTATAGGTATGTATCTTACTCGAATTATGGATTTCAAGTTGCTGTTTTTAGATTTTTAGTCGCGCGAAGGAAGCCAGCATTTCTAGTCGCGCTCATTGTTTGTCGTTGTTATGAACTTTACGATAATCTTATTTAATTGACCGAGTGAGCGCGTCGCAGCGTCTCTGTTCAGATTGGAAAAAAAAATCGTATGTCCGGATTTCCGGCTTTTCTCATCTACCGGTCGGATTTGTCAACCGATTCTCGTGGAATTTTGTGAGCGTTCAAATAATTAGGTTTTTTTTGTCGATTCAGTTTTTGTTTTTTTCATAGATTGCCACCGCCATCGTTGTTTACAACTTTTTCGTAAACTGTATTCATAAATTTGTTGGTGGGAAAAAAAAGAAAAAGCAGCCGGCTTATTTGTTTTTATTGCTTTTATAATCATTACGCTTGTTCATCCGATAAACTTCAAAGGGGTCGGGGGTGTGAGGGGTTGGAAAATAATGAAAAAAAATACAAATCTCCTGTGTCGCTCGCAAGGTCTATCTAAGCTTAAAGAGTATAACATTGTGAACACAACATATACTATGTACACTTGAAGGCAGCTCGATCCACTCGTAAAATCTTCCCACGGTACTCAAGGGCCGGATAAACTTTTTGTGAGCTTAACTGATCTTATGGTTGAGTTTCGTCTCAGTGGGATTCAATGTAATGAGGGAAATGTTTGAAGTTTTCCCAGCTTAGTAAAGTATGTACCTCTATTTTGGATTGAAACCCTGAGGATTTGAGAGTGTGAACAAAATAGACTTGTAGATAGCTTTTCTGCAAAAGAGTTGCTACCTAGCCTGGGATATATATCACCGTAATATTGTCAAAACCGTGTACCGCCTTATTCATAAACGTCTAATAAACCTATTTTAACTATAGTTAAAAAAAAAAACATTTGTCTTTGTCTGTCACTTTGAAATTTGTGTTTGTGAGAAAAGGACAAAGCACATTTTAGCTATCATAGGTTTGATAAGTTTTATGTATAAGGCGGTAGTTTATAATCTAACGTTTTTTAGGGTTCCGTACCCAGATGGTAAAAACGGGACCATATTACTAAGACTCCGCAGACTGTATGTCTGTCTGTCCGTCTGTCATCAGGCTATCTCATGAACCGTGATAGTTAGACAGTTGAAATTTTCACAGATGTTGTATTTCTGTTGCCGTTATAACAACAAATACTAAAAATAACAGAATAAAATAAATATTAAAGGGGGCTCCCATACATGGGAGCCCCTTTTAATATTTATTGTATTTAATTGATTTTGATTTTTGTATTGAATTTGATTGTATTAGCATTGAAATAATTGTTGTATACAACAATTCTTTCAAAACTAACCACATACAGACTTATGAATGCACCTGGTTACGTACATGGAGTGTGAATGTAGCCGCACCAATAACTTTGTAAACAACATTTTGCTATGTAAAATCCAAACGATTCACTCCACACCACCCTACCATTTTACGGTGGTACGGAACCCTTCGTGCGCGAGTCCGACTAGCACTTGGCCGGTTTTTTCTCGTTACTTAGTTTACAAACTATCGATAAATTGTAAGCTGTAGTGTAGTGCTTACGATATGCCTCGTTAGTTTATAATAAAACCTGGTTAAACTTGAACTGCAAACGAAATACCAGGGCAAATACTGCGATAGCTTAGGTGAAGACTAGAGGGGACGAGCGCAGCGAAGCCCCCGAATAGTCTTTGTGTTAAGTTAACATGTAAGAACAAAATAAAAGTAAATTCTAAACCCTGTCGGTCTGGTTTACAATTTATCTATAGTTTACAAACTAACGCGATAGTCATTAATTAACGGTTTTGACAATCTTACGGTGACATATATAAACGAAAAAATTAATGAAAAATATAAATAACGGTGGGTCGTCCCATGAGAAAAAGGAGCCCTATCGAGTCACAGTCACGCATTTCTGTGTAACTAACCTAACAGTGTATTTTTTTAATGTGAACCAAGAATCGATGCTATTTACTGACTGATTTTGTAGCAGAGCAAATTCATTCTAAAATATTTCTATGCTTCATTCTCTGCTTTTACATATGGCTGTGAAAAACTAAGATAAAGATATTTTCAAGCTATACTAACCAAACTTTTGTAGCAGAGCGAATTCATTCAAAAATATTTCTTTGCTTCTTTCTGTGCAAATCTAATATAAATATATTTTCAAGATGCTAACTAAACTTTTGTAGCAGAGCGAATTCATTCTAAAATATTTTATCTACACACGTATCATAAACCCTCTTTACTGCGTTCAATAAACCGCACGTTACGATCAGCATTATGTTAAACTACTTGGTAAAAACTCGTTTCGTATCTGGAAAACTACACATAATGGTCATTATGTGTAGTTTTTCTACATATAATGACATTAAAATTTCGAACGCCGACGCCCACCCGCGTGCCTAGTTTGTCTGTGAAGTTGGTACTGACATTCACGAACGCCGACGCCCGTCTGCGTGAAGTTGGCTAAACGATGATATCAAGCGACTTATGACCAAGAGAGATCGGGCTAAGTGCATGTACAAAAAGGATCCGACAGATGACAATTTTCTCACCTACAAATCGCTTCGAAATCGTTGCAATCGTCTCTGTCGCGACGCCAAACGCCGCCACATCTTTGAGTGTATCGAAAGGTACACTCCTGCTCAGGTGTGGAAATTTCTCAGGACACTTGGTATTGGCAAGTCCCAGGCCCAGGACACGCATTCAGGTAATGTCGATCTCAACGCTCTTAATCAATTTCTCTCCGCACCGCCCGTTGTGATGGACTCTACTGTCAAGCAAGCCACTCTTCGGAGCCTGCGCTCTAGGTCACTTCCCAAAACCACTCCCTTCAACATGAGATATGTCGGAGTTGACACAGTTAAAAGGGCATTGTTAGCGATTAGCTCCAAAGCAGTCGGACATGACAACATCTGCCTAATAATGATCTTCACTATCCTAGATGACCTGCTTCCGCCCATAACGCACATTTTAAATTTTTCCCTTTCAAACTGCTCCTTCCCTACTGCTTGCAATCATGCACTAGTTATCCCTCTCCCTAAATCATCCAATCCCACCTGCTTCAAAGAATATCGCCCGATTTCCATCTTGCCGATCCTATCAAAAGTCCTCGAATCCATTGTCCATACCCAGCTCTCCCAATATCTATCCTCTAACAACCTATTAAATCCTTTTCAATCAGGCTTCAGACCGGGTCACAGCACAGTTACGGCTCTACTTAAAGTGACGGATGATATTCAGGTTGCCATGGATCAGAAGCAGCTTTCGGTGCTTACCCTGCTCGACTTCAGCAGTGCCTTTAACTGTGTTGACTTTGACATTCTCGTTGAACTTCTCAAATCTCTTAATCTCTCTTCCCATTCTGTCAGCTGGTTCGACTCATACCTTCGTGACCGTAAACAGCGTATCAAATCGGAGACGACTTGCACGGATTGGTGTGACCTCACCTCCGGTGTCCCCCAAGGTGGCATTCTCTCTCCTCTTCTATTTTCTATATTTATTAACTCCATCTCCGATGCCCTCTCATCTTCTTATCATCTTTACGCGGATGACTTACAAATCTATCGCCACTTCTCTCCCGATAATGTAAACTCCGCTGTGGAGGCGTTAAACGCTGACTTAGAGGGTATTAGAGGATGGGCCTCGTCATTTGGGCTACTGGTTAACCCAAACAAGTCCCAGGCCATGATTATAGGTACCAGACACTCACTATGTTTGTTGAAGCAACAGTCTGTCCCTCCTATATCTTATAACGGTACCGTAATCATGTATAGCGACACAGCGAAAATCCTGGGTGTTGTTTTCGATAACCAGTTAACCTGGTCAACTCATATCAGCGAGGTCAGCAGGCGAGTTTACGCTACCTTTCACTCTCTCAAGAGACTTCAGAACTTTCTTCCTCGTCAGACCAAAATTATTCTCGCCCAGTCTCTTTTACTTCCCCTCATTAACAATGCTGATGTTTGCTGGGTAAGCGCAAATGAAGAGCAACTGAACAAACTCGAACGACTTCAAAACCTCGGGATTCGGTTCATCTTCGGACTGCGAAAATATGATCACGTTTCTCAACAACGCAGGAAGTTGAATTGGCTTCCGATTCGTCTTCGACGGGACTCTCATATCCTATGCCTGCTCTACAATATTTTGTGGAACCCTCGGTACCCTAACTTCCTGCGTGATCGCTTCGAATTTCTTTCTTCATGCAGGCCTCGGAGAACTCACATGGCTACCTACTATGCTTAAAGCCCCACAACGCTCCACTGCAACCTACGAGCACGGGCTTAGAATCCGCGCTATACGGCTGTGGAATGAACTTCCCTGCACCATTAGGGACAGTCCATCACTGAATATCTTTAAGAACCGACTAAAGAAGCTCACTTTCTATTTACTTTCTTTCTTTCTTTCTTTATTTCACTTTCTATTTAGCTATATAATGTATTAGTATTAGTATATTTGTAAGATATTTATTGATATGCTGTATTTATGTAACTGTGTATGTAGTCTATATTTCTTAGCAATAGGGTTTTATGTATGTGTAATATGTATTATATTAGAATATAGTCTTAATTGTACGCGCAACTCTTTCCCTTACCTATCATCTCCGTCTCCTATCCAACATGGTTTGCTGGAAGAAATCTCTTTTTAGGGATAAGCTCGCCTTTGTACATGTTTTTTCTATCATAAGTTATCTGTATGTCTGTTTTGTTTAGTACAATAAAGAAATTACGAAATTACGAAGTTGGTACTAAAGAACAAGCTAAACAATTGCAGAACCACAATGCCGGTCAAATATGCGGTTCCTGAACACATCAAAGAGAGCTTATGATATGTGTGTAGATAAACTAGTGTATGTAACTGTACATAATTAGGCATTATGCAGCAGTCACATAAACTACTATTAATGCTTCTTTCTGTGCTTTTACATATGGCTGTGCAAATCTAAGATAAAGATATTTTCAAGATACTAATTAAACTTTTGTAGTAGTGCCATAGAGCAATAATATAAAGAAGAGTGTCCATCGCCATACAGAGAACCGTAAATTAAAAAATAGTTCATTGGTATCTAGATATCGCCCATAGTATTTTTCATCACTAAATTTTAATTTCAGTCTTCACCACAATCTCAATGTTTTCAATGTATGTATAATATTCGCCGTTCTTATCAGCAAGGTGGATGATCGAGCGGTTCATCTTCAGACTTTCAAGCGGTTGATCGTGGTTCGATCCCTAGTGCGGACAAATTACCTTTTGGGTGTTTATAAGGTTTTATTTATTGAGGCAAAGTTTTATTTTATTTATTTAATGTAGTTACTGCAAATAGTATTGCCAACTTTTGTAATTAACTTTCTTACACGTGTACGATGCTTCACGCGTATTTTTAGGGTTACCTTATAAAGGAAAAGTTATACAAATACATAACGCAAACAATCTCATTACACTGGCAGCGTTACCGCGCTGCACAGCGAGCGAGATCCTCTAGACCAGGAAAGCCCCAGAGCCATAGTCAACCAAATCCGGTGCTACGAGAGATCAAGGTAACGAGTTTACACTATAAACGACTGCTTAAACTTCGAACTTGGAAAATGACCAACATTCTTCGTACCCCACCTGCGAGCAACTTACAGCATACATCTTCTGATTCTGACGTATCTAAAATAGCCTCTAACTTCACCACTCCAACTTTTGTGTCCCAACGTAACAAAAGATGCCGTCAATCAAGTGATGACGATGCACTTCCCTCCTTTAGAGATGAGTTCAAGAGTATGTTTGAGGAGTGGCAAAAATCCCAGGATACCAAGCTATCAAAACTGATTGCCGAGGTTATAGAGATCAAAGAACAGAACAAAGATATCAAACGCTCAAACGAAGAAATTGAGAAATCGATGATAATGATCAATGGACTATATGAGAATATGAAGAAGAAAGTGGAAGGTCTCGAGGCGGAACGCAAACAAAATCAGCTCCAGATAGCTCAACTGGAAATGAAAATAGACGACATGCAACGATCCTCAAAAGCATCCAGTATTGAAATACGGAATATTCCCTTGCCAGAAAAACCGGAAAGCAAAGCCGATCTATGTGAAATTGTACAAAACACCGGCAAAGCTCTTCAGGTGAGCGTCGATAAAGCCGCAATCAGAGATGTTTTCCGTCTAAATGGGAGAGCTGGTAAGGGGACCATTATTGCTGAATTTACATCAGTGATAACAAAAAACGATGTGATAAATGCGTGTAAGACCTACAATAAACAACACCCTGCACAACGACTTAACTCCGCAGCCCTGGGTTTTAAAAGCCCACCGACACCAATCTACGTCTCTGAAGCTCTTACTAGTAAAGGACGCAGACTCTTCTTCCTGGCCAGAGACCTGGCGAAAAGCCATGACTACAAGTTCTGTTGGACCAGCAACGGGAAGGTGTTTCTCCGTAAGACTCCCGACTCATCCCACATCGAGATTAAGGATCAGAATCAACTGATCTCGCTGAAAACAGACATCTGACTAGAAGTAGTTTTATCTTTTATTTTTTTACTCTTTTCTTTTCCAAAATTCGTGGATAATCTTCAATTGCTAAAAGTTAACAACAATGAAATATTTATTTTACAATTTATTACAGAGGTAACAAAAAAACTAAGAAATTTTGAAACAATGATAAGATCAACAAAACAAGTTTTTAGCTACGTCACACCAAGCAACCGTAACATTCGATTCTTTAAATAATGAGAATTTAATTAAAAACATTGATAAGATTCAACCAGGAACCTCTAAAGTGTGTAGTGTTGAATCCTGCAAATCAATCCTAGCATCAAATTATAAACACAATCTAAACATCCTTACACAGAATATCAGAAGTATAACGAAAAATTTTGACGCCTTTGAAGTATTTTTAAAGAGATTAGACCTTCCCTGTGAAATATATATATTAACGGAAACATGGAACTCAAAAGCTGCAAATTTCCCACCTCTACTGAGCTATGATTTGCACTATACAAGGGAACATCGCAATCAAAATGACGGGATAGTTATGTATACCAAACAGGGATTAAATTGCTCAGTCGAAGAAGTCGCACTTAATGATGCCACGTGTATAGCATTAGTAATTGAAAACCATACAGTTGTGATTGGTATCTACCGTTCACCGTCACAAAGAAGCATCGATACTTTTCTACTTTCCCTAGACAAATTACTTACGCAATATAAAAATTATCGTAACCTAATTGTAGCTGGTGATTTAAACATAGATATCAAACCTAAAAATGAAGACAAAAATTCGGAAGGCTATTTAAATCTATTAGCATCACATGGCATTCTTCCAGGACATACGTATCCCACAAGAGAACACAACTGCATAGACCACCTTATGATTAAAGCTACCTTTGATTCTTCTACAATTGTGATAGATGCGCCTATTACAGACCATTGCGCTGTCTTAAGCTCAATCGCAACCAAAGCCAAAACAAAACAGTCTAAAAATTTCATTATAAACAAAATTAACTACGATGCTATTGTGAATGAATTACTGTCAAAAAACTTCAATGATATTATTAATCCCCAAAACCCGAATTATACAGCAAAAGCTTTTGTCGATATTATTCATACTTCAATATTAAATAATTCTCTTAAAATAATAACACCTAGAAGAACACGCTGTATAAAGCCTTGGATAACTCCTGGTCTGCTTAGGTGTATGAAAAATCGGGATCGAATGCACATTAAAAGTAAAAAAGAAACTAATAATATTGTTTTACAAATTACTTACACAAGATATAAAAACTATTGCAATGATTTGTTAAAACGCCTAAAGCGAAATTATGAAAAAAGCCAATTAAACAAACACATTAAAAATCCTAAACTAAAATGGAAGATAATAGACAGTATAACAAATAGAAATAACAAAAAAGAAAGACCCATAGACCTACTCAAAGCGGAAACTACACCACAAAACGCTCTCAACAAAGCCAATACCTATTTCACTAGTATTGGTAAAGAACTAGCTGAAAAAATTATAGCCCAAAAATTGCACATTAATGATGATCCTGAACGTACCCATAATCCAGTAAATTCGATGGCCATGCTAGAAACCTCCGAAGAGGAAGTTGAAGCGATCCTAATGAACTTAAATTCGAACAGTGCCACAGGATGGGATGATATCCCTACAAAGCTTCTGAAAATGCTAAAAGCAATAGTAGTTCCTGTTATGACCCGTATCACAAACTCGTGCATTGAAACAGGTAGAAGTATTCAAGACATCACTCATCCATCCAATTTACAAAACAGGAGATAGAAACTGTGTCGGTAATTACCGCCCCATATCTGTATTACCAGCTCTGTCTAAAATAGTAGAAAAAATTTTGAACAAAAGATTAATATCGTACCTTGAAAAAGAAAATATTCTGTCTACCAATCAATTTGGCTTTAGAGCGGGCAGATCTACAGCAGATGCGGTACTGGAACTTACAGAATATGTTGCCACCCACATTGACAAACAAAATAAATGTATCGGAGTGTTTTTGGATCTTGCAAAAGCCTTCGACACGGTTTCTGTCTCTATTTTGCTAAACAAGATGGTACAACTTGGTATTAGAGGGACATCACTGAAAATATTTAAAGACTATTTAAAAAATAGGAAACAAAGGGTAAAATTGGCAAATTACTACAGTAATGACGTTGTATGTTGTGAATATGGAGTACCACAGGGTAGCGTCTTGGGTCCAACACTCTTCTTATTGTATATCAACAATTTGTGCGATTTAGATATAAATAGCGGAAGATTATTCACTTTTGCGGATGATACATCTATTGTTTTTCATGGTAGAACTTGTAATGAAGCAAAGTCAAATACAGAAACTGGATTAAATAGAATAGCAAAATGGCTTAACCGTAATCTATTAACGCTAAACACTACCAAAACGAAATTCATTCTCTTTGGGAATACAATACGATCGTTACCACCTGAAAATAATTTCAAAATTCAACTACACACCTGTCAATACAACAACCAAAATAAATGCAACTGCACATTTCTAGATAGAACCAAAACAATTAAATACCTAGGAGTGCTCCTAGATGAAAAATTAACATGGGTCCCACACATTAACTTACTAGCGGAGAGAACAAGGAGACTTATATATATTTTTTAAAAACTGAGGCACGTAGCGGATTACACACTACTAAAAATGTGTATACTGCTCTAGCAGAGTCTATCTTGACTTATTGTATCTCGTCATGGGGCGGTGCTCGAAAGACGCATCTTATAAACCTAGAAAGAGCACAACGTGCCTTACTCAAAGTAATTAAATTTAAACCTTTCAGGTACCCTACAGTCGATCTTTATTCAGAATGCGACGTCCTAACAGTCAGACAACTATACATAAAAAATATAATTATCTATCAACACAAAAAATTAATTTATGATGATGCCATCGCAAATAGACGAACACATAAAGTCTGTCCCACTATTCGAATTAAAACAAGTTACATACAAAAATTCCAATGTTATACAGGCCCCATGTTGTACAATAATCTGAATAAAATCCTAAATATCTATCCCCTTAATATCTATGAATGTAAAATAAAACTGGTTGAATGGCTAAAAACTCAAGAATATAATAAAATAGAAAGCTTGTTTGTTAATATTATATAAAATAATAAAATTTGCCTATTTAAAATTTCTAACTCCAGTCTTTAAAATTGTTCTAAAATTAAAAGAATAGAAAATCTTAACACAAAATAGTTAAATGAATACTAATAAGTAAATAAATAACGGCACTAACTTCATATCTCGTATTCAAGTCTCGTATTCAAGTTTCTCATCCACAACACTTAAAAACTTTGTCGAAGTTCACATTTATCATGGTCTAACCAATTGCAACCACTTATATAGATTCTACCCTCATATAGCTGAATAAACATCTAATGAATCAACTTAACCAATTTGTTAAAACACTGGAAGGAACTAGCGTTTAAGATACAGGCTAGGCCTAGTTTAAGCGCTAGTGCTCATAGAATTATATTATGTATAAGTTTAACGAAAATGAATGAGTGTATCCCAACGATTCGTTGGGTACCTATTGTAAGTTTACAACCTTTAGAATGTAAGTACAATATGTAATTGTTTATTCTTACGTCAAATAAAGATATTTTTATTTATTTATTATTTTTATAGTTTAATCAGAATTAGAGCAGTTGTCAAAACCTCGATCCCTCAAACGACGATTCCCAATGTCCTTGTCCTTGTCATTACTTAAATATTACAGGTAAACTATAGAGAAATGTATGGGTTAAATAGAGAGGGCATAATTTCTTACGATACCAGATACAAACTTATAAATTACTTGATTATATACATACACGGAGCATGAAATACCAATAACTTTGTAATTAACATTTTGCTGTATAACATTAAAATTAAAATAAAACCTATTCACTCCATACCATCCCTTCCATTGTGGGGTGGTAAGGAACTCTTCGTTTGCGAGCACGAATCGCACTTGACCGTGTATTTCATTTGATGTATTTTTACTTGTTTGCCTTTGCGCCTGTAATAAAATTGATACAAATTTTATCGGAGAAGTCGAAAAGGTTTAAAAAGCCGGTCAAGGGCGGGTCGGATTCGCACACGAAGCGTTCCGTACCATTTTACAAGAAAACTTAAGCACTAAAAAAAACAATAAAAATACTTGAATTTGAACCCAGAACATTCAGATTGCGCAGCTGATATCGAACCAAATGCGTCATCATATTGTTTCGATAAGTCATGAAATTTACGATCAGGTTTTGAATCATATTGAGATCTAATCTGACGCTAGGGTAGTCTTATAAATCTCTGACGCCACCTAGCGCATTATAACGTACAAAAAACAGACAGCCGTCTCTGTCTAAGCAAGCAGCAAACAGGGTTAACGCCATCTGTGTCTGGACGGAAATTTTAGCTTTCTTCCGGAGCACGATTTTTTGTTCGGGATGGCTTGTCTCCTTGTATTACTAGTCTATGGTAGTGCGAATTCATTCTCAAATATTTCTATGCTTCTTTCTGTGCTTTTACATATGGCTGTGCAAATCTAAGATAAAGATATTTTCAAGCTATTATCTAAACATATACATACATCTAAACTTTTGTAGCAGTGCGAATTCATTCTCAAATATTTCTATGCTTCTTTCTGTGCTTTTACATATGGCTGTGCAAATCTAAGATAAAGATATTTTCAAGCTATTATCTAAACATATACATACATCTAAACTTTTGTAGCAGTTCGAATTCAAACTAAGGGGACTTCCATCAGAAAATCGTCAAAATCGCCTCACGTAATTAATGAACGTCCCATAAGATATTTTTTTCTACGGGAATTTGAGATATTACCATGTTAATTAAGCGTTTTGTTTATACAGTGCTGAGATTTTAGATTCAACAGCGTGGCTTTGATATTATTTATTTTATATTTAACTAGGTACTATCGTGGGTGTCCGAATTTTACAAAAAACAAAGATACTTCAACGTTGGACCGACTCTATTCTTGATATATATTAATGAACTTTGCAGCCTTAAACTTCCCGATGGCAACATAGTAACTTATGCTGACGATACCGTTCTGCTTTTCAAAGGAAGAAATTGGACACAAGTTTTTGAAAACGCACAAAACGGTTTTAATATGATATCGAAATGGCTGCAGCATAATATTTTAACCTTAAACGCCGATAAAACTAAATATTTGACCTTCTCTATAAACAACACGACCCAACCTTCTGCTGGTTTTAATTTGACCTCACATATATGTAAAGATGAAACTAACTGCTCATGTAAAACCTTAGAAAGAACCCCTACAATCAAATATTTAGGCATAACATTGGATCGAAACTTAAATTTTAAAAAACATATACAAACTCTAAGTGGCAAAGTCCGTAAACTAATATATATATTTAAAAATTTGAGACACGTTACCAATGCATCACTACTAAAAAATATTTATTTCGCTCTATGCGAATCTCTTTTGAGATATTGCATAACATGTTGGGGAGGTGCAAATAAGGGAACTCTTTTGTCACTGGAGCGTGCTCAACGTGCTGTTTTAAAGGTCTGCACCTTTAAACCCAGGATCTTTCCGACCGAAGAACTTTATCATTTCTGTGACGTTATGACTGTTAGACAACTTTTTATTCAGAATATTCTGCTAAAACAACACCAAACTCTTGAGTATACACCTAGTTCTAAAAGACGAAAAGATAAAGTTTTTATAACCACCTCAACAAAGACAAGATTTATGCAGAGATTTTTTAAATTTCTAGGGCCCTATCTATACAATAAAACCTGCAATGTTGTGTATATATATCCTAAACCAAATTTTGAATGCAAAAAGCTTATTTATAAGTGGTTAAGATCGATGAATTATGACGACACAGAAAATTTCATCGCCATTTCACAATAATAAGGATAACAAAATAAATAAAATGGTACAATCAATACTTGATAAATACATATTTGATAATTATATTTTAGGTGCACATACTTACGTATTTTTTAGAAATGATGGTAAAAATACACAAACATTCATAACACACCTCACTTCACATACATCCACTACACTTTCTCATCTCACACACCCATATTTACACTCACAAATACTCACACACACCCAAATACTAACTATTTTAGGCACTAAATGACGAATTTTAAACTTTAAATTACCTTCTTTAAGTTTTAGATAGCTGCATTACATTGAAACTGTAAAAGTACTTGATTTGGTCTGCTAATTTTTCTTCGTTCATATCATTAGGGGAAGAGCCTCGCTACTTATCCCAAAACACAGGGGAAACCCTACCTTGGGGAGTATCGACTCTGATGTTATTTTTGCTTATTAACAACACCTATTCTCATAAACATATGATGTATCTATCTTTAGTTAAGTTTATATAACATGAAACTGTACCTTTCTTATTATGTATTCTTTTGTAATTTTTGTAATTTTTTTGTGAAATGTTTATTGAATAAAATCAATTTATATTTATTATTTATGTTGCCTTCCAAATTATTGACGTATGATGATATTTATATGCAATTTAATTACTATCATGACTGTGGCTGGCTGCAATGCTATTTTTAGGGTCAGGCTCTGTCCGTCCGCCCGTCTGTCTGTCAAGACGCTTTTTATCAGAAATCAGTGGATGTACTAAGTTGAAATCAATATGAATTACTCAGGTCGTGGTGCCGCGAAGTTATAAAAAAAAAACTTAGGTTCACGCAATAACAAGTGGAATTATTATAAAAACAAATAACCCGACAGCATTTTCAATCTTTGAGTTTCTTTTTATTTATGAAACCCTTTATTTTGATACCCTACTCTATAGGTTATTATGCCTACTTATAATAAAAAATATTTGAGTTTGAGTTTGGTTTAAAAAGTAATTTTATTTATTTATTTGTTTGTGTTTGTTGTAGTTTGTGTAATAGGAACGTCACAGGCATATATCCAAATTTCTTAACCAGTTGGCTGCGTCGTTTGTAAGGGTGATGAAGTCATCGGGATCTCCAGGGTAAGCCCGCAAAGGGCACTCACGCACTATGTGGTCGACTGTCTGGAACTCGGCACCGCAGTCGCAGCTTGGAGAGGCAGACCAGCCACAGCGGTGTCTGTAATGGGCGGTGCGTCCGCCGCCTCTACGGATTCTATTTAATTAGGGTTGCTAACTTTTCTGGACAGGAACGGAAATCTCAAAATTTCGAGCAACATGTTTTCTGTACAGTTTCTATTTATCAGATTATTAAATAAGTTTATATATTTTAAGATATTTTAATAAAACACAATGACTTTCATTTGACCTCTATGACTTCATCAAAAGATGTATATTTTTTTTAATCTGCCCGCCTAATATAAAAATTATGTGAAAAGTCAATCCCTGTAAAGTCTGTGACCTCTCATGATTGTAGGTTATATTCAGCGATAACAAAGCCATCACGCTAGTTCTTTATTCTAACAGTGGCTTGTCAGTACATATACGAAAACTTATTGTACGTTCAGAAAAATATTAAAACCTTTGTCAAAAATTGCATGCAATAATGTAATTTAACCTCTCAAAAACCAAGGGTAGTTGGAACGGGTCGCGATTTGGAACCTTATGCCATGGTAATAAAATTTAAAACCTCTAACGGAAAAGTGGCGTTATGGCGGTTAGTGGCGCCGGTGGTATTCAAGAGTTTGATTGCCTGGTAATATAATTAAGTGTACAAAAGTGCTATGTAGGGTGACTCATAACAATTTATTAGTTTTAACGTGGAATACGAGTCTGTTACCAAGAAACCACGTTTATGGTCATGCTCACTAAAATGTCTTTTCTTGCGGTCGCTCTGTGTAGCGGGTTGCTCCCCTCCCTCAAATATGGCGAAGGGGGTGATGGCTGATGCACAAGTCATACTCGTGAACGGGTGCTGCTGAAAAAATGACATCCCCGTAGAGTTTCTTAGTGCTATCTTCTCTGACGGGCGTATTTCCGAAGCACTGGTAGAGTTCATGTAGTTTCTTTTTCCTGTCCAAGATTCAGCCATGAATCACCACTTGAAGGAGAAATTTCCTTTTTCAAACTTAAATCAGTTATGTACTCATTAGTTTAGTTGATCATATTTGTTTATTTTTTATTTTTTTCCATGTATGAGGCTTAAGTAAGTGTTTGACTTGTAAAAGTCAATATTGCCAACTTGCAATAAATGATTTGATTTAATTTGATATGTTTTGATATTTTATAGTTTTGTTTTTATTCGCTACGACAAATTTTAAAAAACAGGCTCGTGAAATTTACCTCAAGTTACCAAAATAATGATCATGTCGATGTTCATCTCGAATTGACAACATTTCATTTTTGTTTAGGTAAAAAGATTTAATGTCTATTGAGATATATTTGAACGCTTAATACGAAACACATTTAAATATATTTTTCCATTCATTCGTTTTAAAGATACTTTGAAAATAATTCAGACATCGAGGATGTAGGCAGAAGAACTACAAATACCTTTGTCTAGCATTAAAAATCGGTTCGGTTTGTTTGTGTTTTCAGAAAGAAACACCCGCTTAAAACTAACAGAAGAATAGCACTATACACTATACAAGTTCTACGCCTGCAAAAGATATAGCAATGTAAGGTGGGCTCATGGCGGGCGTTAACTGAGATGTTCAAACCGAAAGCATCCTTTGTTTTTTTAACTTTCTGGGACAGGCAAAGACAAAGCCTTGACAATGATTTTTTTTATCAAAGGCAACATGGTCCATAATCCTATATCAACTTTTTCCAAAAACTCAAGATGTAAAAAATTATTTAAATACGGAAAATCAAAATTTTGGTAAATGGTAAAATCAAAATCCCTTAAACACTCGACCAACTTTCGAATTAGCTATTAAAATTAGGGGGATAATAATTTGAAATGCTGTGAATTCCAGTAACCACAACATTGCTCAAGTCAGAGGAGCCAAAGCCGTCATGTAAGTAAGATGCTGATGCTGAGATCCTGGAGTCAAACTGTGCTGATTGTCCAGCTTCTGCATGTGGGAATTTTTAGAAAATTCTTATTTATCGGCTGCAAATTGCATATGCATTGCCGTGACAAACGATTGAAGTTTTCTTGATAATGTTTAACACGTTTGATATTCAATCTACAATGTGCTCTTCCTCTCAACGACCCAAGGCATCATATGATGCCATTTGCCCGTTATAGGTTTTGAATTATAATGCCATGGCATAAGGTTCAAAATCGCGATGCCTCAAAACAAACTGGGGATTTGAGAATTAAGCTTATTGTAGAACTTAACTTGTTTGTTGTCTTAATACAAAGATATAACAATATATAAAATAAATAAAATAAAAGATATAACAATAATTTGGTACATTATTGTTATATCTTTTCTTGCAACATTAATAATCAATCAATCAATCAATCATTTTTATTTCGGAATACAAAGTTCCATAGTTTGTTAGTAGTACTATTAATAACATTAACATAACAATAACACTTAACATTATAATAAGATTCAGTCAATTAAAATTAAAATGAAGTCATGCTAATAAAAATTCAAATTAGATCATTACATTAAATTAGGTTATTTTACAATATTAATGAATAAAAATAAAAATAAATAAATTAAAATTTAACTGACACAAATTACAAATATATACTGACACAAATTACAAAATAATACCAATGATTTTTATTTTAAGGTGTCTGCAACCATTCCATAGTGCTTTTATTTTGGCTTGAGAAGCGGACCTGTGACATATATCACGATTTACCTGTGGTTATAATGACCTGATAAAGAAACATCTTTCAAATAGTATCCTATTTGATGAAAAACATCGAATACATACAGGAACAAGAGAAAATTGGGTAATAGATATATATCAACCGGCGATCACTTGCTTCACGGATGGCTCAAGAAGAGAGAGCACAAATATAGCAGGGTCATGTTAATGTTTTTTGAATAGTAACGGACAAGAAAAATCAATTGCCTTGGGGCTATACGCCAGCGTTTTCCAAGCGGATATCGTCGATATAATGGAATATGCTGCCCCACTAAAGGAAACATCACATACTGAAAATAAGTCTAGTAATATATTCAGATATTCAAGCAACCTTAACACTTTCAGAGAAAAAAGAGCTCCGTGGTCTAATGCGTTTCACGCTTGCTTCCCATAAAGGAGATACAGATTCGATTCCTGACCATGCACCTATGAGATAATCAATTTATCTTAAGTACAGTGGATTTCATTTATTACGACCTTGGTTGTAGCGACCATTTACCTATAGCGACGTTAAATCTAAGTCCCTTGAATTTAAAGCATTCTTTAGTACAAAATTCATGTGGCTATGGCGACTTTGGATGTAACGCCGAGTTCGGGTGTAGCGACTGTTTTTAATGAATCATTTGTAACAAATTCCTAGAAATCCCATGCAGATATTGCGACCGGAGTCGGCCGCCAAAGACACAAAGATTTTTTTCTTTCACAAACATTTCTTATCTTTTGTTTACATCCATTGCACACAGATGGTCAGCAAGTGTGGAGACCTTTACCTTTTGTTTATAGATATCAACTAAGTAGGTAAGGGAAGCGTGTACGTTTCGGAGCTTTATATATTAAAATAAATTGAAGCAAACTAATATTACACATTTTTTTAAATGTACCGGTGAATAACTATGTGCAAATATTTTCAATAATAAATGAATATAAACTACACATGTGTACGTGTCTGTATCTCTTTACCTTTGCCTGTAACGACTTCCGGATATAACGACGAAAATAGAGTGGTCCCTTCATTGTCGTTATACCCGAATTCCACTGTACATTTTACGAACGTTCTAACGGTGATTGAAAACATCGTGAAACCTTCATTACTCCATAGCTGCGACGATGGGCAAGCCCCCTGTCACGCAAAATTCAATTGGCTCAAAGTGGGCACAATTGTGCCTCTGCCACCCCGTATGGGAAAAGGCGTGACGCTATGTTATGTTACTAACCCAGTCTGCCTATAACTCAAGAACAAGGAGATTTGAGGAGGGAAATCGGCTGAATCAACAGTAACTGGTGCTCAAACACTGGGAATTGGGTGAAATAGTCACAATAGAGGACCAATCAGCCGCCCGTGTTCATCATCTATCTATCTACCCGTGGTACTGCCGATGGTACTTCTGGTAGTATCAATGCTGAGTCAGCTATGGTCAGAATTTTTTGTGAATGATTTATTTCCGTAATAATGTTTATTTCTTGTGTTTTGAGAAGAAATAATAGTTGGAATGAGACTTACAAGTGATATGTTACTCCGCCGTTCTTAGAGTTCAGAATACCGCTTCTATTTTTGCACATGAGTATTGCACAGGTCGGCATTTTCGAAAAACAGCGGAAATGAATTCGTCACTGCGGTCGCCCGGCGACTACCGAGAATTTTTAATATCAAGTCTATCGGGGCTAGATTTGTTCGCACGTGCAACGCCCCTCAACCTATCTCTCGATATCTGTGGGCAGGAAGCAAGGTCTTACAGCAAAGAAAAAATACGAACAACCGAAAGGGCTTTGTATATTTTGTATTACCAGTTGCAATCCGCATTTTTTTTTGAATGGCAACCACGTATAAATTGGTGTGGTCCTCATGCATCCCGTTGCTGCCTTGCAAGCCAGCCTATGGAGTCGTCGTAATTTTGCTTCGATAGTGGATAGTTTGGTTCGTGGCCACCAGACTATCGCGCCGTAGCTTAATATGGGTCTGATGACAGCCAAGGGGTGTAACTGAGTAAAGCCAAAGGGTGGTTTTTGGGTTAGCCCACAGGTGTATGATTATATATCTTTGGGATATAACTAGGATATACTCAGATTATAACCAGCATCATTGATGAGTGGTTATCACCTATTATTATACTGTTATACCTATTATCACCCACATAATTAATGTGTCGCTTGAACAATGTTGCTTCCCCAATCAGTGGAATTCCCCTACCTAAAACGTTCAATCCCCTCTCCTTTAAATAATTCCGTCCCATATATATTCTGCCTATCCTCTCCAAAGTTCTGAAATCTTCAAAGTCACTCCCAGCTCTCCTCCTACCTTTCCTCAAGAAACTTATTAAATCCCCATCAATCAGGTTTCAGGCCGGGTCACAGCACTATCACGGCTCTGCTTAAAGTCACTGACGATATTCAATTGGCCATGGATCAGAAGCAGCCTACAGTTCTTACACTGCTTGATTTTAGTAGCGCCTTAAACTGCGTCGATTTCGATATTCTGTCTGGTTGATATTCTAATGTGGCTTAGAGTCTCCTCGCACACGGTTCGCTGGTTTGACTCCTACCTGAGAGACCGACAGCAGCGCATTAAGTCTCAACGGACTGGTGTGAGCTCTACGCGGGTCTTCCGCAGAGTAGTATGATTTCTCCTCTCCTCTTCTCAGTATTCATAAACTCCATCTCTGACGTTCTTACTTCTTCTTATCATCTCTACGCAGATGACCTCCAAATATACTACATCATCGTTGCGTTGAATGCTGACCTCGATAATATCAGGAAATGGGTTATTTCATATGGGCAGTCACTCTACAGTCAGATTTACATCACACGAAGGAGGATACTCCTTCGTGTGATGTAAATCTGACTGTAGAGGCGTTGAATGCTGACCTCGATAATATCAGGAAATGGGCTATTTCATATGGGCTGCTAGTCAACCCGGGAAAATCTCAAGCCATGGTTATGGGTGCACGGCACTCGCTTAACTTATTACTGTTATTACAGAATTCGCCCACCGATCCTGTATTGTATGACGGTAACATAATTACTTACAGTGAGAAAACTAAAAATGTTGGGGTTATATTTGATAACTTGCCTATTGGTCGCCCCATGTTTGTGAGGTCAGCATACGAGTCTGCGTCATTTCACTCCCTCCGGAGATTACAATAATTCCTGCCACGGCAGACTAAAATCATCCTCGCTCAGTACTTTCTACTAGCTTTAATAGACTACGCGGATGTTTTTTGGGTCAGTGCGAACGAAAAACAACTGATCATACTCGAACGACTTTAAAACCTTGGGATTCAGCTTGTCTACGGGTTGCGCAAGTATGACCATGTCTCCCAGTATCGCAAGAAGCTGGGGTGGCTCTCGATCCGACTTCGCCGTGACATACACATTCTGTCCTATCTGTTCAATATCTTGCAAAATCCCCGCTTTCCCACATATCTTCTAGAACGTTTTGAGTTTTATTTCCCCAGGGTAGCAATCGGAGATCCCACACGGTGTCTCTTCTTTCAACCACTTACTATCTATCTATCTAGGTATATATTATATATTATAGTTTATATATGTGTATCTAGTGTATTTTATATAGTTGAGGCATATTTTATTTATTTGGTTTATTTAATTTATATTTTGAAAGTAATTTTCATACGTATATACATATATACAGTTTTACTGCGCACTAGGACTGACCTGTTTAAACTCTCCTGTCTTGTCTAGGTTTACTGGAAGAAATCTCTTTTCAGATATAAGCTCGCCTTTGCTTATAACATTTCTTGTAACTGTCTTTGTACAAAACCTTTAAATTATCTGTGGAATAAAGAATATAATTGACGTCAAATGTATCATATTTTATCATACTCCTAAGTTACCCAAGTCCAGTTCTTTCCCTAGTTCTCTAGACCATAGTGTAGTAGATTTTAAGTCCACTAACATTCATATGTGCTTATAGATAATACCTATAGGTATATAAATAAAAAAAATTGTTTCTATTGAGTTGTATTGTAATATTTCACTAGCCCGTCACCCCTCCATCAACCCACACAGAACTAGGGTGGTGAAGTATGGCTCAATCTTACTTGAATCCCGGTGAAGGCCGGTGCCCCTCGGTGGGGACATTAATGGGCTATATTTATTTATTGTGATATATATTTATAATTAAAATAATAAAGATACTTCCAACAAGTCGCCCTATGACAGGTTAAGATACAACATTTATCTTGTAACACTACTCTTGTAACTGTGTTTTATTTTTGTTAAAGTGGCAAATTTATAATTTAAAATAAATATCTTTTACTTTTTATCTTTTATTTATGATAAAATTAACTATCAAAATAGAAAACCGTGTTAGCAATTTACTTAAATAATAAAATAAAACAAAAATAAAGAAATCTGTGGCGCCACTTGTACGTCTTTGACAGCTTATAATTCAGAAACGTGACGTTTTACGAGATTTTGTCAATTAATACTTTATGTTAGTATTGATATGGACTATCAATTTACAAAGGTTATATGCGTGGCTGTCATAAAAAAAAATATGGTTGTCTGTAAAGTCGGCTTACGGACGATAATTTTACGTCATAAGAAACGCTTAGGCCGATCGTGCCTCTATATCGCTTGTTCCGCGCTCTCGCTTGCACGCTCTGCTCGGGCGGAACGTGATAATGAGTCATGCTTTTTTGTGCATGCAGCCGGCGTTCATCGATTTATGTAAAAAAAATAATGGCGGATGGCACCTGGTACACTCTCCATACAAACATTTTCAATACCCTTCACAAAAAATCCTATTTTTGCGGAGCTCTCGGTGCGTGAGTCTGCCTATCTACCGCTTCTGCTGTCTGAACTTTTGTAGCCCTGTGAATTTGTGCTATATTATTATGGCCGTGCTAATTCAATCAAAAATATGTTAATTCTATAGTAGGAATTCTTTTGAACTGGAATTTAGACATTATTATGGTACTTACTATTATGGCTGTGCGAAATTTCATAATAATAGTTTATGTGACTGATACATAATGGAGGGCATTAAAACTTCATAACAATATCACTCGAGAGTTTCAATCTTTCAATGCCTATTTATTTATTTATTTATTCACTTATTTATATTTATTTATTTATTTAGATACAAACGGTCATGTACATTATTTTTAAGTTGAAATATAGTATAGAACATATAGACCTATAGTATCCTAAAATATGTAAAAACAATACTTAATCCGAAATAAAATTTAGAAAGTACATTCGATATTATTTGAAACTAAATTGGTTGAATCCGTCAATACGATTAATATCTACCACAGAGATGTAAAGAGAATATAAGCACGCATGACCTTGTCGCCGCTGTCGCTACAAATATTAAAAGGTTCAACCAATTCAATCACAATTTGCAATCTGCTTTTTGAAAATAAACAAAGATATGTCAAATAACAACAATATCAACATGACTAAAATTATTCTTGTAAGATTTACAACTACGCCTAATACGTGGGGCGCACTGTAAGTTTCCGGAATGAATATGAAAAAATACTATTAAAGGTACAAAATTAATTTATTGTTTTTCAAAATAATCTCCCTTGGCGTCTATGCACTTTTTCATTCGATGAAACCAGTTTTGAAAACTTTTGTGCCACTCCTCTGTGGTGACCTCTGAAACGTGTTTTTCATACTCCTCGACAGCCTCTTCTGGTGATGAAAATCGTTGACCGCGTAATTGGTTCTTAATTTTTGGGAACAGAAAAAAGTCACAAGGTGCCAGGTCGGGACTGTATGCAGGATGACTCATGAGTTCTACATTTTTCGCCTTAAAAAAGTCGTTTGTCTGTCTGGCCGTGTGAGAACTAGCATTGTCGTGGTGCAGGATGATACGGCGTTTACGGTTATTTTTACGGAGTTCGTCAATAACTTCCGGCAAACAAATGGTCGTGTACCAGTCACTATTCACTGTACGACGATTCTCTAAAGCAACAGTAGCCACGTGTCCAGTTTTACTAAAAAAAGAAGCAATCATCCGCTTAGATGCACTTTTCACGCGCGCCACTTTGGTTGGTTTCGGCTCATCTTGAAAGACCTATACGTTCGATTGCTGCTTTGTTTTGGGATCGTAGCAATAAATCTATGTTTCGTCACCTGTTACTATGTCTCACACCAAATTTGACGCACCTTCGTTGAATCTGGTAAGCATGGCACTGCACCAAGTGACGCGGTCCGTTTTTTGAGCCTCGGTCAAGTTGTGTGGGATCCACCGCGAGCACAGCTTTCTCACACCCAAATGTTTGTGTAGGATTAATTGTATTTGACTCATGCCTATTTCTAAGGATGCGCGAATTTCATGGTAGGTCACATGCCTGTCTGTTTCAATCATACGGCGCACAGCATCGATGTTTTTGTTGGTCACAGCGGTGGACGGCCGACCATCGCGAGATTCGTCACTGAGATTGATACGACCACGCTTGAATTCTGCAAACCAGCTATAAACAGTTGTCTTGCATGGTGCTTCATTGCCAAAAGCTGTTTCAAGCCGAGCGATGCTCTGTTGAGCTGTCAAATTACACTTAAAATCGTAGAAAATCATACTACGAAAATTTTCCCGAGTTAAATCCATGTTGATGCAGACACACAATTTTTTAAATGGCGCCACAAGGTAAAAACAAAAGGCAGTCAGATGAAACAAACTGCATTCTACAGCCAAGAGTTCTATTTTCAAATGTTGCAATAAATTTTTAAATATTGTTTATGTAAGTGGCCAGTTCCGGAAACTTACAGTGCGCCCTATGTATAACTATTGGCCACGTAACAACTCTTAATTGAGAAAAGAGACTTCTTTCTAAAACTGCGTTCATTCCTGCTAGGTACTCTGAAATACAATTTTGAGAGAAGATCTGGAGCATCAGTATAGTTCTGAAGTAGTTTATATAAAAAGAGTAAATCCGCACGCTGACGACAATTATGTACAGCTACATATACTAGTTTATCTACACACATATCATAAGCTCTCTTTGATGTGTTCAGGAGCCGCATCTTCGACCGGCATTGTGGCATTGATAATTGCTCTGCACTTGTTTAGCTTGTTCAGTAGTACCAACTTCAGAGACAAACTAGGGGCGGCACGCAGGCGGGCCTCGGCGTTCGAAATTTGAATGGCATATATAATATATCGAAATATTGATACATGATGAAGAAATGAGTTTTTACCAAGTAGAATATCATTATGCTGGTGGTAACGTGCCGTTTTTGGACGCAGTAAAGAGGGTTTATGATACGTGTGTAGTTAAAGATATTTCCATGATGTTGTAGCAGTGCGATTTTGTAAGATATTTATTTATTTATTTATTTATTTCTATTCTTTCTTCTTATTTGGCAGTGCAAACAAAAAATCTAATTCCATGCTTCGCAGGTTTCGTACCAGGGCGGTATTGCTTGCCTTGTGTCACTAATATATTCCAGTTAAGATGGCAGTGCGAATTTTAAGAAAGTTGTCGGTGCTATTTCAAGGAGATAAGCTCGCCTTTGAGTATAAGTGTTCATGTATTCTTATCTATTATTTACCGTTCAATAAAATATATTGAATACTTACTTACTGTCGAGACATCTTCATTATGCTACTAATTACTATGTCAAAGCAAACTTGAAAGTCAAAGTCAAAGTCAAAGTAATATATTACTGTAGATATTTACATATACTTAGCAAACGTCAATTTTGCCTCTTCTCTACATTGGACCACTGTGGGAGAGGAAGGGCGTAGAAACTCCCACAGATTTTAAAAATAGGTTGTGCTTAACTATTACAAATATGAAAAATTTAATCATTATGATTAATAAGCAGGAATAAATACAAAATTATTAAACAGCAAGGCCTGTGTTGAGCTAGATTAACCCCATACAGTCCTGTCATTTAAGTAATCTTGAACATTATAATATCCCTTTTTTGACAAAGTCGCTTTAAAATGCTTTTTAAATTGCTCAAATGGCAATTTCAAAATCTCCAGAGGTATCTTATTATAGTAGAGAATACACTGACCCTTGAAAGAATTGCTAACCTTCGCGAGTCTAAATCGGGACGCACACAGTCTGTGATTATTTCATCTGATTTATATATCTGATTCTGATCTGATTATTATTTCTTCTGAACAAAACGTTATGGTATGCTTACGGCTTTCTCTAGTGCTTGGACGATGCTCTTTGGTCGATCTGGTAGGGGACCCCTTGTGTGCTAACCGACACACTCTTGCCCGGATTTAGGCTTTTAGAATTACGCTAGTAAGGTACCTACCAGAGGCGGTTTGAATTATGCTTTTAAAATATCAACGGAAATTCGGCGCTTGGGACGAAGTTTTATGAAGTTACCATAGTTCAATGTTCAAAGTTCAAATTAATTTATGGTGTATGTTTGTATATTTACATATATTTAGCAAACGTCATTTTTGCCTCTTTTCTACATTATACCATTGTGGGAGAGAAGGGCGAAGAACTCCCCCAGATTGATTTTTAGATCGCTTTTAAAAATTGGTTGTAAACTAATAGAAGTATTATAATATTCATTGTTATAATTAATAAGCAGGAACAAATAATTGCAATTGTTCAACAGCCAGTTCTGTGTTGAGTTAGATTAACCCCAAGAGTTAGATTAACCCCAAACAGTTGAAACTGAAATGTTTATTCATTACTTAAATAATAGCATGCATGTGTGTTGAGGCCCTATTCTAAGTCTTACGACCTGTATTACAGGAGCCTCGCCATTCCGCCGTGGTTCAGAAATAATGGTAAACAAAACAAGCAACAATAAGTTACATAGAAATTAAATTAATAAAGATTAACATGTGATTAAAGATTGATTAAAATTACACATTTTTAGTTTAAAAAAATATATAATAATATTAGGACAGAAAATTAATTATGTTTGTGTGTAGTGTTGTGTGTGAGTAGGTGAAGTGTGCTGTATGTATGTATGTGTGTAGTTTGTAATGCAAGTTTTGTGTAAGATTAAGAAAAATATTATTATCAGGCGTATTAAAGGGAGAATAGGGACCATTTAGCTTGAATTTAATTAAACTTGAATTCAAAAACAGTCCCGTCATTTAAGTAATCTTGAAGAAAGTAATATCACTTTTTCGACAAAGGCTGCATACTTTTTAAATTGCTCAAATGGCAATTTCAAGATCTCCAGAGGTATCTTGTTGTACTAGAGAATGCACTGACCCATGAAAGAATTGCTAACCTTCACGAGTCTAAACCAGGGCGCAACTAGTCTGTGATTATTTCTTAGGTAAACATTACAGCTATCGCTGAGTTTGGAAAATTTTGTAAGGTTCTTGCGTACATACATTATATTATACCAAATTTGTAGTGATAAATAAAATAGTAAGTAAAAGCATTCACTGACAAAACACGTATAATTTTATTTTCATAATAAAACCAAAAGTATAAAACCAAATATTGAATGACAACCATGTCCAAGACCGAAAATTTAACCAGAAAAGAGATAAAAAAAACTGAAGTTGTCTATGTCGCAAATGAACACCGAAATTGCTATTGACGCTGTATGCGCACTTTGATCAGGACTGACGTGAAGATGAAATGTTTGTATGAGGAGGATATGAAGTGCGTATGGAATGGATGAGGGGTTAAATGAACGATTGTCCAAAAATATGCCGAAAATATCTTTATATTCGATAATAAATTGACTAGATACAGTTAGTATGTAATTTTTTTAAAAAGCTCTATTAAGGAGTATGTGCGTTTTAAATTATAAATTTCTCTTTCTCGAATAGCTCTCTTCTGAAATATAAAAATAGTTTGAATATCCGCTGCTTTCTCCCACAACAAGATACCATAGGACATGAAACTCCGAAAGTAACTTAAATATACTATAATAAAGTAACTTAAATAGCCTATATGTAGCCACATCCGTGGTTTGTCTGATTTCATACGGCTTCAGAGATACAACCCACTGATACAGCTGATGTCAATTGGAAATTCGCATGGTGCTATCGATCCAGCAAAAGGCTTTCCGACAGTCAGCTCTCGCATCAAAGAGTCATTTCATAATCTAGCATCCTATCCCAACTGGCTTACCCATTGTTTCATTTACAGAGTGATATAGAGAGATGGATGTTGGGAAAAGGCCGCGGACAGACAGCGCAGGCTTTGAATACTCCCAATTCACTGTAGTATTGGAAGTTAAAATCGTACTGTCAGATCTTGTTTGTTTCGGTTGTGAGATGGGTGCTGGCGAGGACGCTTGTGTAGTTTGCGATGGCGAATGCGCAGAATCGCAGAATGGGCGCCGCGGGGGAAGTCAGGGCGGCTCGGCGGTGGCCGTGGGCGCTGGGCGGCGCGGCGGCGGCAGTCGGGCACGTGCGCGCAACGCCGTCGCGCCGCCCCAGAGCACTACCCGCACTCGCTCAATATTACATACCACTCATTCTGTCCGTCACAGCGAGGAATGCACGAGTATGTTCCGAAATTATTAAAATACCGTAATAATCTCTGTGAGTTTCACCAGTGCTCCAATTCGACCGCGATGTATACGAAGATTTGTGGGTCAATCGTTAAATCTTCTGTGATTGATGGCTTACATCACTGGATCGGAAGTATAGTTTCGGCGGGAAATATCGTTTCCATAAACAGACACTCCTTGCAATCATCTTCAAGGCCAATCGTATAATTTATTGCCGTTTCATGCCTTTCAGTAAATTCGGGAAGGAATGATGACATATTTAGACGCTGTGATGAATCTGTTCCTCAGATATCTGCCGATATAAAGGCACACTGCATCAATTCACCCTTCACGCAGCGTTGCTGCTGGCCTATGATGTAGTACCTATAAATATGCATTTCCAAAAGATTATGAATTCATTCACCGATATGAGAAATATAAGAGAAATGAACCTACAATATTTTACTCATAACAATGGTTGCTGTTATTTATTTACACACCTGCTCTGCCACACAAGAATGATTGATAAAGCTGATATTGTTATTACAATTAGTGATAAACAGGTCGCCAAGTTTAATTGGCTCTAAACGAGCTGTGACCTCTATTTCTGGCATCGAGTAGGGTGGGGTGAGAGGTGACAGCTCACTCAGAGCCAAATATACTTGGCGCGAACTGTATATATAGGTAAAGTACAATTATTTTAATTGATCGTAAGACAATTAAATGTTTTTGAATTTTTCTCTTATTTTACTCTTCATGATACACCTCTGTGCCAAATTTCAAGTTTCTTGGACATTTTGATCACTTTTAGCGACTAAAACGGAGAAGTGTCGTTGTAGGAATTTCTAAAATGAAATTATATTGATAATGTAATGGAGCAATATGGCTGCAAGTAATCGCAATGGACCTTTAAGAACCCGCCTATGCGGGTAGGGATATCCATAATATATGTAGGGATTATTCCCTACATATATTATGGCTAGTACGAACTACATTCAAAGATTGAATAAATCTGACTGATATAGTCTACGTAGCGGCGAAGAGTACTACCACAGTATATTAGGAATGTGTATCCGAATGAAAACCATTAATTTCATGACTTGATTCTGACTTCTTAAAGTTGCTTATGTATGTACCCATATGTATATTCAGTGGATATTTTCATTGATGGTGGAACATTAACAATAGTTTTGTTGTCGGTTCCTCATGCTGTCCCCGCCGGCAGTACATCATAACGAGCCCCTTGTTGATCCTGAACTTAAGTCGGAATGTGCCGATCATCACTTAAAGTAGGCAATAACTAAAACATGTTAAGCATAATAACTTGTCGTTTGCGTGAAGTGAGCTCCACGGTCACGCCACTTACGACAGAGTCCAACAACGCTTGGTCTCCGAGCTATTGTTGCTATTGAAATGAGTCTCCTGACAAAACTGCCCCGACGTACCTCGCATGTCTATACAAGTATCTATATGCAACATGTTCGTCAGCTAATGAACGCGTATCGGAACAATGTTCCAGCGTGTAATTTATTCATTACACAGACGGCCTCGATCAAACGTCGTCGGTAACGGAAAGTCTCCGGTTGATGATGCTATTGACAGGTTGCATCTGTCTGTAGGCACCTACAATAGATAGTTATGTTTACCCACTTTATTGGGGAAACACATTGTTAGCTACGGCAACGATCATTCGGGTAGGGTCATATATAATCGTGGGCTCAATTCTTAAAAGCAGCAGGTGTCAAATATTGTAGAATGGTCTACTGTTTTAACCCCCGACGAACAAAGGAAGGGAAGTTTGAAGCGTCTGTCGGTCGGTGTGTCTGTATGTCTGTCCGTGGCACCCTAGCGGTCAAATGGGTAGACGGATTTAAATGCGGTTTTCCGTAAAATGGTAATGGACTTCCTTGCAATGGTGCTTAGATTTGTTTTTAGTTAGTCTCATTCGAAACACCTTAGATTTATATCCCAGGTTAGCAAATGAGATCATCCCCTTATCACATTGCCCCCTCTACTCTGGTAAAGTCGTTTGCATAATAGCTGAAGTTTTTTTTATTACTGTGACGCGCGGGTAAATTGTTAGGGCAAAATTGTGAGTTGAGCGAGGACTGTCTGTCATGTTTCAGATTATACCGGTAGTAGCTGCTTGGTACATATGTAAAATATGGTACATTATTTCAGAGCAATTTTCTATGTTTCTTCGAACATCACATGACATTCTCGTACTTTGTTTGTGTTCCTTACAAATGTAGTAACTGCGATGTAACTTGCGGTTATTGATCGTGTCAATCAATAATGATTTAATATTAATCCCCGTATAATAACGTAACGTAGGTATATATTCGCTACGGTTTAAATATATATTCGTCTTCCAAATCAGATCAGACATGATGTTATGTATTATGTAGATTCATTATGTATCTACCTATCTATTTATAACGATATAAGACACCGTTTTGGAGCACTCGGAAAAGTATAAAATTACAGTAGATTCAACGATTATCACTCGAATCAGTAGGCAGTGAAGTGCGAGATTCAGTGGCGATGGTACAAGGTGCCGAGTGATGGAGAAGTCGGTGCGAGCGTTGAACAAGTCTCTGCATCATGTGTTGTGGCCACCGTGGGGGTTTCCTGACGCGGAAGATGAGCGGCTATACTCGGCGTACACGAGGCGTCAGCGCGAGCGGGGCTTGCCGCGGCTGCTGGCGGCCGGGCTGCTGCTGCAGCTATTCTCCCTCCTGGTGCCGGGAGAGAGCGTCGTGCTGGCCGCCAGCAGCCTGGCCTCCGCCGCCCTGGCCGCCAACTTGCTGCTCCTCACGCTCTACTGCTGCGTGCAGCGCGCGCGACCGCTGCTCGCGCATGTTATCTGGCTAACACTCTGGCTGCAACTCCTCGTCAGCGCCTCACGTCGCGTCGGGGACTCCTACAACGAACTCCTCGGCTGGGCGGTCCTGTTCCAGTACCTCACTCTGGCCGCGCTCCCTTTTCACTACGTCGTGCTGATTGCGTACAGCACCATCTCTCTAGTTTCCTACATCCTTGTTCAATACTACAACGCTTCTTCAACTGGGAGCAGATTGCCCGCCGATTTCAATTATCAGGTGAGATTTATAAATGGGGACTGGATGTTACGTTACAAGTCTGATTAGTAAAATACTCCTATCTAGTATTTAATCTCTTTGACCGAGTTGTGTAAAGTCTCTGCTGTGCTTCTCACGAAAGAGTTTCTGGGTTAAGAATTTCAGCCGTGAAGTGAAAATGTATTAAGGTCATGAATTTTACTTTTGACGTCGCTGTTTCTTGTTACCGCGCCTGGGTCGTGTCAAACCAATATAAATTATGTAAATGTTTGTATGGAGATGCTCTTTCACACGAATAATTTTAGGAAGCGGCGAATCTCGCACTTCTCCTCGGGGCAACCTTTCTCGGAACAACCGCGTACGCCGTGGCGGAGCGTCAGCAGCGACGATCCTTCCGAGATACCAAGAGAAGTCTCGGCGACAAACTTACCATCGAGCAACAGAGTAAAGAGCAGGTGCGTCTCATAAACAAACTCGTATATGTTTCTTATTAGGCTCGTAGCTTTATAGGATTAAACCGGTTGGAGACCGAAAGCTAAGCAAACTTAGTTTAGCGCTCGCATACTGAAACAGTTTTTATACTTGTGTGCAGACTGCAAATTATGCTATATATTTAAAAAAACTGCGTCACTTACCGATAAACTAAGTTAGCTTATCTTTCGGTCTGCAACCGGCATTATGACCTAGTTTGTTTTGCGTGTAGGAGCGGCTGCTGCTATCCG
Source organism: Argyresthia goedartella (assembly GCA_949825045.1). Taxonomy (NCBI): domain Eukaryota; kingdom Metazoa; phylum Arthropoda; class Insecta; order Lepidoptera; family Argyresthiidae; genus Argyresthia; species Argyresthia goedartella. The sequence continues at coordinate 14,400,528 of OX463808.1, read as the reverse complement.
TCCTTCCAGAGCATGTCGCTGTACAAATGCGACAGGATCTTGGCTTGATTGATACCCAGTTCAAGAAAATTTACATGTCCAGACACGAAAACGTCAGGTATGTGAACCTCTATGTATCCATGTGTAAGTAACTTATATTTCTTAATCGCGGTTACTTACGTACGTAAGTTATAAACAAAGTAATTGGGTAATTAAGTTAAACGAGTCTTTTGTTACGCCAAAGCCTTTTGCCAAGAGATAATTCCAGGTTAATTTTCTCTTGAAGAAAATTTACTTAACATTTTATATTGGCGACCCGTGTCATGTTCGAGAATGATATCGAAATATGAGATACATAAGATGTTTATCTACACACGTATCATAAACCCTCTTTACTGCGTCTAAAAACCGCACGTTGAGACCAGCATAATTTAAAACTATTTGGTAAAAACTTATTTCTTATCTGAAAATTTGTACATTATGACCACACCTAATGTACATAAATTTGTCAAATTATGACATTCAAATTTCGAACGCCGACGCCCGCCTGCTTGCCGCCCCTAGTTTGTCTGTGAAGTTGGTACTACAGAACAAGCTAAACAACTGCAGAGCAATGATCAATGCCACAATGCCGGTGAAACATGCGGTTCCTGAACACATCAAAGAGAGCTTATGATATGTGTGTAGATAAACTAGTGTATGTAACTGTACATAATTAGGCATTAAAACTCTCGAGTGATATTATTATGAAACTCGCCTTCGGCACAAAATAAGTAGGTACAGAAGTCAACCACATGTATGTACTTCACTTTTCATAGCTACGCTCGGCGATCGCTCTAGGCTTGTCAACTACAGCTTATGCACGAAAAACTATCGTGGTACTGGCGCTCCTATCTAGTTGTATGATTTATTATGAATATGAAAAATACCTACACAATTTTACGTTTGTCAATTTTCACTATCGAAAATCTCTGATAACTTCTAAACGGACTACCCGAGTTACAGAATTTCTATTGCGCTGTCCGTTTTAGATCTACACCTGATAAATGACATGAAAAACAACACAATATCTGCACAAACAAAAGAACATGTTTTCAACTTACGTAAGTAAGGTGGCGTGAATTCACCTAACAAAAATATTGTTAATACTTATTTTATTATACTGATTGAAAAATAGGCAACATGTTATTTATACAATTATATTATAAATACAAGCAGATAGCTACTTACCTTTCCGAAACAACTGGTAGCTTAAAAAACTCCAATTCACATTTAATGTTGAATTTAAACAACCGTCCACTGAACAGACGTTATAATAACTTCTTTCCGTTGCTCCATTGTTGCAATATTTGCATTAAAAGACGCGCATGTCAAGCGGCTGGCACTCACGATCGCACTGGTCCGAACTGGTCCGAGAGATATTGTGTCCGTGAGCAGTATCTATGTGTGCGTTGCTCGAGCACGCTTGTATGTAGATTGATTTCTGTACCTATTTATTTTGTGCCTTCGGCTCGTTTCATAAACCCACTCTCGAGTATTAATGCCCTCCATTATGTAGCAATCACATAAACTACTATTAGTATATGTAAGTGCCAGTAAATAACCTAACTTGCTATCCCTAGTATCCTGTACGCGGACATAGTGGGGTTCACAGCGATCTCATCCACCTACTCAGCTCAAGATCTAGTTGCGATCTTGAACGAGCTGTTTGCACGATTCGACCGCCTTGCCGAGGTAACTATCTATTTCACTAAAGTAAACAGACGCTATTGCGGGTAATATTCCTCATGGCGAGAATATTTATCGTTCCAACTGTTTACGTTTCGTCGCAGAAATATAACCAGTTGCGGATAAAGATCCTGGGCGACTGCTACTATTGTATCAGCGGAGCGCCGGTAGAGCGACCAGACCATGCTGTGCTTTGTATCCATATGGGCCTGTCTATGGTGAAGGCAATCAAGTAAGTGCAGCATCATTAATAATGTTCGTATGTTGCTGTTGCACTTGCGCAATGCAGTCAGAACCTATGATATCCCACTAGCTTGCTATTGCTACTGTGCACTAAAATGTAGTGATAATTTTTGTTACTTCGGCTTGCGTTAGTTGGCAGTTTAGGGGTGTTCCGTCATTCTTAAATTGTTTTCTTCAAAGCACAAAAAGCTGATCAAGTGCGAGTCGGACTGGCGCACCAAAGGTTCCGCACAAATCGCATTTCTTTGGCGAAGGAAGTACTTTAAGGTTATTGCATTTTTTTCATTTGCAAATTGAGAAAGTTTGTGACATATTTTGGTTGAATTGACCTAAAAGTTTAATTTTTCAGCAACTAATTGATTAATTTCAACTTAATACCTCGGTTCCTGAAAAGCTTCTCAACCTTCTCAAAAGTCTTGACAGCCAGTCGGACGGACGGACAACAAATTGATTCTATAAGGGTTCCTTTTTTCCGTTTAATGTACTGAACCCTAAAATATATTTGACCGCGCTGGAGAATGTCAGGGTGACCTTCATCTGACGCGCTCGAATTTCTCTAACGATCACTTTTCTACTATTCTGATCACTTGCCGCCCTGGTACACCGCGCGGGCCTAGGTATATGGAAAGCTAGATTTGGTAGAGGTAGTCAGTGACTGCCTCTACCAAATCTAGCTGTGTGACTACTAGTCACCGGTGTAAGGCATCTCCCATATCTGCCGCGCTCGAGTAACTCACGAAATCCCCTCTTGACACCCCGACTATATGGCACTCCCCGATACCTAGAACACGTTCACGTAAGTTAAAGCAAAATGTCGCGCACTCACTGACTCTACAAGTGATCTCGTAAACTAAATATCGAGTCTCTACCAGAAGCACGGACGATCAGCTTTTTACTATCTAGTATCTTATTCCCCAAATGTTGTATGATTTATTATAGTTTATATATGTGCTATATATTGTATTTTATGTAGTTGAAGTATATATTTTTAGTTTTGGTATAGTTTATATTTAGTATTTTCAAAGTTATTTTCATACGTATGTATAGAGTTTTGTTGCGAACTAGGACTTTCCTGTATCATTAACTCTCCTGTCTTGCCTGGGTTTGCTGGAAGAAATCTCTTTTTTAAAGAGATAAGCTCGCTTATAACATTTCTTTGCTTATAACATTTCTTTTAACTGTCTGTAACTTTATATTATCTGTGCAATAAAGAATATGAATATGAATGTGCTTGCTATTGACAAGTCTTATTTGCGAAAGCAGAGTATGGCATCGGTTTCATGGAAAATTCTCCACCCAATGTTCCCGTTTGCACTAACAAGAAATAGTAATGTTTTTCCTCAGTTGGTTCAAGATTTTCATGAAACTTTGCCCCTTAGAACCTAGTTCACTGTAGCAGTGTTATTTTGGGTAGGAATCCATTTTATTGGTTTAATATCTCTACTCATTGTAGTGGTTCATTCCAATGCAAAACCATGCCACTATGAGTGGCCTAAGTACAGCCAGGTATGTTGGCAGGACTCGTTGAATGCAGCTATGCTGTGTACGAGATAATGGTAATCAAAATGCCGCCTACAATCGTATATGCTTAATTGCCAGCGGGCCGAGAGCAGCGGCAATATTAGTGCCTAAAGGTATAGATGGCTATGTATTATTGCGTTTTAATTTTGAACTCGTGTTCTCAGCTTCAACATGATAACTAAGGAAACGGAAGATGCCTGATAGGCGCCTAGTTGGCTTGGTGGTTTAGTTATCATGTTGAAGCTGAGAGGTCAGCCATACAACCTCATTATTTCTTTGCCCAGGTACGTCCAGCAAACAACGAACTCTCCCGTAGACATGCGCGTGGGCATCCACACGGGCGCAGTACTGGCCGGTGTACTCGGCCAGAGGCAGTGGCAGTTCGATGTCTACTCGAGGGACGTTGAACTCGCTAATAAGATGGAGAGCAGCGGAAAAGCTGGGTACGCTTTTTGATCTAGAACGTTTAAGGAGTGACTAAATTAATCCTAGGACTTTTTATTACCTATCGCGTGACTCTAAATAATTATTATGGAGTACACGGAATGTAGGTAAATGGAGCCTAGCCGACTGTCACAAATTGGGTTGCTCTGAAATATAATTTGAGTTAAAAACTTTAAAAAAAAAACGAATTTTTTTCTCCCCGGTGCGGTTGCGAATATCGTATATACTTACTCACGAAACCGACGCTACGAAATCTGTCTTCTGACAGTCAAGTCCACATGTAATAACACTACATAAATGAATATACGGTAATTATAGCCAGAATTCATCACATGCACGACAAAGTCCGTAAACAGCACTAAAGAGTCACAGGAAAACAACAATACTCAATTTTCATTTCATGGATGACATCATAATTCGAGTTTACTTTAATAATAACAAACTTCTGTACTATTTTTCAAAAATCTATCAAGTGTGGGTCGGACTTGTACACGAAGGGTTCCGTATCATCGTGTACAAGACAACTTAAGGACAAAATAATGTTTATGTCCGAACTAGGTTTCGAACCTAGCCGACCCCTACCCTACAGATAATAGGCGCATAAAATTAGCAAAACCTGGACATAATTCATAACTGTAATTTTCTTTTTCTATGGTGTAAAGTATTGTAAGTTACGGTTAAAATAAAAAGAATTAAACATTTTAAGTCTCAGTTTAAGTTTAAGTTGTACAAAAAACAAAAAATTAAACATATTTTGATTTCTAAGTACAGGCATAATAGATAACTTTAAAAAACTACCTCTATCATGATTACGCTTGCATGCCTGTTAAAGAAATCAAAATTAAACTAAATAATCAATAGGGACTATCATTAATAAGGAAGGTTTAGTAAGTTACACATTTTCTGGCTTACCTTTCTAGAAAAAAATAGATAACTGTAATTCAACCATTTAATCTGAATAGTATAATAATTGTGTTGATAAAATATTAAAATCATCATTTATTAAAATTGTTTGAGCTGTTGAGTAGTTACGAGGGAACACAGGAACAGACAAACATACATACATTCATATATACATACAGTTCAAACATATAACCCTCCTCTTCATCGCTTCTATGAAGTCGGGTAAACAAGTGCAATCTACTCAGGAGCATCATGTAGTAGAGGTGACTTATTACATTTGCCCAACTTGTCTATTCTTCAGAATCACAACTCTCAACCACACATCAGGACACATTCACTAAACTTCAGAGAAAGACTGATAAAGATACACAAACACTTAACATAATCTAAACCAGATTTCAAATATATATTTTAATACTGTTAATAATTGACCGAGCGAGCGAAGCGTCCAGTTTCGAGATTGGTCAAAAATGCTTTTGATTCGTCTGATGTTCCGATGGATGTTCCAACCGATTTTGACGAAAATTGGCACACAAGTTCCTTGATTTAATAAATCAAGGAACTTGTGTGCCAATTTTAGTTGTTCGCAATTTTTCATTGGGGGTAAATAGGTGGGGAAAGGGGGGAAGTTTGCTGTAGCGTTGTTTATCGACGGATTTCAATCAAATTTAAGAGGCACACTGAGGATCTCATTCTACACAAGATGTAGCGAAAAATAATCCAAAAGGGGGGGAGTGGATGGGTGGAAAGGGGGGGAAGTTTGCTGCAGCGTATACTATATGGACGTTTTTTTTTAAATTGAAGCGAGGTCTACTGTTCTCACAGAACCACTAGTACATATATTTATTAAGTACAAGAGAAAAGCGTCAAAGTGTGCCATGTTTACTAATGTATGAAAGCGCTTATTTTTGAGATCGAGATAGCGCAGGCACTGCGGAGTTCAGATCTCGATAAATCAACCATTCGATCTCAAACTCTATCCAAAAAATGAAATGTAAAACTTTGTATGTGATTGTTTTTGTTTCAAATAAATATATTATTATTATTGCTTTGACCTAGAAGTTTGATTCTTTCAAGGCTCTATTTTTTCACCAGAAACATAAGTAATTGTTATTAATTTTAACTTGATACCTCTATGCGTTCCTGAGAAAAAGGGCATTGAGAGATATAAAGACGGACAGACAGACAGAGGGACAACGAAGTGATCCTATAAGGGTTTCCTTTCAAGGTGCGGAACCCTAAAAATACAACAGAATCGAGAACCTCCTCCTTTTTTAAGTCGGTTAAAAAGCGCTTTGACTGAATTGACCTCAATTGGATTCTGAAAAAGAACGCTTAGTTCTCTTTCGCAGACATATTTAACGAAAACATGCAACCGAATTGCGGCACCTCGTAGGTGCGATTATATAGTTCTATAATACGGAGTACGAGCAAGCAGTTTTGATTAGTTTCCGTTTGCAGTCGCGTCCACATTTCCGAAGTGACGCTAAGCTACTTGAATGGCGAGTTCGAAGTGGAGCCGGCGCACGGAGAGAAGCGAGAGGAGATGCTGCGCCAGGCCGGAATCAAGACCTACTTCATCACGCGAGTGCTCAAACCGGTAACAAATGTTTCTGTTCTATTTCCTTCGCGATAGCCAACTAGCGTGGTGCGGCCTCTGAGGAACGCTGTTTATTTTTGTTTGCAGTGGCAGGGTGGCGAGGAGAAGTGTGCAGTGGAGGGCGGAGGGGGCGGCGGCGCCGAGGCGGGCGGCGAGGGGGACGCGGCCGACACCCTCTCCGACCTGCGGGACGACGACGACGAGTCGGTGAGTGCGGCTCCGCAGCTCCGCAGCTCCGCAGCTCCACACTCCACGTACACTCCATACACTCCACCGCCCGCCTCCCGCCTCCCGCCGCCCGCCGCCCGCCGACACACTACACATCCGCTTCTAATAAATTCGAGACTAGACTAGAGCTTGTCCTACTTAGTTTAGCTTTGACACGAAACTTGCTGTTGCTTCACGAATTTGATAAGATACCAACAGACCCACTTGAACTAAAATAATTTATTGTGAATATATCATTTGGTTGATTTCCACATAAACGTTTGGTATTTACATCATCCGACATTCCTAGGTTGGGTCGCCCGAGGACGAGAGCAAGGATACTGAGGAGTTGAAGATTCTGCACATGCTCGAAGAAGAGCTGGTGAACCGAGACGACGACAAGTGAGTTCGATGTACTCGTGGTTTACTATTGGTTCTTTTATTGAGCATGTCATTCATTCAGTAATACAATAAAAACAGAAAAACAAACCATACACCGTGTAAACCATACCTCAACTCTGGTGTTCAACTTTAGGACAGGATGCGCCAGAAACTTGGAAATAATGTAACAAAACTCTAAAATTATATATAAGTTTTATATCGTTGAATACAATTTGAAGACTGCATATCTAGAGCTTCGAAAGCACACAAGTTTGAAAGCGCCTGCCCGGGGCTCTTCAGGCGAGGATCCAGACGTAACTGCGGCGGTCGGACAAACAGGATCCAAACTCGTTATGCGGTGTCTGTTTATCTTAAGAGTTTTAAACGATATTAAAGATTCCTCTGAATTCATGTCGTAAATACTGTTTTATGCTTTAATAAATCCATAGTAAATGTATTCTTTTTCAACATCAGCATCTTCATGTCCACATGCCATTAATAGTACGTTACTGCAGAGAACAGTAAGTAAGCCATCCTAGACGAGTATGGTTTAGCCGGCCGAGCCGAATATGAGGTCCGGTCATATTACGAGGCCAGGATGGCACTATGGTCGAAGGGTGTATAGTGCTTTTCCCAAAAATAAAACCATTTATGTTTATTGTGAATATTTTATTTTATTCTTCTTTTTCTTCTGTTAGTATCGACTTCCTAATTAGTATCAAAATAGTAAAAAATACGAATGAACTGAGTTTTATTTCAATTTCAATAACATATTTAAACATATTTAAAAAAACAAAGCTAAGGAGGTTATTGGCAGTTAAGGGCCTTTAATAAAAAGGAGGTACCATAGAGGTTGACGTGTCCGAATCGCACTTATATTGCACGATTTAAAATGGTGGCAAACTCAGTTCATTTGTATTTTTTAACTATTTTGATACTAATTAGGAATTAGGAATTCGATACTAATAGAAGAAAAAGTCGAATAAAATAAAATATTCACAATAAACATCATTTTTTTTTGAGAAAAGCACTATACTCGCCTCGACCATATCGACGCTCGGCTCGGCCGGCTAAATCATACTCGTCCAGGATGGCTTACTTACTGGTCTCTGCAGTATTGTAATAATATTGTAGTATTATATAAAACCTAAGAAGCCGATCAGTATAAATTACGTGGAAACCTTTTTCGGGCCATGTAACAATTGTAACTAAACGTAGCTTCAGCAAAATAATAGAAATTTCAGGGTTTTAAATATTTATCCTATAATATACGCACGAGTATTGGCGGCCCCACTTATTAGAATGGATACTCTAACTAAATATAAATCTAAAAATCTATTTCTTAATAAAACTAAATATGAAAGAATTACATACCAATAGAAATTGATTATTTACAGAATCTCCATAATTGTTAATAAAGTACTGGTAACATAAAGATATAATGGCAAAAATTTTGCATATTATGATCGGAAATATAATGTTGTAAGTAACTCCAGAGACAACATTTGGGTAACGCCTAAAATATACTTTTAAAATATTAGTATAAATAATGGACGGCCTATCATTGAATAAACTTATCAATAATTTGTGAAAACAATTAAAAAATAAATATAATAAATCAACAATAACAATCATTTTGGATTTCTAATCTCACTTTTCGAAAATATCAAACGTTGTTTCAAATTTGTATTGCCCTTTTCCCAATTAGGCTGGGATTTTTATAATTTGTTCATAACTGACATGGCTCATATCATTTGAATCAAATCTGAAAGTCTTTGCATCGTCACTAACAACCTGTAACATCATGACTTAGACTTCGCCATCATCTTCGGTTGGGATGGAATCTCTACAGCCATTCTTCAGAGATTCATAAAACCTCTAGCTCCTATTCCTAGCCATATCTTTAATCTCTGCTTCCTGAATGGTATCTTTCGAAATAATTTTAAAAAGGCATTTTATTCATCCCATTTTCAAAAGTGGAGATAGGTCGTCTCCAACGAATTATCGTCCGATTGCTGTCATTACGTCGCTCTCAAAGATACTTGAACGAATTATAAATAACCAACTTCTCACCTATCTAGAATCTAGAAAATAATAAAATCCTCTCACCGCAACAATTTGGTTTCCGCAAAAACAAATCCACAACTGACGCTATTTTAAAACTTATCAATTCAAAACCTAAATAATAACAAAAAAGTCTTAATAATATTTTTGGACCTCGCCAAAGCATTCGATACTGTACCTATTCCCACTCTTTTATTTAAGCTATCTTCGATAGGAGTTAGAGGCACTCAACTTGATCTGTTTCGGTCTTATCTCACGGGACGTTCCCAAATGGTCAAAATTGAGCAACATCTTGGCGACGAACTTGGCATATACCACAAGGAAGCATTCTCGGTCCATCGCTGTTTCTGGTATTCATTAATGATCTCTGCAACCTCGATATTCCCAGTGGCTCAATAACTTCTTATGCTGATGATACTGCTTTAACGTTTACTGCCAACACTTGGATCGAACTACAGGGTCTTGCACAAACTGGTTTTAACACCGTTCAAAAATGGCTGCTTACACACTCCCTAACACTTAATACTACAAAAACTAAATTCATTCCGTTTACTGCTTCTTCGGTCACTATGCCTCCTTTACCTCTTACTCTTCGTGCCCACTCGTGCACAGACCAAATTAACTGCCAATGTCCGGAGATTTCTTCTACTGATACCATTAAGTATCTCGGTGTCACGATAGACAAACACCTCACTTTCAAAGCCCATATTGACAGCCTCAGCACTAGAGTTCGCAAACTAATATACATATTCAAAAATCTTCGAAACATTGCTAATGCAACCATCATTAAAAATACTTATCTTGCCCTTTGTCAATCTATTATAGCCTACTGTATCCCCTGCTGGGGAGGTGCCGCAAAAACAACAATTAAACCCCTAGCAATAGCTCAACGCGCCATCCTTAAAGTGGCAACTAAACGCCCTATTCTATTTCTCACAGTTCAACTATACAGTCTTTGTAAGGTACTGACAGTCAGGCAACTATTCATTTTTAATACAATAATATTGCAACACCACCTCACACCATACGAACCTACTATGAAACGACGTAAAGATAGGATTTGCAATGTTCCCTTCCCAAGATTAATTTTCACAAAACGCTTTAACCTTTATATTGGTCCCTTTTTGTATAACCTGTTTAACAAGATTGAATATATTTATCCACTTCTGTCTCATGAATGTAAACAAATAGTAAGTAATTACTTAAGTAACTTAATGTATGATGACACTGAAAACCTTCTAAAACCCTATTCCTAATATTTTTCATACAAGTAGGTTGGTTGAACGAAAACACAGACATATACACACGCTTTCCAAACACACCACACAACACACCCTCACACACTATTATACACTTACACAACTTCACAAACTCACACAAGCACGCACACACACATACCCACACACCACTTTGTTATATATTAATGTAATACATTTAGCTAATCCTAATTTATAGGTACTTGTCACCTTCAAATGTATGTTAACTTTATTATGCTTACCTATACTTACATTAGAGGCATGAGCCTGCTTTTCATTAATACAGGCTATTAAAATAGCCTAGCAATGAGAGCAGTTGCATTTGCAACTTTTGTGATTCAGAAACCTGTGGCGTAATACAACTAAAACAAAATTTTTGTACATTTTGTTTTGGAGATTAAATTAATTTTTATTTTATTTTTATTTATTTCTTCAATAGGAGTCAAGGATTTGCATACGTAAGAATACATATACAAAGACTTGCAGAAAATCACCACCTAGCACCAGTGGTGGATCTCCATTATTAGTCGTCGTAGCCAGCAGTCCTGCTGAATTAAAATCTTCACACCTAATATCACCCATCGATCTATGTTTGTTATTTTCTTTGTCATGCACTTGTTCTGGCTCATCACCATTATATATCAGATGAAGATCCAATCTCACTTCGTTCGAGATCTCCACGTTTTCCGGTCTTGGTGTTTCAACGGTCACTTCTGTCTCGGAACTCACGAACAATTCATTCTATATGTTTTGGGGTTGAGAGAGTTGCAAAAACCTCTTTTCAACGATTTACAAAAGCAAGTAAGCCATCTATACTTCAACTGATTTCGTTTTTCTGTAAATATTTGATAATCGTAGGATCGATTTTGGCAGCTCATCTTGTTTTTTTTTTAGTTTATTTATTTATTAGGAATAGCTTGTTTTACTGGCGCCATTCAGTTTATTCATAATTCTTGTGCATTAAAAATGTCTTTACCTGTGGCAACAATCTTATAAGCAGTGCGCTTCAGAAAACCTCCGATTCCATCTGCAGGGCCTTTACCATAGCCCGCTTTGAAGAGAGACCAGGGTGTAGCTATTGTGGAAATTGAGTACGCTTACTGGGAAATTTGGTGGTGAACTAAACAAAGTCAATTTACAATAAAAAGAAACATAACATAAAAATAAAATTACTATTTTTAATCTTAATAATCTAAGTTCCTAAAATAATCTGAGTAACTAATTTTGAGTCGGTGCCAAACAAATAATCAACAACTTCGTTCAATTCAATTCATCGATACATTTCTTCATATTATAGATAGGTAGGTACTAGGTAACTATATAAGTATTAGGTAAGTAGGTTTTATAATTTGTTGAAATAGAGTCAATAAAGGACCGTGCTGAATGGCGTGTTTATGAGGAGGCCTATAGCCAACAGTGACAGGCTGATAATGATGAATTTTACGGACGTGGAAACAGCTAGACTAGTTTACTTCAGCTACTTCCATAGCATTATGTCTTACGGCATACTGCTGTGGGGGAACGCTGCAGACATTAACATAATATTTGTGTTACAAAAGAGGGCTGTTCGTGCAATCTACAATGTGGGTCCCAGAGACTCACTGCGTTGTAGATTTAAGGAAATTAACATTATGACAGTTCCGTGTCAGTATATTTATGAAAACCTGTACGTCCACAAAAATATTGATAAATTTCCTAAGAATAGCGACAGGCACAATGTCAACACTAGAAATAGGAATAAACTAGCTATACCTACTACTAGGCTCCATAAGGTTAATGTATCTTTTAAAGGACGTATTCACTTTTACAACAAAACCCCACTTGAGTTACAAGAATTGACTGTAAATAAATTTAAAAATGTTGTTAAAAATCACTTATGTAAAAAGGCTTACTACAAAATATCAGATTATGTAGAAGACAAGAAAGCTTGGGAAGGTGTTTGCTGCAATTTTGTAAAAAATAACGTATAAAGCTGGAGGTTTCTAGTCGCCTCTTTGCCTCCAGCATCTAAAACATTGAGGTGACGGAATTCAAATTGAGTTCTATATTTCCCTATATATCTTATATATGTGTTAGTTTAAGATTTGAAATTCTCCAAGTGTAACCTATGTGTATCTTAAGGAAATAAACTCTTTTTGAATTTTGAATTTTGATGATGAGTCAATTTAACTTTATGTGCTAATCCCACTAATAAAGTAAATGTCTTAGGAGCTACCAAGAATGTCTATGAAGTTACCACCAATGTAACTCAGTATACAAGTAACTCAGCAGATAATCGGAGTAATTTCATGAAAGAGCACATTATAATTTGATTTTGGTACTAAGCGTAAACTTTAATCGAAAACATATGTTAGGAACATTTGATTATACTAAATAAATAATAAACTTACATCGAGAAATCGCGGTCACTCAGAAGATGACACAAAAAGGCACGCAAATGTGAATGTGGTCTTCGGACAGAAATATTTTGTATGGAGCGAATTTTTCGTGTACTGAGATACCATAAAATTTTATGGAAATTAAGTATATTCGAGAATGTTCAAGTTCCTCGTAGTGCCTAATAATCTTTCATTTTATTTATATTTTTATTTTTTTTGGGAAGCAACAGTTTATTATACAATAATTTTACAATCTGTTGATAGATTCTTTTAAGCCAATAACAGTTATCCACTGTTTACAATCGTGCTTATTAAACTCTAGAGGAGTGGATAGGAGAACTAATTAATAAATTAATGTAGTGCATACATTTAAAATCTTAGTGTTATCTTTAAACCTTAAGTGTAACTACTTCTACGTTATCTTAGATACTATATCTATATTCTTAGTGGTTTTTAATTATAAACAATCTGTGTATTTTAATAAAAAATAGTCGGGGACAGAAAAGTGTGGGTAAAATAGTTGATATATGTAGGATGTCGCTGTTTCTGGTTCTTACGTACACGTTATCCTAGTGTGGGGCCAGAAGCAATGTATGTGCGTGTATATAAATAATAATATTACCTACATCGAGCATTCCTATCTCGCTCCGTGGCAATTACATAGCTTATTATGTTTATCTTAAATTGAAGTTTCCTAGCATTTATTATACCTAAAGACCGATGGGAACATTTCAAAAGGCTTCTTCTTCCTTAAGTTAATGGCATATCCTGAAACTCTTTGACACCAGTTTTTTAGACCAATTAATTAGACTCCGCTGATGACGATTCTGCTCGGTGTCACACCATAAAATGGAGGTAGAAGATGTCCTGCTAGCCATGTCAAATTTCCGGGACGGCCTGCGCCGCCCCTATAACAGGATTTGTTAGATGTTTGTCACCCGATTTCATAGCCATGTTTAATTCGCGGCGGCTTCTGCCGCCCCTATATCGATTCTTGCGCCGCTATTCTTAACACATCTCATTGCATACTTTTTACTTTAAGGCATCCAGCTGTGGGGCAATGCCTTGGATATAAATCGCATATTTAATCTGCAGAAACGGGCTATACATACTTGCCATTTACGAACTCGGTCCGAGGGAGTCGCTAAGAGACAAGTTTAAGGTGATCAACATTCGTACTCTGCCTTCTCAGTACATTCTTGTGAATATATTGTATATCAAGAAAAATATCCACCTGTTTAAAAAAAATGCTATAATCGTAATTTGAATACTAGAAATAAGAATAAACTGTCCAGCTACTCTAGTAGACTCCACAAAATTTCCAGTTCCTCTATCGGTTAATGTATACGCTTTTACAATAACTCCCCGTTACTATTCAAAGCTTACCGACACAATAATTCAAAACGTTTATTAAAAGTAGATTATGTTTGAAGGGATATTACTCAGTGTCAAAATATCTAGAAGATGAATAACTAAACTGCTTGCTCTTCTATTGGCTTTCTTTAGTAGTTTATCTACACAGGCATCATAAACCCTCTTTACTGCGTCCAAAAATCGCACGTTACGACCAGAGCGTAATGCTATAATACTCATTCTTATCTGAATATTGAATATTATGACCATAATGTAACACTTTTCGACAAATTAGACATTCAAATTTCGAACGCCGAGGCCCGCCTGCGTGTCGCCCCTATTTTGTCTGTAAAGTTGGTACTACTGAACAAGCTAAACAAGTGCAGAGCAGTTATCAATGCCACAATGGCGGTCGAACATGCGGTTCTTGAACACATCAAAGAGAGCTTATGATATGTGTGTAGATAAACTAGTATATGTAACCGTACATAATTAGGTATTAAAAGATTCGAGTGATATTATTATAAAACTAGCCATCGGCTCGTTTCATAAACCCACTCTGGAGTTTTAATGCCTTCCATTATGTATCAGTCACATTAACTACTATTATGATACGTATATGTAGATACAGAATAAACATAAGTGAAATTAATGTATTATTGGTTACAAGTATTTCATTTGAAAAAGAGCTACCCCAGAGTTTCTTGTGCGTTCTTCTCTGAGACGTATCTGCTTTTGAAACGTACACCTAATATTAAATGAATGACGTGCTCTTAAAGAAATGTTACAACACAGAATATTGATTGATTGACTCGACATGCTGGCTACATGAAAAATGGAGTAAGTGTGCTTGCAGCTTGAGACGAATTGGAGCCGATCCTGTCTAGACCTTGACTTTACAGGACCCCCTGAATTAAAATCTAGATCCGCCCCTACATTAAATTTTCTAAAATATTTTACGAGTGTAATACATAGTCAGGTCATAAGTTCTGTCACATGTGCAATATGAAATAATTTAGACATGTTTATTATTTATGTAAACATTTATATAGCAAAATGAACTTAATAAAACATAGATTCTTATGGTAATAAAGTTTATTCAAAATGACCCCCGCGATTTTGAATACAGGCCTTTATTCTGCGCGGCCAGTCGTCTATCGCAGCACGAACGAGGTCCATGTCAATATCGGCGGCTGCCTTAATCAAGGATGCCTTCAGCGACTCCCAATCAGGATGAGGCTTAGGCCTTTTCCTCCAAGTGTTGCCATATCTTGTAATCTAACGGACTCAAATCTGGACTGGAGGAGGGCCAGTCTTCGTGCCGGATGAAGTCGATTTCACGCGCCGCCAGCCAGTCTTGTGTGCTTTTCGCTCTATGAGCTGGCGCAGAATCTTGTTGGAATACCCAGTGCCTGTTATTAAACATGGTATGAGAAACAGGTTCCACAAGGTTCTTGAGGACTGTATTTTAATACACAACTGCATTCGTTTTTACGCCTTTCTCACAAAAATGTACCTCAGTTAAGCCCCAATAAGAGACTCCCAACCAAACCATGAGCGAGGATGGAAAATGACCTCGTTGGACACGCGGAATACGGTTGCTCGCTTCTTCACTGCTGTGTGCGTACACCTTATCATTTTGTTTGTTGTAGCTCTCTTCCACGGTGAAAATTTTTTCATCCGAAAAAAGAATTTCCCGATGTTTTTTTCCCGCGTACCGCTTCAACAAAGCGCGGCATCTCTTCAGTCTCAGGTTCATTAAACGAGCGTAAAAACGATGTCCTGTTTTTCTTCGATATGCCCTAAGCCCTAAGTCTTCAATTAACACCCTTTTCACCGTGGTCCTGCTTAACCCCATCTGAAGGGCCAACAGTTTCTGCTTACCTATGGGATTTCTTTGAATTCGCGCCTTCACAGCTTTTATCACTGCTGGAGTCCTAACAGAGCGAGGGCGACCACTTCTTGACCTGTCATCTACACTAGAGTCTTCATTGTATCGTTTTATGGTACGATAAACGAATCTTTTGGTTATATTCAAATTTTTCAGTTAGTCGAAAATCTGAATTGGCGCGTAACCGCAACGATGCAACGCAATAACTGCGACACGGTCTTCTTTAAGTGTCCACTCCATATTTAAAAATGAGGAAAATTCTAAAAAGTACACATTTTTATTTTCATTAAAAATTCGAAATTCGCATTCAATAAACTTTTTTGTGGCCAGCGTTCTAAATTCAAAAGTTTTTATTGTGTGACAGAACTTATGACCTGACTGTGTATAATGCCTGCTGAAACTGCGAGATTTATTTTTCTTCCTATTTTTTTGCATTTGTAGTCGATTTAAATTGAGAAGCGGTCGAAACTGTGACAAAATAGCCTAGAAACGTATGAACCTTTACCTAGAAATCTGTACCGTCCGTCTTTGCCGTCGTATAGGTATTGGGTCTCGCAGCATAGACGCCGCCGCCGTCGCCCACAAACTCCAAATAGATAATCTCGCTATTCTATGCAGGGTGTATCAGAGAGGTAAACCCCTGCATAGTAACCTGTGATAATTGCGTATTTCCCATTTGACGGCCGTATAATGCCAATATCATGACATCCTTATGTTCAATTACATTAAAATCAAAGAAATATATCGAAATCGTCCGTGATTAATATTCGGCTTATAGTCAGCTTGCTTCAAGAACCCACTTTTATACTTATACACTGCTTACACGAACTTTCATCAACAGGGAGTTAGCAGACGCCACAACTCTCTGCCTGTCATTTAAAGCTGGGGGCGTAGAAGCCGCTTGGCGGAGACGCCGGGACGCGTGTCCCCAGGCCGCGGTAGCCCCGCCCCTGTTACTTCTGCCCCCAGTTGTGGTCCTGGCGGCCTTCGCAGTGCCCCCGGCTTGGCCGCTGACCGCCGTCTATCTAGCCCTGGTCTTAGAGACTGGCTTGTTCAACGTCTGCTACTATGCCTGCTACAGATTCGCTGCGTTTAAGGTCAGTTGGTGTTACGTTCTGGCTGTATATCACACCTCCTTGTCTGGTACCCGGGATGTCCGGCCTTGGCACGCTAAACAGGTTTATCCAATGTCTGCTTGCCACAGATGCGCGTACTCAAGGATGAAGTGAATTTACGGCGGTTGTGAATATTTTTTTTAGCTGAGTGATAGTGAAAGTCATCGTAATCGTAAAACAGTTAATGACCGTTTATTACTGTGGCGTTTAAGCGCTTTGTTACGTAAGAAACCCAACCCGTTGAGCATATGTTGATGAGTTTGCATTGTAGGCATATTTCGTTCATAAGTACATTATATGTTATTGTTACTTCCATTGCAAATAAGATAAACCAGGTATTTTTATTATTTCTTTTCCATTTTCCCTTCCAGAAAAAGACGATAAGCCCATATTGGAAAATGACTTGTGGCTTATTCAATATAGCGATGTTCGCAGCAGCCAACATCGCCCCTTTAGTAAGTATAGGAAATTGAATAAAACTTTCAACGCACAAGTCCTTATCGCATGTATTATTCACGATATCGATTTCCAGGTGATCTGCGGCAACTACGAAACAGCACTTGTCGATGGTTTGAACGAGGACGCTATTTCGCATAGTGGCGCCCGTCGGTGTCTCCACCCGTCCTACTACTATCAGGTCAGCACACCCCCCTTCAACCTTCTAAGGGCCGGTCCACAAGTTGTCGTAGGGGGCTGCAACGCATCGTGTGGACCGGCCGTAACACGTAGGGGTAGGTTAGTTACGGACAAAATGTTAAAGCCCTGATTTTGCTAGTCCGGTATAGTTTCGTAATAGAATAAGATAAGAGTTTTACATAATAGAGTGAACTTTGAGCCTTGAGAATGCGGTCTTGGCCTTTAAAGACAACGGGAAGTCATATTAACCAGGTCAGATCGGATGTGACCAGGTTTCTAATAGGTCACGAACTAACAATGGTTTCGTCAAAGTGTTTTCAAATGGTAGAGCGCATTTCAGATTTAAATTCCCTTCGCCGTTAAGTTGGCTGTAGAGCACAACTGTCAACTGTCATGAAAAATATGGGCAAATGCAATATCCGGTTGCTAGATTCATATAACAATTCCCCGCTTTCATGACTAAGGTAACAGGTTGCGACAAGGTATTAGGTAACCTACAACCTCTTCACAACACGAAAATTATAAACAAATGATACCCCACGCGTATTGGCAACGTATATAAACATTTATAGTATGAGTTAGTTATTATATTTTCTCTAACTTTTGGGTAGGTAACATTTAAATAAATTGTGAAGGCCACCCTGTACTAACTTTCTCGCATGATGCTTTCGGTGTTGTTATTTAAATAATAGTTTGTGGATATTCGTGTGCAGGCCTTTAGGAGACGTTTTAAGAAGTTCTAAGATAAAGTATACAGGTTCTAACAGAAAGGGAGTTACAAGCCTAAAGGTGGTTCCTAGGGTCATCATTCTGAACAACTTTTACTATGGAACCGGCGTGATCAGAGCAACTTTATTTTTCTTATCTCATTACATTTCGGGCCTATCGCTCACCTGAGTTATATGGTGGAGTTGAAAATAAAGTTGCTCTCATCAAGTCAGCCCCATACTAAAAGTTGTTCAAAATGATGTCCCTAACAACCACTCCACCATACAAAACAACTCCTTTCTACTTTAACCATGTCCCGCACTATGAGCTGATGCCGCCCGCCGCCTAATGTACGGGATATATGGCACTGCGTGCATATGGTATGGGAGTTACCATTTTAAGAGTTTTGCGGTAATAACCGAGTATGCCATGTTATAGATGATATTAAGAGATACTATGACGAGAAGTTTTAAAATAATCGTTAGTCCCGTTTTTTAATAAACTCAATATATGTGTTTGATTTGTATGACAAGTACATTAAATAATCAAGTTATCCAAAAAGAAAAAAAACAGTCCTAGATATTTCCAAAATAACTCCCAATACAAACATTCATCCAATTTGGTTCAGTGGTTTAGGCTCTAGAGCTGACAACGGAAAACAGCCATCCGTACATACATACATACATACACACGCATACAAACACACACATTCATATACATTTGTTTTTTTTTCACTTTTTCGGACTAAGTTAACGATAGAGAACCTATCCCCATCAAAATGTCAATCTCGTTTTTTTTTTTACGATTACAATACTTCCTTAATTTTCACTTCGTTCAACGCGAAAGTAAAAAAAGCCAGCAAAACTGGTTTAATTTCTACCAATTTAACGGCGAAGGGAATTTTAAGCTGAAATATGAAAAGTTATACTTTTCACATTCCGCATCATCATCGGTCGGTCAGACCTTGTAGGTCGATCCATATATGTTTACCTGACATCTCTCTCGCTGTTACAAACTCTTTCAACTTTCACCTCCGCCATGCGCCATCATGCTCAGACAAAGATGACAACGCCTTAACTCGATGCGGAGAAAGGAACATTTATTGATTGACAATTATCACCTACTTGTGAAAACAATGTCGCCATGTTGCTATTTATACGATTATACGGTATGCATATATGTATATGTCACCGTAAGATTGTCAAAACCGTTAGTTTATAATCTAACGTTTTTTAAGGTTCCGTACCCAAAGGGTAAAAACGACCCTATTACTAAGACTCCGCTGTCCGTCTGTATGTCTGTCCGTCTGTCACCAGGCTGTATCTTATGGACCGTGGTAGTTCTCAGTAATAAACAGTTCTTCTATACTTTGTTTCCTAAATCGCAGGTGGGAGCCGGCACAGCATGCGGTGCTCTGTGGGTGTCGCCGCTAGGAGGTTGCTCGCGGTCCGTCCTGCTATTCCTGCTGGCCGGCGTGCACGCGATCCCGGCCCTACTCCACCCGGCCTTACTGCGGCCACGGTACGGCTTCGATCATGATCCGTACGCGGAGGCCGTCAACACCACCGCCGACTATCAGCGGCTAATCGGAGTACTGTAAGTGACATATTCTATGGTAATTTATTATCTCGCGCACGCACATTCCTAATTTGACCTATAGTCGCTTGCATATGGAATGCTCGCAATGTATACAAAGTTTAAAATATGTAAACATTTACAAATAGGCACATACATTGCTATGTTATTATAACACAGCGTTATTCCTTTTTCCATACAGGGTGGCAGAGGCCCAATTGTGGGCACTTTTAGCCAGTTATTCGATACTCCTTTTTGCATGACAGGGGGCTAGCCCATCGCCGCAGCTATGAAGTGATGTAGTGTTCTTAACGATGTTTTCCATAAATTTCAGATTATAGATTCAGATACAGTGTTGTGGTACACATACCAGCATCAATAATGTCGCGGGACGAGGTTTATCTATAAGACGAGGGCGAAGGGCGCTGAGATTAAATATTTATATCAATACTCGTATAACCAGATTAAATAAGAAGTCTGATATGTGAGGGAATATTCGCCATCCGTCGTGTTTTGTTCCGACTTCAAGAGATAATCTCTTCCGCTTCCGATTTTTTGTTGGATTTCCGCTCTATAACTGTCTATTCTACATTGCGGTTTTTATATTTAGAATGATCTAAATTGTACCCCCCTTCTTATAAGGAGTCTACTCTAATTAGGATTAAACGTCTTTAAAATTAGAGAGTGCATTGTAAAATCGAAAGCAGTACAGTTGTATGTAATAACAAAACTAATCTCAATTCGATAAGCTCGTTACACATTTGTTTCGTGCAACATAGTTTTGCCCTGTGAGTGTGACAGAAATGATTTAAAATCTCAGTCCCGCCTTAACTCGAAAGTGAGTAGGTAATCGTTTACATTCACCTTGATAAGAGCTGTTTGTTTCTCCCGTTTCAGAGCACCGCTCCATCATGCTCGACACATATTGATGCTATTTTTAATAGTGATCGCTCTTCTCATTTTCGACAGATACGTAAGTTCATATTTTAAATGGTTGTAGAGTACACACTTCTTATCTGTGCTCGGATTTCTAATCTCGTAGATTTTGTGTAAACAAAGTAATGGCCATTGGCCATACAAAACCATTGACTTTTACGTTCATATTATGTTTTTTTGCACTGGCCAATGACATTACTTTGTTTGCATGAAATCTACAAGTTTTTGAATGCGAGTTTACTGTGGTATAATTACAACGCTTTACGGTATTTTACAGAACAATATGAAACGTTAATCGAATCATGTCAGTCCCCAACGAATGACTAATTAACCTTATTATCCTCTTCTGTTTAATAATATTTTCACACCTTTCATTCGGAAAAGTAAGTTTTGCTCCACGAACAGAAGGAGCAAAATGCTACTTTTCTGTTTAAGCTACTTTTTTAATTTATTCATTGGCATGTAGCATTTATGCAATGTGCCAATAGAACACAGATCTTAATGAAATAATCCATTGTAATTAAATCGTAATTGATTAAAAACGAACACGTTTCAAGTTTCAACTTTAACAAAGTTATATGAAAATTTATGAATTTTTCGTAATATTTAAAAAAAACACATTAAATTATGTGTTTTACTGAAATCAAAAGTTATTGTGTTATGATGAATATTGATATCCGATACCATTGTAATAATTGATTCGATAATTTTTACACATTGGTAAAAGTAGCACAGGAATATTTTATCTGTGGTGACTTTTCCCTAATCCTTCACAATCCGCCATTACAAAAAAAAATTTCGTTGTTCGATTACTGTAAAAGTGTTGAAAGTACAATTCAAAGTATAGTTATTTCATTATTTTTAGAGCATTATATTTCAATTTTCCTCATAGTCGGTGTGAAAAATTGTATGTGTCACTCAGGAGCAAAATTATTTTCGTGTTGGGCATCAACGCTTGAAACCTTCGTTACGCTCAGGATTCTAACTTAGAATCCCTTGCTACGCTCAGGATTCTATCGTAGAAGCCTTCGCTTCACTCTGGGTTCAATGTACCGCCCTCGCCGTAAATACATCATTTTGGTCCCTTGTGACACAAATAACTATTAACACCCTTATGACATCATTATTAAATGATAGTGCACGTGTTTTTCAATTGTATACTGTGTACTGTGGGTTCAAGTACTACGAGAGCGTTTAGGTTTGTCGAGCCCAACTCGAATTCATAAACTTGCACTCGTTATAGTTACGAGTATGTACGTATGTACGTAATTTATTTTTATTAAATACGTATTTAGCGGGCGCAGGAATGTCTGGAAGTGTTTATAGAATGTAGTTTGCTTCCGTTTCTGTTACAGTTTAGTTAGCTTCCAGAAACAACACTTCGCGCACTTCACTTTAGCTTGGTATACAGAGACGATATAAAAAAAAAACCGGCTGAGTGCGAGTTGGACTCGCGCACAGTGTTCCGCACAAATCGCATTTTTGGTGAAGTAACTACAAATTTACGGTGTTGAGATTTTTTTCTTTACTTGTTGTGCTATAAGACCTTATAATGTATCCTATATGGTTTTGGTTCCCTTGCGATTATCCAGCAAATTAAGGCAAAAGGCGGTATATTTTGATTGCGTTTACCTATAAGTTTTATTTTTCACAACTTTCATAGAACACAGACCTGAGTGATCGATATAAATTTCAACTTTTTCTTTACGCGTTCCTGAGAAAAAGGGTCTTGACAGACGGACAGTTGGACAGACAGACGGACAACGAAGTAGTCTATTTGTTCCTTATAGTTTACCCTAAAACATAGATTTTACGGTTTCTACTGTGTTGAAAATTTAGCTATACCAAAATTATTCTGACAAGATCATTAACTCCATGAATGACGTCACATCACAGACAAGATGAATATCTTCGTCTAGATAGTGTAGGCAGAGCTATTTTGATTGCAACACGAAAAATATTTAAGGAGAACCACTACAAACGTTCATTTAACGTTTTATTTTAAGTCACACTCGAGTAAGAAATATACGAAATACCTTGTTTTTCATGTTTACATGATGATGATGAGTGATGTTTCTGTTGCTATGTTAATGTAAAGACATTGTTCTTTCATCTAGGATAATCTTTTCTTATGAAAGAATGAGACAAGCGCGTGTCAAAAAGATTAAAGGCGGCCCAGAGACACATCGTAAAGCCAAACATAACAACTCCATCATGTTTACCATTACAAGTCGCTACTGAAACATCACCAGTAAGAAGATCGTAATTTGAACTCTATTTGAATCACGGCTGTGGAACAAAGTGACAGTCTTAACTGCTGGGTTACACATTACACCATCAGTAGCAGCTCAGATCAGATTTAATAGCAGAGTAGACACCAACCCAACGGATAAAGCATTGTTTTATGTCTTGGGCGCGATATTGAGTCCTGACTGCAGTGAGGGTTTTCAGCGCGCCCAAGACAAAAACAGCCTTTTCCACGAGGACTATACTTTTATTACCTCCTGCGATACAATAAAAAGCAAGGCTACATACTAAAAACAGCATTTTATTAAAGTAAATTAAAAGTGAAAATTGATCTTTCAAACATTAGTCCAGTTGTGGAGTAGAATGATATCTTATATTTTTATAGAATCTTTGCAGTTTTATGTAAAATGTGTTTAGCTTACCGTAGCCAGCTTGATAACCGAATAAGTTCGGCGCGGAATTTTGCCGATCGCTAGCCTCGGTCCTCAATGTAGAGTTGATACCTACCTCAGAGCACGTCACTGGAGCGCGCCCGGCACAGCCGCGGCGAGCGCATGCGTGCGCAGGCGGAGCAGGCGGGCGACCTGCGCCGGCGCAACCAGGCGCTCATACACAACGTGCTGCCGCCGCACGTCGTCGGGCACTTCATGGGCGCCAAGCACCACCACAGAGACCTCTACAGTCAGAGCTACGCGGAAGTTGGGGTGCTTTTCGCGTCGATGCCTAATTTTTCAGGTATCGGGCAGTGAAATTTATTGTATTTTTTCATCTTCCATGTTGCCAATTTTTAGAGTGGTGGGGATCCCCTCATTCATCACTAATTTAGTTGCTTCTTCAGATGAATAATGATGTCGCCGTAAGCGCCAAAAGCTTATTTATGACATTTTGAGTAATATTGGTATTAGTCTCGTATTTAAACAGTTTTTAAGCCAAGCCAGCGCTGGCTGCCAGTGCGGGCTTGCTTTGAAAACTGTTTATACGAAACCAATACCAAGCCAACGCTGGCTAGTGAGCCTGTCAATCAGCACTGGCCTCGTGCATACCTCGCTTTAGCGTTATTATTCCTCCCTTCATTTCACAAATCCATTTCCCTGGCCATTTCCATTTTTTTGACATATTGCATCTATTCATATTACTATAAGTATTTATATTGTTCCAGAGTTTTATTCAGAAGAAACTGTCAACAATCAAGGACTGGAGTGCTTACGGTTTCTAAACGAAGTCATATCAGATTTTGACCTGGTGAGCAAAAGTTATACATGCTTCTTATATGTTCAGAACTAAGAAAATAGGGTTTACTTCCCCTTACAAACAGTCATCCGGTGTTTACGGTTTATGTATACTACCAACAATTATTTTCTGTCAATACTAAGTCGGTTTTCTAAAATTATCTTTATCTTCAAGAGATTGTTCAGAAGTTTTTTGTCAAATCTCCTTAGATTTGACAAAAAACTTCTAAACAATCTCTTGCGGGAAAAGTTTTTCGGTTGCGTCGATTTTTTCTTGGATTTGTATTACATGATGAACTGTTAATTAATTTCATTCTATGCTGTAATTCGCTACACGTTTGTATAAAAGCATTGGTTTCTATTTTCAGTTATTAGAGGAGCCTAAGTTCAAGGACATTATAAAGATAAAGACAATTGGATCGACCTACATGGCTGCGGCCGGCCTGAACCCAACTCGACAAGTGCAGGTGATACAGTAAACGTGGTGTTTTTGATCTTCATCTTCTGAAGACCTTTGTGGCGAAGCGGTTCGATCCCCGGCTGGGGGTAAAGAAAAAAAAAACTCCAGATCTTGGATGTTTATATGTTTGTGACGTCGCTGTTTCTGGTTCCCACGATACAGGGTATCATAGTGTGGAGCCCGAAGCAATGTATGTGCCTGTATGTAAATATTTATGGTTGTTTATTGTTTATGCTTACAAAATCTTCATCATCCTGATGAGATGTTGTTTGAGTGTGTGAAAACTACTGGACAGATTTCGATGTTATTTTTTGCATCCAACGGCTATAACTTCAGAGCGAGGCGCCAGGATGGTTAACGCTTGAATGCTTCTTAGAAACTATTTAGTCATTTTCGATGCGATTTTTTGCATTATTAGCCGTAAGATTATATACTCCTCATCATCCTCATGCTCCTTTGTTGGCTTGGTTCGTAATCTGTTTAAACACCTATCTCCCCCCAGCCTTCAGACGGTATCGAGATCCGGTGGGCGATGCTGGACTGCCTCGTCGAGTTCGCGCTCGAGCTCCAGCGAGTGTTGACCGCTATCAACGAGCAGTCGTTCAACCACTTTGTGCTGCGGATGGGCGTCAACCACGGACCAATCACGGCTGGTGTGATCGGCGCCCGCAAGCCGCACTACGACATCTGGGGGAATACGGTGAACGTCGCCTCGAGGATGGAGAGTACCGGCAAGGCTGGTTGCATACAGGTCGGTTGAAAGAGTTTGGTATGCTAATACCCAAATAATTAATGCTTTTCTATGGGTCCGTTCGTCGTAGGGCTAGCTGTATCTAATAGGTGTGTTCGTGGACAAATGCTGTATAACTGTTTAAGATAATTACGGTTAAATTTAATCTTGCTGTTGTTAAATCGTATGATTAAAGTAATAGACAAAACCTTGGTTATCGATCGAAGGCATATCCCTTGGTGGTACATTATATATGTCCCTTGTTTATAAGTAACTCACCGTACCAAACGATTGTACGAGTATTCTATATACATTTATGAGTTGTAAAGACATTAGTTAAGACGATACCAAAGAAATGTTTTTTTTTTCGAATCCATTTACTCCACTATAAAGTCATCTACGGATTAATTTTTTTGTGTAAATGTTTATTTAGATTCTCACTGAAGGAAGACGCGATTGGATTAAATTTTTTTGGTAGAATTTATTATGAATATACCTGTAATTCTGATTATTGTTTACCAATTTAAATTTTGCCTCACAAATATGTAAAATGTTCACAAAATGTAGTGCCCCCATGTAGTTTCATAGAACCGTAATAGTTTCTATGGGTCACTTTCTGTCTGAATACTAAAGTTAGGTTTGTTATGTTATAATCATAAATATAACATTTACATTCAGGCACTTACATTGCTTCTGGCCCCACACTGTGATACACTGTGTCGTGGAAACCAGAAACAGAAACGACACAAACATGTAGACATGCAAGACCTGGGCTCATCCCCAGCCGTGATTCGGTCCTGGGACCTCCCGCTTGGGAATCACAGCCTCGAACGCCATACCACAGAGGTCGTTAACAACTTTATTATAACAACGTTATAATACTACCTGGAGCCGAAGCGAAGTGGAGCGGAGCGAGGCGATCTCTTGTCGTTTAGTTTTAAAAAGGGTGTATTTTTTTGTGAACAACTAGTCAATTTGGGATGAAGTTTTTTTTTTGGATGTAACTTTTACTCAGTTTTGTTAACAGTTAAACATGACCAATAATACAGTAGGCAAGTAACAAATGTATAGGCATAGTCACATGGGCCGTCATGCAACTTATGACCGAGTCAAAAAGAACAAAAACAACATGAATAGAGGTTCCTGTAACAGAGCCCCGATCACGAATAATTACGCATCCAATAACTAAGCGAATCGACCTCATCCTGGACAAAGTAAGCATATCGAGTAAGCGATACTTTTTATCCTCGATATGCTTACTTTGTCTATAGTTCGTTCGCGATAACCGCAGGTGACGCGGGAGACGTGCGAGATTCTGCAGCATTTCGGGTATTTCTTCGAGCAGCGCGGCCTGGTCGCCGTGAAGGGCAAGGGCGAGCTGATGACGTACTACCTGCAGGGCAAGCGTGACCCGGACGCGACGGCGCCTGACACTCGTGTGAGTTATCAATCCGTTACATAACATAGTAGTTCAGGTTAGCATTACCACCATAGTCTACCACTGTATGTATGCTTGTGATTGAGTTCGCGATACATACTTATTACGTGCAACGTTCGAAATGACTGTCGTTTAGCATATCTCTCACCTCCGACGTCGAACGTAGTGGTGGGTTTATCTGATTTCCGAATTTCGTTCTGAATTATCTATTCGAAAATTGTAATTGGACAATTACAATTTTCGAGGGCAACAATGTAATTGTTGCCCTCGTGAGTATTATATGAGATGACTCCACTCTTCGGGCGTGACAAGAGAGAGATGATCTGTTTTTGAAGAGTCCACTTTTTGTTTTTGGTGAGGCATGCACTGGATTTGAACCTGCGACCCACCGCTCGCCTTAGACCGCCTGGCCAACGAGTCAGTGTGCAGCGCGCGCGAAATTACCCACCACTACTTACTGCACTACAGTGTCTCGTTGGTACGCCTCAGCCTACAACAATAATCAACCCTATTGTCATATTACTATATTGTCAGTTACATAAAGTCTACCTTGCTACTACTTGAAGCAGAAATGTCAAAGAAGGGTAATTTGTTGCACACGCCGCCTGAAAAAAGTAAAACCGAAACTAACCCGTTGGAGTCAAATGAAAACAGGGGCAACAAACGTCAACGAACCTCAACTGGAGAAGGAATTAAAGATGATTTAACCGCTCTTAAAAATTAATTAAAAGAGTTTAGAGATGATTAACTCTTTGATATTTGCTCAAAATAAACGGCTCGATGTCCTAGAAGTCATAAGTTCAACTAAAACTATACAAACCACAAACCAGGACATAGAAAAGGCTACTGGATACGGAAAGGGTACGAATTACTGGAAGAGAAAATAGACCTGATAGAGAGCAACTGATTGAAAACATCACTGGAAATTAGAAATGTACCAAAGCGCCAGTCAGAAACAAAGCAAGATTTATACAAATTGGTCGACAAGTTCAGCATGACCAACTTCTAAAAACGACAAAATTCTACAAGCCACAAATAAATTCAATAGGGACCTACCCAAAACGGATAAGCTCAATGCCTCCCAACTTGGATTTAAGGGAAAATATGCTATCTTCATATCAAAACAACTATCGACCAAGAATAAGAAGCTCTTCTACCTTTCGAAAACAGAAAAGTTCATATTTTGCTGGACTAGTAACGGGCGACTGTAACTCCGGAAAGAAGTCGTCTGTCCCTACATACTGGTAAAAATTGAAGCGCAATTGCAAGAGCTCGCGAAGCGAAGCGACCTTCCTCCAAGTATGGTAACCTAATAACTACTTTTTGGTAAAAAAGCACTATTGCACCTAAGTATGTCTCTATTTAATGTGCAGGGTCTCTTTTCTATCATTACGATATTCCTATTGATTATGGCTTTATCTGTACATCACATACACATGTATATAGGAACAGCGCATATATGTATTGCTGTCTACTATGGCTTGAGAAGGCATATTTGCGAAATTCTGAAAACGTATTTCCTTACTATAAAAACTTTCCTCTGCACCCATAATGTCTTGTCTAAGCTTTGACTTAAAATTCTAGTCCAAAATAAATAATAATCTTCTGTTCTCAGAAATTTACTACTTTGGCAGCATAGAATGAAGTAATGTTGCGGATCCTAACAACTGCTCTCGGTATTGTTGGGAGATATGTAGCTTGTGTAACTCATTGGTAGTGGTCACAGTAAATATTAGAAGCATAAATGCGACTCTTGATAGATTTCTTATGTTCCTTACTGAAACAAATGTAACTGCAGATATTATGGTGCTAACGAAATGCTGAATTAATAATAGCTATAATAAAACCCATGGTGTAGTTATTTATGTGCGTGACAACGTGAATGTTGTCAATTCCGAACCGGATTTGTCGGAGGGAAACTGCTTAGTCATAGAATTCCAAGACTTCACTGTGATAGACACATATCGACCACCGTGTTTTTACAATCCAGCAGTGTATATAAACTCTCTTGATCAAATTCTTAGCAGTATTCACACAAAAAATAGTGTATTAACTGGAACATAAATATTATTCCGGACTATGAAGATCAATTTGCAAATTGCTACCTCAACATGCCAGCAACAGAACCAGCATCAGAACCTGCCTACCAGAATCAGAACTTGTCTGGACCACTTTATGGTGAAAACCACATCAAAATGTCGGACACTAGTATTCGAGAACTTTAAGCCATGAATAAAACTTGATGGCATGCATCAACAATCTAATAATGACAAAAATTCTGAAGAAAAACGAATTAAATACCTCACCTGGCAGGGATGGTATATCATCACTTAAACATACCTACTTGCAACACCGTTTGTCTATGTCTGCAATCTTAGTTTCGAACAGGGATTGTTTCCGTTAATTTTCAAAAACGCAATAGAATGCCCTATTCACAAAGCAGGAGACTGTATCAGTGTCTTCCTGGACCTAAAAAAAGCTTTCGACACTGTGTCAATTCCAATCGTTCTAGCACGTCTGGAAAATATCGGTGGCAGGAGTGTTCTACTATCGTATGGAAGTTATACGGAAAGAAAGCAGTGTGTCGGCCAGCATTCGTGTGGAGAAAGGACCTGTACGTACGGCGTACTGCAGAGAAGTACCCTGGGGCCAACATTATTTCTGATATACATAAATGAGCTATGTAAAACTGATTTGTGGGGCGCTGACATCCAGATGTTTGCAGATGACACTGTCATACTTTTTTGAGGTAATACATCAGACAGAGTGCGTCGATTGGCTGAGGATGGCATGCAAAGGGTCACTTCCTGGCTTGAGGACAGTTTGTTGACACTCATTGTTGGCAAAACTAATTTCATGTGCTTCAGCATAAACAACTCCACAAACCCTGACAAGAGCGACATACGAAGCCACACATATCCTTGCAATAGAGCCAGTGCTGAAGCTTTGGGTGAAGTACGTGTATTTAACTGTTCGCATTGGAGAGAATTGACCATATAGGCTATGCGTAATATTTGATGATTAACTCAACTGGAGCAAACATATATCAGTAATAATAATAATAATAACCCCCCCAAGGGGACCACCTTGACGAGGTGGGGGGGGCTTACAGGGAGGAGAAACTTATTTTTAGTCTGTCCATCTTGAATCGATACCCTTTACAGGAGGCACTGTTTACAAAAACCTACACCAACTTGGTTATCACCCTCCCCAAACTAACGGTTCCCAACCCGAGGTGAAAGAAATCATGGACGTGAAGAAGAAAAACTTAATTCCTCAGGAGGGTACCGGCACTGCCGGGGAATCCCTCCCCGAGCCCGGCGAGCCTGGATCGCCCGGTTCGGGCAGCCCGACGTTTCTGGGGGGGCACAACAGTTCACGGACAGGACGACGATACAGTTTACGGCCGCTTCCCGGAGGTCGCCGGGGCACACCTGGAGCTGGTGCTGGGTGTCGCAGCATACGAACCAGCGGTGGCGAGAAGCTGAACAGGCGGGCTCTCGCTGGGGCTGAACCCGAAAATGTTACAGCCGAATCATCTCCATCTCCATCATCACCACAAAGTCTTTTCTCTTATGAGAGCGTATCATCACGGCATAGCTTCTCGAGACAGACTTCGCACATCTCACCCCCCCATCTTCACCAACAATATCCAACCGGACAGATGTTGTGCAGGGGGCACTCGCCGATATTCCTGCACCCACTGTTGCCAGGACCAGCACGAGAATAAAGTGGACGGAAGATATGAACCGCTCCATATGGCGTGCATATCTCATAGCATCTAATCTTGAACAGAATACCAGATCTTACCTACCAGAAATGCACCGCATATTTACAACTGAATTCCCACAAATTAATGCCTCTAGACAAAGGGTCGGAGACCAAAGAAGAGCAATCCTCAGAACTAAATTACTAACACAAAACGTCCTGGATGAAATTAGAATAGAAGTAGCTACGTCTCGTGATAACCAGCCTCAAACAAACCAAAACTCACAATCAAACAGTCAACTTTTCACACAAATCTTAAACACAACAAATACTCCACGACAAAGAATGACCTGGAGCAATGACATCAACGAGACTATAATACGCATTTACTACAAGATAACCAGGCTTGAGTCCAACAAAACTGCCTACAGACCAACACTACACGCCGCTGTGATAGCTGCACATCCTCACCTAGCACACTTCTCTGAACAGAGAATCTCTGACCAACTCAGAGTCATCATTAATAATAAATACATTACCGACAATAGATTACAGCATATACGGGATGAAGTGGCCATGGAAATAGAATCAGGTACCGAAGTACACGTTAATTCACTACCAACTCAATCACAGATTCACACACACCTTTCATCACCATCACAAAATGACACCCATCATCAGTTATCGAATCCGGAAAGAGAGGAAGACCAAAGTGACGCCAATACCACACACCCACACAATCAACGCAACAATTTTGTAGTACTACCTGAAGAACAAATTGGACAGTTGGACGAATTATTCACCAAGACATTAGCATATTTAAAAGACGTCGACCCTACATCAAGGCCATATATACCCAAACAGAAACCAAGTAGACAATTTGCTATTCTAGTACACACCATTAACGTAAAGATACTACCAAAACACATTAGTACTGAAACCGATTTTAATACATTACAAACAATAATTTACTGCGCAGCACATACTGCCATCACTTACAATGGTGGAAAAATACGAGGACCTAACGAATCGCAATACCCCAATAAAAATAGGATACCAGCGTGGCAAATAAGATTAGAAAAGAGAATAGCTGACCTTAGAGCAGATATAAGTAGGGTAACACATTATACACAAGGTAACACCAGCTCCAATGTCCAACAACATGTTGAACGAATCAAGCTACAATATAGGGTACACTCCCAATACGAACCAGATAACACAGATCCTTCTCAATTTTTAGACACTCTAAAACAAAAGCTGAATGCATTAGCAGGTCGTCTACGCCGTTACAAACTGACAACTCTTGGAAAAACACAAAACAAGACTTTCTACACAAATGAAAAACAGTTTTATAGATCTTTGCTCACCGAAAACTCAAACCGCCCCACACAATCACAAGAAGCACCTACACCAGAAGCATTACATGACTTCTGGTCAAACATATGGTCAAAGCCAGTAACACACAATAATAGCAAATGGATCTCAGATGACCAGCATGCTCTCAAAAATGTTCCAGGAATGGAATTTGATGGTATCACTATAGATACGCTGATTTCAGTAATAGCTAAGACACATAACTGGAAGGCCACCGGTTCTGATAAAATTCATAATTACTGGTACAAAAAACTCACAATCACCCACCCAATATTATTATTACAGATAAACAATTTTATACAAAATCCGGAGCACATGCCATATTACATTACACAAGGAACTACCTATATGCTACCTAAAGACCTCACAGATACCATAAACCCAGCTAAATATCGACCCATAACTTGTCTCCAAAACATATACAAAATAATAACAGCATGTCTTAGTCAACTCATATACAAACACGTAAACACCAACCAGTTACTAGCTGAACAACAAAAAGGATGCCGCAAATTAAGTCAGGGATGCAAGGAGCAACTTATCATCGATGCGGTCGCATCTAAACAAGCTCTTCGTAAAAAAAGAAACAATAACACTATGTTTATTGACTATAAGAAGGCCTTTGACTCTGTACCGCACACATGGCTTATCTACGTATTACAACACTATAAAGTTCACCCCACTATCATCTCATATCTATCAACAACCATGCAGACCTGGAACACTATTCTTAAGTTATACAATGATAACAATACAATACAGACTGACAAAATCATCATTCGCAGAGGAATCTTCCAGGGCGATTCACTGAGTCCCCTCTGGTTTTGCCTGGCACTCAATCCACTATCAAATCTACTCAATAACACAAAAAAAGGATTCCAAATAAAGTTTGATGACACACACCACACATTATCACATTTACTATATATGGACGATATAAAACTTTATGGAAGTAACTTAACAGAAATACATAAACTTGCAGATCTAACACAACAGTTTTCTAATGACATACAGATGGAGTTCGAAATAGATAAGTGCAAAATACAATCAGTTCATAGAGGAAAAGTTGAGAGCAATACATACATATTAGAGAACGGAGATCAAATAGATCCAGTGGATAACGAGATAGGATATAAATACTTAGGTTACTATCAAACGCAACAGATACATCAAAGGGAGACAAAAAAAAACAATCACACAGAAGTTTAGGAAACGGATACATAGCATACTTAAAACACAGTTGAACGCTCGAAATACCGTCAAAGCATTAAACACATACGCCATCCCAATCCTCACATATTCATTCGGTATAATCAACTGGTCCCAATCAGACTTAATAAAACACCAACGCACCATCAACACACTTATGACTAAATACAGAAAACACCATCCTCGCTCTTGCATACAAAGACTCACACTACCTAAAATTGAAGGAGGAAGGGGAATAATAGACTTAAAAAATTTACACAACAAACAAATCACCACACTAAGAAGGTTCTTTCACGCTAAATCATCGCACTCAACCCTGCACAATGCCGTCGCTCAGTCCGACTTTAAACATACTCCACTTAACCTACAAGACCATCAAGCTCAGATAAATGAAACTATCATCAAACCGCAACAGAAAATCGACATCTGGACACGAAAATCCCTCCACGGCAGACACCGCTTAGACTTAGCCAACCCTAACGTCGACAAAACTGCGTCGAACGCGTGGCTTAAGAAAGGCGAGCTGTTCCCGGAAACGGAAGGATTTATGTTAGCCATACAGGACCAGGTTATAGATACTCGTAACTACAGAAAACATATCATACACGACCGCACAATGGCAAGCGACATGTGCAGACAGTGCCAAAATAGTTCAGAAACAATACAGCATATCACAGGAGCCTGCAGATCACTCGCACAATCAGATTATAAACATCGCCACGACCAAGTTGCAGCCATCATACACCAACACCTCGCATTCAGATACAAATTGATTGCACAAAAAACAGCCTACTATAAATACACACCACAAACAGTTTTAGAATCAACAGACTTTAAACTCTACTGGGACAGAACTATAATTACAGACAAAACTATTCATTTCAACAGGCCTGACATAACTCTCCACGATAAACAAAACAAAACAGTATTTCTCATAGATATAGCCATACCAAATACACACAACCTTACCACAACGTTTACAGAAAAAAACACAAAATACACAGACCTTGCCATTGAAATTAAAACACAATGGCAGGTACAATCTGTCAAAACCATCCCAATAGTCATCTCATCCACAGGAGTCATCCCATACACATTACACACTAGTCTCAAAACACTAAATATACCCAGATCCACACACATACTTCTTCAAAAAGCAACAATACTAAATACATGTAGAATTGTACGGAAATTCATGGGCAAGGACCGTGATCTTTAGTAGATAAGCACTTGGCGTAAGCCCGTGTATCAGAACCTCTTTATTACAAGAGTGAAATGAAAAATTCATAAAAATATAATAATAATAATAATAATTCTTTATTGCACAGAAAACACAATGGAAAAAATATAAAGAACAATATGCAAAGGTGAGCTTATTTCTAAAAAGAAATGTCTTACAGCTAACCTGTTGAGCTAATCAGTAGTAACTAAGGGGATGCAAAACCTAATATACATCTTCAAAAATCTACCTATAGTGTCTAACTTCAAACTCCTGATACAGACATACAAGGCGCTTGGCGAATGCATTGTCAGCTACTGCATAAGCTCCTGGGGAGGCGCAGCGAAATCACATATGATACCAGTTGAGCGCGCACAAAGAGCGGACCTTAAGGTGTTACGTTTATGCCCTTCAGACACCCAACTGACTTCGTCTACGCTGAGACGAAGGTGTTATCAGTGCGAAAGCTTTTTATATCCCAGTGCATACGCCGATATCACATGTGCAGCATTCCTCTGTTCCAAAAACATAAGGAGATGCTTCATCTGACCCACACTTCTAGCAAGAACGAGCTTTGCCCAAAACCACTATGCTTACATGGCACCGCGACTTTACACCTAATTCTTCTCTGCCCTGAATCTACTCTGCAGTAACCATAAGATCAAAAGAAAAATATATAAATGGCTGTATAACCTCAATTATGATGAAACAGAAAACTTGTTATCTTAATCTTGTCCTATGTTGTCTTGTCCTACTATTGTATAAATTAAAACATAATATTACTCAATTTATAATAATTCAGTGTGTACATTAAAACTAAAAGAACGAAATTCATTATCATAACTATTTATGTACCCTAGTTCATTAATAAAAATAATATTATTGATCATGCATGTTAAAATAGATTACATATACCTATTACAATAATTAAGTTGGCTAACTAAATAACATTTTCATATTTTCTGTATATTTGAAAAAAACCTATTTGTAAGCGTGTTTGTATGACAATAATAATGTGAGAGGAACTGGCTTGTAAAATACAAGTTAAACCTAGTTTAGTAGCCAGGACTGACATTTAATTTTAAATAAACTAAATTTAATTTCATTTCATAGCATATCGTTACCTTGGTTACCGTCCTTATCCATGGTTACCATGTATAATTCGGTTCGCAGTAGCGGCCGAGTCTACGACCGCTATCGCCTTACTAAGCCGTATACTACAGCTGGTGTCCGCTTCTTATCCTGAATTGAGAAAACATTCCCCTCCTTCTGGTGCAGTCGGATATAAGTTAATCTAGCTCATAAATTATTTGCGTGCTAAATTTCATTCAAATCCGTTGAACCGTTTAAGCGTGATTGAGTCACAAAAATCTATCAAAAGAGTCATCCATACATCGTAACTTTCACATTTAGAATAGTGCAGTAGTGGGATAGATATATAGATCCAATTCAACTAATATTATAAATATGAAAGTAGCGATGTTTCGATGTTTGTGTGTTTGTGCCTCAATCACGCTAAAACGCCTGAACGGATTTGAATGAAATTTAGCACAGAAATAGTTTATGAGCTAGATTAACATATAGGATACATTTTTTCCGACTGCACCAGAAGGACGGTAATGTTATCTCGGTAAATGATACTTCCTACGAACACGCAGATGAAGTTGCGGGCATCAGCTAGTAGATAGATATAGATATAGTTATTCAGACGTCACAAGTCACAAAACAGTACACGGTCACTACAAGCACGAAGATCTTGCCAGTGTATGCTACTCGCATACAAGTTGTTACGGCTTATGCAGAGGATCATACATAATACTCACTGCTGTTTCCGAAAAGGGCCGGCAGTTCTATTCTCTATCACTGCCATCTAGAAATTTATATCGCAGTCCCATTCAAATTAATGTTGTTTGGATGTTTGCAGTTTAAAATTGTTTGTTTGATCTATCAGACGACAATGATATCGTCAAACTGTCATTTACAGCGACTGTAATTTGAATTAGAATTAAATCGGGTTAGATATGTCAAAACACAGCTAATTAAATAGCTACAGGTCCACAGGAATACGTATTAATGATCTCACAGCCACCTCCGGGCAAATATGCGGATACAGGTTTAAAAGGAAGAACTATGACTGCTGAACTGAAATTACTTGATAGTTAGAAATATCTAATCAGGTTAATCCATCGCGGTCACTGTGAAGTTTAATATATGAAGATGTTTAGTGTCCTGTTGCAGATGACGAACAACAGTCATGAGGAGGGCGCCAGTGAAGCCCTGCTGCCCAACGGGCTTCCCCCGACGTCGAGCAGAAACACTCATGACGACGCTACAGACGACGTGACCACACGACTGCTCCCAGGAAACACCGATCTGTAAACACGTTGTGTTCGTAAGTCTCCTGATATTTTAGTTTCATAAAATTGCTGGTCTCGTGTTGTCTTTCTTTCTTTCAATGACATTGAAGAGGAAGGTATATAGCGACCGTATGCGTAGTACCCGTACGTACCCATTGGGTGAACATCAATCATGTGGGTTTGATGTGTGAATAGCTAATGGTAAAAAATGTGAAACAAAATTTAATTATGGGGCTTTTCCTAAATTATTTTTAGACTTGGACTCAAAGTTGTAAAGTTGTATGACTTCCATCTTAGAACCTCTTTTTCCTGCTAGGACTTATAAGTTATAACGAGAAAAGTTAATCGGGATAATCTCTTCTTCGCTTCATTTATACCGATGACCTCTGTGGCGCAGCGGTTGTGGCTCTGCCTACAATGCGAGAGGTCCCGGGTTCGATCCACGGCTGGGGATAAATAAAAAAAACCTCAGATCTGGGATGTTTAAATGTGTGTGACGTCGCTGTTTCTGGTTCCCACGATACAGGGTATCCTAGTGTGGGACCAGAAGCAATGTATCTGCCTGTATATAACTGTTTGTTTGTTCATATGTTCGGAAACTGGCAAGTAAAGAGACATTTATAGTACGAGTTTATTTGTACTTTTTGTGTAGGTATATTATGCCAGCGACTTAGTTCCCATGATTGAACCATTGACCAATAAATGACTTTGCCAATGCCATGTAATCACGAGTTGACAATCAAAGTCAAATTATAAAGGTTTGATGCGACGAAATGATAGAAGATTCATTTCCTTCCGCGCCTTTGTCGGATCCATTAATGACATACTCACAACTTTTCACTCACTAGGTATAACAATAGGATCGTGCATTTCTGATAGTAAGTATATAAGAGGAAAGCCAGACACATTACTTTTGTGTTAATTGTAGCATACTGTTAATTATGACACATTCTCACATATTACATTTTACTCATATAGAACTAA
This sequence comes from Argyresthia goedartella, assembly GCA_949825045.1. Classification (NCBI taxonomy): domain Eukaryota; kingdom Metazoa; phylum Arthropoda; class Insecta; order Lepidoptera; family Argyresthiidae; genus Argyresthia; species Argyresthia goedartella. The sequence goes on along the minus strand of OX463808.1, from coordinate 14,362,655 downwards.
GTATGATTTAATATTTTACTTCAGACTGCCTGAGTAAATCTGGGTAAATGACTGAAGTTGAAGAAGCATTGTGTGCAAAATGGCTTATAATATCATGATTGTATATTTCCAGCAGTTGTACTTTGGAAATTCAACTGTGTCTAAAAACCCAGCATTTGATTGTGACGTCATTTGATTATGACGTCATAAAACGTTTGTATTTTATAAAACTCATGAATAAATTTACCGTTTTGACAGTTTCTAAAAAGTACCTATCTTTTTTGTTGACCACCATTTCAATACCGAATTTCATATATGGGTCTGTGATAAATTAATAACCAAAGAGTTACTTGCTATGGTTCATAGACATAGCTATATATATGGACCATGGACCATAGTAGAACCATACAGGTATAGCCAAGAAGCTCAAGGAGTAATTCACAATACGTCATCGCATTTATTATTATTTTATTTATATTATTATTTTTGTTATGATTTCTATTCAATGTATTATTATATTTTATTTTTTTCACGAGTTCCTTTGATTTCGCACGGAATTTCGGTTTGAAAACTAAAGTCGAGGTCCCTTAGGTCCAAAAGAATAGCCAGGGTCGCCTTACCAAAGAGTTTGAGGTCTGTGGTCGTAATAATCACAAAACAGATGATAACGTGAAGAGAAAAACAAAGAAAAATATTTTTTTTGTTGTTGACTTGTTCTTGGGTTTCATCACAGACCAGTTTTGCCTAACTCAATCACCATCAAAATGGCATTTCCTGTCGGGGTATACATATCTTTTGAACTGGCAACTGGTATGAAAAAATTAAAATCCATTTCTTGACAACGACATCTAATGGAAAATTTGGAACTACTTTATTTTCTTTTTTATGACCCGTCAGAAAATTGACCATGTATTCGCAATGTTAACGCAATGTATGTAAATTAAATGGTTGATGTGGACGGATCGTATGAGCATATTTATATCAAATGATTACTGCAGCCCGGCTAATAATTTATTTATGTGGTTCGCTGAGTGTTTTGATATCACATTGCTTAATCACTGTTAAACAGAATATGTCACTTCAGCCAGCACCCTGTGAAATCCAATTTCAGTAACAACACAGGGAACATGTTTCTAGAACACTGTTAAACTCCTACCTGAACACAACTGAGAAGGTGCACGGTCGTGCAAGTTTCATAAATTATGTAATATTTCTAAAGTAGGTCTGCAGTAGGTAGTGAACGTTGCCTCAGATGTATTTCTACGTTCTAGAGTTTATTAATGTGATATTCATTAGACATTGAGGTATGTAATAATAGCATCGATTTATATGTCATATATATATATATATAATATCTATCAGAGTGAACTTCTGCTTTCCAATCGAGTGAAGAATTTTTATTTAATCGTGCAATATATTACGAGTACTATCAGTAAGGAATCTTATTAAATGGATATGATCCGTGTTGTTAGCCCACCTCTATCTGCCAAAACGTCAAAAAGTTATAGATATCTTATCATATTGGCGTCGCATCCTAGATCATGTCCTCGGTACGTAGGGACGGTAACCAGAATCACAAAATTATTAGCATGATAGGTCCCTCCCTTATGATTCCTGACTATTTAAAAATATGGAACTATTAGGTATGTCCATGCATATGTAGGAGTGGGCGTAAAACCTAGATCATGTATATGTAATGCTTATAGATTCTATGTAGTTATGTATGATAGGTGATTAATTGTTTAGAATCAGATCAATAGTTTCTCAATAACTAGTAATAAAAAAGGGATACTAGACATTATGGATAATAAAATATGTGCTTTCGTGATAATTTGCCTAGAGTTTAGCATTACATTAATCACTAGACATAGATAGAGGCTGCTGTTTACGTAAATTAGTACATTGCATGAAATTACTATAAAGACTTACGTTACATATAACTATCATAAATGTTATTATAGGGCGGAAAAGTACATTTCATGGACCATGCTTTTTTGATGTGTATATGATAGTGGCCTAAAACTGTACGGTATACTTGTGAAAGTACATATATATATATATACTTATATCCCTTTGAGTACCGATGAACCTGATTATTACATGCACGATAATAGTCACCGTAGTCAATTACTCGTAGTGGATGGGTGTGCATGCATCTATGCATAGTGCTTACTACGTATATTTACCGCCCTAAAATAGCGACCTTAAAGTTTGTCATATTCAAAACAAATCGAAATTAATATAATGTGCGTTGTGAAAAGTAATAACAGATATGACATCGCTATACTTTATGTCTTAATAGAGCTTAGAATAAGTAAAGTCATTTCATTTAATGGTAACTTTAAGTACCTATGGATGTAGTTTTATTTCATAGTTTATCGTGCCTGCGAAATCGCTATGGTAGCTACATTAAGTCTTGCTGTATGCTCATTTCGATAAATGTGCAACTTCACTTCGTCAATGTTTATTACAGGATACCTTAGTAGCAAGTTTGTTGAACTCACTGCACTGGGCAGGCATTCGGGATCTCTTATTTCATAGGTGTATTGTATGTTATATAGTGTATGAATATGAAATGTTTCCAAAAGCATCCAAAAGTAGGTACTTGAGTTGAATAATCCTATATTTGATTAAAATGTAAGTAGATTATTTTTCGTAGGTAGGTACACCTATTTAATGTGTGGCCATGATAAAATAGTTATCTAATGGAATGAAAAATGTGTCATATTTTTTTTTAGGTAATATACATTACTTTCCACTTCATTAATGTAAGTACTAATAATATACCTAATTAGTTGGTTTTCGTTTAAGTAATAGTAGGTATGAAATATCAGTCATCAATTCACTACTTGTAATTGTCAGACGTATAGTCGTTTGAAGGAGATGGAATGGTTTTTTGAGAAATGCAATATGACAGCAAAAGTGGGAAAATGATGAATACGAAATCTTTCGTTTAGATATTTTTTCTTTCTTTTACATGAACTAACTAAACAGAACATAAATCTGGTTATATATGGTCTTCGCATGTTTCCTTTACCGGTAGAATTGCTAACAAACCGTCGTCAATGCAAATGTTATACAGGGCGTAACAGAAAGGTCAAGGTCAAATTTCAAGAGGTCGTTAGGGACAGCATTCTGAGCAACTTTCTTTATGAAATCGATTTGATCAGAGCAACTTTATTTTTGACATCATTTGACGTCTGGAGAAGTGAAAATTCAGGTTGCTCCGATCAAATCGGTTTCATATTAGGTAGTTTCTCCCCTCATCTGCGGAGTCGGCTGATTCCGCCCGAAACAACAATTGTTATAAAAAACCACTGATGAAAGGAAGCAGAAGAAAGGTAGTTGAACCGTTTTCGCAAAAGCTCTTCTCTATGAGGGTATGCTCAGTTCAAATAGTTTGATATCCGAAAAATGTCTGCGAGGAGTTTTCCTAAATCGATTGGAAGGAACAAATCTTAGGCAACTATACATATAAGTTTATTGTTCACGCAACTATTTATCGAAAAATTCGTAAAATGTACCTACTATATTCACATACCTTTATCTAACTTTAATAACTGAGACAAAGAATAATGTAATGTATGAAATTAATAGTAATATTATATTTTATATAATTTTATATTGAACTATGATGTAGAAAATATTATTTTTCTCTCTGTAGGTAGTAATGTATCTTCCTGTGATTTGTGACTATTAATAATTTTATACGTGTGTCCTATAGCTCAATCTATCAAAAGTGAATCTCTTGTGGCTATAATTTTATTAATAAAGCAATATCTGTTATATAAGATGTCGTTTCATTTTGCTGTCTACACAGCTTACCGTTAATAAATTTAAATAAATATAAGTATGAATTTACAACACGGTAGATATCGCTTTCCTGTAACGCCAGTCGGTAGAGGTTGGAAGCTGAACGGTTTGTTAAAAATGGAGGTGCATTATTATAATTATTTAATGTTGTACCATTTTTATATGGACTATTTTTAGGGTTCCGTACCCGAAGGGTGCCAAACGGGACCCTATTACTAAGCCTCCGCTGTCCGTCCGTCCGTCTGTCCGTCTGTCACCGGGCTCTACCGGATCAACCAAAATAGGTAGAGAGCTGAAATTTTCACAGAGGGAGTATTTTTATTGCCGCTATAACAACAAATAATGAAACATACCGGTTTTTAACAATTAAAAGAAGTTCACATACAAGAAATAATGGGTATGGCCATTTTCTTAGCCATATTGTTTTATTTGTTTATCGGTGAAAATTGGACTCCCAAACTTATCGAAAAAGATCTTTAATTGCTGGTATTGAGTTTTGAGCTTAGGTATTTGTCATTATACGATTAATATTTGCTCATTCGAATCATAATAAATAATATTAAGTTTTTTATCATATTTTATTTTATTTCTGTACATAAGTTACTCAGTTTCTATGCATTCCGGTTTAAATGTGCAAAGAATTTCGTTAACCTGAGTATATAGTTCAATACTTACATACTACATACACAAAACTCTTTTTTCCATGTTTCAATATACGGCATTGAATGTAATGCCTACCTAGTAGGTATATTATTTTTAAAAATTATAAAGGTATACTCGTACAAAAGACCGTCGTTTAACCTTTTCCCGTATACAATGGTATGGAACCCTTCGTGTGCGGGTCCGACGTCCTACTCGCACTTGACCGGTTTTATTATATTTACTCAGTTGAATCCCATAAACTCACTCACGCAAGAGTAGTCAATTTAATTAACTTTCATCAAAGCCCAGAACGAATTCTGTGAGACAAATAGTTCGTTCACAATCTCGAAATAATACAAAAAAGGACGCCTTTCCCATATGGGGTTGTAGAGGCACAATTGTGCCCACATTCAGCCAGTTATTCAATAATCCATTTTACGTGACAGGGAGCTAGATAGATTGAAGGTTTTCTCATGATATGTTATCCGCCATCGTAAGAAAATCCGTAAATGTACTTGTACTTACTTATCTAAGTGGTGTATGGTGGTTTGATACGCAAATCAACTGAGAAGCGAGCGTAAAAACCACTGGATCATTCGTATTTCCCAACCATGTCTGTATTTGATGGAAACACCGGTAAGTAAGAAACCCAACTTTAGCCAAGGGAAGATGAAGCTGTGCAGCATCATAACTAGTTTAGAAGATCTGAAGGGCTGCTCCCGACGCTTCCTCAATCCTCTCAACAGCTATGACGAGATCGCTGTGGCCGGTTCCCATTCCCAAGCTGCAGACGCTTAATATCTCCATAATTCAGTTACCTACAAAGTTGGGGGAAAACTTCGTTTCTACTATGTCGCGTAAACTAATTGTTAAGATTTGGACGTAATTTTTTGCGCCCTTTACTTTGATTCAATGTTACTTTTCGCTAGGTTGCACCATAAATAAGTTATGAGCGGGAAACCAAAAATGTCCCAACATTTCGAGGTTTTGCAGTAGCCAAAAGTTGTCCCGAGATATCTCGTGTTACCATTTCTGATATTTACTCTGTTTTACCACTGATACTATAATAATATACACATATAATAATATATACAGGTTTTACCCTATAGACAAGATAAAAAACCTAGTGAACCACTTTTTTGTAACATAGAATTACTCTACCGTCTGGTGTGGAACTGGACATCGTTTGACATTACTAAAGAAATTATCTTAACCCATCCACCGTCGATCACTATAAATATAGAAAGGTAAATAATCATTTACAAACAGGCACATACATCGCTTCTGGCCCCGCACTAGGATACCCGGTGTCGTGGGAACACACATGAACATCCAAGACTTGGGGTTTTTTTTCATTATCCCCAGCCGGGGATCGAACCCGGGACCGCACGCATGGTAGGCAGAGCCACAACCACAGGGCCGCAAAGAGATCGTAAATGATCGTTGCTGGCTTGGAAATAGCTGTGGGGGAATCCAACAGAAGCGTGGGCTTTGTGCAGTCTTTGAAATTTGGCACGGTCTTAGGTATGTATGGTCTTAAGGATTTAGGAAACCACCGCAAGCAAATTGTGTCTGGTGGCCTGTTTGCTAAAAATCCGCCATCTCTGTGGGTATTTTATATATATAGGCTTCTATAAGAAATAAAATCTGGAGTATTACTAAAGTTAGGGAATTTTTAGGTCTACATGTGTTTCAAAATAAATTGCAAGGTCAAAATATGTTTATATTAATTACCTATTTTTTTCTTTCTACTCGACAGATTTTTATTTCTGACATATCGAAAAACGGCTCTTCTTTGACATATCGTAATTGATAAATGATTTTTATGACGTGAGCATCAAGTCTGAAAAGTCATTATCTGGCATTTCGGTTGACAGTTGGCCGAATCCGGCTCCAAAAGCTAGCAAACGATAATTTTCTTACCACTCCACAGATTTTAGTTTCTGACATATCGTGTTTGATTATTGACCTTCATTTTAACACGGAGCATCGTGTCTGATATGTCATCATCTGGCATCTCGTCGAATCCGGCTCCAAAAGCTAGCAACCTAAATTCCCTTACCACTCCACAGATTTTAATATCTGACATATGATTGATTATTGATCTTTATGACACGGAGCATCATGTCTGATATATCACTATAAGCAAAATTCTATTAAAATACTCACTCAGATGGCGGATTAATAACAAAACGGCCACCAGTGGTCGCGCGCAAGTTGCTTGCGGTGGTTTCCTAAATCCTTTAGTCCACTCTTAAGACCACATCAAACAAAGACTTGGCACATTGTATGATTCCTATGAATTTTGAATAATTCCTTCTTAGCTATTATGTAAAATGTCTGTGATTACTGAAGCCACCGCCAGCTTCAACTGCTGCAACAAACTTGTCTCGTTTTGGTTCGCGGTCAAGGTCCGGGCCAGCACCCGTAAATACATAACATTTTGAAACAAAGAAATTTTTCCTTATTACGACAAGAACCTGTCATCTGCCAATAAATTGTGCTATTTTACGATTCATTGCGCGCCAAATCCTGCAGCATAGTTGTAATACAACACATCAAATTATGCTTTCAACTTAAGTAATTAGTTTAAATACAATGAATCACAGCTTTTTACTTGTAACTAATCATTTGCATATTAACAAATTGAATTGTGTCATCGTCTTGGGTATTTATAGCCATAAAATTATTACTGTGAAAAGGTTTTTTTTAAGTTTTTTTTTAATTTAATTGCAACACTGAGTAATATGATTAGTTCCATTACGGTTCGTCATAGTCTAGATTCACTCAAGGAGAATGCGGTTGATATTGGTACATGATATGATATAGCATATGTTACATGCTTCATATAATAGGTTTGATAACAATAGCATCTTACCTATTAACTTTATCTAGGTGCGTGATCAATGTATATTCTTTCTATACAGACGATCTGGCTTGAGCATCTCTCACCAATTTGTCACCCTATGCCGGGTGTAACAGGAAGGTGTATTAAAATTTTAATGGGATTGTTAGGAACATAATTCTAACTTTCACTTTGGAACTTATTTTTGTCATCAAATGTATGGAACATTTTGCGCGGGCGGTCAGCTGATTTTGTATGGCGAAGTGAAAAATAAAGTTGCTGAACATCATGGCACGTCATACTTTCTTACATACGTAGGTCATACTTCAGAGGTGATCCCGTATAAATTTTATCAAAATTGATTTAGAGCTTTTTGAAAAAATCAACAACAGAGTCTGCCTATAGCGAAATAATCAAATACAAATACAAATACAAATACGTTTATTTTGCCAAAATAGATTACAATTGTGAAAACTTACTAATAGCATGTGTGGGTATTCGGATAAATTTTAATATAGTTACTGCGTTCTCCGCACTAGGCTAACCTGTATCGCGGAAACCGTCACAAATCGAGTGCCATGAACTTATCGATCGTAAGCGGAAAATTGAGAATTGTGTTGCATTGATTAATTTCATTACGTGCTAGAGTTAGTGTGTGTGAGGTATGACTTTAAACTAATTAATGTGTACTTAAACAAGTTTAAATATACAAAATGATTCTAAAATTGTAAAAAATAGGTTCCTATGTTGACAAAAGATTAACAATTTTAATAAAAAAATATGTGGTTAAAATCGCGCATCATATCATCAAATATAATTACTAAGTTTGATTTCGCTTCCTCCTTGATGAGTACTTGCTGATAAGCAGGGAATTTAAAGAACGATATACTCGGAACTAAACTTAAGATCTTGTCAAGAAAATCGTAATTTGGTTGATGTAAGGTTTTTGAATAAACGTAAACATTCTGGAAGTGGAGCCCATTTTCATGTAATAGAAGACTCACTATTAGATTCGTTTTCCCGCAGTTCGACGGCCCGCATATCAGACATCGTATGGAATTTGGTAACAGGTTACCATGGCGAAGATTTTGACCGAGCGAGCGAAGCTAGCGAAGGGCTCCATTTCGACAAGATAGGAGGCCGATTTTGCTTTCGTCTGTCACTATGTGTGTCTGTCAGTTCCGGTCTAGGAGCCACAGTTTTCAAGCGATCCTCACAAAACTTGGCACTCGTGTTCCTTGAATTAAAAGTTGAAAGTTTTTTTTTTGTTGAGAGCTTTTCTCGATTTTCCCGTTAGTTAGTTAGTTATAGCTATTATAGTTATAGTTATGACGTCATTAATTTTTGTATGGTTTTTTTTTGTCTGAAACCCATCGTGTGGGGTATCAAATTAAAGGGTCATAAGCCGGTTCTAAAAATATACTACAACTTTACCTTTCGGCCGCCTGTTTTCTAAAAATCCAAGAAATATTTTCAAAACTTACCAAGTTTGGACTCCTTGGAAGTAGGAGACGGATTAGTAAAGAGGATTTATACAGACCATGAGAGTGAGTGAAATAGACTAAAACTATTTTCGTGAAAGTCAATAGATTGTATTTTAAATCGCAAAATGTAGTTTACAAAGTTGTGAATTTAAACTGTCAATAGGTTTTTCGATCCATCTGTCGACTCTGTAGACCTAAACGCTCGTGAAGTGAATTTAAACTGTCAATAGGTTTTTCGATCCATCTGTCGACTCTGTAGACCTAAACGCTCGTGAAGTGAATTTAAACTGTCAGTAGGTTTTTCGATCCATCTGTCCACTATGTAGACCTAATCGCTCGTGAAGTGAATTTAAACTGTCAATACAGGTTTTACGATCCATCTGTCGAGCCCGTAGCCCTGAACGATTGTGAAGTGAATTTAAACTGTCAATAGGTTTTTCGATCCATCTGTCGAGCCCGTAAGCCCGGACGATCGTAAAGTGAATTTAAACTGTCAATATCTACCTACTACTACACTACGTCTTAACATATTTAGCTTACTTATTTTTTAACGCAAAAACCATTTTCATATTCCTTTTAGATCCCAATACCACATTTTAGAGGTGAGGTGAGCCCCAGGGTGGGAGGGGTCATAGCAACTTTAGTTATACCTCATAATAGCCCAATATATAGCCCAAAATAAGTGATTCAGCTTACATTAATTTCTACAAAAAAAAATAAGTATGATCGTTTGGTATGGTTATGCCAAACGACCTCGAAAGAGGGGATGTCGACTTTTGGTGGCCCAAAAGCCTGGAATTTTTCGGACGTATTCCAGTTTTTCACTCATAACTCTAAAATCATTAAAAATATCAACACAGGTACATTAATTAACTACATAACATTTTGGACAAATAATGTTATATATGTCACCGTAAGATAGTCAAAACAGTTAGTTAATAAACTAACGCGTTAGTTGATCAACTATCGACTAATAGTATACCAGACAGATTCGCTGCGCTCGCCCCCTCTAGTCTTCACCCAAGCTACCGCAGTATTTGCCCTGGTATTTCAGGTAAGTTTAAACCAGTTTAATATTTAACGGTTTTAAAGTTTATCAACTAACGCGTCATATAGTAAGCAGTACGCTACAGTTTACTATCTGTCGATAGTTGACCAGCAAACGAGAAAAAAAAAGTTAGTTTATCAACTAACGGTTTTGACAATCTTACGGTGAGATATACATTTATTTACTGTAGGATCAATACTTTAAGAGCAGAATGGGTCAAACACAATATAGACGGATTTTCAGTAGATAAATCGGTAAGTGTTCCATCCATTGTGTTAACTGCACCACCTCCGCATAGTGACTGGCGTGACGCGAAACGATCTCCCTACTGCTTGTTCCAGAACAGCGTCCAGGTCCAAAAGCTTTCAGGGCTTTTAATTCCAGCTTGATTTTCTACTTATGACTGTAAATGCTAGCTTTATCCAGAACCGGCAAGGCCAATTCTGCTGTATACTATATTGGCCGTCATAACTGCTGATGACTAGATGGCTAAAATCTGATCTCTTATCTTAAATTTACATTAGCAAAACTGCTACACTGGGGCACAATTATGCCGGTGCCACTCCGTAAGGGGACAGGCGTGTCGCTATGTATGTATGTATGTGTAAAAGATACATAGTGCACATAATACATCTAACGCATTCAAGCATGTATTGAAATCGAATCCTTGCATGAGTCACACCTCACACCAACACGCAAGCGTCACCGATTGCTTAGGCCTAACCAACGATAGGCGTATAAATATATCGTAAATAGATCATGAATCCATTTTTATCTAATATTTGCGGGAAAACATCATGAAAGTAAGATTACTGTACCTACCATGCTGACAACGAAAGAAAAGCTTACCTCAAAAAGGTAAAGTCAAGCTATGTTCCTTGATAACAAACTTAACACATACCCATACATTGTACAATATACATTAATTACCAAAGCTCCTTGTAAATTTCAAATATTCATTGGGCATATGTAATATTTAGCTAATTACAGGGTATCTCGCCATACTATGGTACGAAACCTCAAACTATGAATCTAAAGCCTTCTAAAGCTTTGCTTTCCACATCCGACTAAAGAAGCTACAGACAATACATTTTATAGTTGGAAATTTTACGTTTTCAGATATCTAAGGTACTAAACTTGTCATGTTCCAAACCAACAACTTTACTATTCGCGATGCAAGACCTCTGTCCCAGGTCGCAGGGCGGCTAGGCGGCAGTGGCGACGGCGGCGGCGGTGGCGGGCGGCTGCCGCGCCGGTGCGCTCGGCCAGGGTGAGGGCGCGGGCGGCGGGGAGTGCGGGGCGCTTATTGAGGCCAGTATTTAACGGCGATGCGGCCGCGCACCGACCTGTTGTGATCCCATCATGGCGCGCTACGCCCGTGTCGCCACGCTAGCCGCGTGTCTCTTGTACGCCTTCGGTGAGTCCTCAACATTATTCTATCTCGGAGACGCCGCCTATCTCGCGACGTCACAGGATGCCCACGCCCCCACCCCCCGCCGGGGCGGCGGTGGCCGCCACCGGAGGGAGCTCGAGTGCCTACAGTGAACAGTGATGGTGTGCAGGAGTTGTGAGTCGCGAGATAGACAGTGTCGCGCGAGGTGTTAACACACTTGCAGCGGCATCGACGTGACTGCAGTAAAGGACTTCGACGCGACCTGACTTGCATGCACATTCCAGTTATCAGGCAAGTATCGAGCCTGATTGAAAGTGCACTCAACTCAGAAGAACAAAACAAACCTTCTGAAATATTTTGGCATCGACATTGTTAAACTCGATCATTCAATACTGTTTTGGAATCATTCCAATGTTACGAAAACATTGCATATCACTTTCGGTTTCTGCCGAACCAACCGCAACACGATCAAGGCACGATACTTGCTTGCATTTCAGCGCATTCACTAATTATGTAGGCATTCCTATCAATCTTGGAATCAAGACTTGTAACTAATCGGATATCACAATGCATCTACTTATGTACCGTACCTGTTGGACAGGATTCCCCATTAGTGGATATTTTTTTTACGAAATTACCTTAACGACATTGCTAACACAACTATTAACACCTGCTAATACAGTGTAGCGAGTACTTTCACATCGGTGGCTGTTGTATTGCGTTTGCGCCGGTTCAGATGACGTCATCCACGGCAGCTGAGTCGGATGCAATACCTAGGATAGATCTAGCAATTAATCAAAGCTTTCTTCTTCTTTTTCTGAAGAGAGCAATGGAAGATTATCTTTAATATCATACCTTATATCTACTCGTAGAAAGTTAACGTATGAAAGTTATTCTATTGTTTTACTCGTACGATAATAGAATATTGGATAACATGTATATTGTATGTATTTAGAATAGTTTCAACATTGACTTGGAAGTCAATCATATCAACTACCAGAACAAGTCAACAGTGAAATAAATGCAGATATTTTTCTATTGAACTTAGTACATCTAAAACTCAAAGAACATTCCAGCAAAAAAAAAACTTTTACGGTCCTGTTACATAAAGTTAGACTTATTTTTTAGTTTGATGTTCATTTGGTGATAAACATGGCCTCGATTATGTTTTATATCGTTTGTAGTAAGAAGATTCGTTCTTAGTCTGGCACAAATTACATAATTATTTACGTGGGCTCAATTACTCACATTGTTTTAAAAGATGATAATATGATGTTCGATAATACTTCAATATGTTTTACTTTACAAGTTGTATTACAATTAATATTTTTTATATATATATTGTTTTTTTTAATTATCTAACCTTTTTGGTTTATTTGGATTTGTGATTCACAGAACCTATAACTTGGTAATCCATGTAAAGTAGTGGTATCGATAAACAATTCAACAATAAAATACCAATGTCTTCAAGGTCATATAGGTATCTTCGTTTGCATGATTTGGGCGTCGCTAATTGGCAATACCTTGATTGGCATTGTGTGGAAAGCCTTCTAAGAACAAAACGATACTTAAATGAATCCTATCGCAAAAACTCCCGGTGTCCGCAACGTCACAAAAGTATTAATGTGTCAATTCGGACACAGTGTCCGAGTAATTTTTGTCCGAGTCGTCAGCAAGCCAATAGTATATGGTTCCACCACATTATAATCTTCAGTAGGTACTCTAGGTGACTTCTGTCACTTGGAGGACTAGATAGTCCACAGAGTTCCGTTGATCGGAGGGACAATCCTACATATCCTACCCCGAGCACAAATAATTGTTCTAATTCGCGGCGATTGTTCCATCCCCAGATAAATAGTCAGATGACTTTATTTGACATTTCAGACATAAAAACTCTCTGTCAAATTCCTCAGATAAACAAGCAGATAAACATTATCTAAGGATGCTTATTTAAATCAAACGAACCAATACTTGATGGAGTCACGTCGAATCATTGAAGAGTTCCCATGGGCACCTTTTGGCTCCATCATCAGACCCCGGATAATTGGACTGAGGACCAATATACTTGTCAACACGAATCAAACGAGCCCACACTTGATGGGGTTGCGTCAATTTATTACTGAGTACCCATGGCCAGATCAGATCAGCATGAAAATAGTGCATTGTTATCGCATTCACATATGCATGCCAAATTTAAGCTCAATTGGAAACCGGGAACTAGGTCAAATTAAACTTTCAAGATTTGATTACAGTAAGACAGACGGACAGAGCCCGGGACATGTGAAACTAAATAAAAGCTTTTAAAAAGAACAACTTGTTATCTTTGTAAAAATGAAACCTGAATGGCTTCAAGAAAAGGATGGTATGGCTATGCCTTTCCTCGACCTGGCGGGAGCTCTGCCTTGCCCCCAGATGTAGATGTCTTGTATCTTATTCGGAAATGGATGTCAGTATAAGATCAGGGGGGTGATTATCGCGCAATAGCACCACTCGATAAAATGGTGTATATCGAACGATACCACGACATAACATATCAAATCACTCGATATATGGTGTCGATATCCGTTTATCGAACGCCTGAGAATCAGGGCCCAGTTTTTGTTTCTTTTCTTTTTGCTTGGCGCTTGTAGGCTAGCTTAGACTTGCTAGATCGTAACTTAAAATAGAACCTGGTTCTAGGGCCGGTAATACTAGTCAGCCTATTGAATACGTGTAGTTATTGAGTACCTTTATGTATGTAGTAGTTTCTTACGTTAGTTATTCTATCTCCTATAACTTTTTTATCGTAAACGCAGCCTCACCTTAACGATAATATTTTGCCCACTTATCAAATATATACGAAAACAAGATCTAAGATAGTTAATTTATACTTGCAGTTATCGTTTTTTGCAATTAAATACCAGACTTACTCTTGTAACTAGGCGCGTTATTTAAAAACCGACTTGGATAACTGCCGGTGTACCTATTTAAGATTGCCATTCAGAAATAATTACAGCAAATCAAACTGTATCATATAATCAGTAGAACCACATCAATAAATAAAATAAAATATGTGTGTACATTTCTCATTCGCCTACTAGGATTTTATTCCAATGAATCAATGAGCAGTCGATAAAGAGACCATCTAGTAGTGTTTCATACATTGAATACGCATGTAAAAAGGATGCATCTATGTAATTTTCTCAACATTAAATCGACGTGTTTTAATAGTCCACTTTATCGCCAACACTATACCAAACAACAGGTGCTTTAAATATGGGGAAAAATAATAAAACGAGCGAATTCAAAACTTAATGCCATGAACAGTGGAATAACCTGATATGAGCGAAAAAAATACAGATTTGCGCGATACATTTACTGAATGGTTTAGAAAAGCTTTTCGGCTAAATAAAGACTGTCTGGGCCAATTGATGGGACAGGGCAGGTGAAGGATAAAGGGGGTGAGCGAAGCGAAGGGAAAAAAAACAGATCTGGTTCCCACTACACAGGGTATCCTAGTGTGAGGTCAGAAGCAATGTATGGGCCTGTATATATTTTTTTATGTTTATACTTCGTCGTCGGGAGTCTTAGAAAACAGATAATTTATGAGCAGAGATTTGGATAAAACGGTCAACATATAAAGATAATATCAGTATTTCAATCAGTATAAGAGGAAAATTGTTACCTACCTATGATTGCTCATCTGTAAGAAGTCTTGACCCACACCATCGCACATGTACCACACTTTTTGACAACTGCTAAATAGAGTTTTATCGAAAAAATACTTAACTTAAGAGACACTTAGTAAGAGTTTATGTTTTTATTAAATACCTTTACATATGAGGAGTGGAAATAGAGCTATAGTATAGCTTTAGAACAAGACAAAAGGAAACTGGGTGCATCCCTAAATTACCTTCTTTATTTTACTACTTATACGAGAAACTCTTTAGTCTTTACCATTGACAATGGAAGTTCCAATAATTACCTAGTTAGATTCTCATCCTGATACTCTATTTTAGATGGCAAGTGTCAGTAAAAATAATTAGAATAATCAAATCAAAAATTACACAGTTTTAAGAAATATTATTGAACAATTAAAATAAATTAATTCTTTATAACTATAGGTAGATATTTACAAAAAATTACGTAGTCCATGTCATTTTTATTGCCTCATAATATAGATCCAACCACCAGGAATAACCGAGCTGTAGCTGTATGAGCTAACAGATGACGTCACTCTTCCGTCGGTATCTTCTCCTTCTCCTTCTCTAGTGCCTCTCAAATATTCAGTCAGCTGAGTATTTGTCCATCATTATAATATTTCCATCAATTGCCTCTGCTTATACCTACTCCATGATGAACCTGAAATTAATGCAAAGACACCTGTTCGTGTGTGGTGTGACATATTTGCTGCGGTCATTAAGAATACAAATCTCATCATCATCATCATAATACAGCACATTCAAAATTATGTGGTCGTAGTACGAGGAGCTTATGGTTAGCTATGGTTAGAGCGATTTGACAGCTATTTCACGAGAAGTAAACATAACCTTTAGAAACTATGAAACATCAACAAAAAACGGTATGCTTACAAATAGCAAGCATAACTTGTAGTATTCGTCGGTACCTATGTGTAGATTTTAATGGTACATTACTGCCGTGGCGGGGAAAGTCGGCCATTGCACGACGAGTATTGAGTTTGAAGACCGAGCCGCAGGCGAGGATTTCAATAATACGAGTCAGGCAATTGGCATTTCCGTCGAGGCTTGTATGCTGCTTTTCTCAAAAAAAAATTGCAAGGAAATAAATGGAACACCTAAAAAAACCTTTTACAATTCTCCAGGACCTTTGTATACCTTTCCCTGGACTTCTTTGATAACCAATTTTTCATTGCCAATTTGGCTTCCACCCTTAAATTTGGCGGAGTTCATTCAATCTCCATTTCAACCTTATTAGAACTTATTATAATTTATTCTATAAAATAGTTGTTCTCAACACTTTCTTTTTAGATTTTAAGTTTGTTTTCCCGCTTATAATGGTAAGTAGTTTTTTTGTATGTTTAAAAAAATAAAAAACTCAAAAAACCGCGGAAATTTTATATTTCGTTCGAAAATACTATAAGCAAAATATTAAATTTACAGCCAATGACTCTTATCCATGGACGTATTACGCTCATGCTCTAATCTAAATAAAAAATAACGCGCCAGAAATATAGATATGAAAGTGCTTACAAATTTGAATTCCAAACATAGAGCGCACCAGAAATGGAAGTATGAAAGGGAACATGAATTGAATATACACAGCCATCAAAAAGCGGGCATACACCATCACAAGGACATAGTTACCTTTGCCTTAAAAAAAAAGTTTTTTTTTGCGGGAAAATAAAATAAAAAGCTAAATAGAAAGTGTTGAGAACAGCTATTTTATTGAATAAATTATAATATGCTCTAATGAGATTAAAATGGAGAATGTCCTCCGCAAAATTTAAGAGAATGGAAATTGGCAATGGAAATTTGCTACCAAAGAAGTCCAGGGAAATGTATACAGAAGCTTACGAGAATTTAAATAGAAATGAAAATATCCTGGAGAATTTAAAAAGGTATTTTTTATAGAATTTTCATTTCGACCTCTGTGGTGCAGCGGTTGTGGCTCTGCCTAACATGTGAGAGTTCCCGGGTTCGATCCCCGGCTGGGGGTTAAGCGAAAAAAACCCCAGGTCTTGGATGTTTATATGTGTGTGACGTCGCTGTTTCTGGTTCCCACGACACAGGGTATCCTAGTGTGGTGCCAGAAGCAATGTGTGCCTGTATGTAAATGTTTTTTGTTTATTTATTTCCTTGCATTTTTTTGAGAAAAGTATCATAAAAGCCTGGGCGGCAATGGCAATTGCCTGACTCGTATTATTGTCCTGCAATTGCCAACTTTCCTCGCCGGGGCAGTAATGTCCTATTGAATACATACCATTATTTCACAAAAGAAGCATCCAGATGTGATATTCTGCTTTCAAGTTAACTCATATGTGATGGCTCTTGAAAACAATAAGTTAAACATCTCCCCACTTTTTATTGTACAGTGCATTCCGTCCGGGTCACAAATTAGCCGTGACTACGTATTATATTAAAATTTGTTGCAAAATCATGAAAAGGTGATTTCCATAAACTGTCGCGGAATGACGTACCAGGATAGAACCATAAATTTTGTGTCACTTTATTTAATTCTTAGGATCTCTTGCGAAGGTGTACCCTATAGGTATATTTACGAATAGAAAATTCGAGTCGAATAATGCTACGATTTTTAGGGTACCTTAAAAGGAAAAAAGGAACCTTTATATGATCACTTCGTTATCCATGTTCGTCGTCTGCCTACCAAGACCCGTTTACTCAGGAACGCGTAGAGGTTTTGAAATTAATATCCATTACTCAGATGTGTAGTCCCTCGAAGTTGTTTAAATGTCAAACTTCTAGGTCAACGTAATTAAAAGATACGGCCGTTTATGCTGCATATTTGCTGACTTTCTTGATACTCGCAAGGGAATCAAATCGTATTTCCCGCTGACCTAGAACCATTAAATTGGGCACGAAGCAAGGTCTTATAGCACAAGTAAAGCAAAAAATCCGAAAACCGTAAATTTGTAGTTCCTTCACAAAAAATGCGGTTTGTGCGGAACCCTCGGTGCGCGAGTCCGACTCGTACTTAGTCGGTTTTTTTTCGATCCCAATAATTTCAAGCTATGCATAACCTAATACAAATGAGCATTTTCCCGTTATCATAAATGACGATGCGTCGCGAAGGGAAAGACTGTCATAGAAGGAAAGTAGCGTTGCTGTGTTTAATATTCATAATGTTTGGGCGTCGGCGGCAGCGCAGGCGCGACCGGAATGCTGCGCACGCGCACCGGTCGACGCCCGGGCCCGGGTCCAAGACACGTTGGACCGTAGTGTGGGCAATTAACATGGACACATTTGGAACATAGAGTACCATATTATGAGTAAATAAAGTAACATATTTACAAGATACAAAACTTCAAATATTAAACCGCCAAGTTTATTTTTACGAAAAGAGCTTTGCCAATTTCGTGTGGATAGATTTATAAAACAATAGATACAATTTGGCTCAAAAAGGAGGAAACTTTTACCCAGCAGTGAGGGGGCAAAAGCTGTCGATGACGATGAATACAAAACAACATACGTAAAACGTAAAAATTAAATCTTAGGGTACTTTCCCCAAGGTGTCGCGTCGGCGAGAAAATTACGAATCAAATAGTTGGTCGTTGAACAATAGTCGTTAGTAATCTACTTGTAGGTAAGTGAAAAATATCCGCTACCAACAAAGAGGTTAAATGTATAACCTAATTATTCAATGGCAAAGGAGTTTGGATCGTTATAGACATTGCTTCTGACCTCTCCACTTCCCATACAAAATATTATTTGATTGTTTGGTTGTTTCTCTGTGTTTTTCCTTATTTTATTTTTACCTCTGGACTGAGGAGAATAAATGTGAATAGGAATTACCAGTTTGAACACTGGTCGGGCCATTTTGGAGATTTTGTACAGCGATTGTTTTTCATAAATATAGAGTGAAGCATACTTACTGGACTCCATTCTACACTAGACCTAAAATAATTAAACCCCGGAGCCATCTACAGATATCACGTAAACGAATAAAAATACATTGTACTACCTATAAAGGTAAGGTCCTGTTTTGCAATGTTTGCTGTTTTGTAACGGATAAATCATAATTTTTTACATACAATTTAAAGATTTTCTATCAACAAAAGTTTTGTCGTTGGTATGCTCTATTTTATTTTTATTTTAATATTAATAATAATACCTTGGACACTATTTACACACATTGATCTAGCCCCATTCCCTGTATCTTGGGTACTAGACAACGATACACATACTTATATAGATCAATATTATACTTAGATAGATAAACAACCATGACTAGGGTACAAACATCCGTTCTCGTCAAACAAATATTTGCCCCCACCGGGACTCGAACCCGAGACCCTTGGTTTTGTAGGCAGGGACACTGCTGACTCGACCATTCGGGTCGTTTATTTTATTTTATTTTATTTTATTTTATTTTATTTTATTTTATTTTATTTTATTTTATTTTATTTTATTTTATTTTATTTTATTTTATTTTATTTTATTTTATTTTATTTTATTTTATTTTATTTTATTTTATTTTATTTTATTTTATTTTATTTTATTTTATTTTATTTTATTTTATTTTATTTTATTTTATTTTATTTTATTTATTTAAAACAAATCCACAGCCTTTCAACTATAGTAAATTAACAATATATACTTGAAATATGGCCAATTATGGATTTCACTATATATACATATTAATATAAAGACAAACAGACTTTTTATATAACATGAAATAACATTAACAGCTTTGGTAGAAGCTAAGTATGAGCCTGTAAGTAAAGGTGTGTTATGTTGTGTATAGTGTAAAGAGTGTGTGTGTGTGTGTGTGTATGTATGTGTGTGTTTTACAGATACGTCATTGTATGAATTTAGGACAACATTAAATGATAGGTAATAAGTAGTTGTAAGAGGCAGATGGCAAGTGTAACGGATAGTTCAGTATTATTATCAACTTTGTTATTATTATATTGCTATTAAATGGTATTAGAAGGCCTCCCTCATTTATTTTCAAATATAGGTTCAATTTTACGATCTACAAAAATCTACAAAAGCTACAATACCATCACAAACCTTTTACGGGAGAACGCCTAATTCAAAAGACATCAACGCGCGCGCTCAGACCCTATTGTGACTACGATAAGTCTTGGCATGAGTAGATCGTTTCGTGATATTTAGGTCTTTGGTGAATGAATATACTAAATATTTGTGACCTTCAAAATAGTTATAAGCAGTACATCCGGACCAAAGAAAACATATTTTAAAATATATGATGCAGATGACGTAGGTATTTGAAACCATCTGGGTGGGGAACATTTGTCTTTCCCTTAACATGAATTGGTTCGATCTTCCTTCAATGCAATAGTAATTATATTATTATTTAGCGCAAATATATTAAGCGTCTTCTATATGCTTACAACCATTTACTTATTATTTTCATACTATAATGATTTTATAACAGGTTGAACTACTGAGTTGGATGGCATTACAATAACTAAATTTTGTCATATGGGGGGGTTACCACAACGTCTTATGCCGAATCAGATTAGGAACCTAATTTGGTCCGCAAAATTACCATGATCGTCTTAGAACAACTCTTGGTAATAGGTAAATAAAGCCCATTATGGCGAATTGCAATGGAAATGGTTGCCATGGTGATGTTCTTGTTTTGAACCTAATTTGAATAGGAAAAAGATTGTGGTAATCCACCTGTTCTAGACTCTATTAACCTTGTTTTAAAATAACTTACTGCTTGTCGAGTGATCGCGACCTAGGGGTCAGATTGTCATAACTGAATTTGTAGAGCACGCGTAACTAATAGAATGTTGCTGTAAATATGTAAGCGAGCAATTTATCATAGATAGCTAAGTAATGCTTTAATGTTGGATTTTTTGAATAATAATAATAATAGATTACATTACATTATTATATACATTGCTTCTGGCCTCCCTGTGTCGTGGGAACCAGAAACAGTGACGTCACACACATACCTGTATAAACAAACATCCAAGACCTGCGGATTTTTTATGCGTGAATGATTTTAAGTTAGATAATGCAACAGCTGATTTCCTTGTGTTACGTACTGAAGCGCGGCACATATGACATGTTTTCTTATTACCCGTTAGCGAGCGTCGCTCATGGCGTCTGATTGGTTATTTGACAAAAACAGATAACAAGACCGTCCTGTAACGTTATGCTGTGAGAATGAACTCTTTCGTAGCTCACTTAAACTTGCCTGTAACTGTAACTCGCGATATTGTATAATATTGTTGCACGTTTTTCTTGTTCTGGCACAGTGCAAGCAGTTCTGCTGTAATTATTCTAATCAGGGAGGTTGTAAGAGTTTCTAAGCACTGCATTGCACTCTATTTTGCTTTTCAATGATAATAATTGCAGTGGTCGTAATATTGGATGGAATCCCTTAAAATGCTTCTATAGTCAAGGAAGTTAGCAGTTCTGTTTGAACCTTAGTTAGGGTTTCAACATACTCTGACATACAAAGACTAAATTGCAGGCGTAATATGAATTAGAAGTTAAAGGTTCTGAATAGAGGCTGCACGCACGGAAAGAGTCGTCCTTGTCGCTTGCCGGTCGCTCGCTTGCTCAACGCTGGCATTTCGACGGCAGGCAAAGGTCGCGCGCGCTCCCACCTTTGACATTCCAAATGACATTTCCATCTTACTAAACCTATTAAATTAAAAATACTAAACCAAATGCCAATGAAATAAAATATATTATGTATTATGTATGCAACGACGTCTATTTTGGTTATGTATATTAACTTAAAACCTCTCTTACATAGTTATTTGAATATAAAGTATAATGTGTTGTGTGTATTCTCAATCAGAAATTACAATAACAGGAGTTTTTTTTTGTCGCAACAGCATCAACAGAGGGTCACAGATACCGGCGACAGGCCGAGGAGACCAAGAAAGAGGAGAGCCTCGAGCAGGAGCTGTGCAAGGACAAAGACGCTGGCGAGTGGTTCCGCCTCGTTACCGGCGACGGCGACAACTGCCGTGACGTCATCCAGTGCACGGCCTCCGTAAGAACCTCCCGTACACTACACTTCCCACACTCTTGTAAATTCATACATGATCGTAGCATGTTCTGATCGTGATATGACCAAGACATATACTGTTTTGCTAGAGGAACCTACGCCATATGCTGAATACGAATTACTTACTGCTTTGTTATCCTTGTGTATGATGTGAGATAGCGCAGTCATTATATGTAATGTAGATATTGTTAAACTAATGTCTCTGTGAGCTGTAGATCTCGCGAGACTGTCTTTGGTAAATCAGGAATCTCGCATTTTTTTATTATTATTTTCCACACCCCCAGCTCCTTGATGTTTATCTAATGAAAAAGTTGTTCACAATTGGTAACAAATAGTCCATTATGATTCAAATATGCTAAGTTGGAAAACAGCCACGAGGCGGTATTATTCTCGCGGGCCGGAAGGCGAGTGCAGTCGGTCATATCACCGCCGTTTCGAAAAAAAAAAACAAAAGGCAGATCGACAAAAACTTTTCATATAATGCGCCTGTTAAAATCACAACAATTATTTATTTACCTGCCCAAACCTTAATCCTAAACGACCGGTTTAGTCTAGCGGGTAGTGACCCTGCCTACGAAGCTGACGGTCCTGGTTTCGAATCCCGGTAAGGGCAAAATATTTGAGTGATGAGCATGAATATTTGTTTTTTAGTCTTGGATGTTTTCAATTTATTTACGTAAGCATCTCCATTAAATTAATCGTAGTCTAGTACCCATCATCACAAGCGTTGTTGAGCTTACTATGGGCCTAGTTCGACTTGTGTAAGATTGTCCTCTAATATTTATTTATTTAAACTACAAAACTAAGAATCAATTTCCTAGCAGGAGCTGAATTAATAATAATAATAATAATAATAATCTTTATTTCAGGCTTACAAAAAACCCATATCTATAAATACCTTACAACTAGAGATACATAATGTAATATAAAAACACACTAAATATAATCTATCCTAGCTAGGGATTTTCTTCTTCATTCTCGCTTCCCTGTAGCGTCGGTAAACGATGCCCTCCGGCCAGAAATCTTTGGCCAGGAACATCGTCTTGAGGTCCGCCGGCTCACGAAGTTTGAAGGAAAGGAACTCCTTGGGTCTCTCTGACTCCAAAACTTCGATCTGTACATTCGCCTCTTTTATACCAGACGGCGGATTTTTCTTCAGATTTTCCAGGATATGACGTTCAACGTCCTGGCAGGTCATTTTCACGTCAATCCTGGAAATATATAACTGAACGGTGGGAGCGGCAGCTTTCAGGCTGCTCTCACCGGCGGGGGCTGTGCCACGCAGGTTGCGGCTGCGCCTGGAGCGGTGCTTCCTGTTTTGGACCAGGATAAAGCCTTCCCCATCGACATCGATATATATATATATAAACATGCCAAGTGCGAGTCGGACTCGCACACGTAAGATTCCGTACATGGAGTGTGGAGTGAATAGTTTGGATTTTACATGGCAAAATCTTGTTTACAAAGTCATTGGTGCGGCTAGTTTCACACTCCATGTACGTAACCAGGTGCAATTGTTGTATGGGAGCCCCCTTAAATATTAATTTTATTCGGCTTTTTAGTATATGTTTTTACAGCGGTAACAGAAATACATCATCTGTGAAAATTTCAACCGTCTATCTATCACGTTTCATGAGATACAGCCTGGTAACAGACAGACAGACAGACAGTGGAATCTTAGTAATAGGGTTCCGTTTTTACCCTTTGGGTACGGAACCCTAAAAAAACAACAAAATACAGCAATCCACCATATTAAGTTGAACACCTTCAGAGCGGAAATCACGCCAGGTGTGCAAAAACCATATATTTTAAATAAAGGTTCATGTTTGGCAAAAAGTTTCGTTAATCGTTGTCAAACTCGCGACGACATGACCTCTGGAGCGTTTTCGGCTGAAGTTGTAATTTTAAAACTGAAATGTATTACTTTTATAACTAAACCTTAATTTTTTGCTAAAATATTATTGATATAGTTATACATATAGTATCAATATAGTAATTATAGTATCAATCTCTAAATCACCTACCAGGTGAATTATCTAACCTGCTCACAAAATTTTACTAGAATTGGTTGTAAAATGCGACCTGCAGAGGAGATCAACGGACGGCGGAATATGAAATCATTTTGGTCCGGAGACGATTCGCTCGCGGTTCGCGCTCGCTGGGTCAATAATATGTACAAACTATTTCTAAGACAGTCACCGCAACCGCAGGCAATATTATTTGCAGAATACCTCCCGCCTGTAACATAATAAGCTATTTTCATTGGTAGGTAGTCAAGCCAACTATATTTGCTTAAGTAGTCACATTTCATTTCGAAACCTACGGAGCGGATAATAATAGAACCGCAGTTCACAAGTAGCGGTAATGTCGGTAACAGATTGTAATGATATTTTCTTGTCACGTTATTCAGTACTACGCAAGTAGACAATGGTGACGAATCCCACAAGAAGATTCATAAACCCCACTCAAACGCTTAGATAACTAGATAACGCACTTCTTGGGAACGTCAGTGTTCTAGATTTTTTTGTCAGATATCAAGTTGGATTCATCGGATTGAAATATTTGATATAATTATTTTGGAATATACTCGATATGCACGACTCTATCAAGGTTATCCTCCATACTCGGCATCAACTCACTCAATTCTATCACGACACCACTCTGTCACAGTCCAATAGAGAAACCGAACTCCATTAAAATGGTGATTTAATTACAAGTTAACATTTTTTGTTTTCATTACATTCAAGCATAGTAGCAGTAATGAATCAGCGAGAATTATCTAATGCTAAAGTTCACGTATTGCAAAAACCGGATATCTACAAGATCGTTCAAGAGATAAAAATAGACATCCATCGATCGTTGTAAGATTGCAAATTTTAACTAATCAGCTGCGTCATAATCATAGATACTCACATATTTTTATTTAATTAATCCTCAAATTATAAACTAAAAAACATAAAAATCGGTACAGCAGTTTTTATACCACGAGATTTCTATATATGATATGAACTCGCAGTTTCGAAAGCTGTATGTGATGTTTTTGCTTTGTTGTCTGTTTAATAATAATAATAATAACAATTGGTCAGTCTCCTCGTACTGCGAGCTTATATCTAAAAAGAGATTTATTCAGCAAACCTAGGCAAGACAGGAGAGTTTATGATACAGGACAGTCCTAGTTCGCAATTAAATTCCATACATACGTACGAAAATCACTTTCAAATACCTATAAACTATACTAAATAAAATAAAAAAATAATCGAAAATGTAATACGAAGACGTGCCGTATGAATATACAGAATCTAAATGATAGGCACAGTCAACATTTGACAAGGGATGTTTAGGACATAACGATATTCTTTACTTAGACAAGACTACATAAACATCTATACAGTGACAAAGAACGGGCCAACTGATACGTATGAAGTGAAAAAAGCTTCTTGTGATTAAATTATAGTCTTGCGAAACTAGATTGTTGTCTAGAAACTAAGGCACACATCCAAGGCATCATTTAAGTTTTATGCAGAAGATTTTTAACAGACAAATTGTTTCCTTTTTGGAGGATTACCTTATATTAAGTTTACCAGTTATAAGAGTGCAATACAGGAAGAAGTCCGTTGTGTTTACGAGAATTATATGAGATTGCAATGTGTTCTGTCCTTGTCAATGATCCTTTCACATCTGGTTATTTATATGCCTTCACGGTAAAGTCAATTCAATGCTTTTAACAAGGATGCTGTAACTGCTTTATAGATCTACATAGATAAACAGGTAATAAAAACAATAGGTTCTAGAAACTTTATGCAGGAACTACTGAATTTACCGCAAAAACAAGATATATTTTTCTGCACTCATCCGTGGTCTCTATTTCCTACAGATCATTTAAAATGTTATGATATTTCTACGGTGAGAATAAGAAACAAATTATACGCTATAGCCTGATGAGTATTGTGTTGTTTGTCGCAGGGTATTCAAGCCATCCGTTGTCCGGCCGGTCTGTTCTTCGACATTGAGAAGCAGACTTGCGACTGGAAGGATGCGGTGAAGAACTGCAAGCTAAAAAACAAGGAGCGTAAAGTGAAGCCGCTGCTATATACTGATGAGCCGCTGTGCCAAGATGGCTTCCTCGCCTGTGGAGACGGCAGCTGTATAGAGCGAGGACTCTTCTGCAACGGAGAGAAGGACTGCGCTGACGGCTCCGACGAGAACTCCTGTGGTGAGCAACGCGTACATATTGATACTCTGTGTGTCCGAGGTTTTGCCTGCCAAGCCGGGGTTCGAAATAAAATAAAACGGTATATCTTAATATGGGGTGGGGAAATAGGCAATGTTTATAAATGCTACAGTCTTCTGAACGTCGCTGTCTCCAGGTCTTTCTATTTGTAGACCAGCGACTGAATTTGATCAAGTTCACAACTAAGATCTGGCTCACGAACCGTGTCGAGCGGCCTGCCCGTAATGCCAATCACTTGGCCTAAAAAAACAACTCGATAGTAGATGTCGTAACATAGGGTGTCTTTTATTTGCAATTCATTGAATATATTAATATTTATTTGTATTTAAGTTATAGCGCAACCTGAAGTGCTAAATGCGAAGTAGCTGCAGACTTTGGCAATTATTTGTACAGACCAGTCCGACCCGTTTGCGTTAATTTAGAGATATTAGAGAATAATTCAATTAGTATCTTCTTTAAAAAAGTGCTGCTTCCAATCTTTAAATTGAAACCAAATGGAAATAAATTCCAAGTGACTACAGTTTTAAGTAAAGAAGGATTACGCCTGTCGCTAACTTCTTTAAAAGTTGACCGTGGACTTGACGCAACAGACCAAATCTTACACGTAGGTACGTTTTCTATTCATTTGAATGTCGTATGCAATAAATGCACCAAAAACTCGAAATCAAATACACGCGTCATTTGAATGATGAGAGAATGTTGCCAAATTCTGAGAAATTGATGCTAGGTTTTTCTTGATCTATACTAATGAAAACTTTACCGGTATTTCGTCAGACAATTTAATATACCTACACATACTACGTTATTTTAGACAGAGTCGTCATTGTTGTAGGGATTAGGTACATTGAATGGAACAAATGAAACATGTTCGTATTAACGAAATCAAAAAGTGAAATCTGGACGAGTGTCAGCTGCGTCGACCGATTTGAGTAAGCGAAGCGAAAGTACCCATACTGGTTAGTGGTTCCGTGTCTGCGTCGCGGAGAGTCGCGGCGTGCGCCAGGGGGGTGCGGCGGTGGCCACGCTTACTACTGAATGATAAATTAGTAATTTCCCCACGAAGTACTGCATGTCAACACCGAAAGCTAACTTGAAATAAGAAAATACCGGCCCCTTCGGCATTGTTGCATAAATTATCAAACGCCGGCCTCGATATCTCTTAATCTCTATCACTAGTTCCGTCATCTTTTACTTTCACCTGCCAATGTTAATGCGCACAACGTCACCCATGGATGTTTTATGTCGCAGACATCGACAACGACCCCAACCGGGCGCCCCCCTGCGACCTGTCGCAGTGCGTGCTGCCCGACTGCTTCTGCTCCGAGGACGGCACCACCATCCCCGGCGACCTGCCCGCCAAGGACGTGCCGCAGATGATCACCATCACCTTCGACGATGCTATTAACAATAACAACATCGAGCTATACAAGGAGATCTTCAACGGCAAGCGCAAGAACCCGAACGGCTGCGAGATCAAGGCGACCTACTTCGTTTCGCACAAGTACACCAACTACTCGGCCGTGCAGGAAGTGCACCGCAAGGGACACGAAATCGCCGTACATTCTATCACGTGAGTCATCCGGCACTTCGATGATAAATCATGCAAGCTTCTTTTACAGGCGCATAAGACAACATCATAGTCAAAAACATCCCTAGTAATAAATATATTTTATGTTCCGTAGACACAACGATGACGAGCGTTTCTGGAGCAACGCGTCCGTCGACGATTGGGGCAAGGAGATGGCCGGCATGAGGGTGATCGTGGAGAAGTTCGCGAACGTGACCGACAACAGCGTGGTGGGCGTGCGCGCGCCCTACCTTCGCGTCGGCGGCAACAACCAGTTCACCATGATGGAGGAGCAGGCCTTCCTGTACGACAGCACCATCACCGCGCCGCTCTCCAACCCGCCGCTGTGGCCCTACACCATGTACTTCCGCATGCCGCACCGCTGCCACGGCAACCTGCAGAGCTGCCCCACGCGCAGCCACGCCGTCTGGGAGATGGTGATGAACGAACTCGACCGCCGCGAGGACCCCAGCAACGACGAGTCCATCCCCGGCTGCGCCATGGTCGACTCCTGCTCCAACATCCTCACCGGCGACCAGTTCTACAACTTCCTCAACCACAACTTCGACCGGCACTACGACCAGAACCGCGCGCCGCTCGGCCTCTACTTCCACGCCGCCTGGCTCAAGAACAACCCCGAGTTCCTTGACGCCTTCCTCTACTGGATCGACGAGGTGCTGTCCAACCATAACGACGTGTACTTCGTCACGATGACGCAGGTCATCCAGTGGGTGCAGAACCCGCGCACAGTCTCAGAGGTGAAGAACTTCGAGCCGTGGAGGGAGAAGTGCTCCGTGGAGGGCACGCAGGCCTGCTGGGTGCCGCACTCATGCAAGCTCACCAGCAAGGAGGTGCCCGGCGAGACCATCAACCTGCAGACATGTGTGCGCTGCCCCTCCAACTACCCCTGGCTCAACGACCCCACGGGAGACGGACACTACTAACGGAAGAGATCTCGCGCCACGCGCGCTCACACTTAGATTTTTATAATCCAAGGAATGCAAGAATGACACACTGGAGTCGCTGACACAACTTTATATATTGGCAAAGACTAAGTACAAAGAGTCATTCCGTGTGTCATTCTTGTATTGTTTAATGTACCGGGTCACAATCCCGCCCGTAGACTAAGTACCTACCTACCTACATGTAATATAGACTCACATAAATATTTAATACGAGTAAGTGTGTTTATACTTTATGTGATTTTGTAATGTAAGTCTGTTCGATAAAATAAAAAATACAAATACAAAATTATACACCTTGTATCATTTATTCTTTCCTGTAACAGATGCGTGCAAACTACACATAACAGCTTGAGTGGTTGACTAATCTAGACTTAAGTAGACCGAGTAGATGATCCTAACTACGAACTTCGTTCATCCATCAGAAAAAAGGCGCGTACAGAATAGTTACAGTTGTCGGAATATAGATTATAAAGATTTTGAGAGATTTTGATTTTTGATTTTGAAATTTTGCGCATATATAAACTCACATACAACAAAAAAAATGGTCACTGTTATCATAGAATTCGATCGAAAGATTGTTATAAAAATATTTTCATCTTAATAGACATACAATGTATTTTTAGAAATAATATTTATGTTTGAGTCTACATTCTGATTATATTCCGGCAAATTTATACAAAATTCAAAAGCCAGCTAGCTATGCCTAGCTTCAGTGTAGGAATGCAATTCACGCCAATTTACCTCAAACTCAAATCTAGTAATGTTAGCGCCTAACATGTTTCGTAACATTTGCAAAAACAGCATTTTACTCTGTTGACATTTATTTAAAGGCCTTCTACGAGTAATATTCGAAAATAACTCGCTAGTCATTGGTCACGTAATTCAGACATTGGTAAGAAATGATATTATGATATGAAGAAATTCATTCATATCATAATATAAATTAAGGGATTATGTTTAGACACAGCCTACTTTAATGCTCCTTGTCAAATACCAAACAGCAATAAAGCTGATATTTAATAAACGGCCACGGCCGATATTGCTTTAGTACTCGTATTTTACCCAAATGTGCATTAAAAGTACACAAAATACCTCTCGGTCATTATCGTTACCATTGGAGTCAACAGCCTTCTCCTCTTACCAATTGTTTTTTTTTTTAATCTTCAAAAACCGGACGTAGGTAATCACTCGTGGTTTATGCAGAAAAAAAAACAACACGGCTTTGGTCGGGTATTGACCACATATTTTGGAATGACGTCAACAAAAGGTCGAAGTGAAAAAAATATAAGTGCTTTTGTGCAGCAGAAAACAAAGTTTATAATTCAAACGACAAGTTATGTAAACGAATAAAGATACCATAACAACACCCAACGTATGCGTATAGAATAAGTAAATATGAACAGAACTTGCAACAATTGTCTCTTACATCATTTGGCCAAGCAGTTTTTTTTGCCATCCCAAAAAATTATTGCAGTATATCCGCGTAACTTTATAACACAAATCTATAAATGTGATACTACTGAGAGCATCTCATCTCCAGAGAGGAATAGGTATGATGGCTATGTATCTAATCTGACAAACAAAACTATGTGAACGAAATAATTGCTGACCAAAGTACATAAGTACCTAAGTACGTAAATGGGTGGTACGAAGTACGAAATCTCTTAGTGAAACTGGTACAATCTCAGAAGTCGGCGTTAACAATGGATGACTAGACCGACGTTGAACACCCGTAGCTTTGCTGCACGCCCCGCCCGCCCTGACACCGCGGCTGTGGGCGTGGGCGGCCGTTGCACATCAACACATTCAATAAAATTGTATGCATACATTATCAGCGATGATTGTAAACTTTCATTTTTGTTTTGCAATAACCACTACGACCGCGCAGCGTTAAACGAATAAAGTCTTTAGAAAATAATTTCATTGTTGCCGCCGTCTGAATAAATAGAGAGCGAGGATCTTCGTGCATTAAAATGGATGTTGAAGACGCGAGTGCAAGCCGACGCGGCCTGGAGAGTGAAAGCAGTGAAAGTATTCGGCATTAGTGTAACTGCGGCTTCCTATCTACTACCTTTGTGATCGCGTACATCGCACGAAGATGCTATCACACGGATTCCATTTGCTGTCTCTCAATTTATCTACGTTTATTGCCTCTTTGACATAACCCGCCTATGACCCCGAGTCCTACAAAATATAATCTACAAATTAAATTATTGATTCGCTTGCCTCATAATCACATAGGTAGGTTACCTAATGGCAGGCAATACTTAAATAAATATAGTAGTAGCATAATTATATCGGTATCTTTTAGCACTTTTATCGAATGTCAATTTATCATCAATCCATTTTTCATAATTATGACGAACTAATCGGATCTACATTGTATGAATCACGTAATTAAACAAACTAAAAAAACCGACTGCTTTACACTAAAAAGCACAAAACAGATAAGACTTAAAGTTATTATTGAGATTCGATTAAAATAATATATTACAGTGTTTAATTTAATTGAATTTAAATGCAAACTGAACTACTGTAAGAGATTTATTTTTCCCGCCTGCATTTAATTCAACACTGTAACGACTATAATTGTTTTATCGAATCTCAATTATTACGTTAAGCCTTATCTGCTGGTTTTGTGTTTTTAGCGTACCGCAGTAAAATCAAACATATCGGTCAAGGAGATCAAAAAATACCGCCGTTTATGTCACAATTTTGCTGAATTTGCTCGCAAGGGAATCAAAAAACATATACTTCCCGTTGACCCATAATCATGAAATTTGACAAAAAGCAAGATCCTATAGCACAAATAAAGAACAAAATCCGACAACTCTTTTGTAGTTTGGTCACAAAAAAAGTGTTTGATGAATATACATACCTGCTTATAGACCCTATCGTAAACGTATCTAAGAGTTCCGTGGTCTAGTGGTTACACCCGCACCTGTCACACAGCAGACGCAGGTTCGAATCCCGGTGCTGGCCACGCACCTATGCCTCGGCCACTTCTTGTGGGCAAAGGGGTCGCGCTATTTATGTAACTGTACAATCATCGAAATGTAGTCATACGTACATAATTTATGCCCGTGGCACGGCTTCGCATACACGTTTTAAGGCTTGTCATAGTTTACGACCAGAAAATTGTACGTCCATTTAAGGTACCTAAGCATCATCATCATCATCAACTCAGTTCATATCGACATAATTTTGTTAGGCATGGGCTTTTCCAGATATAATCCAAAACAGCTTCGCGTCCCATTTCAGACAAATGGCCGCTTCAAATAGACAAATCAGGTCGAATCCAAACAAAACACCTGTACAAGCAAGCACGTTTTTTTTGGTCACGTGATTTTGGCACAGATATTCATTAATGAGGAGGCCTACAAGTAAGTAAACAGCCTATGATTGATGAGCAGTCTGATGATGCTTTAAATATCAATTGGCTGGGGAAGAAAAATAATAAAATCCCGGTCTTGGATGTTAATGTGTGTGACGTCACTGTTTCTAGTTCCGACGACATCGACACTATTCTAGTGTGGGGTCAGAAGCAAGTTATGTGTAACAGAAAGGTGTAATCATGTTTTGGGGGGTTGGTGGAGACATAATTCTGAACAACTTTCACTACGAAACCAAGGGCAATTATAGTTTTGTTTCCAAAATGGCGGCGATGGGCTAGCCCTATGTCACGCAAAATGGAATTTCTATTGAATAACTGGCTAAAAGTGAGCAGTATTGGGCTCGGCTAGCCACCCATGCCACAATGTTTGTATGTTGTTCTGGCGTAACGTACGTATATTATTCAAAAACATTAGAACCCTTTTGAATACATGACTTTATACGCATTTCTGTTACATACCGATCACACCGTTAAAATATAATATGAAACCTCCTTTATGTTCAAGGCCCAGCCCAAAGAGGTTCGGATGCGAGTTGCGTGTTGCAAACTTTTTGTCAGTGTAGCTGGACAGTTTCTTTGTTGTTTTTGAAAAAAGCTTAGCACTTTTTTATTTGGCTCCACTCACGTTGCAACTTTTCTAAAGTTTTGCCTGAATCGAGATGGTTTTTTGACATCCTAATACTAATCGGGTTTTGACAAGGTATATTTCTCTAACAACTAAGCTTTATGTATTATTAAAAGTGGGAACAGTATACAGTTATAAACACAAAATAACCTAACTTATGTACAAATATTAAATTAAATAAAAAATATCTCGGGGTTTGTTTCCTACATATTCTCAGTTTTCAGATTCAATAGTTCTTATTTCTGGTTTAGTTGCTTTTTTCGCAATTTGGATGTTTGTTTCTCTAGTGTTACCCAATTCAATCGAATTGAAAACCCCCCATTTTAAAGTCGGTTAAAAAGCAAAGCAAATTTCCAAGACTGGATTCCCGTGATGGAAGAACTTTTTCCAAATACATGACACACATATATAATAGCTCTCTACAAGTGTGTACGGAATCCTTTGTGTGCGAGCCCAACTCGCACTTGACCTTTTATTAAGTAAAAAAAATACGAAAAATCTGCAAATGCTTAGGTAGTTTAAAAAAAATGATATATAAACCATGCTATGAATAATATACAAGCTATGATAAGTAAATATTTCCCTACTCGTAGTTAGGCCCTTTATTTTGATACCCCACTCGAGGGTCTTGAAAAAAGAATTTTTAGCCTGCCCATAAAATCCGCCATTTGTATTTTATGTACCCAGTGACACCCTCGCCATCAAGACGAATCTAATGACGTATCATTTATCAAAATCGTTGAGTACATCATACACAAACCCCTCCTCTATTCCGCTTCGCTGCAGTCAGATAAAAACCAGCGCATTATTTATGCGTACTAGGAATGCCATTTAATTTCCAATATAACCTTCCCTATGTAACACAATACACAGATTATGTGTATAGCTAATACCTACATCTTTTTATAACCAGTACATACTTTCATTCCTAAGTATGCTTATGCGCTTACGTGATGCCATGTAGGTACAGGATACTAACACGACATGAACACCGATTATAACTTGCAATATGCCATTGTATAATCTTGCACATGTATAGGTAGGTAGGTACATAGGACCTACCCATAAGAAGAGAAACATGTGCATTGTCGTAAGTGAAAGGAAATGTCTTGAAGAATCCTTGACTCGTACGTACTAATACTTGTGGCTGCTACGGGTATACAATACAGTTATATTATTTGAAAAGGTATGCCTCTGATGCATCCGTCGGTACAGTACGTCGGTGTGTGTCTAGTCTAACTACATAGGCATTTAATGTGCTGAGGTGTACAGCGCAGCCTTCGACGAACCGAACCGACATAACAACAGGAGTTCACCATCAATCCTCTCTCCATACCATCACGTTATGAGTTTAAGACTCTTTATTTCTGAATTGGCATCGTGTAGATAATTTCAATCTGTTCCTTTTATTTATTGATGAACTTCAATACGATTCCAACTTAAAATTGATAACGATATGACATCCTGACTATTATTGGTTTTGATGACAGTATTTCTCATGTTGATCCTGCTAAGCCGCTCTGGTACGTTGTCTCGCCGCCCAGCCTGCCGCGAGTCGACCCCGTCCTGCTCGCTGCACTCACTACTAACGCATAATTCCACCGTATTTCTGTTGAATGATGTTGAGTCTTCTAGAAACAATCAACTTTTGATGTGTGGGTTTCAAAATGTTTCTTTTTCCACCAAAGCGATGGACGCCCTATGTAGCTGGCTGTCCTGTACCTGGGTACACTAAATAGATACCACATAAAATGAGAAATAAGTTCCTAGGTACCTATCCTTGTTATTTTTCTGAATTTTTACTTCACATCAAACAAACACTGTAACTGTTTTCTGTAAGAATATGGAGCATTATGTCTATTTCACACGAGAGCAGAACAGTGAAGCATATCAGTGGACAACACAGTAATAAGTACTATTGTTTGAACGCACACGACGAAACAGAACATAGCCCGTAGACAAAATGCAAAACGCCAATAACAAAACGCTAAGAAAATGCATGACTTGAAATATTGAGACGTAACTTTGCCATATAAATGTCAATATTTTTTAGCATTTCGTGCAATTGTAACTTGCGTTTTACATCTTGTCTACAGGCAAGGTAAGGTCATATCCGAAATATGCAGTAACAGCTGCCTCTGTGGTCGCAATCTTCGTTAATCTGCTTAGACGGTAAACAAAGCTGTTTATCTTACAGCACAGTTTTTCTATGTGCAGTAGTGTTGTTGTCCATCAGCAGTGTTGTTCTAGGTGCAGTCCGAGGATTTTTTTGTGTGTTCTATTTCGACGTTATTGTAATCATAGTTTATGTTTAGTTTCGGTGGGTTTGCTTGTGGTTGATGAAATTGCATAATTTTAGTTTTTTGTAGGTTTATTTTAAGATTGTTATTCTAAAGCCATTCGATAAGCCCACTCAATGTAATGTTTATATCTAAGTAGTTCGAGGTTTAGTGGCTCTATATATTTTATGACATCGGAACAGTCATCCGCAAACAAAACTGTGAAACACTTTCTGGTAGGTCATTTATATAGACAAACAAGCCTATTCTTTGTATATTCATATAATAGCTTAGATATTCCCGCACAAATATTTTAAGTTATGTTTTTCGTTTGCCTACTTCAATTAGAAATAACAGGCGATAATAGGTTAAGTTTTGGTTTTGGATACAAGATTTTTTGATTCATATAGATTTATTTAACTCACATCAGTAAACTTTTGTATGTCATCAACCACTTGTATAATGATATCATCCACTTGTATCAGTGTTGGTTATAATCTGTATAAAGAGCTATAGAAGGTGTAATAGAAAGGTGTAGTTATATTTTAGAGGGTTGTTAATGACATCTTTCTGAGCAACTTTCACTACGAAACCGATTTGATCAGAGCCACTTTATTTTTACTTCAGCATACAAATCAACAATGTATGGAGGATTGAAAAATAAAGTCGCTTTGATCAAATCGGTGTCACACTAAAATTTGTTCAGAATGATGTCCCTTACAACCTCTTAAAATATGACTTCTTACACCTTTCTGTTACGCCGTTTATATAGTTATATCGATTTATACGCAGTTTATCATAAAATCAGGTTAACTTTAGTACCTAAAAGATATCCTAGTTACTACGATATTCGAGTTTCAGAACAAATCACACATTGTGTACATAGTTCTACCTGTTATTTAATGTGTCATGTCCATCCTAGGTTTGCTGGAAGAAATCTCTTTTTAGAGATAAGCTCGCCTTTGCACACGTAGTTTCCATTTTGATGTATCTTTGTTTTGTGCAATTAAGTATGAATATTATTATTAATTAAAGTAAAGTAAGTAAAAACTAACATGTTCGATTGATAAGATAAGTTTGGTGAGATGGTATTATAAACTTTCATGTCCACCACAGTGTTTAAAACGTCAGTACAGTAAGTATATAGATAGTACATCCTAGGGTTGCTTGAAGAAACATCTTGTTAGAGACAAGGTTGCCTTTGTACCTGATTTTTTTGCAGTAAGCTTTTTTATTTATCTGTATTCAATTATATTTGGTGCAATAACATATGAAAAGGAACTAAAGAATAGTACAAGATGTTACTTCATTTATTTACTTATCAACATGAATCTGCAATAATTTTTAGTGACAGTATACTGTTTTGTTACTTAAAAATTATGTCGATATTAAGTGCTGTTTCTTTAAGAAAGCGAAGAAACAGCACTTAACATCGAAATCTGAACATAATTTTTGCTTCATGTAGGCAGGCAATGTAAAAATAAATATCTTTATTATCTTATCTTTATCTTTAAATGAGTGCCTCGTCGTGTTTAATGTTTGTAATTAAATATGTTTCCATAGAAATCAAAGACAATAAACAACGCAAGAAAATCAATAAACAAAATTGGCTCAAAAAGAAACACATGAAAACGACCTGGCTGAATGAAATGATTCGGCATTTTTTTGGCTAATACGCTTAAAAATTTATTTTGCTTAATTATTGTAAAAAAATAATAAAAAGAAGCGTAACGTAAACGCGCTGACTTCGTCGTCTGCATTCTCGGACAGTCCTATCTGGCAGCTCTATATTTGAACGCCACCGTCGTTCCAAACTGTACGGTCCCGCTGTTCTGCTCTTGTGTGAAATAAGCATAACACTGTTAACAACGACTCAATAGGTACCGCTACAACAGGGCACTTAAAAGTTGATCAGCTTGCATAACTTGATGGTATACTTTGTGTAGTATAATACCCGGATGTCGCCACAAGGTCACCCACAACACAATCATCCACCCAGTCACCCGCCGACAGAGTTGAAGGTACAGGTCCCGCCAGTTTTATTTGCGTTTGAGCGAGCTGTCACCTCTCTCTCTCTCTCTCACCCCACCTTACACTACACGAGAGAGTGAGCTGACAACTCGAGGAAATTCCAAGAAACCTATCGGGGCCTGTACAGATTTTGAGTCCATCGCGGCGTATGATTTATGTGAAACGCTTTATAATGTGACGCTTCACAACTGAGAGTAACAAGGCTATAGTTATAGTGATAGCTTGACCCTGCCCAATAATAATTAGTTAAGTTGAAAAAAATTGACGAGCTCAAACCTAACAATATTTTTAAGAGGTTATTCGAATAAACATCAGAAACAGTCTCTAAGTGCTAGTCATAATCGTATTGTTGGTCCATGGTCATACTCACTATGTTCTATAAAATAGGCGCCATTGCAAGGGAATTCAAGTAAAAGTTGTTTCTAAGCTGATTGCATTATATTTTTATGGCAAATACCAAAATATTTTTTCCTACCCAAAATGGGTAACTGATCACCAAAAGTTGCAGAAAATATCAGGGCAACACACTGCGGTAGCTTAGGTGAAGGGTAAAGGAGGTGAGCGAAGCGAAGCCCCCTTTATCCTTCGTGTTAGGTTGAACATGTAAGAACACCAATAAAATACTTAAAACATAAACTTAAGTACACAAAACATAAAAAGAAGTTTGGTGATCTTTTATCCAAACACAATTTGGCGGTCGTTTACTAATTCTGGCAGTCGTTTCAAATGTATTGGAAGTAGAATAGGTGCGTTTTTGGTGATCGTTTAAACATAAGCCTATTTTTATTACCATTCAGTATTCAAAAATTTACAAATTTTACAAAGACTCCATTACCACAAGTAAATAAACACATTAACAACGAAAAGTATTTATTTTCTCAGCAATATACATTTTATAAACAAACAGGCATTGCTTCTGCAGGATAACTTATGTCGTAAGGAATCAGCCACAATACATAAGGATCGTTTATTTAAACAAGTTAATTATGCTAGTAATATCAATAACATAACGATCGCCTAATTTTATTATGAGACATGATTATAGTTATTCGTGCAAGGCATATACAGACACGAGGGTCATCCATTACTCGTGTTCTGAGAACTTCTCGAAAGCTCGAACTCAACGGGATAAACAGTCGGGCCATGGTCACACTTGTTTTTGTTATTCGCAGATTTTTGTCTGACTCATCCATCATCGTACAACAAACATTTTCAACTAAATTAGAATTTAAAGGTTCAGAATTACACATCACGTAAACCACAATTATTGTATCAGTCGCCTCTCATGTATATTTACAAGGTATTCATGAACTTATCTAAATATATGGGTGGGGCCGACAGCTTATTTCAAGATTTCTTGATTGAATGTGCAAATTAATTCAAAAGCTGTTGTAAGGACTCACAAAAATCACGTTCTAAGAAAAAAGCTAAAAGCTTGATGTTCTTTGTCTCTACAAGGAAAAGATACTCAGCGACTATCCTCATAAATTTTGTACAGATTTGTAGGCATGTATATATATAAAAATAGTAGTAGAATAAGATTGTAGGTAAATGGGAGATGATACTCCACTCGAAGCAATCCTGCTTAACATTGACATAATAATATGAAACTGGTTTTCCTGAGTGTTACCGAAAGTGAATCTTAAAAGTCTGTTTTGCATATTTTATGCGTAAACAACCAGTCGTCCAACCCCATATATTTTAGGTATGAATTATGTTTGTCGCAGCCTTTATAAGCCAAGTATGATCAGTATTTAGAAGCCTATTTGCTTTGATTGGCGCCGTACAAAGTTGAGAATCTTCGAATACAACGTGAAGTTTGTTTTCTTAAATGGATGCGAAACGTGGTTCGTTCGAAAGGACATCTCGGGCAGTTCTCGAGTGCTGTCAATAAATGCTTTAGAGTCTTGAGAGAGATATTAAGAATCTTCGTACCATAAACCATCACGAACGCGGATTTTGGAGACTCATGTAAGAAGCCGTTGGATGCGGAGGTGATCACCAGAAAGTGGCAATGGCTTGTCCACTTGTTGAGTTGTTCCTTGTAAAGTCATCAGCCACTCGCCAAGCCTGTACTCTGGTTCGGCTGAGCATCTCTTCCTTGAGGTCAGCTTGCGTCACAACAATATTCTTCTGGGTGTTTATTATAGCCCCTCACTCCGCATCGATTACTTTGAATCTTTTGAAAAGCTACTATGTGACTTGACCCCTCTCTATAGTGACACTCTCATCCTCGGGGATTTTAACACCTGTCTTCTTAAAAATAACGCCCGCTCTACCAAACTTGAATCTATTGTATATTCCTTCAACTTACATATTCTTCCCGTCGGCGCTACTCACTTTCAACCACATTGTACTCCCTCCTTACTCGATCTCATGATCATCTCCAACACAACCAAGGTGGTTTCTCATGGTCAGCTTACCGCTCCGTTCTCTTATCACGACCTGGTTTATCTTTCATACAGAGTTAGGCCCCCTAAGCGCAAAGCTAAATTTCTGGATATTCGGAGCTTCAAAGGTCGACTCCCTTAAATCCGATGCCTCATCTGTTGATTGGAACCTTGTCATGACTTGTGAGACCGTTGATGACAAAATCCTGAAGTTTAACTCAATTGTCCTTGGGGTCTTCGACAAGCATGCACCTATGAAAAAAGTCAGGGTCAAACATCTTCCTGCCCCGTGGCTAACCGACGCCATCAAGCGTTTAATGGCAAAAAGAAACCGTGCAAAAGGGCGATATAAGAGGGACCCGACCAACGACAATCTTCTAGCTTTTAAACGCCTCCGTAACCTGTGCAACCGCATGTGCCGCGATGCCAAGCGACGACACATCCATGAGCGTATAGAGATGTACACTCCAGCTCAGGTATGGAAGTTCCTTAAGACCATTGGTGTTGGCAAGTCCCAGGAATCTTCTTCAGGTAATATCGATCTCAACGGTCTCAACCAGTTTTTTTCTTCTCCTCCCGTCGTGATGGACCCTACCACTAAGGAGGCAACCCTTCATTGGCTACGGTCGAGGGCTGCAGTCTGCACCTCACCGTTTAACTTTAAGCTTGTTGGAATCGGTGCAGTTAGAAAGGCAGTGCTAGCTATCACATCCAAAGCTGCTGGTGGCGACAACGTCAGCCATCAGATGATCCACAGCGTCCTTGAGGAGTTGCTTCCTCCAATTACCCACATCATCAACTTCTCTCTCTCGGTAAGCTCCTTTCCTAGCCTGTGGAAGAAAGCAATCGTTATCCCACTGCCAAAAAAATCCAATCCCTCCTCCTTCAAAGATTATAGGCCCATATCTATCTTACCCATTCTCTCCAAAGTCCTTGAATCCATAGTCCACTCCCAACTCTCTTCCTACCTTTCATCAAACAAACTTCTCAATCCTTTCCAATCTGGGTTCAGACCGGGCCATAGTACTACCACAGCACTCTTAAAAGTCAGCGATGACATACAGCTAGCCATGGATCAGAAGTTGGTCACGGTCCTAGCCCTGCTTGACTTCAGCAATGCCTTTAACTGCGTCGATTTTGACATTCTGGTCGCTATATTGAGCTCACTGAATGTCTCCGTCCATGCTGCTAACTGGTTCCACTCATAACTGAGAGGTCGTCAGCAAAGCATTAAGTCTGAAGAGACTGAAACTCAATGGTGTGATCTTTCCTCAGGAGTGCCTCAAGGTGGTATTCTCTCTCCTCTTCTATTTTCAGTCTTCATCAACTCTATCTCCGACGTTATCTCTTCTTCGTATCATCTGTACGCAGATGATCTCCAAATTTATCGCCACTTTTGCCCCTGCGATGTAGCCTCAACCGTGGAGGCACTGAATGCTGACCTCGAGAATCTGAAAGACTGGGCCTTATCATACGGGCTGTTGGTAAACCCGACCAAATCACAAGCCATGCTTTTAGGAACCAGGCACACGCTTTCCTTGATACAAAAACATATTGTTCCTGTGTTATATAATGGCATCACAATAGAGTATACAGATCAGGCGAAAAACCTTGGGGTTATTTTTGACAACCTCCTGTCTTGGTCTCCACATGTCAGCGAGGTCAGCAGACGGGTCTTTGCGTCTTTTCACTCCCTCAGGTGTTTGCAGTACTTCTTGCCACGGCAGACCAAAATCACCCTTGCTCAGTCCCTTCTTCTGCCGCTAATCGACTACGCCGATGTCTGTTGGGCGAGCGCGAACGAAGATCTACTGAACAAACTCGAACGACTTCAGAATCTTGGGATTCGGTTTATCTTCGGGTTGCGCAAATTCGACCATGTTTCTCAATATCGCAAAGAGTTGGGGTGGCTTCCAATTCGTCGTCGCCGAGACACTCATATTCTCTCTTATCTTTTCAATATATTGAAAAACCCACGCTACCCCAGCTACCTTCGAGACCGCTTTGAGTATCTCTTTTCAGGAGATCGGCACCGGAGATCTCACACGGTCTCACTCTTAGCCACTCCAAGGCATAACATCTCGGCATATGAGCACTCATTCAGGCTGCAGGCGGTCCGACTGTGGAACGCACTACCTTGCACTATAAGAGACATTCCCACTATTGTCTCTTTCAAAAGCCGGGTAAAAGAGCACTTCCTCTCTCTTTCGTGAGAGTTATAGTATGTATATCATTATAATATATAAAATATATTTGCAGGTATATGTTTGTATTGTATTTAGTAGTCTGGTATATAAGTATTTTATTTTCCGTATTTTATATTATATGTATTTTAGTATAAATTAGATATTAGATATTGTACAACTACCCTTTCATGATACATTTCCCTTTCATGCCTTGGTTTGCTGGAAGAAATCTCTTTTTAGAGATAAGCTCGCCTTTGTACATATGATTTCTCCTAATGTAACCTTTTAAATTGAATATGTGTGTGCAATAAAGAATTATGAAACAGGAGACCTGACGAACACCTTATGAATGTAGCCCTCAAATGGTGTCCAAAGGGGAAACGGAAGAAAGGTCGCCCCGAAATAACGTGGCGACATTCAATAGATAAAGAGCAGAGTCCAAAAGCCACCGCGCGATAACTAAATTCTTGAGGGCGAACCATATCGCCTTCCATACTTACTCACTCCCCGAGGAGAGGACTTTCCGATACATAGTCCGCCCCGTCCCCACAAATCTCCCCACATCCGTCATCAAAAATGACTTAATCTCCAAAAACTTTCCTGTAATGGAAGTACATAGGATGCACCGTGCTAAAACAGCGTACCGGCCTGCAAAGGCATCTAACATGATTCTAGTAATTGCCGAACCCACCGCCGCAGGTAGGCAGATTAGCCCCCTTCAATCCCTCTGCGGTCTCAAAGACATCAGCGTCGAAAGCCCCAAATCCAACAATATCATTTCACAGTGTTATAACTGTCAAATGTATGGACATGGCCAAAGCAGATGCTTTGCCCCCCCCCCCCCCCTCCCGTTGCGTGAAATGCGCAGGCAATCATGCCACCTCCGTCTGTGGGAAGGACGCGGCAACCCCTCCCACCTGCGTGTTGTGCGGGCAGACCGGCCATCCAGCCAACTATGGCGGATGCCCGGCAGCCCCAGGCGCAGGTGGGAACAGAGCCAGAGTTTTTCCCAACAAGTGCCCTCTCAACGCCCTCTAAATTTTCCTAAGCCCCTTATTACACCCCACACCACCTACCCCCTTGGACAAGGCTTCGGGCCACGGCCCCATTTCCTCCAACGGCACCTTAAGCGCCGCCAGTTTCACAAACTACCCCCCCCCCCCCACCTAGGGCAATCATCCCAAGTCTACTCGACCTCCCCACACTATATCCCCCAAATATTGCCTCTTTCAGGCGCACCCCTCTTACATATGCTTTCGTCACCTCCCCCACCCACCAACCCACCCTTTATACCTGAATTCCCATCGTGTATAGTACGCCCATTTTAATAAACTCGACAAACGGACGGACAAAACCCCACAGTCTAACTTTAACTCTCCTTAAACAGAGAGAAGAAGTCGCCGATCTTCTCAATAGACATAAAATAGATATCCTCGCGGTCCAAGAAACTTATCTAAAACCCAAACATAGGCGCTTTAATATAGCCAAATATAGTCTCCTCCGTACTGACCGCTTACCGACTCAGGAGCGACCCAAAAAACCCAAAGGCGGTACCGCCATCTATTATAAAAAATCTTTGCACGTTTCTTCTATAGTCACCCCCCAACTAGATAATTGCGAAGCAACTGCCATCCGCATTGCAATGTCAGGTCACGATCCCATAGTCATAGCATCAGTCTATCTGCCGGCCGGACAGAAGATGATAGCTAATGATATCAAAGGACCGTACACAGACTACTCGAATCCCTCGATGACTGCGAAGTAATAGCTCCCTATGCCCCGACCCATTATCCCTAAATAGCTGACCACAGACCAGACATTCTCTCCTGGCGTTTCTCATCCAGCGACATTCTCCTCCTCATATTCAAAAACATTAGCCTCCCAGTCAGGGACATAAGTGTACTTAGCGAGCTTCACTCGGATCATAGACCGGTCTTATACTATCTCGGCAGGCCATTCGACCAACCGACTGAAACCAGGACCATTATTAACAACCGTAAATTCAAGCAAGCTCTCAGCAAGCTGGACCCAAGATTAGGTATCACATCAGAAATTGACAATAGAGCCCAACTAGAAGCCAAAATCTCTGACATAGGCAACAGTCTCAACGAAGCCCTGACCGGCGCCTCTAGCGAGGTCCCGGTACAGGCCAACCATCGCTTCGAACTCCCAGAGGACTTCAGACTGCTGCTTAGTGCAAAGAATGCGGCACAGAGAGATTACGATAACTGTCCCTCAGCCAATCCCAGAATTCAAATGCGTCGCCTCCAACGAGAGGTTACCAGATGCATGCGAGAGCTCAGAGGCAGTCGCATGAACGACTTTGTCTCCAGCATAGCCCCAAGTCACACTGCCATATTTGAATTCAGTAAATACCTCAAATCCGGAGCACATTTACAAAGGGTTCCACACAACGGCAAAGTCCAAAGATACCGGTGCCATATTCATTGACGTAGCGAAAGCTTTTGACAAAGTTTGGCACAATGGTCTTATTTATAAACTTTACCAACTCAACCTCCCCGATAGGCTTGTACTCATTATCAAAGACTACCTCACTGAGCGCAGTTTTTGCTATCGAGTAGAAAAATCGCGCTCCAGGCCCCACCCCATAGCCGCCGGAGTCCCGCAAGGCTCAGTTCTCTCCCCCACCCTCTTTTCACTTTACGTCCAAGACGTCCCCCGCACGCCATACGTCGAGCTAGCCCTTTACGCT
This sequence comes from Argyresthia goedartella, assembly GCA_949825045.1. NCBI lineage: Eukaryota > Metazoa > Arthropoda > Insecta > Lepidoptera > Argyresthiidae > Argyresthia > Argyresthia goedartella. Next base: position 14,318,372 of record OX463808.1, on the reverse strand, counting down.
GACGATACGGCGCTCTATTACACCAGTAGAAAGAGGGCGCGCGTTTGTCAAGTACTCCAGAAAGCAGTAACCGACCTCGGTGAATGGGCTCTCAAATGGAGAATAGAGATGAACCCCGAGAAAAGCGCAGCCTTGCTTTTCTCAAGGGGTAAGACTCGAGCTGACCGGGCGTCCTCGTCACTACCCGAAATCACCCTCTTTGACCGCCCTATCCCCTGGGAAAATAAAGTGAAGTATTTAGGCGTGACATTAGACTCCCGACTAAACTTCAAATCCCACATTAAAACGGTCCACGACAAAGCAGCCTTCTACATGAGTAGGCTTCACCCGCTCATGAGAAGTAAAAGCAATCTCCCATTACGCTGCAAAATAACTCTATTTAAAACTTGCATCCGTCCGGTCTTCACGTATACAAGTCCAGTCTTTGCACACTGGTCCCACTCCCTTAAGCCCCTTCAGTTTTTACAAAACCGCTTCATGCGAAAAGCCGTAGGTGCCCCGTGGTACATGCGCAACGTAGACCTCCATAGCGACTTTAGACTCCCCACAGTAAAGCAATATATGAAAGAAGCGTCCGAACGCTTCTTCATTAATGCATCTAGCCACCCAAACCCGCTTATAGTACAAGCATCCGTTTATGATCCGACCCCAAATATAAATAAGAAACACCTTTTCAAAAGGTGCCCCAAAGACGTCCTCCTAGAACCGGAGGACGATATCACGAAAGCTCTTAAAGCCCAACCACCCCCCGCCCCTCAGGCACGTCAACTTGACGAAGGCTGTGTTCCCGAAGCACTACAGCGTCTCAGATTCCAAATTTGGATTGAAAGAGATCGCCGTCTTGATTCGACGAACACACAATCTCCCCCTGCCCCTTTAAACCTCCCGGACTGAGGTCAGAGCCCCCCTAAATGACCCAAATATAAAGTAGTTTAGGATTAGGATAGGTTTCAAAAATTATATATAACCACCTCTTAGTAGCGGGGGCTATCTGCCCCCCTAACATGCCGCTATCATGCCCGTTGACTATGAGCTGAAGTCCGCTCATAAAATCGGGTAAGCAGGCAAACTCCTCCCATATATGTATATCATATACACATATATATCGCCCAAAAGGGCAAATTGCAGGTAGAAAGCCTTCAGCATATACCGAGGCCATGGCTCACAGTTAATTCTTAGTAAGTCAACTGTAAACACAAAGGGGTTGTTTGTAGTCCGTATACCACACGAGCTGATGCCTGCTCAATATGCGGGGACCCGGACATTGCAGGGAGGTCTGACTCCTGGGCATGGGTAATTCCATTTTTTTCCCCTCCAACAAAAAAAATGGCTTAATCTTACTCGTATCCGAGTAAAGGCATGTGCCCCTCGGTGAGGACGTTAATGGGCTACATTTATTTATTTATTTCAAAATACTTTAGCTTACATGCTGGAAAGCGATTTTAAAATACAAATACAAATCGAATTTAAATGCTTCAATTTTTTTTAATTATAATAATGGCTTCATTCGTTGCCCAATATAAAATATCCTAGGTTTTCCTCCTCGACGGAATTATGTTTAAGTGGTGGGGGTTAAAAATGTTCTCCTAAAGGGGTATATTTAAGGTTTTACTGCTATATCAATATTTACGATAAATTGGGCTACAAATGAAGCCATTAAAATAATAAAACCTTTTATAGCACTTAAATACCTTTTTAGGGTTCCGTACCCAAAGGGTGCCAAACGGGATCCTATTAGTAAGCTCCCGCTGTCCATCTGTCTGTCCGTCCATCTGTCCGTCACCGGGCCATACCGGGCTCTATCGGATCAACTGAAATAGTAGAGAGCTGAAATTTTCACAGAATGTGCATTACTGTTGCCGCAACAGCAAAAAATAATGAACTAACCGCAATTTTGAAATTTTAAGGGGGTCCCCACACAAGCGACTGTTTTTTTTATATCCCTGCCCCTGCGAAATACCCCATAACATCATGATTCAATATCATCTTAAATTACGCTGCTCTTAATAACTGGGAGATGGCTCAGTCGGTTTCGTATCGGTTGCGCAATCGTGAAATTCTGCGTTCGATTCCCAGAGAACGCATATATATATATATATTTTGGTTTTATTATTTAGGATTTATTGTTTTTTTCTTCTCTTTCTAAACCCTAGACCGATTTTTTTACTTTACCTTTAGTTCTAATGTACTAGTAGGGTCTGTGAACAGACTCTCTTCTTTGGGTCTCTATACAAATGACATCAACGGGGTGTCAGAACTTTTACTAATATTTTAGTTATTTTCTGTATTTCTTAATATGTGTACGCAATCGATAGGGCACTAATTATTCTATTGATCCTGGTCCTGCTTCGAGAAAGTTTTAATTAGTAAAAGTGTATATCTACCGGCTCATTACATTAACACCCAATACGAAATTGCGAAATGTTCTATCGAATTAATAACCTCGTTAGAGCTTTTTAATTTCCTAAAATTGAATTGTGTAACAACATTACTATCTGCCTGTGTAGGTGTATACAGTCAATCCATTGTTTCAGCCAACATCAATTAGAGCTTAATGCGTCACCTACATGGAACATAGTGATTAAAAGCTCTGGATGAGCCCTGGTGCAGTTAAACGCTGTAGAGACATAGCGTGAGGCGCGCGTCCGTCCGTCCGTCTGTTGGAGGCTCGAGCAGCCTGTATCAAAGGTTATATAAATAGGTGAGGTGGGGCTGCGGCGGTGGTACAGTGGTGTTGCACTTTGTAGCCGGAGCGCGCCGAACCACGGCCAGTCCTTACCGAGCGTCATGGCTCGCCACGCGTGCTTGTGGCTTGGAGTGCTTCTGCTCACGTACCTGGGTGAGTAAACTGACAACACATCGCTCGTATGCCTGAGATTAACGCAGCGTTCCTATAAGCTTTCAAATATGATCATGGCAGCTGTGCCGCGGGCACGGGTTACTCAGTTTAATCGTTTTGTTAAAATTATCTTTTTTACTAATTCAAATTTAACAGATATTGCGTTTTATTATTATTTGTGGAGCACAGTTTCCTAAAAAAATGTGTACAAAGCAAATTTTTATTTCTTACCGCAGTCTTTTTAAATTGAGATATCATTTTAGCAGACAATATCCAATTTAAAACAGTAAAATACAGTGCAAACCGTGTTTGTTTTAAATTCATCTAGCAAAGATAGAAGATATTGTAAGAAAAGTCTGAGTGTTGTGTAAAGTACAAAGTTTACGAGTAGCTGTAGCCGGCTGGCCCGGTGCGCAGGCGCAGGCGACGTGGCTCGGTGGAACTGACCTCGATTTCTTTTCGATGTTTCGAGGCTCAATGCCGACTTACAAACAAGTCGATATTCACAATATAACTGCATCTACCTAGTTGTTTAACATTCTATAATAACTAGCACAAAGGCGCTATTACCAACTCGGTAGTTTCTATCAGAAGCAAATCCCTTCTCCCAGATTAAACCAGTTTAAGCATAGCATAGTATTTCTTAATTTAGAACAGAATTGGTATTTTTTGCCGCCCGCCGTGAGATGCGACAGCGTTAGGTGCAAAAGGTAGATTGATAGACTATAGTTAATCAAAAAATGTATAGGCGTGTAACAGTTGCGGTATTGGTACAACAGTGAAACGGTACTGCATTCCACCACCCGAGGTGTTGTAATCGAGCGCTTACGCTAAGCTGCGTTACCTAATGAGCGCGTGTTAGGGGACCACAATAAACCTGTTACGACTACTATCTCAGTTTGCTAACACGTTATTTCTCTGTTTTGCAATCCACTGTACGGTGTATGATTTGGGCTCGTTGTTTTAGTGAGTGGAGAGTCCAGAGTGAAGAGGCAGGATGATGAAGATGGCGGCAGCGAGGAGCCCAACGCCGAACAGCTGTGTGACGGCCGGCCTGCCGAGGAGTACTTCCGACTGAGCACCAGCAACGACTGCCGCGAGGTTGTCAGGTTAGTCACTACACACAACCACAACTCCCCACAGCACCCACAATTTCATCATGATTTGGAATCATCTACGTATCACGAATTACCTACAATAATGCAGCTTATTTATAACAGATTCTGATTAGCGCCCGACATTGAGAGACCTTTCTAGAGGAAGTCTCTACCCACTAGTTTTCTTTCTTCCGAGAGAGAAAACACGCTACAGAGATGTTAATTCAAACTAGTTTTTACTGCCCACATGTAGCTTCAGTGAAAACATCGAAGTTATTTTGGTCGAGAAAACAAGTTCTTAGTGGTTTCATTAAACGAATGGCTAGAGAGTAGTCCATAGGTAGTTAACACACAGTTTCACTAAATACTTATAGTAACGTTTACTACATACACGTATATAGTTAACTAAAACATCTCACATCATAGATACATAAGGTATCAGATTCTACCTTTACATACATACTTAGATCACTTATTATGCAAGGCCTTGGTTTCCAGTATGTGAACGGAACGGACTTATCGTCCGTGCCGTGAATAAGTATTAGTCATGAGAGGTAGGTATTAAAGCCTTCTAATGCATGATTCCTTTCCATTGCCAACTCGTAAGTTGTGAGTAAAAAACACCTTTGTTTGAAAGTATTTGTTTGTACAATTTCAGCAAAACATAATGGATCTAAATACTTGTCTGTTTAGGATATACCCTTGTTGTAAGAATCTTCATTACTTGTGTAAGACGGCCGCTCTCTTTCCCTCCCCCTTGGATGTGGAGTGACAGCAGGGAAGGAGAGCATGAGGGGCAATGTGGTCTGAGTTGTCAGCTGTGTGCAGGTGCGACAACGGAGGAGAGAACCTGGTAACAAGGCTCGCGGCAGTTCGCTGCCCCGGAGGACTAGCCTTCGATATCGACCGACAAACATGTGACTGGAAAACACAAGTTAAAAATTGTGATAAAGTAGAAAGTAAGTTCCACTGCCTACTGAAGGGAGTGGTCGGTCGTAGGGCTGCACTTCCGGCTCAGAGACTCTCGATCTCAGTAAATTAATGTAACGAGCCGGTTAACCCTCCGAGCCACCACTTCCTGCCTTTGTAATTTAATTTAACGTTACCTTTCTTGTCAATGCAGGTGCACTAGATCAGGTCTTAAACAGATCACTTGCCCGTCGGGACTGGCTTTCGATCTCGATAAACAAACCTGCGACTGGAAGGGTAAAGTGCCCAACTGTGACAAGCTCGAGAGTAAGTGCCCAAAGTGGCTATCCGCGTAGTGAGCAATCGGGCTTGGGTGAGAGGGCCTTGTCACGCGTCACGCGCCGCGCACGTAGTCAATCGGTGTCCAGTCTACGTGTACTTAGTTCTTGCATGGGCCCCGCCGCGGGCTGCGGGCTGCGCAGGCGCACAGACCGCTCCCGGTGTGGGGCGACCGCCGCCGGCGCCGCCGCCGCCCGCCCTTGCGAATTGTCGGCCGTCAAACACTGGGAGCGGCCTGCCACTAGTCACGCATTAACAACCTCCAAGGCATTAAAAACATAAGCTGCCAACCTACATATTTGTTTATGTCGAATCATATTTCTTAATGAATAATTAAATTATTACTGCCGAAGAATGTTATTGCAACGACTAAACCCTTGTGAAATATGCAACAAAGCGAGCAATTTTGGGAATTGTTCAGTTAACGTAACACACGCAATTTATTTCCAAACACCACGAAACCGACCCTACACAGAGCACTGCACGTACAGGCGTTGTAAATAACCACGGAGCACTATACACACAACACGTTCTAGTCCTCAAACTTAACTATTACTAACTTGTATCTACTATAACTAACTTTACTAGTACTACCACTAACCCTTGCTTTGGCTTCATATACTTACCCTTTCAAAATAGATAAAATACTACCTACAAGTAGTTGAATGGTATCGAATAAATTCACCTACTAATTTGTTAATAATACTTCAGATTGGTTTCGGTTGCGGCAACAATAACTTAAATGGTAATTGAAATAAACCAGTAACCCTGTAAATATTACTTCTTTCTTTTTACAAGTAAACGTATACCTACATATATTATTTGGTGCTTTATTTAGACTTAACTGACTTTTGCCTATGTACTGAACATACATACTTATCTGTATGAGAATTTGCGTTTATTTGTAAAAAGTTTTTAGGCTTACTCATTTTCTTGTCATTTCATCCAAATCAGAACCTACCATCCTTTAATACTCGTAACTGCCTCCTAATCAAAGACTGATCCCCTGACTGACCAAAGTCGAAGATTATCTAATATCTACTTAAATGAAAAACCTAATAAAGTCTACGTAGGGTTTTCATTTACCGTTACATGATAATAGCATAGTTCTTCCTGCCACATTATTCATAGGTACAGTCAGCATAAGATACTAGCTAGCTACTTACAGATCAACCTACACCTACTAAACAACCAGAATTATCTACGCAGCGAGTCACATTGGACACTTTGGCTGTGTAGATTTTTCTGGTTGTTTAATATTTGCAGATCTATTTGAGTATCTTGCGTGCTCACATATATCTGATGCTGTCTGTGCTAGGTAAATGTAATATACTTTGTCTTCATGCTTCCTGCAGACTCTGTCTTCACAGTCTCACTGTCTATTCTATTCCCCTGTCCTGACACTATAATCACAAGAAAGTTGCACATGTATATCTATTTTGTGGACATAATAGAAATCACAAATTTTTCCCACGAATAAATAAACAGCAAATCATTCTCCTTTTAGTCAATAGTACCAATTACTCAATGGATTTTCACATCATAATGTTATAATTCTATGTCATTGTCTTTACTTTCAGAACCACGCAAAATATTGCCAATCCTGAAAACAGATGAGCCTATCTGTCCAGAAGGGAAACTGGCCTGTGGAAGTGGTGACTGCATTGAGAAGGAACTGTTCTGTAATGGTAAACCTGACTGCAAGGACGAGTCCGATGAAAATGCTTGCAGTAAGTAACGGTTCGCCCCGAAACCCTAACCCAATAATGTGTCTTAAAGTTATTCGCTGAATTCTAATAAAAATTTTCATTTTCAGCTGTAGACGTAGACCCGAACAGAGCACCAGACTGCGACCCGAACCAATGCACCCTGCCCGACTGTTTCTGTTCAGCTGACGGCACGCGCATTCCCGGCGGCATCGAGCCGAACCAGGTTCCTCAGATGATCACTATCACCTTCAACGGCGCCGTCAATGTTGACAACATAGACTTGTATGAGCAAATCTTCAACGGAAATCGCCACAATCCCAACGGTTGCCAGGTCCGTGGTACCTTCTTCGTGTCTCACAAATACAGCAACTATGCCGCTATCCAGGAGTTGCATCGCAAGGGTCACGAGATTTCCGTGTTCTCTATAACTCACAAGGACGATCCTAACTACTGGTCAGGTGGCAGCTATGACGACTGGCTGGCCGAGATGGCCGGTGCGCGTCTCATCGTGGAACGTTTCGCCAACATAACGGATGCCTCTATCATTGGGATTCGCGCGCCATACCTGCGTGTCGGTGGAAACAGACAGTTCGAGATGATGGCTGACCAGTACTTCGTCTATGACGCCTCCATCACTGCTCCCCTCAGCCGAGTTCCTATCTGGCCTTACACCCTTTACTTCCGCATGCCACATAAGTGCAACGGTAACGCACATAACTGCCCTTCGAGAAGCCATCCTGTATGGGAAATGGTTATGAACGAGTTGGACAGAAGAGACGACCCGACCTTCGACGAGTCTTTACCCGGTTGTCACGTGGTGGACTCCTGCTCCAACATCCAGACCGGTGAACAGTTCGGACGTCTGCTCCGACACAACTTTAACCGCCACTACAATACCAACCGCGCGCCTCTCGGTCTGCACTTTCACGCCTCGTGGCTCAAGTCCAAGAAAGAATTCAGAGACGAGTTGATCAAATTCATTGAAGAGATGCTAGAGCGTAACGATGTTTACTTCACATCATTAATCCAAGTCATACAATGGATGCAAAATCCTACAGAGTTAACGTCCCTGCGAGATTTCCAGGAATGGAAGCAAGACAAGTGCGACGTGAAAGGCCAACCTTTCTGTTCCTTGCCGAACGCCTGCCCGCTGACCACCCGGGAGCTGCCGGGAGAGACCCTGCGGCTCTTCACCTGCATGGAGTGTCCCAACAACTACCCATGGATCCTAGATCCCACAGGAGAAGGCTTCAATGTCAAAAAGTGATCTCGTTACTAATTCAAAAGACTGTATATGATTTATGTAAATAATACTCAATAATGTTAATAATAATTACCCATACATTGTAATTATGTAAGCAGGCCGGTAATTGAGTACCTAGATAAAGATTGTTATTATGAACAGGCAACTTCTTATAAAAACCTAGGTACCACATTTTGTGAAGTATCTCGGTGTTTCGACAGGAGACATGACATATGGAGTTCGATAAAATGCCACTTGTCACCGGTCTCACCTGTCTGCCGACTGATTAGGTGAACTTTTTGACAAACATAGTACAGAAAATAAAATAAAATAAGATTTTGTTTTTCAATTATTTCAAACGGTCAATAAATATGGATCATTCCATATTTGTAAGTATGAATCTTAAATGAAAGTTTAATCATTTTTTTCTATCACCTAACTAATAGGTTTGTCCTCAATAAAGTAGATCGATCATCAAAATGATAGATCTGTCATTAAAATCACATATTGTTTATATCCCTAAATAGTAGATACCAATGTCACCAAAATGATAGATCTGTCACCTAATATAGAATTTATATGCCTATTTAAGGTATATCGTATTAAACTGAAATTAGATATTTAAGACCATGTAAACCATGGAACGCACTAAGTTTATTATTCAATAAAATAATGTTCAAATCTGCTTGAATTGCATAGGAAATATCAGGGCGAAGTGGTGGGGCAGGGTAAGTGAAGGCTAAAAGGGGTGACTGACGCGACCCCTCTATAACCTTCGTGTTAAATCAATCTAATCTCTTTATTCTGAAGTATTTTGTTCTGAAATGGAGACGATTTGTGATTGTTTGGTGATATACGTTAGGTGACAGATCTATTTAGCTAACTAATCTAACAATTTGATGACCAGTATTATTTGTCGATGATTTTTATATTCATTTTAGGTGACCAATTTTATATTATTTTGGGAAGATTTTTCAATCCCTAGACAGATAGCTTTATTTGACATTTCACAGGTACAAATTCCTCACAAACAAATAAACAAGCAGATAAGGGAACGTTATCTAAGGATTAAAAAAGCGGCTGTGGTGAAACAATTTAGGTGACTGATAACTATTTTAGGGACCAACATGATTAATGGTAGTCAAAAGCCTTTATTACGTGAAAGGTGATCAATAATCGTGATCAATAAAATCATACACTCTTACTTCAAAATTAGCCTTTTTTATGACATGTTTAAACCCAAAAATGTATGGCGTTTGGCGTTTGTTTTGAGTACGTTTCAAGTTTTTTTTGTAATAAGGCAGACACCTTTAATCAGTTATTCCTTCTGAAAATAAACGGTATATAACGGTAACAAACGGTAGGTAGTAGGTAGCGATTATTTCACATCTAGAAATTTTTCTTAATTTTTGGCACATTTTCAAAAAGTCGGCTGAAATTAAAATATCAAGTACATATACAATCTTTTTTCATGAATTCCGATAAGTAAAACTTACATTTGCGAGGTAAAAGACAAATCTCTTTTGGACTTTTTCTAGGGTATCTTTATTGTCTCGGAAGCCTAAGAGAAATTTAAATGAAGTAAGAAATTTAGATATTCAACATTGTATAAAATAGGCGAGCAACAAAATAAGGCAAACTAAAACTAAGTTACATAAATTATCATCCGAGACTCAACAGCTCATAGAAGAAAGACAAACATACGAAAATAATAACAAATGCATAGAATACAGAGAATTAGATAGACAAATTAAGAAATCAATCAGAAAGGACAAAAGGCGATATAATATATAATTAGTGGAAACCGCAATGTTTAGGAACAGCTCACTTAAAGTGGCAAAGAAAGGAATAAATAACAGCAAATCATGGATTGTCTTAAGGACAAAAATGGGAAAAAACATGGAAATAGGGGTAAAAATATGGAAATATGCACTGATTTTTACCAACAGCTCTACTCAGACACATCTAATATACCGGATTCACAAACGTTACAAGATCATTATCTCCCACACGAAAGTTTGGTTACGGGTTGCGAAGTTTATTGTGAACTACGTTCAATGAAATTTAACAAGAGCCCAGGATGTGCTGGCATTTCCACAGAAGTGCTTAAACTAGGACAATCTGTACTACTTCCACACGTAACAAATCTGTTTAATTGCATATATACGATTTCCTAAAAATAAGTGTCAATCCGAGATCGTGCTTCTACACAAAAAGGGTGAAAAGTCAGATATCGGCAATTACAGGCCAATCATCCTTGTGTGACATCTCGACAAGGCATTCATAAAAGTGATTGAACGCCATATATCTGGACTGCTCGATCAAGCACAATCACCAGAACATGCTGAGTTTAACACATAAATAAATTTTCGAAGCATTACACACCCAAGAGATACACAGCTTTTATTCAAATCTTATTAAATGTATATACGATAATAGTAAAGCCACCATAAAATTACAGAACTCTGGACCTTCCTTCCTGATTCAAAATGCGGTGAAACAAGGACACCCACTTTCCCCAAAACTCTTCACGAGCACCTTAAAAGAAGTATTCAGAAAGTAACACCAGAATGGGAATAGAAATGCATCGAAGATGGCAAAACAAGGTAGACCAACCTTCGTTTTGCCGACGATATCGTGTTATTTTCTAGTTCCGCAGAAGAGCTACATGCTGCAAGACCTGGGACTGCGGATGAACATGTCAAAGACCAAGGTCATGACAAATAGAACTGAGCATACAGTGGAATTGGATGGGTCCAGAATTGCATATGTCCAAGAATACATGTACTTGGGCCAAATAGTCTCCTTCCAGAGCAGACAGGACAAAGAGGTTGAAAGACGAATTGATAACGCCTGGAGGAGCTATTGGTCCATGAAAGAGCTCATGAAGGGACAACTTCCGTTGCCTCTAAAACGAAAGCTCATGGACATGTGCATTCTTCTCATCCTTACCTACCGAGCTCAGACTTGGTCTTTGACTGACATCCAAAAGTCTAACTCGAGGTTTTCCAGCGAAATATGAAGATCAGTATCCTGGCGCTTCGATTGGTGGATCGAGTCAGGAATACTGAGATACGCCAGAACTAAAATAAAAGACGTAGCGGAAAAGGCAGCTGAATTGAAGTGGGTCAGGGCAGGCCACGTCGCCCGTATGCAACGGAGTTGAATGAGATTGAAATGAACATAGACTATAAGATTAATTTCAGAATCAGAATCAGAACGTTTATTGTGGCTCGTAGTTTTAGATTAGTTCTTACATTTTACATGGGTAGTGTTCTTATGTCCAGTCATTAGGCATACAAACAGAAATAAAAAAAACAAATTCATACATTTAAAGCCATAAATTAAAAATGTCAAAATTGAGTGTCAACACATTACACACATAGTTAGAGATAGATAAAAGTAAAGTCAGTATCAATTACGAGGTTGACGAGGAATGGAATAAATTATGTATCGCTGAGGCGTTATTTCACGCCTAAAAATTATACATAACAGAATTGCAATGGGAATTAGAGCAATATATTACCTACGCAGTCGTGACTTACTGAGGGAACTGCTCAAAGGAATTAGCATTATGACTGAATCGAGTCAATATACTAATGAAAATATCATGTACGTTAGGAAGAACATAAATAGCTGCACTTAAAATGTTGATAGCACAAGCGAGATAATATGAGAAGCGGAAATAAAATTTACCAACCTTAACTTTAGAATAGCTAAAGTTAGAACTTCATTTGTGGGTCTAATAATACAATACAATAACAAAATACCGGAAGAGATATTAAATTTGTGAGAGAAGAAATTTAGAGGCATTGTTAAAAAAAACATTATGTATGAGTTTCTTGCGCCTCTTCTTCTCCGCTGCCATAACAATTTCCGAAGCGGTAGTAGTTTTTCTTGCATTATATTGCAAAAGACATTCAAAAAGTGTTCGTAAGAATCTATTTTTTATAAAATGGTTGAAATTTGAAGTTTGAATGTTGGTGTTACAGTGAAGGATGCTGGATAGCACTTATTAGGGTTAAGCGTCATCTTGTTTCTTATACACCGTTGGCACAGTCTATCGATATCTTATTGCAACTATACTTAGAACCTAACGGGCCTATTTGCGGTTTTGTCACGATTAGTGTAAATCGGAACGCACCCTAGGTTTTGGTCTATGATCGATTGGAAATGTCAGTTGGACATAATGTCATATATAAATAAGAAATAGCAAGTTCACTAGGCCCCTTTTCGCATGATAACTACCTACTCTTGCTCAAACGGCTAGGGTTGTCGCTTAGCGCCGCGGGTTGCGGTGCGGATTTGTTGCGTCGTTACTCGTCGCTCGCTGCACGGTAAAACAAGTACCTACTTACAGGTGATGCCCCGTATTCTGCCTTTGAGTGCCGCTTGGAGGGGGTATAATTCGCGTATTGTAAAAAGATCACATGTGAAGTTAGGCAAACGTGAAAAAGCGACTTTTAAAGCGAAAATTAAGTTGCAAGATTCCACCCGACCAAACATACCTACATAGGACAACATAAATTGCAAGTTAAATAAAAGCTTTTATCTACACACGTATCATAAACCCTCTTTACTGCGTACAAAAACCGCACGTTACGATCAGCATAATGTTAAACTACTTTGTAAAAACTCATTTCTTATCTGAAAAATTACACATTATGTCCATAATGTGTAACTTTTCTACATATTATGACATTCAAATTTCGAACGCTGACGCCCGCCTGCGTGCCGCCCCTACTTTGTTTGTGAAGTTGGTACTACTGAACAAGCTCAACAAGTGCTAAGGAATTATCAATGCCACCATGCCGGTCGAACATGCGGTTCCTGAACACATGAAAGAGAGCTTATGATATGTGTGTAGATAAACTAGTGTATGAAACTGTACCTATTGTAAACACAAGGTCGTATGCCAATAAGATATTGTTATTTGCGATGAGAGTTAGTGAAGTAAGTAGCATTTTTGTGTTTTCACCGATGCAAAACCTAAAATTTACTTTACAAACAATATATAGGTACTATTAGGTATGGATACTCACATTTCCTTATCTTGGGGTACTTTGAAAAATACTATATCCTTATTTGTGGAATCCTTATTGAGGCAACCGTATACCGCACAATGTTTAACCATCTTGCAAAATAAGAATATCTGTGCGCGGAAATCACACTTGTTTGTAAACAAAAACAAGATAACACGTGCCGCCCGGCCGGACGAATGACGTTGACTCGTCGCATGCATTGCTTGCATAGCCCTGTCTCGTAGCACGTGAAGGACGCGAGATTCGGCAATGTGTGCGTGTGGCGGCGCGTCCTTATACGAAATGCAATGTAGCTGCGTGTGTGCGGCTGTTCTCGCTAATTTTTTTGAAGTGAACCTGGCGTGATAATTTGATATGTCTGTGATAATGTGTTTTGATGATGTCTTGAAATTGGCTCGTGCGGGATCACGATGTAATAATATTCATTTTAGTTTTGTACCAACGGATTGATACGCGATCCGCCATCAAAACGCGAGTTTGTGTTAGCCATATATTAAAAAATTATGTAAAAAATCAGTACTTGGATTTGTGTGGGTAGTCCTACAAAGCAACAATAAATAATCTGCTTAGTATTATTTTAATTTATTTAATTAGTAAAATCAATTTAATGTACAATCATTCATAAAAGTACTGACCTGGACCCTTTACTGCACAAATCTAATTCAAAATCACCACAATCTGACCAGTCTACTCAACATAACCTAAAAATGGATCAGTACTCAGAGCTGTCAAAGGGTATGGAAGACATTATATCTTCTTTCAACGATCGCATGGCCAGGTACGAGAGGGATCTGCAGCTAGCTGCCTCCTCACCCAGCCCTCAGGATATAAGCAGCCTGGCGCAGCAGTTCACAGATTTCAAATCCTTGATCTGGAAAGCTCTCGGAGTGCTGAAGTCGCAAGTTGAGTTTCGGGGTCTGGGGCTTGACAGGTGTGCCGGCGCGTACGCCCGCCACAGATTACAGATATGTGGAAATATCTCATCACGTACTATGTCTTATGCACGTTGTGCCGGTCGACTATGTTAGTCATATTTCCACGAAATGTTAAGATAAGTTGACGACCGCCACAGATATGCGGAAATATATTCATCACGTAGTTTTGTAGTAAGTTGTATATAAGCTTAGTATTTCCTATAATAAATTAGTCTAGTATTTGCGCGCATCTCAAGCCTTTTACTTTACTCCCGAAGATGTCGCTCTCCTTATAATTGCCTCTGGTAAAGTGGTGATCTGACTTCTGAACATCAGCAACCTTCGGTAATAGCAGCATGGACCCAGCCGCGAAGAAAACTCCGTGTGCTGCCACCTTAGAAGTGCAAGCAAGAAGCACTTCGTCCAAGATCGCCGAGCCCCGACTTCGGTTTGCATACCTATTTCAAACCACGCTGCAGAACCACATAATCAAGACCCCACTCAAACCAAGACGACATCAAGCAAGCCATGACTGTACCAGATTTGAAAACGGACCAGAAGCCAAAAGATAAATAATTTCAACTGACGATTTCCCGCATCGAACTCAAGATACCGCAAGAACAATGAACCGATAGTCAGCCGACTGCTGATTTATCAAAATGGAGCTCGCACCAGCAGAAACGAACGCGTCGGCAAATTCATTCACAGCAAGCAGCTTTTCAAGTTCAAGACATAGCAAGCCGTTCCAGCCCCAGAAGAGTATTGAAACATCATCGATATACCTAAATCAACGAATATTGAAATCATCCAGGACGAACATCGCACGAAGAATAATCAAATCACTGAAGAGAGAGAGAGATATATATATATATATATATATATATATAAACGATTGGTGTACAAGATGTGCCCTATGTTGCCAAATCCCAAGGTTTTTAGGCACACAAATTTCATCAATCGACAACTTAATATTCACTCAAGAGCGAAGAGCACGCACGTACATATGACGTACGAGATCATTGACTGCCTACAGCCAAGGTTACAGATTTAATACTGACGCTGATTCAGCACAATCTGCCTTGTGTAGGTACGGTCGCAATTATAAACAAACAACTTCAACGACGTGCGATGTAAATTGACTCATCGATTCCTGAAAAACATGGGCGGCTGCAGCATCAGACGACTCTCCTGCGGATCTTTTCCAGTTATAGGTTAGGTTAGTTTACTAACCGCGAAGCCCCATTTTCCTAGTGTTTTTCTATTTTCTAGTTTTTAGTTTATTTTATGTAGTGTGCGGCCAGATACAAGACTTGCCTGTAGGTAAATATTAAGTAATTTACTATTAACGCTGAATTATTATATTACTTTTCTGATATGTAGTAGGTACTAACCTATGTTCTTTTAATTTATTGGGTTTGATTAGTCAGTAGTAATTCTTTAAACTTATATAGAATTCGCATAACCGTAGTTCCTTTATTTTTCTAATTCGTGTAAGATTTACCTTTAGATTAAGTTAAAGTATGCTCAATTAAGATCTAATTTATGTTTATTAAAATCCTACTAGTTATTATTTCAGTTGATATAAGTTTGTTATGGTATACACATTTTTAAAGTTATTTTGATTCATTTAAGGTTATTGTTTGATTCTAACTTAGATTTTTGTTCATTGTTATAAGTACATTCATTTATTTTTTTTCCCTAAAGGGGGGAATTTTTGTAAAGGGGGGAGTATCTTTGCCGGCGCCGTACGCCCGCCACAGATTACAGATATGCGGAAATATCTCATTACGTAGTTTTGTAGTAAGTTGTATATAAGCTTAGTATTTCCTATAATAAATTAGTCTAGTATTTGCGCGCATCTCGAGCCTTTTACTTTACTCCCGAAGATGTCGCTCTCCTTATAATTGCCCCTGGCAAAACAGGCTTGAACAGGTAATGCGGCGCAAGGTCCTTCTGTCCATGGCGTGGCTGAGGAACCGGATGAACAGCCTGTTGCTGTACTGTCTGTAGTTCTGTCTGGCCGCTTGAAGTCCTCCGATGAATGTCTTGGAGATGTGAAAGTGGTGCACCGCTTGGGAGCGAAGGGGGCCAAGACTAGGCCACTCCTAGTGCGCTTTGCATCCTACAAAGCACGAAGCGAGGTGTGGGACTCGAAGAAAGCCCTCAAGGGTTCTGGCATCACCATAACGGAGTTCCTCACAAGGTCGCGGCATGATGTGTTCATGGCAGCGAGAAAACACTTCGTGGTCAATAACTCATGGACTTCCGATGGCCGAATCTTCCTGCACCTGCCCAACAAGACTCGCCAGAAGATCGAATGCTGGACGGAGTTGCGGCCGCTCATGAACAAGTTCCTCAGTAAGGAGTCCCCACAGTTAGCCGAAAAGGGGAAGAAACCTACTGCGCAGACTTCGGCGGGCACCGTCAAAGCAGTGGCGGTTTTTCAGGGGATGCAACTTAGGCTGCGCCTCACCTCTCACTATGCACCCTACCTACCACCTACATCAAAATACAAATACATAAATACACTTAGTGTACGGTACAATATTTTTTTATTAATTAATCTATAGTATAAAAACTAGCCTACTTCAAAATTGGATGATTTTGGTATGATCGTTATATTTGGCTATGCGGAAGTCCTACTTGCAAAAATTGTATTGCTGAAATTATATTCTTTTGAGCCGTCATAAATCTATATTTTCATTTAATGGATATTCGGATTTAAAAAATATATCGCGGGCTCTAAAAATTCACGATTTATATTTGTAATCTCGATGGTGACATGACAACATTATCTATCATAATGACTGTGATATGAATGACAAAATGTCTGACTGAGACATTTTTATCTAATAAGTATGCTGACTATACACTTACACATACATCGTCACTTAAGTTATTAGACGTGAAGATTGGTGAAAATAGAACGTTTATTTTTAATATCTTAAACTTTCCATAGTACGGAGCCCTAAGTCCGCAAGTATGACCCGCACTTGGCCATTTTTTCTATCGGGCGGCGCGGCGCCTCAATAAGTATTGAGGGCCAAAGCCGCCACTGCGTCAAAGGCGTCGTTACGAGGAGAGGTGCGTCTCAAGGTCGGGCTGCGAAATGATTGGTGATGTGGGGTTAGTTAGCCGGAGTGTGGTTATCAGATGCTCGCCGTGCCATGTTCTTCAGCGACACGACCTCATTTTACAAGTCCTATGCTGGTAATTCTCTTGTGCAATACTTTGGGAGGTAGGTTTATTTATTCTTCGAACTTTTTTGCATTTGCCCGACTATAAATTAATATTTTTTTCCTTGCCTTTTGTCAATCTGTCACTGTCACGAAATGTCACCCTGGGCTCACTTTTTAAAAATAAAGTTGTGTTCCGATTTCTGCCAAACCGCATCGTCTACGAACCTATACATTTTGTATATATATTTTTTTATCTTGTCTCGCTGTCTACAAAACAAAAGTGCGTGACTTTTGCCCTGTGTGTTTTTGTCTTTTGTGATTTATATTATGGGATCTTATTATTTACCAGATTCCTTTCAACACTCCTGTGTGGTTATATAGGGTCTAGTTCAATATCTATTTAGTAGTGTAGTTGTAGTTTTATTTTGTGTTAGATAAAGCATTGTAGCATATTTATTATATTATTAATATATATCTATTTTATTTGGTATGGATAGTTTATGTAATATTGATAACATTTTAGTCTCATGTTCTTCAAGTGATGACTATATTGCTCCCTTGTGGAGAGACCGCTATCCGTCGAACTTACGTCTGTCTTTGCGGGCCTGGGGAATAATTTTAATATTGTTCATATTAATGCCCAGAGCATTCACTCCAGTTATCCGGACCTACTCGAGTCGTTCAGTAGCAAACATGTAGATGGTATTCTTGTATCTGAATCCTTTCTCAAGCCGACTTTACCATCCACTATGTACTCGCTGCCTGGATACCAGCTCTATCAGAACGACAGAGTTGGGAAAGCGGATGGCGGCGTAGCTATTTACCTTCGCTCGGATATCCCTTGCAGAGTTATAAGTGCCTCCCCGAATGAGTACTCCGAATCAGCAGAACATCTCTTCCTTGAAACCTGTCTTCACCATAGTTAAGTTCTGCTCGGAGTCCTCTACAGTCCCTCACTTCGTATTGATTACTTTGACTCTTTTGAGACTTTGCTTAATGAGCTGACTCCTCTTTATAATGATACCCTGATTCTCGGCGATTTTAATACATGTCTTCTTAAAAATGATTCCCGCTCTGCTAAATTACAGTCCATTGTAAATTCTTTCAATGTGCATATCCTTCCTCTCAACGCTACTCATTTCCAACCACATTGCACTCCCTCTCTTATTGATCTCATGATAGTTTCTAATTTGGACAAAGTTGCGACACATGGACAATTTAACTCTCCTTTTTCCTATAATGACCTGATTTACCTCTCATATAAGATTAAGCCTCCCAAGAGCAATGCAAAACTTATTTACATTCGTAGCTTCAAGGGTATTGATTCTGCATCCCTTAAATCAGATGCCGCGTCGATTGACTGGACACCTATTATCACTAGTGAGACCGTTGATGATAAGATCCACCACTTCAACGCAATTATTCTGGGACTATTTGACAAGCATGCACCGGTCAAGAAGGTTAAGGTGAAAAACCTTCCTGCACCCTGGCTCACCGACGTTATCAAACGTTTGATGGCTAACAGCCGGTTTCCTAGGCGCTGTTCAAAGTTATGATTAGTTAACAGAGCATTTAATTTGACCGAGCAATTAAATCATATTGAGTTTCCGGAAAGCAAATCAGTTAAAAATTTACTAATCACTGATCAATTTAATTTTAACATCCGATCTGTCAAACACATTTTTTAGCATGGCAATTTGTGACAGTTTACATAATTTACATATTTGTCGGTCATTTGACTCATTCAAATCTGACATTTGAGTTGTCAGGTCTAATGGTATTTCGTTTAGCGCCGAAATCAAATTTTCTTTCAAAAGCTATTGTTGCACTTAAAAAGAGTAAAATGAGTACTAAGTTGGTTATTAGAGGAAAAAACTTAACAGAGCGTGAAAAATCGCTCCTACTGAGTATTGTAGAAAAGTAAGTAACTTTCAAAAGTATTTTCTTGCGAATTCCTAAATTTATTCGTTTATAATTTGAGTGATATCTTTTACTAATTACCTGAAATTCATAAACTATTGCTTTCCAGACATAAGCATATATTAGAAAATAAGGCCACAAATGCTGCTAATATTATAAAACAGAGCCAAATGGCTGTACAAAATGGAGCCTACAGCCGAGAACCTTGCCACTTTCAAACACCTCCGAAACCGCTGTAATCGCATGTGTCGTGATGCCAAGCGCCGTCATATATTTGAGTGTATCGAAAGATACACACCTGATCAATTATGGAAATTCCTTAGAACGCTTGGTGTCGGTAAGTCTCAGGATCAAGCGGCTGGCATTGTTGATCTCAACGGTCTCAACATTTTTTTCTCAGCTCCCCCTGTCGTCATGGATCCCACCGTAAAAAATGCCACTCTGTGTCATCTGCGCTCAAGGTCTGCTCCCACCTCCACGCCATTTGACTACAGAGTTGTCGGAATTGATGCGGTTAAGAAAGCAGTGCTCTCCATTTCCTCCAAAGCGATGGGTGACGATAATATCTGCTCCAAAATGATCAGCAACGTACTTAACGAGCTTCTTCCAGCTATCACACATATAATAAACTTCTCTCTCTCCAGTGGTTCCTTCTCTAATGTGTGGAAAAAAGCCTTAGTTATCCCATTACCCAAAACATCAAATCCCTCCTCTTATAAAGAGTTTCGTCCAATTTCCATTCTGCCTATCCTATTCAAAGTCCTTGAATCCATTCATAATTCATAATCCTTTATTGCACAAAGATAAATAAAAAGTTACATTTGTTGAAAACATATGTACAAAGGGGAGCTTATCTCTAAAAAGAGATTTATTCCAGCAAACCAAGGCATGATAGGAAAAATTACCAAGAAAGGCTAGGCAGTGCACAATATCAAATAACTTATCTATAATAAATAATAAATAAATATATTGAATATCTATAAAATATGTAAAATAAAATATCTATATACCAAACTACTAAATAAGTACCAATAGATACATAAACCTGTACATATAGTAATAATATACATACTATAACTACTATCATGAAAGAGAGAGGATGTGCTCTTTTACCCGGTTTTTGAAAGAGAAAAGAGTGAGACTGTCTCTTATCTTGCAAGGAAGTGCGTTCCACAGTCGGACCGCCTGCAACCTGAAGGTGTGCTCATACGCCGAGGTGTTGTGCCTTGGTGTGGCTAAGAGTGAGACCGTGTGAGATCGCCGGTGCCGATCTCCTGAAAAGAGATACTCAAAGCGCTGTCGAAGGTAACTGGGGTAGCGCGGATTTTTCAATATATTAAAAAGATATGAAAGAATATGAAAGTCTCGGCGACGACGAATCGTTAGCCACCCCAACTCTTTGCGATATTGAGAAACGTGGTCGAATTTGCGCAACCCGAAAATAAACCAAATCCCGAGATTCTGAAGTCGTTCGAGTTTGTTCAGTAGATCTTCGTTCGCGCTTGCCCAACTGACATCGGCGTAGTCGATTAGCGGAAGGAGAAGGGACTGTGCAAGAGTAATTTTTGTTCTGCCGCGGCAGGAAGTACTGCAGCCGCCTGAGGGAGTGGAAGGACGCAAAGACCCGTCTGCTGACCTCGCTGACATGTGGAGACCAAGACAGCTGGCTGTCAAAAATAACCCCGAGGTTTTCCCGATGTCCATTCTCAGTTATCCTCCTACTTATGCTCAAACAATTTGCTGAATCAACTGCAATCCGGTTTTGGGCCCGGTCATAGCACTGTCACGGCCTTGCTTAAAGTCACCGATGACATCCAGCATGCGATGGACGAGAAACAGCTCACTATGCTTGCACTGCTGGACTTCAGCAGCGCCTTTAACTGCGTTAATTTCGATATCCTCGTTGAGACCCTGAAGTCCATGAATGTGTCCTCCGGCTCTGCTTGTTGGTTCGACTCTTATCTGAAAGGTCAAAGTCAAAGTCAAAGTCATTTTTTGCCTCTTCTCTACATTGGACCACTGTGGGAGAAGAAGGGCGTAGAAACTCCCACAGATTGATTTTAGATCTCTTTTAAAAATAGTTTGTGCTTAACTAATACAAATATGAAAAATTTAATTGTTATGATTAATAAGCAGGAATAAATAATTACAAAATTATTAACAGCAAGGTCTGTGTTGAGCCAGATTAACCCCAAACAGTCCTGTCATTTAAGTAATCTTGAACATTGTAATATCCCTTTTTCGACAAAGTCGCGTATCTTATTGTATTAGAGAATGCACTGACCCTTGAAAGAATTGCTAACCTTCGCGAGTCTAAAACGGGGCGCACATAGTCTGTGATTATTTCTTAGGTTAACATTACAGCTATCGCTAAGTTTGGAGAATGTTGTAAGTTTCTTGCGTACATACATTATATTTTCGAAAATAAATTGACTAGCTACTGTTAGTATGTCAATTTCTTTAAAAAGCTCTCTTTAGGAGTCTGTTCGTTTTAAATTATAAATTGCTCGAATAGCTCTTTTCTGTAAAATAAAAATAGTTTGAATAGACGCTGCTTTGATACACACAACAAGATACCATAGGACATCAGGTCGCCAACAACGTATTAGGTCGGAGGTGACTTCAACGGAGTGATGTGACCAAGTTGCGGGGGTCCCTCAGGGTGGTATTCTCTCTCCTCTTCTTTTCTCCGTCTTCATAAATTCCGTCCCGGATGCTCTCTCGTCATCATACCATCTTTACGCAGACGATCTCCAGATTTATCGTCATTTTTCTCCCTGTGATATGGTGTCTGCTGTAGGGATATTAAATGCCGATCTCGAGCGAATTAGGGACTGGGCCACTTCTTTTGGACTACTTGTCAACCCTAGTAAGTCCCAGGCTTTGATTATTGGTTCCAGGTTTTCCCTTAACTTGTTACAGAATTTGTCCATTGCCCCTATAACCTATGATGGAACTATAATCTCATATAGTACTAAGGCCAAAAATCTAGGAGTTTTCTTCGATAACCAATTTTCCTGGTCAGCGCATGTCAGCGAGGTCAGTGGGCGAGTCTTTGCCACTTTTCACTCCCTCAAACGACTACAATACTTCCTGCCTCGTCAGACAAAAATAACGCTTGCCCAGTCTCTCCTCCTTCCCCTGATCGATAACGCTGACGTTTGCTGGGTGAGCGCGAATGAAGAGCAACTGAACAAACTCGAGCGACTTCAAAACCTCGGGATTCGGTTTGTCTTCGGCCTGCGTAAGTATGACCACGTCTCGGAGTATCGCAGGGAGTTTAAGTGGCTCCCTATCCGTCATCGTCGGGATTCTCATATCCTCATATGCCTCTATAACATCTTATTTAATCCTCGCTATCCTGTCTTCTTACGAGATCGTTTTGAATTTTTGTCCTCGGAAATCTCACGCTCGGTCACTGCTTATAACTCCGCAACACAATAAAGCCGCATATGAACATGGGTTCAGACTATGAGCTATCAGGCTCTGGAACAAACTTCCTAGCGCCATCAGAGACAGTCCGTCACTTTCTATTTTTAAAACGCCCTTAAAAGAACACTATCTTTCTCTTCCATACTAGATTTATGTAGGTATATTGCTTTGATATATATGTAGTATAATTTTGTTTATTTGTATTGATATTATGTATTTATGTACATATTAGTAATTAGTTTATTATTTTAATATTTTTAACGTTGTGCGCATAGGTCTACCTGATATTTCATGTATTCTGACCATATTAGGTTTGCTGGAAGAAATCTCTTTTTAGAGATAAGCTCGCCTTTGTACACCTAGTTTCCATTTTGATGTATCTGTATCTTCTGTTTTTGTGGAATAAAGTATAAAGTAATTAAGTACTTTAGTCATATTTTTGTATGCTCAACTAAAGCTACTAAACATTTATAGACAATTTCGCAGAGTTTGTCTTGAAAAAATAATGCTCTTTTTTACTATGATTTTATACCTAAAAATGCGCAAGGGTGGCGGCTCGGAAGGACCGATTAGTCGCGTACTGGCGCTTGCCGACGGCGGACTTGTGCCAGATTGCAATTTTGTGCACTAGTTCATAACCTTATACAAGTTCAGGATCACATAAGCAAGTTATTAAGTAAACATGGACAATAAACAACGCAAGCGGAAAAAAGTCGTGTAAAGCTTTAAAAATAAGAAATAAAAAGAATGCGCTCCAAACATATGTGTGTAAGTTACTAAATATGTGAGTCTTCTTTTTTTTTACTAAAATTAAATTAATAAAGTAAGTAAAAATTCATTAAATGGGATAAGGTGATGAGCTAGCAACTTGTCACTAACTGTTCCTAAAAATTGCTGAACGTCGCTGTATGATCACTTATGTAATCCAGCAGCTCTGGCTGCCCCTTTATGGTAATAAAGCCGTGAGTATACATGTATGTATGTATGGAAATTTAGAAAAATATCACCCTAAAATTACGGCCATAGTGCCACAGTATAAGAAAATGTCAGAAGGTATTATTAAAGAAGAACGTTACGATTCTTGATAAATCATATTTTGTCTATATCGGTACCTACCTCTACTTAACGATACCAAAGGAAAACCAAATACTAATACTAATAGGTACTCCATATACTTTATACTTTCCGGTGCATGCGACACCAAACTCAAAATACACTAAATATCAAATACTACCAATATTTATAAAAACTATTCTCATAACGAATGAAACCCAAATGAACTTGTTACTAAAATGAACCATTCTCGATTTGCACTTTCCTCAATATGGGCCAATTCCAAATGGAATGAAGCTCATAAAAACCCATACTCAGAAGGCTATTTTCCCAAAATACCCTAAATTTGAAATGCGGGAAAGTATCAAAACACCCGATTTCCATAACGATTGATTCGAATGAAGAAGATTCCCGTACGTAGTTTTATGAGTGGATTATCAACATGGTACGTGGAGTAGTTTCAATAATTAAATGAAACCACTATGCCCGACTGTCCGGGGCCTTAGAATTGACTTCGGCGATAGTGGAGTGCCTTATTATTGACCCACACTTTAGAACAGCAGCCACAAAACTACAGCCAAGTAACCTAGTAGTTTTTTTCTCAATCGATGTGAAGCCTAGGATGCATAAAAATATAGGGTCTACCGTTCGTACTAGTACGTCACAAAGTACGATCCCCATGAAAGACAAACCTGTTGCGTTTTGTAGAAAGCGCAAGTTTTCAAGATGATGATTTTCATGTGTTGTGGGACAGTCAGGAAAGAGGCAAGCTTCCTGTAATAAGCAATCTAGGATGAATACATGGGGAGGTACGAGTACTTCAATGGACACTATTTTATCAAGACTAGAATCAATCGAAAATATATTCACGTCTAACCCATTTCCACCGTCGGAACCATCAGCTCTGTCTACCACTCAGGCAATCGTGGACGTAATCCATTCCATCAACCCCATCCGTATGCACAACTATTATGTCTCCAATTTATTTTGATCCCGCTATCCATGACATCGATGCATGGTGTGATGAAGTGGACCGCCCCCGAATAACCAATCGATGGGAGGACAAAGAGAACTTGTCTCGATTTGCAAATTGCTTGAAAGGTGATGTGAAATTGTTGGTTAAACTGATAGGTGCTGGACTAGTTTCAAGCGCGAATTTCAGCCTCTTTGTCCACGGAAACTAGACTACGCGATTATTTTGTTCGAGGCAATGAGCTCGACTTCGAATAAACATCCAAGTACGCGCGACGTACCCTTCTTCGTTTGCATTTAGTAAAAGGGCTAAGCGACGAACTAATGACAGTGGTTTTAGTAGCTATCTTCATTCCTAACGAAGAACAAC
Organism: Argyresthia goedartella; assembly: GCA_949825045.1. NCBI lineage: Eukaryota > Metazoa > Arthropoda > Insecta > Lepidoptera > Argyresthiidae > Argyresthia > Argyresthia goedartella. Next base: position 14,293,354 of record OX463808.1, on the reverse strand, counting down.
ACGACTATTAGCGAGGTTCAGGTACGGCCGAGCCATGATAAAGTTAGAGCCTTAACTGAGGCTTCCGAACCGTAAAACGTTAAACATGTGCGTAAATTCATAGGCCTCGCTAGTGATTTATCTCAGAAAACGGAATGCATTGCTGCTCTCACTCGGAAAGGAATTAATTTCAATTAGCAGGTTTCGCCCGAAGACATGGTGGAATTTCTCATCAATGGGCCGGTCCATGCAATCTATGACCCTTCTTTGCCAATTGAGGTGCACACTGATGCAAGTTCCATCAATTATGGAATCAGGTTCATGATGGAGGACAAGCGAGTTGTTTCCTGCTACAGTAAGTTATTACAAGTTGTGGAAATAAAGTACGCTGCGAGCTATGCAGCATTAGAGCCATTATGTTCTGGGTGTAGGCTACACTTTGGTCACTAACTACATTGAGTCAATAGCGTGCAACAGAGTTGCTCGTTGCCAATCAGCGGCGACAGGATGCGCATGCTAATGAAGGTCGTAAGGAACCTAAGACTTTTTCTAATGGTGACTTCGTTTTTGTCTCCAAAAGTTCGCAGAGTGCTGGCAAGCTGGACTCCGAGCGGCCTTTACAAGGTCATGCAGGAGCTGCCTCACCACCGCTACGAGCTTGAACTGCTGACGGGTACCTACGGCAAACGGACCCAAGCGGCAGAGCAGCACACGGTGCTGTAGCGTGGCGAGTGGACATCAGACACCTGCGCAGCTTTCTCCGAGGGCGTCGGCGAGCCATGAGCAGATAGAGGATGCTATGACTGGGCAGCGGGTGTTCCCGGCTGTATGAGACGGTGCTACCGTCTGCAGATACTGATCTGGCGTGACTTTTGTCGCGGGGGCTATAGCAAGCAGAATATTTGGCCTCTGCTAGATACTCTGCTGGAGGGCCTGGAGTGGGCCTGGAGGCCGTGGGGCCTGGAGGCTGTGAGCCTGGTTTAGTATAACTTTAGCACTCAAATATGTGCTTAAGTTATGCATTGTTGGCGAGGAGTCTCGTCGCTTAACACCATGTCCCTGTATTTTTTCATAAATGCAGCCATTTCATTTCATTTTGGTTGTTGCCATGGTCGTTTTACTTTATTTTGCTTTAACTTACCAGTTTCAAAATTTGGGATCCCCAGATTTGTTTTTGATTGAACAAACCTTCCTTGACTTCAATTAGTAATCATAAGTGAAGTATGTCTAATTAAACGTCAAAACTAACATTAATCATGCGCATGTCACAATAAATAAATAAATTCATAAGCACAAGGAATAAAATATCATGTCATGAATAAAAATTGTATAATGTTATTTTGATTGATTGCAGAATTCGTCAATACTGTATGGACTCATTTCCAATAAGAATGTTCTTAGCTTGTCCTTAAAACTGCTGTGCGTAACCATGAGCTTAAGCTCTGTCGGGAGCTGGTTAAATAACCTGGGTGACTGATAACCCGCTGAATGTCTTGCTACTTCTAACCTAGGTGCAGATACTATCGGGAAGTCCTTTCTACGCGAATTCTCTCGTGTATGTCTCTGTTCCTGGTTTTCTATTTTGTGAATATTCTTAACTAGAACATCCATCAGCACAAGCAAGTAAAGCGCCGGAACTGTCAGTATACCCAACCTGATGAAGTGCGGCCTGCACGATTCCGTCTGTTGGATACGAGCTATCGTGCGGATTGCCCTTTTTTGTAACACGAATGCTTTTAAAATATTATATTCATAGCTATTTCACCACAACTTGATGCTATAGCGCAACTTGGACTCAACCAGAGCATAATAAACCATTTTCAAGTGTCCTTCAGTTACTACGTCCCTAAGAATTCTCAGGGCATAGCACGCTGAGCCAATACTACCTTCCAGGGCAGTAAGTTCGGGCTTCCAGTTGAGAGAGGCATCAATATTAACACCCAAAAACCTAACTACATTGACTGTCGCCACTGCGTCCCCGTTTAGGGTAGCCTTTATTTTATCATTATTTCGTGCGGTGGTCTTGAATAAGAGTAGATTAGTTTTAATGGTGTTAATTTTCAGGTTATTGTTGGTAAACCAGGAATCAAACAGTTTTAGAATAACATTAACTTTAGATTCGAGTGATGTTATATCCTTGTCTGAAACGACAGCATTTGTGTCATCCGCATAAACTACAAGTTGACTATCAGGTATTTCCCTACCAATATACTCAAACAGGTCGTTAGTGAAAACAATAAAGCAGATTGGACCCAAAATAGAACCCTGCGGCACTCCTCTAGTCAACTGAACTAATCTGGACCTGTTTATCATTTGACATCCACTATCAGTCGAGCACAGTTCAACAAACTGCTTCCTATTTTGAAGGTAAGATTTCATTAAATTCAGGCATTTCCCTCTTACACCATAATGTTACAGCTTATCTATTAAAATGTCATGGTCAACAAAATCAAACGCCGAGCTCAAGTCTAGAAAAAGTGCAGCAACTTTCATTTCCTCGTCTAGTTTACTTACAACGTCATCTACCAATGTATCAATAGCATCAGTTGTACCCAAACCTCTCCGATAACCGAACTGTCTGTCACTTAGTATTTTATAAATTACCAAGTGCGCTAGAAATCTTGCCTTGATAATTTTCTCAAATATCTTCGATAGGACTGGCAATAATGAAATAGGTCTGTAGTGGGACGGATTTTCTTTTGTTCCTTTTTTATGAACTGGCAATACACGGGCGATCTTGAATTGATCTGGGAAAATTGCCATATTTAAACAGTTATTAAAGAAAATTGTAAGTGGCTCTGCTAAAATATCAATGTTGTTTTTGATAACTGTGATTGGCATGTCATCGTAACCGCATGATGGCATGCTTTCAAAAAGTTGGACTATCTTTTTGATTTCAGTTATACACGTCTGTCTAAAGTCCATCTCGCCTGTGACTCTCGGACAGTTAATTTTTAGCAGATCTACTGCTTGCTGAGAACCGTTTATAATTCCTACGGATTTAACCTCAAATTGGTCTGCAAAGACGTCTACTATTTCGATTGGTTTGTGAATTATTTTGTCATTTACTTTTAGCAATAACTTTTCTGTAACCGAGATCGTTTTCTTATTTCTGTGTTTGTTCACTACTTTCCACAAGTCTTTGGTAGAGCATTTTGCTTTATTTAGTTCCGACCGAACTGCAAGCTTTTTGGCTTGTATTAGTACTCTCCTGTATATCCTAATATACTCACTGCGGTAATGCTTGATACTCTCGTTACAGCTATTCGTATTGGCTAAAATCCTCTTCATTTTACTTGAGACTTTTAGGCCTGGTGTAAGCCATTTAATTTTGCCTGACTTTCCTAACGCTATCTTTTTCTTCTTTTTTACAAAGCAACTAAGGAAAATTTTACCAAAACTTGAAATAAAACCATTTATTCCTTTGTTATTTAGGTTTCCTCTTATAACTTCGGATCTAAACCGTTCATTATTGCTTTCTGAATACTGTCTGAGTTCTATTAGGAGAGTATGGTTTTCCTTGTGTGCTAAACTTAGATTCGGCAGTTTAAGGTTACAAAAGATTGCTGCATGACCATCTGAAATACCGTTATGATCCACATCCGTACCTTCAATATACTTTTCCGGCACATTTGTCAGAAAGTTGTCGAGGCATGATGCGCGAACACCATTTCTGATAAAGGTTGGTGTATCTATCAAATATCTAAAATTGTAGCATTTCAACATGGCCAAAAATTTGTTGATCTATTATTATCACTAAGGGTGTCCATGTTGAAATCCCCACAAATTAAACAGGACTAGGCACACCATGAACTCATCATACGTGTCATAGTCCAGATTTCGATAGCAACAGATAATACACAAATTTGTATCTTTATCTCTGATACCACATACCTCGAAACACTTATCTTTACACAGTTTCTTACAAATTGCTATTTCGTCATAACCTTTTTGCGCATGTCCTTAAATAAGTGAACCACCCCGTTTCATTGATACTCTAGTATTATAAGCAGCCATCTTATAATTTTCTATTTTAAATAATGAAGCCATGTGTTCGTTTAGAAAGTGTTCAGTAATACCGATGTAATGACAATGTTCTTGAAAACTATCTATGTACATCTCTAATTCATCCTTTTTTTTGGTGATTCCACACACATTTTGATGAAAAATGATAATTTTTGCCATATTACTAGCTTTTCTATCAGTGGAAAGGGTACTTGTAGAGGGTATACCTATACATTTATCTGATTTCTCGTTGTTAGGAATGAAAAAACTGTGTGTTATTTGGTGTGAGGCTGGCTTTCGCCTTATTTGTAAAATAATATGGAATGGTGCCCATTTTGGGTAGATCTGATTGTGTGATTACTATTTTGTGATCTACAACGGTTTTCTTCTGAGTGTTTCTCTGGAAGAAGTAAGGAATGGTGCCCTTTTGCAAAATGGCTGGCTGGTGGGAGCAGGAATTATTATTGTATATTGGGCTACTAATTGGTATGTTCCCCGCATGCAGATGTGGTGTGACACTTTGTTTGTTCTGTTTAGATTTTATTAAAAAGCTCCTATGATTTGTTTTATTAGTTATACGCAATATTTCCCTTAAAATCTGTCTACTTATAGTTAATCGTCTAGGGATTCTAGTCATACCACCTACATTGTTTTCTTGTTGTGTTAAGTCTACAAAGGTCGCATGGTCAAATTGGGTGCACAAGAATTTGAACATATTGTTCATCATTTTCTCATTAAGAAACCTAGTCCAACAGATTGTACCAAGTAAAACACTTGTCCTTAATAAACTCATGATGTGGTACAGATGCGACTGCATTTTGATAGGGTTTTTGTCATTTGTACCTAGAAGAAATACTACATAATCTTTTTCGGTATAGTCCCTACATATCTCCAAACAGGAAGATACCACCTGATCGGATGTTGCATTTGTCTTTATCAGTGATGTAACGGTGAAATCCTGTCCCAGAAGATCTTGAATAGATTCTCTGATACTATGTCCTCTTTCATCTGCAAACAGCACAACCCTGTGCTACCCATTGGTCCTTGGGGTTTCTGTACTTTTTAGGAAATCACTTCGTTTTAAATTTAGGTTTTCATCTTGATTAGATTTAATTTCATACTCTTGTCTCGATTTTTGTTCTTCATGTTGTTTGGTTTTTAGGTCTATTTCTTCTATTTTTGCTGATTCTGAGCGGTTTTGTGGATGATCTGTAATATCTGTTCCATCTTCACATTTTTGTTGTTCCTCGTAGTCTCGTCCACCTGGTGTCCATGTATTACCAATTATAAGGCGTTTCGGTGTGAGTTCTCTTTTCCTGTGGCTTGATCTTGGGGTTCTATATATGGTAGGCGTTTCGACCAGCATCTGGGCCCTGTTCAACGCCTGATCTGCCTGAGAGTCCCGTCGAGGATGCCAGGGTGTCAGGAGAGGCCGTGTTAGCGGCTTCAGAAGACAGCCGTGGGGCGGGCTCCCGCTCGCCTATATTAAGCGCAGCGCAGACTGCGTGCAACGCACTTGCTCAGCCGTCGTCATAGACTCAACACCTCGCCATTTTTATTGTCACTCTGTCCAATATCTTTATTCGTTTTGTATAATAGTTATTAGAGTCCATTTTTGTTGAAATTGTAATCAGTCAGTTTCAGTGTGTTTCTTTTAAAAAAAATATCTCGGCCTCTGGTTTCTAACAGTATAGATATTTAACAATATTTTGTGGTCAAATAAACGTCTCCCGCAGATCGAAAACATCAGCGACACAAAATAGGAATAGTGTTTTGTGGCCAGTTTGGCGTCTCCCACTGTTATAACGGTACAACACTGCAAATGACTTTGCGATCAGGTTGATGTCTCGTGTTGGTCCTTCATGCTTAACAGCGAGACAGAACATAGATTTCATTGATTTTTCGACTTTTTGTGGTCAGATTGACGTCTCCCGCTGATCGAAAAATTTCACACCACAAATTAATGTGATCAGATTGACTTCTCGTGTTAGTTTCTTGATCAGCGACACAAAATAGGAATAGTATTTTGTGGCCAGTTTGGCGTCTCCCACTGTTATAAAGGTACAGAACCACAAATTACTTTGCGATCAGGTTGATGTCTCGTGTTGGTCCTTCATGCGTAAGAGTGACACAGAACATACCTAGATTTTTGATTTTATGTTACACCTAATTACCAAAAATATATTTTACGATCAGTTTGATGTCTCCCATTGTAAAGGAGATATTCAATACCACAAATTTAACCTATTATGCAACCAAAGGTAACAATGACACAAACTTTGCACCTAGTGATTTATTCGATTAGAAAATACTTTCCACCTGGATATTATTTTCAGTAATTTTTGAAACAAAAAGAATACCATACTTATATATGTAGATTAGTAAAGATGAAAGTTCCTGTTCACCCCTTAACACGTTTTCACAAAACATTGCACTAAAAAAGATATCACATTTTCCTATGCGTTTTAATTTAATGTAATAAAATTACACGTGAACATAACTTAAGCGACAGAAATGAATAAGCATATCTATGACGGGTGATATTTGAGACGACACGGTGCTTCGGCACCCACACTACGACATATCACCAGTGTTTCTCAATAATCACAGAATAATTGACAATGGCTTATGGCAAATGGCTTAGGTATTAGTTATATTTTGAAACGGTACTGTCTCATCATCTCATTCAGAGCGATGTTTACGATAGATATCGCGTAAAAAATAAAAGAGATTAATTCAAATTGCAGATTTAATTATTAAAGTTTAGTTTTTATTAAATTTTATTTTTAATTTTATATTCTAGGCGCGTGTTATAATTTTAAACCCACTTTATCTAATTGTATTACCTACAATTAGATAAAGTGGGTATTGATAACCCAAATGGTTATACATGGTCATTTTAATATTTTTTATTTATTTGACTTTTGTCGTTAAAATTAAATAAGATCAACCATACATGAACACATCGCGCGTCTTAAACAACAAAAGGTTGAGAATCAATGATATCTAATATGACCAGGGAGGGAGTAAGGTAAGACACTATCCGCACCCAAGAGTCCTATAATATTACATAACATAGAAGTAATGGTTTTCTACTGGTTCTTTAATAAAATAATTATTTTATCGAAACCAACCTCGAGAACGAGTTACGAAAAACACGTAATTTCATTGAATAACTACTAAAAGCGGACACAATTGTACCCCGGCCACCCCGTACGGGAAAGGGCGTGACGCTATATTATTATTTAACTATTTCACCGATTGGAGCCATATCAAACCATTGGTATAGAATACAAAATACAAATACAAAATCATTTATTTAAAATTAAAATTCCTTAACTAGTTTACAATAAGGCCCTGTGCTAGGATCATCAGACCTGATGACCAGCAGCCTTATGGCGTAACTTTCTGAAGTTCATAGCGTGTGTCTATGGTTCATCTCATGCTCATACAATTTCATCGATTGCGGGGTATCACCGAAGGCTTCTAGGCTTCATTCAATGAGCTTGGGTTTGGCCTCCATTATGATGCTACTTGCGTGATACCAATTTGACAGATGAAGCTGGTGCAAGGTGTCAAACGTAAAAGTCTATATGAAGTTCATAGTTCAGACGACTTACGCCATAAGGCTGCTGACCTGATGTGTGACAGGAACCCCGCGGTTCCCAATGTAGCTAAAATTTCCAATAATTATAATTAAAAATTAAGTAGTTCAACAATCTCGATCAAATTATGTTATTAAAATATGTTAAGAAAAATTATATAATATATGCATGCATGAAAATTCAATTTAATTAAAAATAAATTAATGTGGTATGAATTGAATTGTTAAAACATGATTTCGGTGAAAATGTCAGGTAGAGTGAATGTGGTGAGAAGATGAGAGGTGTAGTGAGTACGTCTGAAAGTGTGTAGAGTAGTGCCTGTTCATGTGATTAGGGAGGGGAGGGAAATATGACTAAGTCTGCGTACTGTTTTAATTATATTTTTATTCATAATGATGTATGTATGAGAATATTTATAGTAAGATTTACAAACTTAGAATATTATTTTGAATAAATTACATTGATAAAATAAAATATGTAATAATTAAATTAATGTAAGAAAATAAAAAATAAAATGTAGTGAAATCGGAATTAAATCTGATCATTGTTTTTTTGTTTTATTTTTATTTTGATTTTTAATTTGTAATTTCGAGAACCAATTCTGTTGCTTTATAGTCCAAGGTTTTGAGTCATTTTGAGACACTGGTCTTGCACTCGAATGATAGCTTTAGATGAACATTTAAAATTTCGTTAACTTTGTTGTATATTATACTAGACTGTATGTTGTACTGTTTACGAGCGAATACTGTTTTGTGTGCCGGAGTCCTGTAAATTATGTTATGTCTTTTATTTGTCATAGTCTTGTAGTTGGGATCCTGTCGATGTCTCCTGAGTATCAGCTGGAGTATGTAAATTTGTCTTACACTCAATAGATTCGATAAAGAGTAGAGTTCGGAAGTCGGAAACCGGTATGGCTTCAGAAACATCACCTTCAGGAGAGACCTCTGTGCCCTCTCAAGACAAAGCATTTTGGATTTTCCTGCTCCACCCCAGACTGGAATATAGTAGGATAGAACAGACTGCCCCAAGGCGACGTATATTGATCTTAGGAGATAAGGTGGTGTAGCATGTCTCAGGTTTTTAAAGATCCAGATCAGCTGCTCTGAAGGTAGCTTCCTTACACGTGAGATGATTGAGTCTATCTGGGGAAACCAGTTAAGATAATGGTCTATTATTACACCCAAATATTTGACTTTATCTATTATCTCAATTTCCTCACAGTAGCATGCAGCATAAGTATGGGCGGGACAGGAGTGGACTCTTTTGAATTCAGGACGAGGGAGATTTTTTTGTTGAATTGAAAAGGGCATGGTACCATACCGTGGCAAAGGCACTGATATGCTACGTTCGCGTACAGCGTCAAAGCACAACCAAAACGTGTTTGTGCTTCATGATTCGGCATACTCAGACGGTACGCCCATCAGCAGACGGGTACCCAAAGGCATGTTCTGCCTGGTGATGAGCGTCCAGTCCTGTATGCCCAGGTCAACCCTATCCGTGTTCTGATATTTTATCAGCCTTAGAGGATCCCTCGTAAGATCCCCTTGTTTTCCTGGAAGCCACACTGCTACCCGAGACTTATGTAGCTTCTTTGCTATGATGTTTACCCCGTCTAGGTCACCGAAGTTGGCCCCAAGAAGCTAATCTCTTGCCTCCTCGGTCATTGGTGTCACAAGTAAGAACCCTTCTGACACCAATCCCGATTCAGCAAAATTAGTCATCCTGAAGTCAACCCCGGCTTCCATAGCGTTCTCAACCATGTTCTGTAGCATTTTCCTGACCGCAGAAGACAGAGCTTTGTCCATTGTAAGGCTATCCTTACGACACAAAGCAACCGCTAGCCCACGGTGCTATTTAGCAGAGCTACGTGGACCCTCGGCCCGCTCCCGGCCGCGGAGGCGCTTTGATGGACGCTGTTCCGTCGTCTAACTCTCATCGGTCTCCTGACGCTTAACTTTCATGGCATTTCTGGGCGCAGAAGTTGCTGAGGTGGACTGGGCATCAACCCCCATCACCTTCGGCGACCTTTCCTGACGTGCTAGTTTGCGTCGTTTGAGCTTCTCTGCCCTACTACAATACTTATGTGAGGAACTCCCAATCGCCGCCAACTCTATCAACTTTTTCGCGGATTTGGGAGACATCAATAAGCTTTCCTCTTCTTGGATCGTGAGATCCCTGTTAAATTTCTTGAGGAGACTTTGATCCATAGAATCATTGTCCCCCAAGAAAGCTAGCTTGTTTGACGAAGGTTTTCCTGCTGCCGGTTCATCAGAACCAGCAGAGGAAATCATCTCCCTGTGGTCCTCTCTCTCTTTTCCTTCCACCATCGACACAAAAATTTGGCGGCCCCCAGAAAACGACCCGCCTTTAGCCTGCAAGGGAAGGTCCAATCCGCTATGCGAACCGCCCCTCCCCCCCCCCCCCCCCATGCAGGGAGGGATTCTTCGGCTTTTAAATCACCGGTACCCTCCTGGGGTAGTATACTTGAAATTTGTGCATCCATAGTCGCCCACCTCGTCTAAGTTTGCAGTTAGCTTATAGCATAACGGTTAGGAGTTGTATATGTATTACAACATTGACAACGCCTAACCGTTATCCGTAACCTGCCAACAGGAAGAAACTTGTGATCGCCTCCCCCCATCGCCGGTCTAGTACTGTGGGCACTGCGCACGTACCACCCACAGGGCGTGATTATTTTTGGGGTGTCCACGTTCCCATATACCACTAACTCTCATCGCCAATCGTCTTCCCTCTGATGGAGATCAGATGGGCTGCCTTCCGCGTTTAATGTATAGTGTCCGTATCGAAAAACACCTCACCCATTGTCATCTCTTTTAAGAAGATCAGACGGGTCACCCCCTCGTCCGCGACTGCTTATTCATAGCATTACTTGGGGCAATACCTTTATTCACAGTTAACCTCCTTCCATTTGAGGGAGGCCATTACACAATCCGCGACCCGTGAACGCGCCTGGTCCCCGGGGAAGGGTCCCACTAGATCACTGCAGTTAGGCAAAAGCCAACTTGTCCCTGGTAAACCAGTAAAGACTAGCCGACAGATGCAAATAACGAGTGGGTCCTTCAGGCAGGGGAATGAGGACTTGTATGAGTACTGGAACTCAGGCTCTAGAAACAGTAAGGCAGTCGTGTTTGGACTCAATTTGTTAAGGATGATGAGCTGGTTTCTTGAACATGGGTTTATGGACTGGTGATGAAATGACTACTTGGAGACAGTCCTGAAACTCAGGAACCAGGAGTAGTCAGGCAGTCGTATTTGGTCTATATTGGTTAAGGATGATGAGCTAGTTTTTCAAAATTGGTTCCATGAGCAAAACCACCTCATCATCCTCAACAAATAGAGTCCAACCACGACTGCCTAACTATTTCTGGTTCCTGAGTTCCAGTATTCATCCAAGTTCTCATTCCATCACCAACTCATGATACCAAGTTTGCAAAACCAGCTCAAAATTTTTAACAAATTGAGTACAAGCACAATTGCCTTACTTTTCCTGGTTCCTGAGTTCCAGTACTCTCAGCTCTTTACACTAATTTTGCGAAATCTGCTCATCGTCCTTAACAAATTGAGTTCAAACAGAACTGCTTAACTATTTATGGTTCCTGAGTTCCAGTACTGATCCAAGTCCTCATTCCATCACCAACTCATGACACCAAGTTTGCGAAACCAGCTCATCATCCTTAACAAATTGAGTCCAAACTCAAATTCAAACTCAAAAGTACTTTATTACTGTAGATATTTACATATGCTTAGCAAACGTCATTTTTGCCTCTTCTCTACATTGGACCACTGTGGGAGAAGAAGGGCGTAGAAACTCCCACAGATTTATTTTTAGATCTCTTTTAAAAATAGGTTGTGCTTAACTAATACAATTATGATTTATTTTTATTTAATAAGCTGGAATAAATAATTACAAAATTATCAACAGCAAGGTCTGTGTTGAGCCAAATTAACCCCATACAGTCCTGTCATTTAAGTAATCTTGAACATTGTAATATCCCTTTTTCGACAAAGTCGCTTTAACATGCTTTTTAAATTGCTCAAATGGCAATTTCAAAATCTCCAGAGGTATCTTATTGTAGTAGAGAATGCACTGACCCTTGAAAGAATTGCTAACCTTCGCGAGTCTAAAACGGGGCGCACATAGTCTGTGATTATTTCTTAGGTAAACATTACAGCTATCGCTAAGTTTGGAAAATGTTGTAAGGTTCTTGCGTACATACATTATATTTTCGAAAATAAATTGACTAGCTACTGTTAGTATGTCAATTTCTTTAAAAAGCTCTCTTAAGGAGTCTGTTCATTTTAAATTATAAATTGCTCGAATAGCTCTTTTCTGTAAAATAAAAATAGTTTGAATATCCGCTGCTTTCCCCCACAACAAGATACCATAGGACATCACACTATGAAAGTAACTAAAATATACTAGCCTAGATGTAGCCACATCCGTGCTTTGTCTGATGTTCCTAACAGCGTAAGCCGCAGAACTTAATTTACCAGCCAATTTATCTATGTGGGGTCCCCACTGCAATTTGCTATCAATGGTTATTCCAAGAAACTTCGTATCATTTACTAATTCTAACGTGCTGTTGTCTAATACTAAACTGGTCTCAACTTGCCTGACATTTGGAAGTGAGAATTTGATACACTTGGTTTTACCAGCGTTTAACAATAAATTATTAACTGTGAACCAATTCAAGGTTAAAGACAATACACCATTAACATCATCAAATTCTCCTTTTTGTCTTTCAATTTTGAAGACCAGTGAAGTATCATCAGCAAACAACACTATGTCAGTTAATTTCTCCACCATGAAAGGCAGATCATTAATATATACCAGGAATAAGAAAGGGCCCAATATGGAACCTTGTGGAACGCCCATTTTAACATCCGATCCATCAGATTTTACGCCGTTAACTTCTGCCTTTTGAATTCTATTGCTTAGGTATGATCTTAGTAGATCCAACGCTTTATTTCTAACTCCGTAATGATTTAATTTAATTAATAGCGTATTATGATCAACACAACCAAACGCCTTCGACAGGTCGCAAAAAACTCCGATAGCATCCTGTGCGGCCTCCCATGCAGAATAAATATGAGATATAAGGGTAATACCTGCATCCGTAGTCGATTTACCCCTAGTGAAACCGTATTGTTTGGCATGGAGTTGTTTTGTACGGTTGAAGTGTGAGAGCATTTGATTGAGTATAATCTTTTCAAATATTTTACTTAGTGTTGGAAGAACAGATATTGGTCTGAAATTTGAAGGATCACCCTTATCTCCCGACTTGAACAGAGGTATCAGTTTACTGTGTTTCATGAGGTCTGGGAAAGCCCCATCATCAACACATTTATTGAATATATAAGCTAAGTGTGGGGCTATAACTAGAATTACTGAACCAATGACGTTGACTGATATACCCCACAGGTCTTCCGTATTTTTTAAGTTAAGTAATTTAAACGTTTTGACAATGTCCTGGGGATATACATGATGAAATTTTAAATATACATTACTGGCGCTAGTGTTATTTTTTAATAAAGTCTCTACTTCATATGGAGATGAATTTAGACGGTCTGTTGTGAGTAAGGGTACATTGGTGAAGAATGTTTCAAAAGCTCGAGCAACATCAGCGCTGTATTTAACAACATCATCACCTATCTTTAGGCAGAAATCATTGTCCCGTGGTATAACTTTGCCAGTTTCGCGGTTTATTATTTGCCAAACTGTTTTCATTCTATTATTTGAATTTTGAATTTTTCTATTAATGTGTAAAGTTTTTGCAGTTCTACAAACCAACTTGAAAGTTTTGGAATATTTTTTGACGTAGTCATGAAATTTTCGATCAAAGTTATAGGTTTATTGTTCATAAAGGTCATATAAGATAACTCTACTTTTACGAATTCCAAACGTTGCCCAGTCATTAAATTTAGATTTACCGTTGTAGTCACTGACTTTCTTTAATTTAAAAACTTTATTGAATTCTGTCTGAATAATGCTGAAGAAGTCTGAGTAGATTTTTTTTGGGTTCTGTTCATCAAAATCCGGTACTGGCAAATTTATATCTAACTTTTTCATATACGTCTCTAGTCTATGGGATGTAATAGGCCTATAAAATGATGGATCAGTCCTATTTTTACTGGCAATTGGGAATGAAACTGTTTGACCACTGTGATCGGAGGGTAAGCAGTTAATTACGTTTTTACTTGTGAATGCACAGTCACAAAATACGTTATCTAAGCAAGTTTGGCTGGTAAGTGTAATTCTAGTCGGCTCTAGAAATATATGACATAAATTAAATTATTTGAACAGAGTTATTAATCGTTGTTTCAATGTTGTATCTACAAGCAAATCTACATTAAAATCGCCACAAATAATTTACTTTTTTCTGTTATTACAAAGTATAATGAGGGCATCCTCCATAATTTTCTCGAACATTTCAAAATTGCCATGGCCGTTTTCATCTCTCGGAGGTCTGTAGACACAAACAATAATATGGCTATCCAACTCAACACAGGATACCTCTATTTGTCTTTCTACAGTAAGTGCAAGAATATCTTTCCGTTGTTTCACCTTAATATTATTTTTTACTAAGATTAAAGAACCACCTCTATCGGCAGTCTTTCTATTGTAACAACTGACAATTTTGTAATTATTTATGTTAAAAGACATCATATTTTCCTTTAACCAGTGTTCTGTAATACAAATAACATCGGTGTCTGAATGATTAAGAAATAATTCTAATACAAGTTCTTTGCCAGGTAGCCCCTGCATGTTTTGATGGGAAATATTTAAGTGGGGCTTACCCTTTGTCCTAGTATTTTTCATTTGGTGCCAGAAAACCCCTGCTTATTTTGTAAAATTTTCTTATATTTTGAGGGGTCCTCTTTTGTCGAACTATCTAGTTTAAAACACTACTATTAGTACTAATACTAACTAAAACTGAAGGCGACTGCGTTATAGTATTTACAACTGTGTCGCATATATTATACGCTAACAATGTAGCTACTCGTTTTTTTGTTTTATGAGACAGGTACATAGTATCCTGAGTCAAAGTAAAGTTATGAATAAAATTATTCATGTCGAAATATAAAATAGCATCACTATGATGACACGTTATATTGTATAGATGCATGTTCATTCTATGTACACTTTTATTTTGTTTCCCCGATAAATTAGAACAATAAGGAAAGTTACATAGAATAAACTTGCACTTCGTCTTATTATATAAATTGAGCAGTACCTCTATACCGGTATCTAATGCACTCCGACTAATGTTTGAGTGGTTTCCTACCATAATAACAATGGTAGTATTTTCATCAAAATTCCCTACAGCTACCTTTTTTATAATATCCTCAAAGGAACTATTAGGACAACAATTATTTGTCGCTTGTTGCTTAAGGCCATAATGCAAAAACATACCAAAATCTACACCTATCTTATCTGAATAAACTACAGTTCTTTTGTTTGCTATTGTTCTTCTCGGAGCACGATTTGATGTGAGTGGCGGGACACTCGTGTTGGAGTGCGGTGCGATGCACGTGCCAGCGGGCGGCGCGGCAGTCGCGGTAGCGAGCGGTGCAACGCGTGTAACGGCGAGCGGCGCGGCCCTCGCGGCAGCGTGCAGCATGACACACGACTCAGCAGGCAGCGCGACACGCGCGTCACTTAACGGCGCGGCGCTCGCGCTGATGAGCTGTGAGGTGCCTCCTCGACGACGACGGCGACGCTGTTTCTTGGTCGGGACAGTAGTGGGCGTTGCAACACTCACGTTGAGGGGGGTCAAGACCAGAGTTTGTGATGTGGGCTCATCCTTCTTGCTGGTGTCATCCTCCAAACACGACTGCCTTACTATTCCTGATTCCTGAGTTCCAGTACTCATCCAAGTCCTCATTCCATCACGAGAATGAGGACTAGGAGACAGTATCATCTAAAGATTCAACCATATTTAAAAAAAATGATTTAATGAATGTAAACTATAAGGTGACTTTAAAATATCGATCAAAAAGTTAGGGTTATTTCAGGTGCATTTCAAACGTGTGAAAACATCTTTATAATTTTTTTTTAATATATTTATGACACGATGTCGTTTTAATTAATTCTGTACCCGATATTTATACAAATGCTGTCAATCCCTGACAACTTTTACTCTGTAAAAGAATACAAGACATTGAGTATCTCTCTCACTCTTCATTCACCCAATAGGTACTACCTTATTCTCGCACGCGCACGCACACACAGCACTCACACACAGCATTCACACACTCGCTCACTCACGCAGTACATGCCGCTGCATCGACACAGCGCGCGACGGCGGCGGCGGCGGATAGGACACCCGACACGAGTCACGCACACAAACACTTCACCAGTCCTGACTACAGAGTAACTTAAATAATACTGAAAGTCCTGACTCAGTCTTGGTCGCCGCCGGTGTGGCGGCGGCGCGGTCAGTGACCTCACTCTGCGCGCCCGCATTCGGCTTATACCTACCTAGAAGTCCTAGAACGCAAGTGCTAGTCTTGCCTTGCAGTATCATGTCATCCATCAGCAACGAGAACCAAAAGTGGGTGTCTTGTCTATCACTCAAAACCAAGACTTCACTTACACTCGTTTACTTAATAATAGGGTAAATATGCCTAATATCATAGTTTTTAGTTTCATCGTGAACGAAGAATAATTATTAGGTCAAATAATTATGTAATTAGAATGTGGTTCAATGTACTGCCTTTCTCTTTTTATCCAGCTTAATAAGAGTATAGTAAATAATAATAAACCCTCCATAAATGCCATACTAAAATGGCCCGCGATGTTGAACCTTATTGTTTTGTAAGAAAGTTCAATACCTATGAAAAAATTGTCCGGCTCCCGGTCGCCGGTCGCTTGTACTGTCAAAACGTTTCACAAGTGAAATGAGTTAATAACTTTTATTTTTATGGTCTAGACCCCAAGCTAGGATTTCCTGTGTCGTGGTGACTAGTCTCTTTCGCTTATGTAGGTACTCTTAAGTTATACCTATGTATACATTTAAATTAAGTTATAATAGTTTAAAGGCCTGATACAGAATGGAGGGCATCAAAATTCGAGTGTGGGTATAAATTACAACATCATACGAGTGTTTTAATGCCTAGTTATGTACAGTTACATACTCTACTTTATCTACACATATCATAAGAAAAACTTTTCGCTGAGAGTGCGAATTCGCCTTGGTGTTGTGATTTTTAGGGCTACGTGAAGGTTTGAGGTGTCAAAAAATGCGTATCGCAAGGGCTACAAGATATTAAAAATACACACAAAACTTTTTGGTAGGGGGCACCACTGTTTGTTTGTAGCAAATTGTGTTCTGTTTATTTCCACCGCCTCACACCCCCGACCCCTTGAAGTTTATAGGATGAACAACTGAAATTACTATAAAGAAAAATATTCCGACTGCATTTACTTTCAATACCACATACAAATTTATGAATGCACCTGGTTACGTACATGGAGTATGAAAGAAGCCGCACCAGTAACTTTGTAAACTACATTTTGCTATCTGAAATTCAACCTATTATTATTTCAATAAATTAAATAGCCGTTGTCATTTTTACAATTTTCACAAATCCAACTTGGGCTGTAGCGGTTTATTTAGAAGTTTCAACCCGTCATATCTCGTCCATTTTGTAAAATTTCCAAAAACTGAATCGAAAAAAAAAACTATTTAATTATCGAACCTGCTTACAAAAAATCACGAGAATTGTGATGAAACATGTTATATGGTATAGTACTAGGTAGGTAACCTATCTTAGTAGTTTGCAATATATGATAATTTCAAAGTGAAAAAAGTTTGATGTGTGCGCTTTTACCCTGTGGCGGCGGTACTTCAAAGGATTGTTTGTCGGTAACACACTCCAATCAGTCAGGGTGCAAGTGTTGCCAACTCAGTGGATTTTCCACTAGATATAGTGGTTTAGACTATAATTTTAGCGGTCCAAAAATGGTTTTAGTGGCTGGTGGATTTTCTATTGGATTAGGTTGATTCAGTTAGTCGTAAGGTATACCTCGCGCCACAAATTAGGAGCGCTGGCGACGTTGGCGGGAATAACTGCCCATATGTACAGGTATTGAAAAGTGACTACTGCGCATTCAAGGCCACCGCTCATAACTCGTTGCTAGACGTATACTACATTCAACTACTAGAATAATTATCATAATTATTCTAGTTGGAAAGATCGCACTCATAAAAAAGTGCATATTTTTTTGTTGTGTTGGCAACACAACATAACCAGTGGATTACCCGAAACAAGTTTTTCAATTTCTTCTATGATTTCGATTAGACTTTATTTGTATGCCTACTAGGTCGAGTTTAATTTATTGAAAGATTTGTTTATGCTTGATTCTCTCGGTTTTTATGATATGCGTTTAAGTGACCGCTTTTTAGGGTTCCTTAGAGAAACACAGCAACTGTATGCAGAAACTATTAGAACTTCACAGTTGAAACTTGGTATCTAGACGTATTCTGTGAACCGCTTTACAATGTTTATACAAAAAAAAAAAAAAAAACATGAAATGGAAAAAAATATTTTTTCATCAAACCTATATTGTGTGGGGTCTCTATAGATAGGTCTTTAAAAATTACGTCGAAATTCCTGAAACCATTTTCCCTCAAAGTAAATCGTTAAAGAGACAGACCCTTCCAAAGTGGACAAATTTTCCCCTCCCCTTTAACTTTTAAAGTAAGAGAGTGAAAAATCTACAAAAATATATGCTGTGTATCTTAAAACGAAAATTGATTTGAACAAAATAAAAAAGCAATTTTTGAGATATTAAACATTTATTCAAAACCGCAAAGATAACTTTGTCATTCATACAACACCAGGAAAAACAAAGTTACAACAAAAACATCCAGTCACATAATTACTTGCTACAACGGAACCCTTCAGAGGCGTACCCATTTCAGGGTACGTACAAGTATGTACGTACACATAAACATTATGGAAATCCGGTCAAGTGCGAGTCGAACTCGCGAACTTGTACTGTAGTGTAGGGATCTTGTGGGGATGCTGTGGAGTAAATAGTTTGTAATAACTGGGCCTCTACAACTTCATAGGGGAAAAGCCATGACGCTATGTTTGTTTTTTAACCCGATTACAGCGAAGCTAAAAGAAGGGTTATGTGTTTGACGGGTATGTATGAATGTTAATTTGTTCCACCAGAACATCTTAACTACTTATCAGAATTTGACAAATAAGGTATCTTTAGAAGCATCTTTATTGTTCACAGGCTTCACACTAAAATTAATATAGCGGCCTCTAGAGGGCATTATGTATTTAAGATAGAAAAAAATTGTTCACAAAGTTATTGGTGCGGCTACTTTCATACTCCATGTACGTAACCAGGTTCAATCATAAGTTTGTATGTGGCTAACAGATAAAAAAAACCTTGGCAATTCCGGGCAAGTTTTCCTGTAATCTTTGGCTTAAGTTATATATTCATAATTTTAGAGTCTGCAGTTTTGGAGATAAGGGGAGGGGGGGAAAGGTCATTTTTGGCACTTTTTTATCATAACTTCTGAAGTTATCAAAACTTATGAATGAGAATGAGCCTTAAGCTTTATCATATGCAACCGGGCACCGATCAGAAGGATTTTCGTACAGTTGAAGGACTAGGACCCTGTAAACCACAGCCAACGCATCGGCCGCCGGATCAGCCGCCGCAGAAAGCAACGGTCGCCCGAGCTGTCGCCGCAGAACGCAACGGCGGCGGCCGATGCGACGTCGAATCGGTCGCCGCTGCGATTGCAAGAGTAGTGTAAAGACCCATCGGGTGGCTGATCCGGCGACCGTTACTAGGTAGTACCGCTGTGTGAATGATCCTAAAATTTGCACTGCAGCTCGTAATTTGGCATTTTGGCGATATCTGCGCATCCTTCTACTCCGCGATGAGATTCGAGACGACTGAACTGACCCCGAGTTTCTGAAGACTGGTGAAATGTAACAGGCATCTAAGAAGCGGCACGTATTGGCAGAAATGAGTGTAACAAGAGATTAACAAGTTGTCACAGCTGATTTTCCGTTCGGAAACCTGACGTCAAAGATTGCAATCCGCCGACAAACTGTTGATGGTTAATTACCTACTAGTATCTAGTGATCACCAAATCTCATTGAATAAAACTCGAATGTGCATCGAATTAAACTTTGTGGTTTTGTGAGTGTAAAAGTTTAGGTCTGTAAATTCTATTGTAATGTCTAGCTATGCAGGTATCCTAGATTACCGTAGTAGGCACGTACTATCACCAAAAGTCACGCCTATACACACTTAGCGCTATTGTCGCTTGTAGGCAGCGCGACGCGGCTAGCGATCGCCGGTTAAACGCACGATTCGCGTACCACGGGATTATTTTTCAAATTAAATAGGCTAGATTTTTGGCTGATGGTACCTACCCTTCCTCTCTGTGAATTTCAAATAAACTTCATTGGTTTAGTAGGTAATCGAGTGTTTGTTTCATTTTATCTGATATTAGGTATACCCACCTAGTCACAGTCAACCGCCGCTCATTATCAAAGGAAAGCCGCCAAAGGAGTCAGTATCTAAGTACCTACACAGGTGTAGGACTTTGCGAAAGAGGCGGCTTTTCTTTGAAATTCTGCATTTTCGAATTTTTTGTTTATGTAGTTTATTTAGAATCTTCATACTAGGTGTTTGTGTAGTGAAAATGGCTGCACGATGCACCCCCCAGGAGGGGTTGGATATGGTGGTGTGCTATCTTAGCTTAGGAATGCGAAGAACTAACCTGATTACCATGCTATGGCCCTCTTTCACGAAGGAGGTAAATTAAGCTAAATCTGACACATTTGGAAAAGTGATACAATGTAAGAACAATAACATAAACCAGACTTTTTGACAAAAGTTTCCGATTGATAACTGCTCCGAAATCTACCACCCTTAGGCACTTTCATATCCCTTTCAGGCCGAGATTTTTTTTTGCTTAAATTGGAATATTTTGGCATAGATTTTAGAAGTAGGGCCTAAATAACATCTGCGAAAAATAATAAAAAAAAAACTACTACCCCTAAAACCAGTTACAACCCTTGCACGATCGTGACGTTTCGACTTTAACTTTACTAGTGCACGATAGTGCAATGTTCGGTATTTGGGTGTTGAAGTACTTGTAAATCATAAATAAAACACATATCTTAGCAAAATCAACTTTTATCTTTAAGGTTCATCTTACAACAACCATAACAAGTTAGTAGAATGTAATAAAACTACCAACGAAATGAGATCATTAAAAAAATAACATCGTAATAATAATCAGTCTCTCTTATTACTTTAATCAGACTTGTAAATTGAGCAAGATAAGTACTATTTAAACTTACTAATTATTTTTCTTATGATATGCCGCATAGCAGTTATTTTTTCTCGATAGGCACAGATACACGTCGCACTTTTCGCATCTAATCTTTGAGCGGCTACCACAGTTTTCCATTCTGCATACGCGGGGACTAGCAATCTCGTCAAAGATTGGAAGGTGCTCGTAGCCGTCGTACCTTTTAGCTTGAGAGGGTTGGTTAGCTCTCTTGAACCTACTCCTCAGGTTTGACTCCTCCGAAGCAGATTCGGCGTCACTCTCGCTAATCCTTTTTTGGCGTATTGGTGTGTTCGTTAGGCCATCTGCAACTTGCATCCTGAATTCAAGCAAATCAAATATTTTATTGCTTGGAATTGCAGCTGCTGTGGATTCTATTTTATACAGACGCCAGGCATTGCACAGGGCCAAATCGAAAAAGTGCAGTATCACCTTCAATGTCCATTTTCTTGTCTTCATGAAAGTGCGGTAATATTCCATTGACTGGTCAAGGATGTCAACACCCCCCATGTGCTTGTTGTAATTGGCAATGATTTTTGGTGCCGTAACATCCGTGAAAGCTGAGATATTTTTATTCCAGCGGCGCACAACAGTGGTGTCATCTCCCGATGTGCAGTTTGATGCAACCAGCACGGACTTGTTGTCCATCCACTTGACAACTACTACGTCGTTACTCACAAATTGCTGCGATTCACCCCGTTGCATGCGGCGATCAGCTTTGAAATCGACGTCCTTTCTCTCTGGTATCCGGTTCATCATCAGGGTTCCTGTACCATGCAGGCCAATGGAGTTTAGCTTTTCGAACAATGGTATGGAAGAGAAGTACCGGTCAAAGTAAATGCAGCTTCCCCTTGGAATGGACTTCGAAAGATGGAGAATTATCGATGCCCCGACCCCTAATGATCTGTCACCAATAGCCGTGTTGGCACCTTTGTAGACTTCAAAATCAACCATCAGACCATCATGGGTGGTTGCAACAAAGGCTTTTAGACCTTGCGGACGGGGCTTGGTCTTGATAACCTGTCGCAGTCCACGCGGACAAACACCACTGAATGGGATCATCTGCTCATCAATCGAATAATATCCCGGTTGTCTTTCGAGTCGATCACATGCTTTTTTGACTTGGTCCAGTATTGGCTGCACCTTCCAAAGTGTGTTAGTGTTCCCTGGTTGAGCAGTGTCGCTGTCAACCACGTGCAATGCAGAACGAAGAGCTTTGAACCTGTCTCTAGTCATTACGTTTGCTACAATGTCCAAACGCAATCCATCTCGCCAGTACATGTGCATCCTCGGGTATGGGATGCATCCCATGATGAAATGAATGCCTACCAGCTTCTTCATTTCGGCAGAATTTGTATTTAAAATACGGCCAGTTTTGCGCATGTAGTAGTCGCACACACGCACACGTCGCAATTTTCTCGAAAAACTCATCATCAAAGTAGTCTTTGAAATACGATGAGAGGTCCCTGATTGCTCCTGGGTGTACACGTTGCGGGTAGTCGTGATCTTTTTGGTTAAATGGTACCTGTCTCCAAAGTCTTCTTCTAGCCTGTGGGGTTATACGCCGACGATGACGTGCTGTAATTCTGCGTCTTGGTTGAGGTGGTGGTGAGACTGACGACGAAGATCCGTCGTCATTGACTGCTGCCAGGTTAGATGGCCTCTGGATAGGTAATTCTTCGTCTTCACACACGCCTTCTACCTCGGAGTCATTGCCATCACCGAGTAGTTCTAGAATTACATCACCAGAAAGCGGCTTTCCTACAAAAAACAAGAAAAATAGCACTTAATTCCATTACATGTAGTCAATACCTAATACTGGGTAAAGTGGATTAGAACCGAAACATCACGATCGTGCATTTCATTTTCAAAGTAAATATTTTGCTTTGAAGTTGTAAGTTTAGTAATTTTAACCAATACAAACGAATGTGTCATGATCACAGCTAGTAATTAATAACAATTACTTAAGGTATACAATGAAAAGTATATGAATAAACAATACTTACGTGAAGCAGTGTCGCAGACATAAAACGCCGCCATCTTTGTCGCCTGACTTTGGCCAACTGATGGTTCAACCGACCGTAAATTATTATTTAGAGTAAAGCGTGATCTATGCACGATCGATCGGTGCCGTCCTGGCTCCGAAAAGTTGATTCGCAAAAGCGCGGGATTTTTCAAAACAAAAAGTCACGATCGTGTAGGACCGTCCTTAAAGGGATATGGTCATACCGAGTTGATAGGGGCTGCGTTGGTGTGAGTGTGGCCCGAATCCAATAAAAATTTAAAGCGCGCGCATGACTTTGATTGCGCGCTCAATTTTGATTTTCCGCTGTGCATTCGGGCCTGTGTCACGGGCGCGGGTTCCCCGGCGGCCGGCGGGGCGTACGTTCGGCCGGCCGACCCACACCAGGCACGTTTACCGCTCGCTTGAGATGTCAGAGTAAAATAAGCTCTGGGGCGTAGAAATGCGGCGCAATCTAGCTTGCACGAGATTCACTAGGCATTTAACATGGCTTGGACTAGCGCATTGGTAGATAGGTAGGTAGGCATTCTAGTTTGATATTCTTGATTCATCCACAAACTGGCCATCACATCGTAATCATCTCTGTGGTACTTATTAGTTGGTGGGCAGAAATGGGAGAAACAGATGATGAATTGATGACGGACAGAGGCGAAAGCACAGCCAGCCACACACACGCGCAGCTAGCTTGTTTGAAGTGCTCTGTACGCTTGTGTGAGTATGAACTCACACCTCGAAATAGCGATGTTGATTATTGGACTAGCGCAGGTGCGAGTTAGATTGCACTTTATTGCCGCGCGGCGAGAGTAGCTATTTATTTAAGTGTCTAAGGAGTTGTGTCTGGGAGTGTGCGTGTCGGAAGTAGTCGAAACCAGGGCTATGAACATTTTGATATTGGTCATTGCTAATCATCCTAAAAAGGAATGATTTTTAAAAAAATAACAAGAAATCAGAAAAAAATCTAATTACCAAAACTTCATCATAATAATGGGTACTAAAATACCCTAACTATGTGATCGAAATTTTAAAGTAACCCTATATATAATGTGACATTTATTTAAAGAGCCTAGTTACTAAAGACTGGGCTTAGTATTCGGTCATTTGATTCTTTAGGACACTTGACAGTGGGTGAATGACCTTTATGGCTCATGATATCCCCAACTTATTGATACAAATTCATCTTCTTACAACGAATTAAAAGACGTATGTCATTACATATGGTATTACAAGTAAAACATCTAAAAATGGGGGTAAAACGTCAAAATGATCTTAACAACAGTAAGCAGTAGTTTTATTTCCTATAGGATCCGCTCTCCTTACGGCATTCATCCACTTTTTTCTAATTTTTGGGCTTAATGGCAAACAAAAAAATACTTATTTGGTGTTTTCACACTCGAGTGGGTGGGCACAATGAAGCATTTCTTGGCCATTTTAGTCTTCATTCGTAAATATTGTGGGAAGTCCTTTACAGTACCTATGGCGCGCTTGAGCCGAATGAATGATCCCGACCACTAGACTTGGGTGACTCGAGAGTAAGATATAATATGACACACATATCTCTTGACGTCCATTATATCCTAGTTACATCCCAGCGATATGAATCATATCTTACTCCCCAAACAAATCTCGCTCTCTCTGCCCAGGCTACACTAAACACAGTTGTGTGAGAACAAACCAACAAAACCAGACGTCTTCCAGTTTTAAAATGTCACTATTAGGCAAACAGCAACCTTATCACCTTAACATTTGGTCTACATTTGGTACACATCTTGTTGGCAAATACACAATTGACCAAACCAACCACACGTATGTCAGTCTTAAATGTCACTTTTAGGCGAATAGCAACCTTATCACCTTAATCCTTGGTCCAAATTTGAGCCGGATATCTAGAAGTAGCGATAGCGAAGGCGAACACACACTAACCGCACCGAACGGATCGACGGCGCCGAAGGAATCTACCACGCTGCTCTCGCGCGTTGCTCTGTCGCACTCGCACGCCACGCATGACCGGATAAGCATGGATAGGTGTGCGTTCATCTGTACACCAGAGCGAGATTCGCGGAAACGAACACGTGGGTTTTTTCGGCTATCATCGGTTGGATTAAGATGAGCGAGAAAGAGTAGGTATGTGTTTGTCATAATGTTTCCAAAAGTTTGCTTATTGATTTGAAACTTATCGCATTGCAATAAGCTTGAAAAGCAATAAAAAATCTATGGGATATAACGTCCATAATAATTCATACATTATTATGAATGAGCTATGGAGGCCTCAGTTCGCTGCCAAGGCAAAAGTGATCAAGGGATCGAAGCGGGCAATAAAAAGTGGTCTCTAGGTAAGTTGGTTAAGGCATAGTTCAAATGGTGAAATTAAAATGCAACTGTTGCAATTCGTTTGTTTATATAGTTTGTATTGAGTAGGTTATTTTTCGAGACTCTTCCAACTCATCAACTCATTAAACAAATATAAGAGCCTTGTGAGATAAAAGAGTAAGAAATAAGTGCGAGTAGGAGCGTTATGAGAAGCCATAGATTTGAATGAGTGAGATATGATAGAGATATAATGTGTCACCGAATCAATAGATATGAGATATGATTACTCCTGATAAAGACACACTTTGCGCAAGTCTACCGACCACAGAGTACATTGTGCATTTACTCAGTAGAAATTCTTCCTCATACAAATTCTGCTTTTAGAATTAGTTCTTTCATTCCTCCCTAGAGGTCATAAGTCAGCCTGAAAGAAAAGTATCCAGAGCCGCAAAATAAAAAATAATAAAAAGAAGTTGTGATTACAATCCGTTCTACGCATATTTATAAGTCAAAATATTTTTTATACAGAAAATATGAGATGTTTACCAAAATATTTCAGCTGAAATATAGCTAGAATTAATGAAAAAAACTTGTTTATCTGCAGTCTGGTGATTGTTAATATTTTTAATTGAAATATTTATCCGTAGCATACTCTAAAGTTCAACTGTAACGAAACTCCGGTAGTCATGTCACTTTGATTGATTGTGCTTCTCTGTGATTTTGTTATTTGTTATTACATCAACAACCTCTGCACCCCTGGACCTGGATTTTGGATGTCGACAACTGCATTCAAACACTGACCCCTTGCTCGGAATTTTGACCTGACCCGCTCATTTTTGGAATCATGCCTCAAGAATGATTAATGAGAAACGATGCTGTGTTCCTAACTGTAATACGACTAATAAGTGATACTTTATTGTAAAGCGTGGTCTTGTAACCACAAGTAGTATAAGTACAGACATTTGTCCAGTGTCGATAAGAGGGCGGAACCCCTTAGCTACACTTGAACGGATTAGACTCACTTAGGTTATGATATCGTAAATATGTGTCATACTATTAGAAAGGCCTTTCACTGTCTGTTCTGTTCACTTAGAGCTCCAAAAAAATGAGAACCTCTCCTTTGGTGACAAACAAACCTTCCTTGTCTTGAAAAACTGATTTGAAGCAGTCATTATCTTTATTCATTCGGTCCATTACATCTACTTTTTTCGATTTATAGGTGAAGACCAAATATATACCACTGCATACATTCCCCAATCCTGCTAAGGATCCTGACAGGTTTCTGGTCATGGCATCGACCTTTAACATAGTGGGAAATGTATTGGCTCTTAAAGAGAAACTGGTATTAAAACGACGAAGAGTATGTCAAAAACATTTTGAAGAGAAATATCATGCTTCATCCAACACTCTTTTTTGGAATGCCATCCCAACAGTGCATACACCAGTATAATTATTGTAAAACTATAATTGCAATATATGTTGATTTTAATGATATAAAATGTGATATTTACTCATAAATTAAAAGTTATTGAATTATCACCCCATTTTTTTATTTTAGTTCACTAAAAATTAATGAAAATAAACGAAGCCTACAATCATCTCTCTCCAAATTAAGTTTGTATGATGTCCACACAAATAATTTTAAGTGGTCATCAATATAAACTCAATTTCAAGATTGATGATTGTAGGTTTCCTTCTTACATTACACTGCTACAGCTATGTATAGCTAGTCAATGATATAGCTATAGGTATGTTTTTGTTAGACTTGGTTCTTTCACTCGTCGCCAGAGGCGCTGGCCGTAAAGGCAGACTGATGTCTCTATATCAAGACTAATAATGTACTCTGAGCCCGACCGATCCGATCAAGTAGCAGGGGAAGTGACATCATCGCAGATCATACATCTACGCTCGGTTGACAAAATCGTTTTGCGGGGAGTCAAACTTTGAACTTTAATTTATTTATTTACTAATTAATTACAGAGTTTACAGCACATACGATACAAATAAGACAAAAAGGTAAACTTATCTTTGGCCAATTACAAACTCTCATTATTTAAGACTAAGCAGGTATGATAGAAAGCATACAGTTTACATTAAAAAGAAAAATGAAATTAAGTTAACTTACATCAAAATTACATTATTGTGGTTATGTGAGTGAGTTTGTGTATATGGGACTATGTGTATGTGAGTGTGTGTATGGTAGAGAGAGAGAGAGAATTTAAATGATTATGCAGGAACAGAAGGCAGGCTTACCTTTGTTCCTTAAGCAACGACATAATCCGTTTTTTGAAGAGCGGCTTTGATAGATGAAAAATGTCCGGGTCGGCAAAGTACTTGTTGTAAGTGCGGGGCAGCCTGCAGCTGATTGAGTTAGCTGCGTAGTTTGTGCGTGCGAAGGGAATATGGAAGAGTTTGTTTGCAGAGTGGCGAGTGCGAATAGACGGTACATCCAGTTTAAGTAATAACTCCGTTAATTGTTTAGATATCGAAAAACCCAGAAACAGAAAAACACAGAAATTTTCTGTTATTTTTACTGCACTCACAGAAATTTTCGTTGGCCACATTAATTGAATGAACGTCGCTTTGATGTGATAGTAGGATTCGTTTCATCTGAGTAATGGCCTACAAAGACCAGATTCCAGGGCCGTAAAACATATTAAATAAAACGTGCAGTGCATTCTACCTTGTTTGTGGTTGATTTGATGTTGTGTCAGGTGCGGTTGGAGGGTGCTGGTTTTGTTTAGGTACTTTGTTTGGTGTTCTAATTCCTTCCACACGTCGACGAAACATTTAGGAAATGCAGTTCACTCTTTAAAGTATATTACAGAAAGCAGTGGCAATAAAATATATCTATAATGGCGACAAATTTAATAGACAGATTCAAACAGTTCGACGCATACGCAAAAACTTTGGAAGACTTTCGTGTGAAAACTGCCACCGGTGCAACGAGTGAGTTTCGTTTCGCTAAAAATCAGCATTTGGAGTAGGTACTCTAACAAACAAATTGATCAATTAGCTACACCAGGATTACTTGTTTCATATAGGACACTACTATGGACTTGGTGCGGTAAACACAATGGTGGAAAACATAAATACCGATTTCTTTACTAAAACTGTCTTGATTGTCTTTGACCTATTGTGCTCATATAGTATTAATCCTATAGTAAAAATGTACGACATAAATTATCCAAAATTTTATACTGTTAATTTATGTAGAAGTACCTTTGTTGATAATTTTAATGGTTCTCGAGTTATGAGCAAAAACTGGAAGACCTTTAACACCCCTCCACCGCCCCGACAGTGGAGCTAATTGAGAAGAATTTATTTGATAGTTTTCAGGGGACCTACCCCTGCACAAGCCTGAAGATGTATAACTACATAATTTAATTCCGCTGATTGGATTAATACAAGCCTTCTCAATGTGCAAACTGATTAACTGTACTGAACAGTAAATGCTTAAGCTTTATGCTGAATTTGATTGAATTGTTTCAGTAACTGTAACTGGAGCTATAGTTATGATATTACTATTTTTATCGGAACTCCATACATACCTATCTCCAAATATATCAGAGGAGTTATTTGTGGACACTTCAAGAGGACACAGCCTTCGGATAAACATAGACATTGTTGTCCCTACAATATCTTGTAACTGTAAGTTATTTTATACAAAGAAAGTTTTCTTTTTATGTTTTAAATATTTAATGATTAATTAAGTTTATTTTTTAAGTATTTTTTCTTGTTCTTACATGTTGAACCTAACACATATTCAGCAGCAAATCAGTATTTTTGATGTGCAGTTTAATATTTCCCTTTATCTAATAGGAGTGTTGTTAAAAGAATGGTAAGAAACAGCAAGATAAGTAATCCAATGTGTTTTTTACCTGATAGGAGTGAAGCGGAAAAGAGAAGAGTTATGTGTTTAAACTATATATATTTATTTATATGTATGTCTGTCTCTTCCTGTGTCCCCTCATAATAAAATGAAAAAAAAGTAATGGTGAATTTTATGCTCTTATGTGCGGCAAAAATACTTTTTCAAGACTCTCAAGCCGGCTATCAAAATAAAGGGCTTCAAAAGGCAAGTATGGAAATATTTAGGAATCTTCCTCAAGCTATGAATAATACTTTGTTTTAAACAAAGCATTTACAAATTTCGCCTGCAGCCAATGTCAGAAGATAGCACAATAACCGTGTGCCTGTGACACAGTGATCAATTTGCCGCATGCACCAATTTGTACAATGGGTTGAATGAACAAAGAAAAGTATCACTTGTTAAAGAAAATCTTCATTCACTCTCTCAGGAAAATCATCAATTATGAATGATCATTTACTATTTGTAATAAAAGGATATACTTATCTTTATTTATTCGACCCAATAGCTTTATTCCCAGAAGCCCTCTTCAAGATTGCCCCTTCCTAATGGCTAGCTAGAGTAGGTTATTGTAGCTAATTTATGGTAGTTCTTCGTAAACCTTTTTCCAGGGCCTAAAAATAAAGATGCAAAAAATATTAAGTATATATACCACCATGCAGTAACAATAGAAGACCCTAGAAAAAAGAAGACTATTGTCATCGGCCACACAAAAAACTATTGCATGAGACCCTATCGTTGAGTTAAATGTACCCAGCCACACAAAACAGCAGACTGTCCGAAACGCGATCGAAATACACCTGCGCAATGTGCCCTCTGCGAAGGCTCACACCCTGCCAACTACAAAGTTTGTGCAGTATATAAAGAAATACTTGCTAGAAAAATTGCAAGGAATAACACCTATAGAACTGGTAGATCACATGTAACCTGGGAAAACCAATCACATGCCGTACCACAACATAGTTTTAATCATACACACAACGAAAAACCAAGATATCAAAACAATAAACATGCATCATATGCAGACGCCTTAACCGCAAATCAGACAGCTTCTGATATACCCTACCAAGATTTAACTAAAACGCCTTCGTCAATTGAAATCTTACTTATAAAGCAAAATGAAAAGTTTGATCTTCTCGTACAACAAATGAGCACACTTGTCAATTGTAAGACGGGCTGGTTTCCGCAACTCGACGACGAAAGCGCCTATTTTGCGTGTGGGCATGAGACTCATAAATGAGCACACTCATGAGTCTCATGATAACCTTGGTCAACAAAATCAACAACTAAAGGCCTTGGCCTAAGATTAGCTACTTGGAACATTAATGGACTAGCTCCAAATAAAGATGAATTAGAATTAATGATAATTGAACACAAACTTGACATTGTACTTATATCAGAAGCTCACTGCACTTAACTAACCATCCTGATGGAACGGGACATGCAGGGACAGCAGTTATAGTACGCGATAATATAAGGCACCATCAGTTGCAAGAATATAAAACAGAACATATACAAGCCACGACAATAGCTTTAAAGGATAAAGTGTGGATACTTTAATGTATCGTCCGTATATTGTCCACCTAAACATCGCATAGACAGTGCAATGTACTCTGAATTCTTTCTAATCCTTGGAAGCCGTTTCATAGCGGGCGGCGATTGGAACTCCAAGCATGTCCATTGGGGTTCACGACTTACAACAACAAGAGGTAGACGACTAAAGACATGCATTGACGAAAACCATATGTGGACAATTTCGACAGCAGAACCGACAAGCTGGCCTGCCGACCCTAATAGAATTCCTGACCTACTGGATTTCTTTATATTGAAGGGGCTCTCAAGACACTATACAAAGGCAGAGTCATGTTTAGATGGATCGTCTGATCACACTCCTGTCATGCTCACAGTAAGCTTAACGGTAATAGAAGTCGAACGAGATGAGAGACTCTGCAATAGACGCACTGATTAGCAAGCCTTTAACAATTACATCGATACTAATCTGGATTTAAATTTAAAACTAAAGGAGCTGAAGATGTGGAACTTGCTCTACTAAAATTTACCAACCTTATTCAAGTAGCTTGTTGGAAAAGCACACCTACTATATAATGCAAGAGCTCCACTATTAATATCTCTCTTGGTATCAGGAACAAGATCCAAACTAAACGCAAACTACGTAGAATATGGCATACAAGCCGCCATCCTTCAGACAAGACTGCAATAAACGAGGGTATGAGAGAACTGTAAGAAGCCATTAATATTGCAAACGACCTGACACTCCAAACACAGCTTGAATCACTCACGGCAACCAAGCCAACAAACTACTCGCTTTGGAAATATGCTCAGAATTATGACAGACCGCAACTTGCGAAACCTCCTCTGCGATCAGACTACAACACCTGGGCAAGGACTAGCCAAGACAAAGCTACGCTATTCGCAGAGCATCTTGCCTCAGTGTTTACACCAAATGACTGCAGATGTACAAGACTTCCAGATGGACCTACCTCCAACTCCGGTGACTCCCGCTGAAGTTTGGAGGATGCTCAAAAGACTTGACAATAAAAAAGCACCAGGCTATGACTTGCTAACAAAGGAAATACTAATGCAATTACCAAGAAGAGCTATAGTGTTCATAACAACCCTCTACAACGCTATACTACGAATAGGCTACTTCCCGCAGCTATGAAAAATCTCGGAAATAATGATTCATAAAGAAGGGAAACCTAGCACAGAAAAAACTTCTTATCGCCCAATCAGTCTACTACCGTGCCTTTCAAAGCTGTTTGAAAAAATCCTCCTCTGCAGAGTCTCGCCTACACTACTTGAACGAAAAATAATACCAGACCACCAATTTGGCTTTAGGGTGCAACATGGAACTGTAGAGCAAGTCCACAGAGTGTGCAGTGCCATCCGAAGATCCCTGGAAGAAAAAAAATACAGCTCATCTGCATTTCTAGACATACAACAGGCTTTTGTCAAAGTTTGGCACAGCGGTTTGCTTTGCAAAATCAAGCAAAGTCTACCTCATAGTATATTCCCTCTATTTAAATCCTATCTCTCAGAACGTTGCTTTTACGTTAAAGAAGGTGAGACAAATTCCAACCTAAAGGCTATTAAAGCCGGAGTACCGCAGGGTTCTGTACTTGGACCAGTCCTATACATATTGTACACAGCAGATCTTCCCTCTATGCCAGGAATAACGACAGCAACCTTTGCTGATGACACTGCAATACTAGCCAGCGACAAAGACCCGAACATTGCTTCGGATCTCCTCCAATCAAGTTTAAACGCAGTCCACCTATGGTTGCAAAAATGGAAAATAAAAGTTAGTGCTACGAAGTCAGTGCAAGTAACGTTTAGCCTGAGAAAAGGAGACTTCCCACCTGTTAAACTAGGCGCTGATACATTACCCCACAAAGACCACGTTAAATATCTAGGACTGCACCTTGATCAATAAGACTCTAATGGCCTTAGCGCAGTGTTACTTTACATGAGTGTCAAACTTCATTTTCCAGTCAAAGGTCACTCCTAGGTATTTAATCTCTCGAACTACTTCTCGTCTTGTGCCCTTCAATGTTATGGGAATCATTTCAATATTTTTCTGTTTATTATATACTATTATACTATACTAGCTTTGTTTTCTCCGGGTTTAGGTCAGTCTTTTTCTTGACACCACCGTAAGACCTTTCCTATTGCGTTCTTCATAATATCTCGTACCTTATTATATATTATATATATATTATAACAATAGCCCCATCATCTGAATATACTTACCTGTAGGTATAAGTCATGTTGGCGATGCGAGTTATAAGGAAGTTATAATATAACAAGACACCACATCAGTGGAGATAAGCGTCCACCTTGGGGAATTCTCTATTTGCTCTGATTGAGTAGCTAGTCCCAGCAAGATATGCAGTGATCATCCTGTTTTTGAGCATAGCTACCACCCATTTTGCTAACTGTTCATATATTCCGTCCCGCTTAAGGGATTCTTCTATTCCTTGGAAGTTTGCTCTGTCATACTCCCTCCCAGGACAAATTTGGTTTTCTAGTGCTCTTTTCACCTTTATTGTTAGGTTGTGTAGAGCTGTTTTTGGTGATTTCCCTTCCATAAATGCATGCTGATTGCTATGGAGGGGAGAGACACTTTCATTGAGTTTTATTCTTCGGTATCTGTCCACTATTGTCTCTAGTGATTTCAATACGAAGGAGGAAAGACTTATACATACAGCAGAATGACTTAGCTTCCTTGTAAGTTTGCGTTCTTGGTTTTGGTATGAAAGCTGCTTTTACTCTCCTCCAATTAGGAGGGATATATTCAAGTGCT
This sequence comes from Argyresthia goedartella, assembly GCA_949825045.1. NCBI lineage: Eukaryota > Metazoa > Arthropoda > Insecta > Lepidoptera > Argyresthiidae > Argyresthia > Argyresthia goedartella. Next base: position 14,259,882 of record OX463808.1, on the reverse strand, counting down.
AGGTATGCTACTCCTAAATAGTTCTGCTAGATGGTTGCTAATAAATCTGTAGGCCTTTTGTAGAAGCACAAGCAACATGCCAGCAGGCCCCGCAGATTTTAATGGTGCAAATGATTTTATTGCCCATTCTATGTTTTCTTCTTTTATTATATCTGGTGGATCCCTCCATGTTTCCTGAGGAAACGATATGTTGCTCTCTTTATATTCTTCGCAGCCCAGGAAGTGTGTCTCCAATATGGTTTTCAACACTGTTTGGAGTTCAGATAGCTATACGTTTTCCATATATTTTCAAACTTCCTAGTTAGCATTTTTTGTCGCTTCCTAGTAGTTTCACCAGCCTCGCCGCATCTGAGTATGTGCTCATTTTTTTTGCAGTACAGGCGCTAGCTTTTCCTTCTTTTTCTATGTCTTGTTTTGCTTTATTCATTTCTGACCCTTTTATACTCATCCCATGATGATAACCATAATTTTAATACTATAAATAAGAAAACACTGTCCAGCTACTCCAGTAGACTCCACAAAATTTCCACTTCCTTTATCGGCCAATGTATACGCTTATAAAATAAGGTTCCTGATACTATTCAAAATTTGCCATCACATAGATTCAAAACGTTTATTAAAAGTAAGTTTTATTTGAAGGGATATTACTCAAATTGGTCAAATTATCTAGTTATAAGACTAAATCTTGAAAACATGCTTGATTTTCCATTGGCATCTTAAAAATACACATTAGTGAAGTCAATGTATTATTAGTTTAAATTTTTTCCTTTGTAATGGAGCTACCTCAGTTTCTTGTGCGTTCTTCTCTGAGAAGTATTTGCTTTTGGTATGTACACCTATTATTAAATTAATGGCATGCTCTAAGAGATTCAAGAGAATAAAGAATATTTTGGTTGGTTGATTGAATAACCATTGATAGCAACTTGCAGTGGGGACCGCACATAGATAAATTGGCTGGTCTGTATAGTAAGTTCTGCGGCTTTCGCTGTTAGGAACACCAGACAATACACAGATGTGGCTATAACAAGGCTAGTCTATTTTAGTTATTTTCATAGAATCGTGTCCCATGGTATTTTATTGTGGGGGAAAGCAGCAGATATTCAACCTATTTCTATACTACAGAAAAGAGCAATTCAAGCAATTTAAAATGCACCGACTCTAGAGATTTTTTTAAAGAAATTGACATACTAACTGTAGTCAACTTATTTTCGAAAAATTAATGTGTGTATGCAAGAACCTTTCAACATTTTCCAAAAGAGAAATAATCACAAACTAGTTGCACCCCGGCTTGGACTCAGGAAAGGAAGCAATTCTTTCAAGGGGCAATGCTTTCTCTACAACAACAAGATACCTCTGGAGATTTTGAAATTGCTGTATTAGTAATTTAAAAACTATGTATAAACTTCTTTATCCAAAAGGGATATTACAATTTTCAAGATTATAATAAAGAACAAGAGTGCATGGTGTTAATCTAACTCAACACAGAACTCACTTAATAACTTTGTAATTATCTATCCCTGCATATTATTCATAATATGTAATATTTTTACTAGAAGAAAACCTATGTTTAAAAGACATCTAAGAGGTTTTAATTTTAATATCAATTTGGGATACAACTTAGTTCAGAACTTAGAAGCAAAACCAGAGTGCTGCATATGCAAATAAAAACAACATTTATGTAAACAAATCATGGGGGCAGGGAGATCTGGGAATGATACGCCCCCTTCTATAACTAGAGGGGACAATGCTGAAGAAAGAAGGGGCACCTGGGAATAAAGGAACCAAAATGGTACAGATTTATCACGTAATACTGATAATGTCTCTCGAATTCTAGATACATCCAACAACTCAATAAGGCTTGAATAGAAAGTAGGTAGGTAGGTAGTAAAACTGATTATTACCATGAAGTAATTGTAATAGCAGGTAAAATTAATTGCTTGAATGTCAGGAACTCTACTGAGTTTAATGAACTGATTGATTGTATTGCGATTTGTAACTGGAAAACCTTATGAGCTGAATATATTACATATTAAACTACCAAGTAAAGAGTGAACATACATAACCTAAACATTGACTCATGTTTATATTCATTGTTACAGATCTAGTGTTAGATGCGATGGACTCGTCTGGTGAACAACATCTTCAGATGTCTCATAACATACACAAAAGAAGATTAGACCTAGATGGGAATCCCATTGCAGAACCCAAAAAAGAGGAGATAGCTACATCGTCAACGGTAACTGAATTATTTAATTAATTAATTATTTTAGTCTTACATAACCTAATTAATAAGACAGTCACACAATGCATTTAATGAGACATCTGCTTTTAGGTTAAGCAAAACAACTCTGAAGTGGCAACAATTGTATGTGGGAGTTGCTATGGTGCAGGACTAAATGCATCACAGTAAGTTTTTAAATCTTAACATTTGTAAATATTAAAAGGGAATATGATGGATAAATACTTATCATACATAATTGATATTCAATATAACATATGTTTTCTCCAGGTGCTGTAATACATGTGATGATGTCAGAGAAGCATACAGGTTGAGACGGTGGGCAATGCCTGACTTAACAACTATTGAACAATGTAAAAATGATGAATCTGTAGAAAGCTCAAGTCAGGCTCTCAAAGAGGGCTGCCAAATTTACGGTTATTTGGAAGTTAACAGAGTAATTTCATTTAATTTTATATTTTTACCTATTGAAATAGTAAATCCTATTGAAATATAAATTAATTTTCAACGGTGTAAGAAAAATTTCATACATTATTCTCTTAGAACAAATTATCCAACTAGATTGCTGCAAGCTTTCCTGAGATACCCAAGACAACATAATTTCTTGTTGAGTAGTAATATTTATCATTATTTTAACTGTGTTCCAGGTGGGTGGTAGTTTCCATATAGCGCCAGGGAAAAGTTTCACAATAAATCATGTGCATGTCCATGATGTGCAGCCCTTCTCCTCATCAGTGTTCAACACAACGCACATAATCAAACATCTATCATTCGGATCAGACATTAAAAGTGGGAAGACAGCTCCACTAGATGGAGAAATTGGTTTAGCGACAGAGGGTAAGTAACCACGGTTATGTCCTATAATTAAACATACATACCAGCAGTGTAAAAGCAAACAAGCCACTGTCCAAATGGGTCCAATACACACTATGGTTTCTTTGCTTTTACAATTAAAGTACATTAATTTACATCCCATGCACACTGTGGTGTCTTTGCTTTTACAATTAAATTAAATTTATTTACTGCAAGACAAAAGTTTTTTGAATAATACTGCAGTTGTAATAATTACTTAGCTATCATTTAATTGAAATGTGTGTGTTTTTACTATATACAAAATCAGTATGTATTACATTCTTTAACAGATTAATTTAACATCTAATTCCGGTTCCAATAGCCATGAAAGTTCCAAATGTGCCTCCTCCTTGTAGCATAACCTTTCCAACAGAATGTACTAGTTCTCGGCCTCTTGCACCATATCTGGAAAAGATAAAATCCTAATTAAGCATTATAGTCATTTTATTTATTAGGAAATCAGTCTCACCAATTTTTAAGGTTTACTAATCAAAGTACTCTCTAATATTAACATTTACATAGAGGCACATACATTTCTTCAGGCCCCACACTAGGATATCCTGTATTGTGGGAACCAGCAACAGCATCATCACATATGTTGGTCAGTGTCGAAAAGGGGGCGCCCCCTTTTCTACACTCCAACCCATATGTTTAAGCAACTAAGACCTAAGTTTTTTTATTCTTCACCCAGCTTCGAACCTGGCACCTTTCGCTTGGGAATTACGGCCTGGACCGCAACACCACAGAGGTGGTCTTTGCAAGTTAGGTTAAGTTACAAATTAATGTATGCAGTGCATTTAGGAGCGCTATTTAGTACCTGCTAGTCGAAACACTAACAAAATATTTCATTTTCGTTACCTCAGAGCTGTGAATCCTCCAAAAAGACCTCCACTTGCCAAACCTACACAGAAACCAATCATGAAACCCATCTTCATTTTGTCGAAGCATGAAGGGCCATGAGTTTGATACATGCCGCCAGGTACAGGCATTTTTTATGGTTTTGGTCACTTCTCAATCTGCAAATTCAGGATTTGATTTGATTATTCACCATGGAAAGACCGTGCAATTAAATGAAAAACTGCAAGAATTCAATAAATTTAATGAACGAATGTAACAGACTGACAGCTGTCAGAATTTTTCCATTCATTCTTTGCCAGAGACAAGAAAGTCGTTTTTTTATACAAGGTATGCACAGGCAGTATAGGGCATATAGGTTTCAGCACGCGTCCCCTGGGTAGCGGTAATGTAAAAGTGACAGCGGTTCCCCCCTTATCGATACTGATCTATTTATTACGGGAAATAATAAAACGACTGAATAAAAAACGAATTGAACGAATGACCATGAACAGCGGAATTTCCTGAAAAATACTGTATTGGGCGACTAAATTACTGGATAGTTTAGCCACCGCATATTGGCTTAATAAAGCAAAGGCAAGTTCGCTTCGCTCACCGCCTTTATCCTTCGTGTTAGGTTGAACATGTGAGAACAACAAAATCCACAATTTCGTTTTTTTTACAAGTTGTTGTTTTTAAATTCGTAGTCGCGCAATGTACCGTAAAATGGGGTGATTAACAACAGTTTTGAAATGGAAACTGTCATATCTCCACTATTTCTAATGCATATTTATAGAACTGTTTAAATATTCATGAGTTACTAGTTATTTTATTGTTTTTTGACACCCCAAAAGGAGTAAAATGAGAAGATGAGATTTTTTTTGAGGAAATATGTCTTGTTGCAAATTACCTTAATGTGGGGGGCACTCGCAACAACATACGGGGTGGAACACAACGCCTTTAACCTTAGAATATAAAATAAAATAAAAAATAGTAAATTATAAACTTATATTTATTTTAATCATCATATTATCTCTTAGCATAATTAAATGATCATACAATTTAAATTAACATTATAACTATAGGTATAGGATCTTGAAAACGTAGGTAGGTAGCAGGTCAATTATTTCCTTAATCTGATGACAGACTATCTTCATCGTAGGCAGAGTAACCAGATTTTACTGGATTATAATCTTCATCATCAGCGCTATCGTCGCTATCTGCTTTCAAACAACGTAGACAGATAAATTCTATAGCTAGAGCATCTCCAGAACAATCACGACAAATTTGTTTTTGGCATACAATGCATTTGATCCAGGTAGAGCAAAGTTCTTTCACGGAATGGCAAACTCGACACATAAGTACATTTGAAACTCCTGCTTTTGGTTCTAAATAAAAATTCACTTCAGTTTTGATAGTAGATTTCTTTTCTTCTCTTGCTTTTGAGTCAATTTTCTGGTCACCATTTTCTTGTTTTAAACTTTCTTTTTTTGGGCTGTCAATTTCTTTACCTTTTTTTTGTTTATTTTTCCCCTTACTACTTTTGTTCTTTTTTATATTCTTAGCCTGTTTTTTTTCCACTTTAGTATTTTTAATCTGATTCTCTTCATTTTCTACATTTATAATGTTTTCTTCCACACTTCTTCCTGGAGCGACATCTAATTTTTTCTTCTTCTTTACCGGCTGTTCTTCTTCATTGTATCTCATAGATCTTAACAACTCAATGACAGAGTCGCTTACAATGCTAGCATCACCCTCTGTATGTGTATTATTGTCAGGCAAGCGACTCAAAACCTCTTGCCTATTCAATGGGCTTATGCCTGATTTTCTAAAACCAGACTTTAAATTCGTGGCCGCATTAGGTCCAATTTTATTGAACAAGTTATTCAGAAGACGTGGGAAGACAGATTTGGGAAGAGACTTCTCTTTGTGCCCCTCTTTTTTCTTCCACAGAAGCAATATTTCTCTCCATGCCATTTTTAGAGGGCGAAAAAACGTCACGTCCAAAGGCTGCGTTAGGTGCGTAGTATTAGGCGGGAGGAATACTAAATGGATGTTATTCTCTTTGCTAATTTTTATAGCTTCTATAGACAGGTGACATGAAAGATTATCTCCGATCAGGTAAATTGGCCCCTCTGTTTTTTTAGCATAAGGAACAATGATAGTCTGTATCCAGTCTTCGAAAGTTATAATATCAATCCAGCCCGATGAAGTTCTGTTATATCTAGTCCCTTTTGGACCTCCTGATTGCCACAGGTCGTAAAGATGCTGGGCTTTATAAATAACATATGGCGGGAATAAATATCCATCGGCTGTGCCAGCCATCATCAAAGAAATTGAACACTTCGTAGTGTTCATAGCCCGTTCAGGATATTTTGATCCCCTTTTTAAAAAAACTTTTTTTCGACCTGGGTCGTCTGTCAAATTGGACTCGTCGTAATTTATGATTTTATTAGCGGGGACATCCTTCAAAGTTTTTTCTAGCTCATCAAAATAATTGTGAATAACTTCAGAAGTTACATTAGCACGAGCTCTTTTAATATTTTGGGCATTCCTTTCAGAAATTTTGTTCTTATGTCTTTTTAAAAAACCTAAGGCAAAATCAACTCCAGGCATATTGCCCTTAAACCTTTTACATTGGATCCCTTTTTTATCTAAAAATATCTTCACTAGTAGCCTTAAATCATATTGGAGTGGCGTTTGTGTTGCCGGACCGAACGGACGTGTCCCCCCGAGATCTCCCAAACGCAATTAAACAAACAATAGTTTTCATCCCCGGCGCGCGCCTTTTGTTCTGCCTCCGGAGGCCCGAAAACGAGCCTGGCTTATAGGCTGGCTTATACCGCGTGTTACTGTAAGGGTTACCTGGGGAATCTGCGCGATCCATCTAGGCACCCCATCTGTGCAATACCGCGCATTTCAGTGATTGTGATGATACTAGTGCGGTCAAGTGTAATGAATGCCCAGAGAACTGCGCGATACTCTTAGGCATCCCATCTGTGCAAGCCCTAGAATTTATTCTAGGCCAGGTGCACGTCTGAACCACGCAGCGACAGGCCGGCAGCGAGCGACGCCTACGCAACACACCCTCAACGCTACTGCCTCCACCACCACCGCCGCTAAACACACCAACCTGGTGAGACCATTCCGATTAGGACATCATTGATAGTGATTACCTACCTCTAACTTTATTTCTCTCAGCACCACTCGCTGCCTGACAATAATAAACCACCACTTACTGCGGCCGCGGTCGCCCCTATTGACTAAGGCATAATCACATTTATAGGTGCGTCATAGGCAGGATATAACAATTCCCTACCTACGCAATATCAAAATCAACTAATAAAACATTATTATAGCTACATACATACTTATATTGCTTTGCCTGAAAATAAATTCGAGATAATTCTCCTCGAGATTTATTTTCTCCTCATCTTCGAAAGACCATTCAAAACAGTCATTAACAATAACCATCCACTAAACACTGAAACTCAGTGAATAAGCCAACCCAAAACTTAACAATCCTAGAATTATTTTTATGTAGCTAAACTGCAAATATACTAAACCCGACAGTAAACAAAAACTAAACAAGTGCATGTCATAAAAAGGCCATCTCACCAAACTCCCAGAAACTAGACAAAACAATTGACTGCTATTTAGGAACAATTGAAAAAGCTTCGAAGCACAAAAGGCTCACAACGTTCCCTCACACATCTGGCACCCATTCTATGGTGTCAGCCCATCTTGGAAATACCGGGAAACATTAGAATAAAAATAGATCGTAAAAAGCCAAACAGCGTCTCTCATCATACCGGCCGTACACCTCTTAGAAACAACCCACACACACACATTCATATTAGCTAAAATACCATGAGGCTTTCTGCTGTAGTAATATCTCACAATGGAAACTCTACCAATGCCCAGAGATGGAAACTGCCTGTTCCATGCAATTGCAGACCAAATCAACCATCTGTTTGGAGCGACATTCAACCATACCCACATCAGAAGAGACTTAGCTAGATACGTGGAAGCTAACAGCAATTATCCACGCATCAAACTTGCGATCGACGCACCAAACGCAGAAGCTTTCACTGAGTACATAAAAAATCTCCACATAACTAAAAGACTCAACATTGATGCGGAATTGACTAACAGAAACATACACATAGCCTATATACAGTAAACAAACATGATACATATGTCAAAACACTATCTCTGGTATCTGTATGCTCGCATCGGACAAGACGCTATAAAGAAATACAGGAAAAAGGGAATTTATTATAGGAACAAACCTCCTTCACAATATTGCACACAAATATTTTAAAAGTTACATCAAAAGAAAATGCATGTACAAGTCTCTAGAAAGAGATTTCTTCCAGCAAAACAAGGCATTACAGGAATTGCTATCATAAAAGGGTAGGCAGTGCACAATAATTACTATAACTAAAATGCCTAGGAATAAATTAAAATATCTGTAAAATACAGATAGCAAATACGAAATAATTACCGATATATACATAAACCTTACATATAATAAAATAAATACAATAACTTTTACGAAAGAGACATGTAGAGCTCTTTGATATGTTTCTTAAAAGAAAAAAGAGTCGGACTGTCTCTTATAGTGCAAAGAGGTGCGTTCCAGAGTCGGACCGCCCGCGACCTGAAAAAGCGTTTATACGCAGCGCTGCTATGCCGCGGAGTAGCTAAAAGTGAATAATTAAATATCATCGGAGAACTGCTCATGGCTCAACTTAAAAGTAGAAAGACGAAAATTCTTATAAGAGACCCCATAAACAACCAGTGAATTGGACGTAGTTCCAATACGAACCGTAAACGAAATCAAATATCTCGGCACATATATTACGGCAGGACATAGGACACAATAAAAAAGAGGTGCCGGCAAGCCATATGCAATTCCAAGGCCCTAATGCATTTTATAAAGAAATCCAACATGGACTGAATTATAGTGCGCCTGATTTACAAAATTGTCATTGCACTGTTTATAAAATACGGACAAAAAGCGGCAACCCTCACTAAAGCAAACAGTTGACAGTCAGTATATGAATGCCTGATCCTCAGAGACATGTTTGAGAACGCAGAAGCTATCCAAGATAGCACAAAATTCATGACTGACTACAGGGCAAAACGATAACCAAACGAATCAAAAACCACCGGATATGTTACTATACATATTCTGCGACGCCCACAACAGCACTTACTACACGCTCCATTCAAATACGAAGCAAGGAAGAAGAAAGTCGGCCGACTTATATACACCTGGAAAGATTTCCTTAAGCATGACATCAAATACTACGGTGAAGAACACAGTTACTGGACAGAATCATCACACAACAGGGACGAAGTCTGGATGGCCTAGAGGCAAATATACCGTATCCCAGAAACAGACAGCAAAAGCGAAACTGGAAACTTACCGGCTAACCCAAACGAACACGACTCAGGAAACTCAACTATTAACAATAACTGAAAATAGAAGGAAAACAAGAACTTGAAGAAAACAACAGCTGCTCTCCAAATCCCACATCCTCCCCATTCCACATATCCTATATTGGCTTCAGGCTGAAGAGTCGGTCGATTGAATTCACTATCCTTCCCTTCCTACAGAGCAGGTCATTCCGCCCCCCCTCAACACTTGTGCCCTCTGGTATGCCGGCCGAAAGACCGGAACAGGTTTAGAACCCTGGCTGGAGAAGCACCATTCATTCATTCATTCATAGTAGCCTTAAATCATATTGATCCATCGGATATCCCCATTCCGAGCATACATTTATATTTTCGATGATCATATCTTCTACTTCTGGTCCGAGCACTATCTGCCCACCCATCTTTCTCACATGTGTTTGCGTAGCATACCTGTAAAGTACTGTATGATCTATATTATGTTTGGCCGCTGCAACTCTGTATGACATACTATTGAGCCTCTTATCTTCTAAAGCCTTTAATATATCTTCTTTTTTGTATGATACATGTCTTTTGCCTCGGGGATCATGTTTATATTGTCGCGGCATTATTAAAAAATCTGTAACAATAATAGCAATAAATGTTAAATAACATGAGCACTCCTATCTGTTAAGCAATACAAATCAAAATAATAGCGTTGTTAGTAACCCTATAACTCGTTGTGAATAACCCCAGAAGTCGTTGTTAGTCACCCCTTTTACAACAGAAATTCTAACCTAAAAGTTTTATCGCATATCACTTAGAAATTAATGCAGATTTCACTTACCTCACTGTGTATTTTTCAAGAAGTAGTGTCAGTGTATAAAAGAGAAGTACTTTTATGTCAATTTTCATAACTTTTAACTATGATAACAACAAAGTTTGTCCACCATTCAACTTGCTACAATCAACTCGACTTGTTTCAACGTGAAAACCGGTGCGAATAAAATGAGCTGTCAAAACAAAATGTTGCTAGTATAAAAAAATAAGATTCGTTCAAAAACTAACGTAATATACTTTTTAAATTGGCGGGATAAAAAATGTAACACCTCAATTTGTTTTTTTCTCTCAAAAGTGTTGTTAATCACCCTTCAGTTGTGTTACACCCCGGATTACGGTACTAATTTTGTCAGATGAAGCCAATATTTCTAGTCGCGCTCATTTTTTGTCGTTCAGTAATTCAGTCAGGCAAAACCTTTATTTTGCCAAGCAAAAACTGGATTTACAGTCATACTGTTAGTAATAAGACCCCAAATGCAGAATACTTCGTCTAGTCGTACATTTGAGACGGAGAAAGACCGCGTTTTCAGATGCTTATGCTGATTTTTTCTATTTATAATTAGTGTATTCTAAGACGATGGCAAAATACGCAAACCGTCGGAAGTTATTAGTTTTCGAGTTATATATTTGTTTAAACCGCCATTTCAAGCATTCGGGACACGTGGGGATGTGGGAGTATTAGGGTGGGGAAATGACAGATTTGTCCGATATTTTGACGTCAGTTGTAGTGTAAAGTTTATTGACCACGAGGTCATCGACCTTGACCTTGAACTTGAATTTTCGCTCATTTTCCCCAGAAAAATCAAGTGACATCGGTCAACGCTCATTGACCTCGAGGTCACCGACCTTGAAACATAAGGTCATTGACCTAGACCTTGAACTGTAGATTTATTTGCAGAAAATTGACAATTTTGCAGTTTAATGTTCATTGATCTCGAGATCATTGACCTTCAAATTTACCTATAGAGTGTTTCAGATATCTGTGGATAAAAATACATTGAACCCTGTCTACCAATGTACATAATTTTTGTGAGCGATACGATAAAAGACTATGACAATTGTCATCGTATCGCTCACAAAAATTATTCAAACGGAAGTGATCTATAGCAACCTTGGTTCTGTGAAACTATATGGGGTCGCTTCACACACACTAACTTTTAAGAATTGAAAAAAAAAAAAAAAACTATTTTTAGGGTTCCGTACCCAACGGGTAAGAACGGAACCCTATTACTAAGACTTCGCTGTCCGTCCGTCTGTCACCAGGCTGTATCTCAAGAACCTAGCTAGCTAGAGAGTTGAAATTTTCACGGATTATGTATTTCTGTTGCCGCTATAACAACAAATACTAAAAAACAGGATAAAATAAATATTTAAGGGGGCTCCCATACAACAATTCTTTCAATACCACATACAAACTTATGGATGCACCTGGTTACGTACATGGAGTGTGAAAGTAACCGCACCAATAACTTTGTAAACAATATTTTGCTGTGTACAATCCAAACAATTCACTCCACACCATCGCTTCCATTGAACGGTGGTACGGAACCCTTCGTGCGCGATTTAGACTCGCACTTGACCGGTTTTTATTAATAGTCTATTTATTATAAACATGCTTTATAGCCCTAATGAAATTTATAAAAGGATCAATGTGATTTTTTCTGGAATGGCGCCGCCATTGGTGGTCTAAGCCAATCCTCCAAGTTTCCTTTGTAGTTTACATTATTGAACCGCTTCTTTATGTGGCACCATTGGCTTTCAATGCGCTGGGTGTGTGTCCCATCTTCTGCCACAAATTCTTCAGAATGGTTTAGTTTCCTGTGAATGTAGCCGTGGGTCGGCAGGGCATCATAGGCACTCCAGTAATCTGTATGGATTGTTGTGCCTGGTTTCACATGTTTTTTAATAATAGGTATTAATACCTCTGTGAACCTCACAATATTGGGACACACTTTTAAACTGAGTTCATTTTTTATTTCATATATCATTACCACCACCCTGGCCTTCCACTTGTCTGCCACGGTTATATTTCCTCCTTCCAAACTTGCCTTCATCGATCTCGACAACTCTGCCGGGCGGGACCACCAATTTGTTCGTGGTTTTCTTGGTTTTCTATTTCATTCGCCACTATTGTTTCCCGGCAGTAGTTGTACCAGTCGCGAATTGTGGTCTCGGATAGGATCATTTCATCTTTGTATGAGCTACATTGAACTTTATTCTCTATCCTGGGCGTAACATAGCATTATCCGAAACATTGTAGGGAGGGAAATCTTGACATTTTCAAACCATGTGTTTGAGTATCTGACTATTCTTGGGTATCTACACCTGGCTCTGTGTCACCGGAATATTCCCACTGTGCCCTCAGGGTCCAGTTTCATAATGCCACGATGTTGTGGACATTTCTTCAGCCATGGAATTAATCCATGTAACTCTGCAAATGTTGTCAATGTCAAATATTCAAAATGGCGACGACAGAATTTGTGAAAAAAGTTTCATTATTGCACACGATTTACAAAATTAAAAACAAAAAACTGTCAATTCAAACATTGACACTTTTAGCATAGCAAGAACCAATTGCAATATAAAATAAAATGCGTTCATACCGCGTAAAATTAGTTAAGGCAGCGTTCATTAAAAAATATTGAAACTTTAATAATTAAAATATCTCGTCAACTAATTAACTCCCACGTTAAACTTAGTTATAAAATATTTATCAAGCAAAATAGTTCATCTAGTTCCTAATCGATGCAAAAAACGTTCGGCTATGTTGAGTTAAACCTCAGTTAAAGTCAGAAACTGGACGTAACTAAGGATTTTTGTTCAATATTTTAATTTAAATAAAATCATCAGTTTCGGTATAAATAGGAAGAATAAACTCATTTCTAGTCACTATTATTTAACCATGATGATGATGAGGTGGGACGCCCGCTGAACCACATGCGGGTGATCGGTCCTCTATTGTGACTATTTCATCTAATTCCCAGTGTTTGGGCAATGGTTACTGTTGGTTCAACAGATATCCCTCCCCAAATCCCCGGGTTCGATTTCCGGCTGGGGGTAAAGACGACCTCTGTGGCGCAGCGGTTGTATCTCCTCCTACCATGCGAGAGGTCCCGGGTTCGATCCCCGGCTGGAGGTAAAGAAAAAAAAACAGGTCTTGGATTTTTATATGTGTGTCACGTCGCTGTTTCTATTTCTATGTGCCTGTACGTAAATGATAATCTCCCAATCCCTCTTGTTCGCTTAATGAATTCTAGGATGATGCTAAACTTTAAGTTTGACAAGGCATCTACATTGATACTATCCATCCCTAGTGTTAGCCATCGTATTTTTGAATACATAACGCATTCTCCCAAGAAGTGTCCTGTACGAGCCCTCATGATGATAGTTGTCTATTTCGTTGGCAGTGACCTGTCAGCATACCCCTACCAGTATTGCTAAGTTTTCCCTACTGAGATTAAGTAAATACTTAGCCTTTTTGGGGTCTTTTCTTAAGATAAAAATCTTGGACTGCCTACAGTCTTTGGTGTTCTTGCAATCTAGGTTTTCATCTCGCGTAGATCTATCATGTTGAAGATGTTCTTTGTGACAGTCGCTGATATAGGTAATCTTGGTTCTGGTCCAATAATGGTTGGCTCCGTTTTTTGCTACCTCATCTGCTTTTTAACACGCTTTTATTAGCTTGGGTTGTATGTATGTATATATCTATGTATGTAACGGAATCTTTGAACTTAATTTTCACCAGTTTCCAGAAGTCTGATTAATTTGAAACTTTGCATACGTATCAAGGACCGATGACAATGCAATAATTTGATTACAGTTTCCCATTATCCTTATTAGGACGGCCAGGATTAATACATAGCAAAATGTTGTTTACAAAGTTATTGGTGCGACTACTTTCATACTTCATGTATGTAACCAGGTGCATTCATAAGTTTGTATATGGTATTGAAAGAATTATTGTATCGACGCCCCCTTACATATTGATTTAACTCGTTTGCGACAGCTGAAAACCTCGGACGCTTGTTTTGGAGGCATAAACGTGATTCTCTTTGGTGATCTAATGCAGTTACCACCTGTTCGAGGACATCAAGTTTTTCAACAACCAGAACACATGAAGCCAGCTACACATTTGTGGCGACAGTTCGGTCTGATTGAACTTAAACAAAATATGCGTCAACAAGGAGACACGACATTTATAGATGTGCTTAACGCCCTTAGAGTTGGAGAAATGACGTCTAGGCATCTTGAAATTTTACTTGAAAAAGTTTCAACAGATGCGACTAATGAATTCTCAATCGAGAGTGCATTAAGAATTTACCCAACGAATGATCAGGTTGCTAGACACAACGAAAAAGTTCTCCAGAGTTTTAAGAATAAAGTGACAGTTAGTTATACAATAAAAGCACAAGACCAACTCATTGATGCTACTCGAAATCTAGGTAACAAGGACTTAGATTCTGTGATACCTAGCGATATTAATAAAACCGGAGGTCTTCCGAATGTATTGAAAATATTCGTAGGAGCTAAAGAGATGTTGAGGACAAACATTGACGTGTCGAAAGGTTTAGTGAATGGCAATATGGGTTTTATCACAGAAATTATCTGGCCAAATTTTCGCAGAGGCCAACTATACGCGGAAGACATCCCGTCAGTCCGTATCGATTTCGGATCAGATGGTGTGCACATGATTAAACCAATATCGATACAGTTCCCAGCGAAATACAGTTATGGAACTGCTGAGAGACGAATGTTGCCATTAATCCTGAGTTGGGCTTCGACCGTCCACAAGATGCAAGGTTGTACAGTCGATCATGCAGTCATTTATCTAGGCTCGCGACTGTTTGCTGCTGGACAAGCTTATGTAGCACTTAGTTGTGTAAGATCTTTAGACGGTATTCGGATTGAAGAACTCGATTGTTCTAAGTTAACACGAAAAACCCCATGCAACAGTGAAGCTTTGAATGAAATGATGAGATTGCGAAATAATTTGTGAGAAATTTCAATACCACATGTCAACAAATAACTAATTGATAAATCGAACTAAAAAATGAAAAATAAATAATAGTTTAAAAAAACTAAAAAAACACGCTTTTATAGCTAACCGAACTAAACATTAGAAAATAATTTTTAATTTCAGAGAGTTTATAATACAGTAGTAGAAGATCGAACAATCAATCAGAATTTATCACCTCAAAATAAAATTATAATAAAGTTTTAAGTAATTAACAAAAGAATTCAATTCAGAGTAAAAAGCGTGGGGTGCATTTTACTTCTTTTCATAACTCTCCTCTCATAGATAGTTGCCAATAGAATGGTTGTTACATTTACTTTATCAAGCACCCCACGCTGTTTACTCTGAATTGAATTATTTTGTTAATTACTTAAACTTTATTATAATTTTATTTTGAGGTGATAAATTCTGATTGATTCGATCGTTCGATCTTCTACTACTGTATTATAAACTCTCTGAAATTAAAAATTATTTTCTAATTTTTAGTTCGGTTAGCTATAAAAGCGTGTTTTTTTAGTTTTTTTAAACTATTATTTATTCAAGCCTTATGTTTAAACGATCACCACAAACGCACGCATTATAAAAAACACAAATCATTAACATGGAAGAAGACCGGCCGTCCCCGCATCACAAGTGACGCAGAGAACAGGGTTCTGAAGAATATGATAGAGAATAATCGGCGTGCCGAGCAAAAGAACTCACTGTGCAATGGCAGGACATGATCCTGAAAAAAATTTCAGTCGACACTTGCATGACAGTGCTCAAGAGATGTATGATTTACATAGCAAAAGAAAAGCTTTACTGACTGCCATGAAAAAGAAAAAAAAGCATGTGAACATCAGAACTGGACTTCTGTCAGAGTGGCGTCAACTAATATGGAGCGATGAATCTAAATTTGAGGTGCGATGAAGGAAAAAATATCATAGAAATAAAAGTGAGGCCTATCTTAAGGACTGCGTCAAGCGAAAAATATGAGGTTGCATGTCAACACAAGGTTTGGGTCGGCTGCAATTTAATAAAGTACCAGGAAATTTTGGAAACGAGAGTATTACCGGCCATTCAGAGTTTGCAACATCAACATACCTTCATTTTTCAACAAGATGGGGGCTTCATGTCACGCTGCAGGGACAACAAAGGCTGGCTTAATTTCAAGCAATTCCCTACGATGATTTGGCTGCCAGCAGCCCAGACTCGTCCCCGATTGAGGGAATATCCATTAAGATCAGGAAAATATTTTAAACGAAGTTTCAGACAGTTTGGGATTCCAGCACTCCTGAAGAGCATGCAGGTCTGGCGGCGTCAATGCTACTGCGGAAAAGGGCAGTGATTGAGAGCAGAGGAGACACTAGACGGTGGAAGACGAGCTGTTTGGCGTGCGTGGGTGGACAAATTCATTTGATGTTTAGGCAGTTAAGATTTTTTGTGTTTAATTAATTCAGAAGTTTTATTAGGTCATCTGCAAGAATATTGTATTATATAGTAGATTATACAAGGATATAACAATATGTAAGCAAAGTCCTGTGTACTGTTCGGGGTTTAATAGATTCAAGAATGTGGTAATCGTTTTTGGCATCACATCTATTTTGTTGATTCCCATTGATTGCCGAGTACATATCCCGTCATAGTATTGTATGAAAAACCTGTCGATTTTTAGGGTTCCGTACCCGAAGGGTTCCAAACGGGACCCTATTACTAAGACTTCGCTGTCCGTCCGTCCGTCCGTCCTTCCGTCTGTCACCAGGCTGTATCTCAAGAACCTAGCTAGCTAGAGAGTTGAAATTTTCACATATTATGTATTTATGTTGCCGCTATAACAACAATTAATACTAAAAAACAGGATAAAAGAAATATTTAAGGGGGCTCCCATACAACAATTCTTTCAATACCCCATACAAACTTATGGATGCACCTGGTTACGTACATGGAGTGTGAAAGTAACCGCACCAATAACTTTGTAAACAATATTTTGCTGTGTAAAATCCAAACTATTCACTCCACACCATTGAACGGTGGTACGGAACCCTTCGTGCGCGATTTAGACTCGCACTTGACCGGTTTTTGTTTTTGCCGGCCGCAAAGCTTGATATTTTTTTACGAACGTTCTATCAATTTTTGTTTTAGTATCTTTTAAAACGACAAATAATAAACTTTCCGAGTGTTTTTGGATGTCGTTTGTAGTTATATCATCAATAATTTATTACTGCGACAGGCCCATTCACACCGAAAATTAGCACAAATTCAAATTCAAATCATTTATTGCTGTCACATTACATTAAAAAAGGTGGTACAGGCAGGATACAGGTATAAATGTGACGCCTCGTAGAGGCGTTGCAATTTTGAGAGATACAGGTTTTACTTAATATTACATAATTAATTACTTATTTCTATTACATTTAAAATGTTCATGTTAACTTGAACTTTAATAAATATTTATATTCCAACGACAATAGAATTCAAAATTAAAAAGTAACATCTACATTAATCTATAACATTTTATAACAAGTCCCTTATATTTAAATTAAATTAAATCAAACAAAATCAATGTTAAATTATATTACGGCATGCTCCTAAATATTATTATTATTGTCTTGTCGATTTGTCATTATGTCATCTTATCGTCAAAAAATTATTTTATATTGTAGTAGCTTTTGTGTATTAGGAAATTTTTTAAATGTTTGTTAAATAGCGTAGCTTTATCTATATTTTTATACTATTTGGTATGTGGTTGTATATTTTTATTACCATGGAATGCGGCCCTGAGGATATTAATTTTAGTTTAGAGAATGGTACTTTTAATTTATGTAGGTTTCGGTCATTTCGTTTTATAGTATGTATTGGGGAGTACAGGTTGGGATGTTTTCTGACAAATTTGCAGGCTTCAAAAATGTAGATAGATGTAAGGGTTAATATTTCATGTTTCTCAAAAAATGGTTTACAAGACATCGTTTGGTCAATATTTACCAGTATTCTTAAACATTTCTTCTGCAAAATGAAAATGTCATTTACATCGGTACCATTTCCCCACAAAACTATGCCATAAGATAGTCTTGAATGGGCGTATGCATAATATGCAGTTAAGGCAGTTTTACAACACAACCTGTTAATAACAATTAAAAATATGTAGTTATCTACAGAATAACTTTTAAAGTACAGTGAGTTTATACTTAAATAGATAGGAACTAAGTAAGTACTTACTTTTAAGGCCAGAAATCATTTAGAAAACGTGCAATGTTTTCGGAGGTTAGCACTTTAGGTTTCTTTGACTTATGACCCTCGGATATGACCTTTTTTAAGTATGCCATCAACTTTGAGTACTTTGATATATCGATGTTGTCTTTGATTTTTGCTGTGGCTTTTAGCATTGAATATAGGTTCGACAATGTCGACAGCTTTTTAGTCTTGGATAATTCGTTGAAATAGTTCAAAAAACGGTCTCTGACAAGGTTTTGGCGCCACTCGTGGTTTTCCAGTCGCAGAACAGATTGTAGGTTTTTAGGTAAATCTCCCGAGATTTTGGGGGCAACAAATTATTTACGATAATTGCTGCTTTCGAACGAAATTATTCCGGAGTAAGTGATTCATTTTCATCATCATTTCCAATACCACGATAAGTAAAAGAAAATAACCTAATTCAAACACGAAGATAAGTAACAGAAAAGAACCTAATTCAATCTAAAATTGGCGGATTGTGTTTGCCTTTTTTTGGCAATGGAACTAGCTCTATTCAGCCTGCCAGTAGTAGTTACGTTCAGCGCGTTTATTTTAGTAATTACATAATTCGTATATTGAAGCTTGTTCCAAATTCAAATGTCATTTAATCTCTAGTGAGTAAAAGAGCGTTTGCACTTTTTAGAGGGGCAATGGTAAAAAAGTATATTTTAGACTGGAATATTTGAATTGTTCAGATTTTTGTTTTTTAAATGGGCTATAAATATATACAGGGTGGCTCGGGAAATCGTGGATCAAACGAAAGGGAGGAGGGGGTCATTGTGAACAAAAAATATCTCTACAGTATGGCTTTTATCCGACACAATTTTTATTGCAATTTTCAGTTTTTTTTTTAAAAAATGTCTCTTTAAGTGACTTAATGCAAAAAAAAAAGTTGCTAAAACTGATAGATTTTTTTGTGAGTTTTTCGTGGCCAGGAAGAAATACGTTTAAATTAAGTATTTATTACAACTGTAGGTGCATAAACTTGTAAGTAATGGCAACATAACGAAAAAAAACAAGTTATATGTAAAAATATTTCTACTTTGAAGACGCGCCGTTAAAAAAATGTACTACTAAACATTAACACAGTACTAAAAAAATATGCCTATTTAATCTAGTTTCTATCGAGCTACGACACATGGCTGTTGGTAGCTTAGTTATTTTACAAAATAGGTTTTATAGTGCAGTCTGCTAAGGAGTTAAATGGACAATGAACGAAAAAACATCACTTTCTTTGGTTTTTACAATAATTTTAAATCTATTCAAACTGTTTGTTGGTAAAAAACTAAGTTATGTCTTAAAATTTGTCTCGTATTTGCCGTGGGAGGGAAAAGAAACAAAATATTCACAAACAATAAGCGCTTCTCTACCTGACCCTAAAATGCCTGCCGGTCTATCATTGTATTACTAATGACTTCCCGAAAAGTTAATAAAGAAAAGACAACATTGTTCATTATAAATTTTTTTTATAACTTTTTCACTCAAGTTTTTTTACAAAAATTGCTCGAAATGTCTCCCTCTTGCTATTATGCACATACGACATCTTCTCAGAAAATTATGTCTTAACCTACGAAAAGCACAACCATTTCGTTTTAATTGCTCAATCGCTGCCGTGATTCTAATTCTCAACTCGTTTTCAGTTCTAAATGCTTTTTCATAGACAACCTCCTTTAAATGGCCCCACAAAAAGAAATCGATCGGATTTAGGTCGGGGGATCTTGGGGGCCATTCAATTGTTCCACCCCGACCAATCCAACGCCCTGGATACTCGTCGTTCAGATGAGCTCGTACCTCTCCAGCATAATGGGCTGGAGCTCCGTTATGTTGCAGCCACATATTTTCAATTACATCTTCTGATACTTCAGTTTGCCGAATCAGTTCGTGAAGATTATTTTGCAATAAATTAAGGTATCGTGCGCCGTTTAATCTTGGCGGCAATTCTCTGATGATTCTAGCCCACATATTAATGGCAAACTGGTGTTGAAAACGGTAAATTCTAACAACATGCGGATTAACCCTGGATTAATAGTGAAGGTTGTGAATATTAAATACCCCAGTTCGTCTAAAACTGGATTCATCAGACCACAGAATTTTTCTAAAGAACTCAGGATCTTCTCGTTTACGCTGAAGCATCTCTCGGCAGAATTGCACTCTTGTATCAAAAACTCCCGGCAGTAAATCTTGAACACGCTGTATGTAATGGTAATTTATTTTTCTTTATTATTCGTTGCACCCTTGATCTAGGGATGCCTGTTGCTCTAGATATGCGCCGCTGACTCGTCGATCTGTCCCTTTGAATTTCAGCAAGAACTTGAGTTTGTTCTCTAACGTTTTCAACAACTTGTCGCCCGCGACAGTAGGTAACAAAATAAGAGGTTGGTTGGTTGTAAAAGAACAAAGCGGCAAGACGCTTCCAAAGTAACGGGCAAATAGCGAGTCACTAAAGAGAAGCTTACCTAACCTAGGATACAGGATACAGGTACGGGGCGCGGGCGCCGCGGCGATGTGTACACAAGTCATGTCAGGTAGAGCGGTGCCCAAACCATTGTTTGTGAATCTTTTGTTCTTTTTATTCCCACGGCTAGAGAGAGAATGATAAAATCTGACGGCTTATCTTAGCTTTGTGCGAGCGAAGGAGGATTTTTCGTTCAATGTCCATTTAACACTTAGTAGACTTTGCACCATAAAACCTATTTTGTAAAATAGCCATATGTCGTACCTCGTTAGAAACTAGATTAAATAGGTAGGTATATATTTTTTGTACTGTGTTAATCTTTAGTAGTACATTTTTTTTTAACGGTGCGTCTTCAAAGTAGTAATATTTTTTTCATGTAACTTGTTTTTACCATTTTGTAACCATTACTTACAAGTTTATGCACCTACAGTTCTAAAACATACTTAATTTAAACGTATTTTCTTCCTAGCCACGAAAAACACACAAAAAAACTATCAGTTTCAGGATTTTTATATTTTTTTTGCATTAAGTCACTTAAAGAGCCCCTCTATCTCCCTGTTTCGTTTGATCAACGATTTCCCGGGCCACCCTGTATAAATATAAAACATTGTGCCTCTGTAGACGAGGTTTTCTGCGTTTGGGCTCGTAAACATGTACAATCGAATCAAGACATTAATTTCCGGTTTCTCGAGAAAGCCAGGGGCCTTATTGCCTAATTCCAACATCGATCGCGTATTCGCAACGCCGCCGCCGTAAATATCTTGAAGAAAAAAATACATTTTATCAGGCTTGCGAATGCACTCAACGCACTGACGTTTTTGGCGATGATTATGTGCATCATGGTACCGAGAACTATACAGTAAATAAGGCATATTCGCCTCTACATAGATGAAATTACTAAGAGACCAAAGGCGATACAAACCGAATATAGCTTTATTCAGAGTTATTGTGCATTATTTACCAGCAACTACTACCTATAGGAAATGTTTATTTTATCTTTATTTTCAGGTGCTGTAATGTTTCAATATTATATTAAAATAGTTCCAACACTTTATGTGAAACTGGATAGTACTGTGCTGCACACAAACCAGTTTTCTGTAACGAGACATAAAAAATCAGTATCCAGTGCCACTATGGAGTCTGGTATGCCTGGCGCGTTCTTCAGTTACGAGCTTTCTCCATTGATGGTCAAATACACAGAAAAAGATAGGTAAGCTTAAAAAAGGTGTTACTATTATAGTATCAGCATGTCTTTAATTTTGTAATTATAATCATAATGCTGATACAATATGCAGTTCTTTTGTAGTTACTCTCGACTCCAGTGGCAATTTAAAATAAAAACGAAAAATACCTAAATGTCAATAAACTGTGGCCTTACTACCGTGGTCCCAATATCGGGGCCGGGCACTCTACGCGCGGCGCCCCAAGTGGAGCGTTGCGGGCGGATGTCGCAGGCATATCATAGAATTGACCATTTCATTAAATGGTCAGGAAGGGTTGAAATTAATTAAAAATTTATTTTTAAAAGTATTTTTATTCAGTACTACCAAATGTTATTTGTGATATACATGTCAATCGTCAATCGGGTTTGTGTATAGGTCTACGACCTTTTGATGTTGGAAAATAACCGCCCATACTGCAATTGTATCTAGGTCCATGGATTTTTAATTACAGAGATGTTTTAATACCCAGATGGTTTGGATAAAAATTCATTGTATATTCATTCTTTTGCACCAATCAATAACCATCCATTGGATAATACCCCTGATATTAATGTTTTTCTAGGTAATACTTTTATTCACTTGATATCACAAATTTTCTTAGGTACATACGAGTATTAACTACATTAGAAGCATCTTATCTTGGCCAATTTTTAAAGCTAAGGGCTGTTTACTCTCCGAAAAGGAATGGTAATACCGTAAGAAAGAAAGGGACAGAATTATGCGCTATTTATAGCTGTGTCCCTTGCTTTCTTACGATATTATTGTTCCTTTTCAGAGCGTAAAAAGCTTTGAAAGTTGGCCAATTTAAGATGCTTCTTCTAATATACATAAAAAATATTTGAAATCACAGTATTTATCACAATAATTATTCTTATTTAACGCCACTTTTCCGTTATAGGTTTTAAATTTTATTACCATGGCATAAGGTTCCAAATCGCGACCCGTCCCAACTACCCTCGGTTTTTGAGAGGTTAACAATAAAACCCCTTAAAATTCCGTGGACTCAAATACAATTCCACTATGGGTGGCATTTTCTACAAGACCGAAGGGCCTTGGACTTAGAAACACATACCCATAGGTAGGGGGTTTCAAGGTCTCAATATATATATAGCAGGGTTTTTATCCAATAGATAGGTATTAATTGATGCAAAAATGATAATATATTTTTATCCCATACCATCTGACTATTGTCTCATCTGTACAAAAATCCGTGGAGGCAGATACAAATGCAGTATGGGTGCCTTTTTTTCCAATATCAAAGAGGGCCATGGACCTAGATACACTAACCAATAGTCTAGAAAAACATTATATCAGGGTTATTATCCAATGGATGGTTATTGATTGATGCAAAAGAATTAATATACAATCGATTTTCATTCAAACCATCTGGGTATTAAAACATCGCTCATCTAGTCATTAAAAATCCATGGACCTAGATACAATTGCAGTATGGGCACAGATTAATAAAGGTATGGGCGGCTTTTTTTCCAACATCATACACAAACCCTATCAATCCAACACAAGGAGAATTTGAGGGCTTCGCTGCGCTCGCCACCTTTAGTCTTCACCTAAGCTAATGCAGTGTTTTTCCCTAAAATATTTCTTCATCCAATGAAAGTTCTAATTCAACCTTGGTTGGCCATTTCATGATATGGTTGCGACAGATGTATCAGGACAAATTGAACATGGCACTTTGTTATCCTATCTTCCCTGAGTCAGGACTCCAGCGTTACTTACAAAAGAACATCCTGTATATAAAAGCAAATTGTGGTAAATAATAATACTATTCTGTTTCCATTACAGGTCCTTTGGTCACTTTGCTACCAATATTTGTGCAATTGTTGGAGGCGTGTTCACTGTCGCTGGTATACTTGATGCACTTCTCTATCACTCTCTGAATGCTTTCCATAATAAACTAGTACTTGGAAAATCTGGATAAAATATCCTCACAGGGTCTTTAGATAATTATTGAAGTCAGTGACAGTACATTTAGCATATTTTGCACAGAACTCTACATCAGTGCCTTCAGCAAGAGCCATTATAGGCACATAATTCTCCTTTTTTGGATTATACTGAGCTCTTCCCAATTTTTCTAAAAATGTGTGGCGTTGTTTGATTTTGAAATTCCTGCATTCCAGAATTTGTGGCCACTGAAGTATTGTTTTGTGTGGGATTTTGATAATATTGTGTACATAGTTAAATCTTTGCAATAAAGATCTCTGATCTGAAACGAAAAAAATAATTGTTATAAATATTCAAATATTTTATTTCTACAAATCATTTAGCATTAAGTACTCACTTAGAAGCCATAATTTTGGCTTTTTTAGAATTAATTTCTTCACTTCATCATCCTCAAAACCCATTTCTTCTTTTATTACAAATGAGTTGGTTTTTATATGTTCAAGGTTGTAGGTGATTAGTTTTGGGTTTCTTACAGCTAGATCTCTTACTTCATGACCAGTTAAAGAAAACTTTTCTTGAAAGTAACCAAGCCTCTTATCTATTCTTGTGGAGCTGCAACAAACTTAATTAGTCATTAGTTAATCAATCAAAAATTACTTAATTAGTCAGGTGTAAGTGATATTTTAAACTATTTAAAAATAATCCTAAAATTATAGTTTGAGGTATGTACCTGAACATTAACCAGTAAGGATTTTTATTAATAATATGTTTTATCTGAGCTAGCTGGAAGTGTTTTGAGAGCAGGTAGTTTACCCGTACTTGTAGGTCATCTACAGACTCCACAAGTATCATTGGATTTCTAGTAATAAAACTACCAACATCAGCTATTTCAACATAGTCATTCAGGAATCGTAGATGTCTTTTGATATTATTTTCAAAATCCAATTTCAACAATTTTTCCACAACAAATGGTTTCTTCTCTATTTTGCTCAAATCAACACTGAGATCTATCAGTTTCTTTAGTGTATCTGATTTATTTACATACGCAGCCAAGTTAAATGATTTGGGAAATTGAGGAGTTATAAATGATAAATCAGCTTCTACCGCAGATAGCGATGTTGTTTCTTTAGTATTTTCATTTTGAAATTCTGTTATGGAATGTATTTTTCTAGATGTAAATGGTGCACAGTCATGAAGGCTCCATATTCTTCTTCGCGCTATCAATTTAGTGAAGTGAACAATCAAACTTTCCATTTTGATTAGAAATTCACTTCAACACAGTAAAGTGAAACAAGCATGCACAGCACAATGGTCAAGTCAAGTAGTCAACCAACAACACAACCCAACCACAGTGTTGCCAACTCCTTAAATATTTTCCCCCTAACCAAAGTTAGAATGCCCTCAAAATTCATTGTAAAAACTATTAAGTTCTTACAATTATATGTATTTTAATTAGTTATTATTATTTAAGGCCTATGCCCCTCGGTGGGGAAATTAATGAGCTACATTTATTACTATAAAATATTAAGTCGGACGAAATAACAATCTGTTTCTTCAGAAGTACTTTTATGTCGTACATTTGTTTCTGCATACTTGCAATTCTTATGTTTCTTAACTCTCTCACACATCACAACAACAAAGGAAAGACTCCTTCCCGCTATATAAAGTATAACTAACGATAAAAATAACTAAAAACATCTGTAAAATATAGCGTGATACCTGGGAAAGCTGTCATCAAAATCAAGCCTAATTGTCAATTGTAAGACGGGCTGGTTTCCGCAACTCGACGACGAAAGCGCCTATTTTGCGTGTGGGTGGGAATGCGACATCATTCGAGCCAACCCAACTCCTCCAGGAACGCCAGTAGGCCCTTTACGTTACCGACTATCCCTGGAAGGTCCCTCGATTGACCGAGGTGTTTAGCCCTGTAGTCCGCTACTCCTGTGCACTCCATGAGGACGTGAGCAGCCGTTTCTTCTGCCTCCAAGCAGGCTCTGCAAAGGGGGCTGTCGGTAACACCTAGGACATATAGATGTTTATTAAAGAAACCATGGCCAGTAAGTGCTGCAGTTACCAGTCGCATGCGCGGCCTACTAAGTCGAAGCAAGGTCTTAGCCAGCCTAGCGCTAGGGGACGGCAAGGCCAGCTTAGCCTGCCTGCACTCCTCATGGTTTGCCCAAAGAGTGGCATGATCATTCCTGGTCGACTCTCTCAGAAATGAGCGTACCATCTTGAAGGGAAGATGGATGATAGGTTCGGGACCATACGCTGTCAAGCTAGATCCTTTACGCGCCAACTCATCCGCTGCATCATTACCTCTTGATCCGCTGTGTCCTTTTATCCATTGAAGGATTACGCGGTTATGTTGACATACCTCCATTAGTCGTTTGTGACACTCGTAGATTAGCCCTGAGTTAACAGTGTTGCTATTTAGGGCTTGTAGGACGGCCATGCTATCCGAGAGTATTCGAATGGAGGAATCTCTTACCTTTCTCGATGCTATGGCATTAGCGGCCGAGATGATGCCCATGCATTCAGCTTGAAAGACAGTATTATGGGCACCCAGTGGAATGGCTATCTTGATGTTTAGGTCCTCCGAGAAGGTGCCTGAACCAGTGCCTGCTTCAGTTTTTGAACCATCGGTAAAAATTCTGAGCTCTTTAACGTCGAGCCCCTCAACCCGATGGTCTTCATGTAACTGTATATTGTATTTTTTGTCAAAAACAAATTGTTTAGGGATTCTGTCACTGCAAGCCATAGAGATGGGAAATTTTTTGTAAACTTCCCCTAGGATGGCGGTGTGTGAGGTCCTGTTTTTCCTCCAAAGTCCTAAGGTGTTGAGTCTCACCGCAGATGACGCGGCCTCCTGCTTAATATACAGCTGGAGTGGCGGAAGACACAGCATGGCCTCCATTGCTGCTGTTGGAGTAGTTCTCATACTACCTGTGATAGCCATGCAGGCCAGCCTTTGGAAGCTTTGGAGTTTGCTTACCATTGTGGTTAGTTTGGTCCTGGTCCACCACACCACAGCTCCGTAGCAGACAAGAGGACGGATCACCATTACGTACAGCCAAAGAATGATGTTGGGAGAAAGTCCCCACTTTTTCCCCACCATTCTCCGACACTGCCAGAAAGCAATACTCGCCTTCTTTAGTTTGTTGTCGATGTGGCTACTCCAGTTGAGCTTGCTGTCCAAGGTTATGCCCAGGTACTTCACCTCAGTTGCTAGCTGGAGTTCCGTTCCAAAGAGCTTAGGTAGGGTATACCTACCAAAAGCCCTATTGTTTGTGAACATGACCATTTCCGTTTTTGTTGGGTTAACCGCCAGGTCATATTCTAAACACCAGCGCTCCACGATGCGAAGAGCTGTTTGTTTAAGGTTGCATACTGTGCTCGCAAATTTACCTGTGATGAGGATTACCAAGTCGTCGGCGTATCCTACGGTGTAGTATCCATTAGCGTTAAGCTTGGTAATCAGGTCGTTAATGACCAGATTCCACAGAAGCGGGGAGAGCACTCCTCCCTGCGGGCATCCCCGCACTACCTCCGCCGACAGGGACTCTCCAGCTAGACGCACGATACGTTTGTTAAGCATGTTTGTAAAAAATCAAGCCTATCAAGTACCGTTCTTCGACGGTGAAATGTAAAGAGTCTGGCAAACGAAAGCGTGACCTGAGAAAAAGCGGCAAATAAAAAAAAAACATGCGGTATTACTAATTATAGTAGGAAAAAAATGTTTTGATACTTGTTTTTTTTGTATTTATGACAATCAATTTGTATAATAGTTGTTGGCAAACTTAATTTCTTATTTAAGGAACACACCTCATCTTTATAAATATTAACCTGTGGTTAAAAACACACTCCAAAGAAACATTTATTTTTAAAGACTCCGTTTGGTGTGACGAAGCCTTGACTGTCATGGATGTGAGTAAAAAAACGAGTGTATTGATTTATTTATTAGAATGTACATAATATTTACCTACTTAACATTTACTTTCTTCAACAACAATTTAGTACATAGTGTTTAATCTAGTACATGATCCAATGGCTATGAATTAAAAAATAAAAAAAATTAATTAATTAAACACGCATTTCTTCTAATAATGTTCGTAATGTCGGTACCTCCTTTCTCACAACATAAAAATCATTGATTTTATTTCTTATTGCATCAATATCATAATTGTCTAAATCTGACACTGTGCTTTTGTGAGGGCGTTTTTTTCCTGGAGTGCTCCACATCCCTTCATTCACAGACCCTATCCTTTTTTCTTTTTTTTTTAGTGTCGTGACACCAACCTCTGCAAAACAAAGTATGTTTAAGTACTTAAACATACTTTGTTTACCCAAACTGTTTGGGTACCCAAACAGTTTGATGACATAAAAAAAGGAAAAAATAAATACGGAATAGACAATGGGAAAAAAGTAAGTATCGGTTCATTTTTCGTTTTTAAGTTTCAAACAGTGAACCACCTTTTTATGAAGTCATTTAAAAATAACACAACTTTGTGAAATGGAACAAACACATAAAAATATTCTAAATCGATGCAGGTACATACCAGTTAGTGAAGATATTTCTTCTAAGAACTTAGTCTGAGTTTCAATTAAAGATTTTTTTTCCAAATTCCTAAACCTTTCAACAATGTTTTTCATTTCGCAGATTCCTTGAATATCTTCAAGATTATATGTAAACATAAGAAACGGTATCATCATTATCGTCAATATTATTATATCAAATAATCAGCCGACAAGGATTAAGATTACAAAGTCATACTATATTGTAGTCTTGACAGATTAATAATGTTGCCATATTAAAACTAATAAAAAAAGTCCAGGTCACGCTTTCGTTTGCCAGACTCTAGAAGACAAATACCATACTTCATTAGTGAAATTATAATTTGATGATGATTGATGATCATTTGGGCTGTGAACCTTTATTACAAGAATAAAAACGTGTAATAAATTCCTTTTGTTTGATTAAATTGAAACATATAGTTGAAATATCGATAATTATATCGACCTGTTCTCGGTTCCAGTCATGTCATTCTGACAGCTGTCACAGCTATCATGCTATATTTTACAGACTAACTATCGTAATACTCGAGGTCGCGAGCACATCAAGAATATAATGTTTTTTTGTATCGCTTCCTGCGGACTCATGCGTCTTTTCGATAACGAGGATTCAATCACAGAGTTTGAAAAGCGCAATATATTAGCTGTCCAAATCAAAAATAAATTACGAGATATTTCACTTTTTTCACCCCTTCATTTTTTTTTAATATTCATAATCCCCCTAAAAATATAAGTCCCCAAAAAGAACCCCATTCCATATCTTTTCCCCCTAAATTTCGGCTGAAAACCCCGAAGTTGGGAACCCTGGAACCACGCGTCCACAGAACAAATATAGTTACATACCCTAGTCAGTCACCAATGAGGAAGAAAATAGGTCTGTGCAATTCACCACCACGACCGACCACCCTGCTGGCTGCCGGATCAGACACATGACAGAAAATCATGCGTGCCTGTCTGTCATCATTTTGTTTCAATTAGGGAGAACAGCACAACGATGAGTACCTAATTTTCGATCGATAAAATAAATATTTGTTTAAACGTTACGTTACGTTCGTTTCCAAGCTTGCGTCGGGCCAGACGCAAGCTTGGAAACGAACGAAAGAATGAACTGTCATATCTGTCACTGTTAATTTGTGTGTTGGGTCGTGCGTGCGCGGTTGTGTGTGAGCGACTGCATGGCGAGCGTGCAATGTTAAACAAATGTCAAATTTGCTCCGCGTTTCGATACTTTGGATTTCCTCGTCAGCAAGCAAGACGTCGACCGACACGAAGTCCGTCCGTCCATTCTCTTTTCTTCAGTGTTGTCGTTTTGGCATTTTTATGCTAAATGTGGCACATTTTCACCTTAATTACCATATTAAATTTAAAATTAGCATATTGCATTACGACCCGAATGGCCGAGTCGGCAGTGACCCTGCCTACGAAACCAAGGGTCCCGGGTTCGAGTCCCGGTGGGGGCAAATATTTGTTTGATGATAACGGATACTTGTACCCTAGTCATGGGTGTTTATCTATCTAAGTATAATATTTATCTATATAAGATATG
Organism: Argyresthia goedartella; assembly: GCA_949825045.1. Taxonomy (NCBI): domain Eukaryota; kingdom Metazoa; phylum Arthropoda; class Insecta; order Lepidoptera; family Argyresthiidae; genus Argyresthia; species Argyresthia goedartella. The sequence goes on along the minus strand of OX463808.1, from coordinate 14,229,798 downwards.
TGTATCGTTGTCTAGTACCCAAGATACAGGGAATCCTAGTTTGGGGCTAGATCAATGTGTGTAAATAGTGTCCAAGGTATTATTTTTATTATTTTAGCATTTTCTGACTATAGCCTAAGGCAACACTTTATGGGGAAATCCCTTATTTTTTTAATTAATCACATAGACTGGAAATACAAAATTCGACGATAGTTCCGGTCAGAGATCTTTGGTCAGCGCTACACTTGACGAAAATTCCGTCGCGGATCTTCCGCGTCGGAACGCCAAAACATGTCATTGCATATAAATTACTACTAACGGGCAAACTACGACGGCCCAAGCCGGGCAAGGACACCAAGCTGCCTGAGAGCTATCGGCCGATAACTCTACTGAGTACCATCTCAAAGGTGTTTGAGTAAATCCTGCTGCCAGCGATCGACGACGCTGCCTACTACGCGTCGTCGATCCAGGCTCGGCACGCTGCTGCCAAACTGCAGCGCGCCCTGGACATCTTGCCCGACTGGCTCGCCAAGTGGCGGTTGTCCGTCAACGTTGGGAAGACGCAGACGCTCATCAAAGGCCAGTCCCCTCTTTCACCATCGCTCCAGCTCCAAGGCAGGACATTGTGAGGTCTCCGCAGGTGAAGTACCTGGGAGTGACCATCGATCGCCGGCTCACCATGAAGCAACAGTCGACAACGTCGTCAACCAGGTCAAGGTGACACGCGACAAGCTGCATCCACTCCTCGGGATCTACAAGTGCTACGTGAGATCCCGCCTCACCTACATGGCCCCGGCATGGTACGCCCTATGCTCAGAGACGAATAAACGGAGACTCCGAGCCAAAGCGAACCTCTCTCTGCGTACCATCGTCGGCGCCCCCCGCTACGTGAGGAACGCGATGATCCAGAGGGATCTTAGATGGGAATCTGTGGACCAGTTCGTCCAGAGGCTAGCGAAGGGCATGTTCGCTCGTGCGGATGCGTCACACCACCCGCAATTCTACGAACTGGCGCCGTACCACGCGCGCCCGCCCAACCGCTGCCGCCTGCCACGTGACCTGGTTGCCTAGCAGACGATGCGCCCTTGAGGGCCCTCCGATGACCTGTCCACAGGAGTGGACCGAGGCGCTTCCTCAGGAGGAGATCCGATGATCTGACCCTGACTCCCCACATCCCAGAAAGGGTGCGTGAGAAGATTACTGACTTGACTTGAACTACGATGGAAGATTGGTCACTCCGCGTACCGCGACACATTTGGCGGACAACCGCGGCGACGGAACTCGCACAGGATGTTTAACAACGAAAGATTTATTTTAGACGTGCAGACTAGAATTTGACTTAGGGACTCTAGAGAAAAGTCGGATAGATCGGCGAAGAAACGAGCATGGGAAGACATAGCAAAAATATTTCAAGACAATTGGGATGTTGAAATAGAAACAAAACAGCGAGAAATTGGTGAGTCTGTCACTTTAATATTTTACTATAAGTATAATTGTAATAAAGAGATTTGATTGATTATTATTGCAGCAGTCAATCGTCCAATTTAGAAATAGTGTGATAAAGTGGTAATATTCATTCCAGTAGACAAATATCTGCAAAAAACAATGTTTGTAAGTGTTTTTTTTTACAGTGGATAAACTTTAAAAGAAATGGAAGCACTTAAGAGATTATTACACGACAGAAAATAAATTAGAAAATACAAGAAGCGGAAGTACTGCAACTAAGAAACGTAAAATCTCGTACGTTGAAATGCTGCGATTTTTGGTTGTGGTGAAAGAGTCTCAGATCTCATCGGGTAACATAAGCTCTCCGATCGGCGATAATGTCAATACCGTAAATTTTGTTGCAATTTTGAAAAATTGAATACAATTTCTCAAGAACGACAGTCTTTCAACATAATTTAATCGCAGCAAAGAATAGTAAGCACCAACCACCAAAAGAAGAAGAAGACGCTGACACGAAATTTTTACTTTCTTTACTTCCTCAAATAAAAAGCCTGAATGAAAGACAAAATTGTGTGTTGGGAATAGAAGTGATGAATTTGATTTATAATATAAAGTATTGCAACCTATATAAGTCCCATGCTACTTATTCTCACTATCATCATGGCTATTACAGTACATACGAACCATCACATACACCAGATGTATCACCGCCGGTGTGCCGAGCATATACTACGAATTCAAACTCCTATTCGTCCATGTAGTCACCCGAACCTATTGAAACTTAAGTTGTAATTAATACAAACTCCAATTCTCCATGCAGTCACCCGAACCTATTGAAACTTCTCACCCGTTGAAGTTGTGTGGTGCCATCTCGCTGGAAATCTGCTTTCATTTCTCCCGTACATAAAAAGGGATCCCGTGAACGTGTTGAAAATTATAGACCCATTTCCAAACTATGCCTTATTGCTAAAATACTAGAGCGTATCGTTTACACTCAACTGTATGAGGCGCTTAAATCTAGTTTTAGTCCTAATCAGCACGGACTTTTAAAAGGTAGGTCGACGGTCTCTAACCTGGTACTTTTTCATGATTACATAAGTGAGCGTACGGACAATCATGATCAAGTTGATGCGATTTATACGGACTATAGCAAAGCTTTTGATCGGATTGACCACAGTATCCTCATTAAAAAACTTAACATGATTGGCATTAGAGGTGATTTACTTAAATGGTTTTCTTCGTGTGTTTCTCAAAGATCTCAAGCTGTAGTTCTCAATGGATTTTCATCGTCATGGACGAGTGTACCATCAGGAGTACCCCAAGGGTCCCTTTTAGGGCCACTTTTATTTATTTTATTTATCTTCGAGGATTTACCAATGCTTCAATAGCTCAAATTTTCTTCTATTTGCCGATGACATGAAGATTTTCAGGGTTGTGAATAATGTCTGTGACTCTGAACGCCTACAAAGTGACCTCTTGAGGCTTGATACTTACTGTGCTGTCAACAAGCTGGATTTGAATGCTGCTAAGTGTTTTTTTGTGACATTCACTCGTAGTTTGAATCCTTTTCTTGCCAACTACCAAATAAAAACCCTGCCACTGATGAGAGTGTTTGAAACCAAGGACCTCGGTGTTGTTATTGATAGCAAACTTATTTTTGATCGTCATATTGATTCAATTGTCACTAACTTCACTGATTCACTGTCACGTTTCGTAATGAGATCATCGAAATCGTTTAAAAACATGAAAACAATTAAAATACTGTACTGTGCTTATGTTCGCAGCCATCTCGAATATGCGTCGCAAGTTTGGAACCCATGCTATGACGTCTACAGCAACAGACTTGAACGTATTCAGAGGAAGTTTACAATGTATCTTGGCTTCAAGTTCAAGCTGCCTAAGCTCAATTACGACAAACGTTGTCTTAAAATGCACCTACTTCCTCTGAAACTGCGCAGGGATGTTGCGGACATTCTTTTTCTCATGAAAATTGTTAAAGGCAATGTAGATTGTCCATCCCTGCTCAGTAAAATTAACCTAAGAGTTTCTACCGTTAGTGCTCGTAGGCGTCCACTCTTTCAGGTGCCCCTGGTGCATAGTAATTATAGGAAGAATTCGTTCTTGATGAGAGCGTGTTCTGCCTACAATAATGTATGTGGTGGTGGTGGAGGGTAAGGGTGATGATGGCGTTGACATATTTAGTGGCAGTGCTCAATCAGTAAGGATTCATGTTACAAGGCAATTTGTAAATTCTTTTAAATTAAGGATGACTAGTGGTGGTGTGATGTTTGTGTTTTCTTTGTGCCGGTCGACTATGTTAGTCATATTTTCATGTAATGTTAAGATAAGTTGACGACCGTCACAGATAAGGTATATTTATATTCATCACGCACTATGTCTTATGTACGTCATTAATAACATGTACCAACCTAGTATATAAGCTAGGATTTCCTATAATAAAATTAGTCTAGTATAGTCTGGTATTTGCGCGCACCTCAAGCCTTTTACTTTACTCCCGAAGATGTCGCTCTCCTTATAATTGCCCCTGGCAAAGTGGTGACCCGACTTTTGAACAACAGCAACCTTCGGTAATAGCAGCATGGACCCAGCCGCGAAGAAAACTCCGTGTGCTGCCACCTTAGAAGTGCAAGCAAGAAGCATTTCTTCAAGATCGCCGAGCCCCGACTTCTGCATACCTATTTCAAACCACGCTGCAGAACTCCATAATCAAGACCCCACCCAAACCAAGACGACATGAAGCAAGCCATGACCGGACCAGATTTGAAAACAATGAACCGATAGTCAGCCGACTGCTGATTTATTAAAATGGAGCTCGCACCAGCAGAAACGAACGCGTCGGCAAATTCATTCACAGCAAGCAGTTTATTTTCAAGTTCAAGACATAGGAAGCCCTCTTTTCCTCTTCCCCCCGGACCTCGATTCGAGTAGACGTGCTCTAAAACTGTATTAAACGTTATTAAATTAAATTAAATCGTCAAAAACAAAAATTAAATAGTGCGTAAATATTAGGAGTGCAGTAACCACAGGAGCCACTTGTTGTGCGGGCACGCGCCATATTGCGCCGGCCCCGAACCCGCCACTACTTCATCAGGCTCCTCCCTGCAACGCCCACCGAGATCTGCTTGTGAGTCACCACCCGCCTCCCGCACCACTCAGCGCGGGCGCACGCTGTGACCGCTTCCAACCACGGCTTCAGCTCTACCCACAGAAGTCGGTGAGTCACCTGAGCTCTTGTGAGCTCTGTGCGCCTGGTATCTTGAGTTGCTGTACACGGGCCGTTAAAGCGTCCGCTCGCTGGTTTATGCTCCGCGGGCCAACTACTCAGTGCCTCTGCTTCCCTGGTACGTACGCGCTGTTAAGATGATTAAACGCACTCCGCCTGCATCGCCCGCTACGACAGCCACCAACAACTCTTCGTCCGCTTCGCCTTCGAAGAAAGGAACTTCTATTGCCCCAAGTCAAGCTGAGGATGGATCGCTCGTTTCCCACGTCACGCTCAGAAACAAACAAAACCAAGGTAAACAGTATCTCGATGACCTTAAAGGTGTTAGGGGAGACATACATACCACCTTAGATAGCTACGCCAAGGCACAGGACGAGAAGTTCTCGAAGATCATGAACGTTATAAAAGAAATTCAGACTCAGAACTCCGAAATAAAGTCCCAGAACGCTGGAATATAGAAAGCGATCACATTTCTATCCGAGCAGTACGAAACAATGCAAAATAAATTAGCTGCATTGGAAGGCGAAAGAAATAAGGATCACGAATACATTTTACTCCTAGAAGAGAAAGTAGATGAGCTTCAACGGAGTGACCGAAAAGCCAATATAGAGATAAGAAATGTGCCGAAAAAAGCTGAAGAAACAAAAGAAGACCTCATAAATGTAGTGTTGAATTTAGCAAAAACCTCGGACATTAAAATACAAAGGAGCGATATCAGGGATATTTTCAGGAAACGAGGCAAGACCGACAAGACTGCGGTCATTACAGAGCTCTCCTCGTCAATTCTTAAAAATGATCTACTAAAGGGAGTAAAGCAATTTAACAAAACTCATAAAAATAACAAACTGAACGCTTCTCATCTTGGCTTTCAAAATAATTCAACATCGGTGTTCGTAGTTGAGCAGCTGACACAAAAAGCAAACAAACTCTATTATCTGGCCCGCGACCTGAAAAAATCCAATAATTACAGGCATTGCTGGACCTCATATGGGAAAGTTTATATGCGACTGCTGGACGACTCTCCAATTATTAATATTACATGTGAAAAGCAAGTCCATGCGCTATTAAATAAGGCATGACTTCCTGCGAATGTTACTCTCGTTAGTTTCAACCTGAAAATAGTTACTACACACACTGCACTTGCACTCATCCCAAACACATACGACTACAATCATATCATCCTTTACCATAACACACACACCTACAATTCCCATCTCACTAGACTAATCTGCGTAATTAAAATCACTGATTTTAACTGTCCTATGTCTGTTACGAATCCCCCTATTATTGTTCTTTATGTGACCACCTTTTCAAGCATTAAAACCATCATTATACTCTTCAATTATGTCTAATACGGCCCAACTATCTCAGGAAATAGATAACATGCAATTGGTTAAATCGATCAGTTGCAGCCCTGAAGAATGCATCGATCATATACCAAAAAATAAATTATCTTATAGTATAATTACTCAAAATATAAGAAGTGTTCATAGCGACTCGAATATGACAAGCTTTCAGGCTCTCCTATCGATTCTAAAGTATGACTACGACATTATTATCCTAACAGAATGTTGGCTCTCAGATTTGAAAACTCCACCAAGTATGGACAACTACTCGATATTCTGCACTAAAAGACTTATTAACCAAAACGATGGTGTAGTTGTCTATACTAAACAGAGTCTGATGTGCAAGGTTGAAGAACCCCTATTAATTGACGCATCCTGCCTGACTATTACAACACCTAACATATCCGTTGTGGGTATCTACCGTAGCCCCTCAAATACATGTGCAACCAACTTTATAAAATCACTCGATAATTTAATATCCAATCTCGATCCCTCTACGGATATTATGCTGATTGGTGACATAAACATTGACATTAAACCTAACAATACTGATCGGAACAGCTGCGAATATCTTGATATGACTCTTAACCACGGAATATTCTCAGGGCACACCCTACCTACACGCGACAACAATTGCCTGGATCATATTATGATCAAAACATCCCGACCAGCGTCTGTAGCCGTGCTAAATACATCTATTACCGACCACCTAACAGTTACGCTTAATTTACAAAGACTCCCCGCTTTAGATAAAACACCAAAAACAAAAACTATCACTGACTTCGGAAAAGCCGTTGCAGCTTTTGACAATGCTGACCTAAGCGAAGTGTGGCCGTCATCCGACCCGAACGAAGCAGCAGAAAAGCTGGTTGTGACAATATCCGAAATATTAGCCGATAATTCAAGAATGATCACAATTCCGAACAGAAAAAGGGTTAAACAACCGTGGATGACTCCTGGTCTTTTACGATGCATTAGGAATAGAGATAACATGAATAAATCAGTAAAAAAGAATCCCCATAACATAATATTAAAAACCACTTATAAACGATATCGAAACTTCTGTAATAACCTTTTACACAAACTAAAACGCAAGTATGACCGGTCAGAACTAGAAATCTCTCGCAAAAATCCTAAAAAACTATGGAAATCAATCAAAAGAATAGCTAAAATTCCTAACAAAAAGACAGAAGACACAACCCTACTATCTATTAAAACCACTTCTGCAGAATCTGTAGAAACTATCAATGACCATTTCGCGAATGTTGGCAAAACACTTGCTGAAAAGCTCGTTTCTAATGCGCAGTCGTCACACCGGCCCACATCGAAAATTCCTACAACCGTTCATTCTTTCGGTCTTATTGACGTAGACCCAGCTGAAGTTCATTCATTAATAATGAACCTACAGGAAGATAGCGCGGTGGGCTGGGACGGTATTCCAACAAAGTTCGTAAAACTGTCTAGATATGCTTTGGTCCCGGTCTTCTCTCATTTGTGTAACATTTGTTTTTCTCAGGGTGTCTTTCCCAAAGTTTTTAAACGTTCCATCATACACCCGATCCACAAGGGTGGGGACAGAAAGGATATCAACAACTATAGACCCATTTCAGTTTTAACAGTTCTGTCAAAGATACTGGAAAAGCTAATGAACAATAGACTGAAACGCTACTTAGACGACAAAAAGCTCCTATCAGATTGCCAGTTTGGTTTTAGGAATGGAAGGTCAACAGAAGATGCTGTTGCTGCACTTACTGACAAAGTTGTTAATGGTTTAGACAAGCGTCAAAAATGTTTGGGAATATTCCTAGACCTAGCCAAGGCATTTGACACCGTTTCTGTCCCCATCCTTCTGGATAAACTCGAAAGTTTCGGTGTTAGAGGGATCGCACATGAACTTTTTAAGGACTACCTACAAGAGAGACAACAACGAGTCAAGATAGGCCCCCACTACAGTAGTGACAGCTATGTTACCTACGGAGTACCGCAGGGCAGTGTTCTTGGCCCAACGTTGTTTCTCATATACATCAACGACCTGTGCGATCTCTCTCTGAAGGATTGCAATATTTACACTTACGCGGATGATACGGCGCTTATATTTAATAGTAAGAGCTGGAGTGACGCGATTATCTCTGCAGAGCAGGGACTTCGCTGTGTTTCGGAATGGCTAGAAAGCAATTTGCTCACTCTTAATGTTGCAAAAACAAAAAGTATGTTCTTCTCCATACTTAAATCAAAACTTCCGGCCCTCCACGTCGGATTAAAAGCCCACTCTTAATCTTACCCGACCAACGCCACATGCTCTTGTGAGAGAATTGAGAGAGTAGATAAAATAAAATACCTTGGTGTGGTAATTGACCAACAACTAAACTGGCTTCCCCAGATTGACTCAGTCGTCTCACGTGTGAGAAAATTAACTTGGATATTTAAAAACCTTAGACACGCCATGCCTCCGGATATGCTCAGAGCGACTTAAATTGCTCTGGTTCAGTCTGTACTATGTTACTGTGTAACTGTCTGGGGTGGTGCTTGTAAGACGAAGATGTTATCACTTGAAAGAGCCCAGAGATCGCTCCTGAAGGTGATGCTCATCAAACCTTACAGATTTCCCACAACCGATCTCTTTTCCCTTGCTGATGTACTTAGTGTAAGACAACTCTATATACTCCAGTCGGTTCTCAGAAGACACCGCAACAGTGTCAATCCAAGCAATAATCACAAGAGAAGACATGATATAATATTCAAAACACCAAGCTTTGAAACAGAATTTGCAAGAAAACAATTTACCATTCAATCAACACTTTTGTATAATAAGGTAAACAGAATCTGTAGTATACATCCGATGCTCTCGTTTGAGTGTAAGTCCTCAGTATCAAAATTGCTCAAAACCTTGGATTATGCACACACTGAAAAATTTCTAGTTATTGTTAAATAACATTAAAATTGTTAAATAACAATAATAACGATAATACGATTTTAAACGGACATTTTAGAATTTAAATTATCTTAAATTATTTTTATTTTTATATTTACAGTAAACATTTACGACATTTATATTTACATAGAAAATAGATTCTTACATGAACTTACGCAGATAAGACTCATCTCCTCATCCCCTGTCCCTTACACATATACACACAATACACACTACATCTCCTTCAGACACTCACAACACTCACATCTTCTCTCCACACTCACTATAGGTATACACTCTACATAACAACCCCAATTTAATATATACCCAAAATTATTAGCTTGTAAGAATATTTGAATTTAAATCTTAATGCATAGTTATTTAACTAAACTAAATGTATATTACTGTAATATTTAATTTTATTTTTTAATTTAGAAAAGTCTGTCTACTTGCCATTATTCATCAAATTAAAGTGTATCACAATGGGAATTGCGGGGTACTTGTCATACAGATTTTATAAATCTAGTACAAGGCCCTATCGTATATTTTGTAATTTATTTCAATTTTTGAATAAATGATTTTGTATTTTGTATTTTGTAGGAAGCCGTTCCAGCCCCCAGAAGAGTATTGAAACATCATCGATATACCTAATCCAACGAATATTCAAATCATCCAGGAAGAACATCGCACGAAGAATAATCAAATCACTGAAGAGAGAGATATATATATATATATAATATAAACGATTGGTGTACAAGATGTGCCCTATGTTGCCAAATACCAAGGTTTTTAGGCACACAAATTTCATCAATCGACAACTTAATATTCACTCAAGAGTGAAGAGCACGCACGTACATATGACGTACGAGATCATTGTCTGCCTACAGCCAAGGTTACAGATTTAATGCTGACGCTGATTCAGCACAATCATCCTTGTGTAGATACGGTCGCAATTATAAACAAAAAGTGATTACCACTTCGACGACGTGCGATGTAAATTGACTCATCGATTCCTGAAAAAACATGGGCGGCTGCAGCATCAGACGACTCTCCTGAGGATCTTTTCCAGTTATAGGTTAGGTTAGTTTACTAACCGCAAAGCCCCATTTTCCTAGTGTTTTTCTGTTTTCCAGTTTTTAGTTTATTTTATGTAGTGTGCGGCCAGACGCAAGACTTGCCTGTAGGTAAATATTAAGTAATTCTTTAAACTTATGTAGAATTCACATAACCGTAGTTCCTTTATTTTTCTAATTCGTTTAGATTAAGTTGAAGTATGCGCTATTACTATCTAGTTTTATTTAACAATGACTTTCCTTATGTATAAAAATAGATTAAGTTAAAGTATGCACAATTAAGATCTGGTTTTATGTTTATTAAAATACTACTAATTGTTATTGCAGTTGATTAGTTTGTTATGGTATCTAACTTAGATTTTTTCCATTGTTATAAGTACATTCATTTATTTTTTTCCCTAAAGGGGGGAGTATCTGTGCCGGTCGACTATGTTAGTCATATTTTCACGTAATGTTAAGATAAGTTGACGACCGTCACAGATAAGGTATATTTATATTCATCACGCACTATGTCTTATGTACGTCATTAATAACATGTACCAACCTAGTATATAAGCTAGGATTTCCTATAATAAAATTAGTCTAGTATAGTCTGGTATTTGCGCGCACCTCAAGCCTTTTACTTTACTCCCGAAGATGTCGCTCTCCTTATAATTGCCTCTGGCAAATTCTTCTACCTAAAATTATGTGTCCTTTAAGATAGGCCACTTAATTAAGTAGTTGAGTAGTTTATAGTTTTTATGCTTAGGTTTTCATCTGTGGGAGGTTATTATTAGCTTATAAGTATGTATTTTTTCTGTTATTATTAAGAATTAAAGCTGTTACCTTCCTTAAGAATATAAAATAAAAATAAATAAAATAAAATAATAAATAATTTGCTTCATTTACGATATTGATTTTGTTTCATTTATATTCAATTCCGGGACGCTAACAAATCAATGTCATATTTCTCAGGAGAAGTATCAACCACCCTATCAATTTTGACATTGATTTGTTTACATGTTTGATATAGTGTCCCGGAATCGACTTCAAAATATTTATTTTACCTTAATGTGACAGTCAGCCTTTCTTCGGGAGTTTTGTATCTTGCTTGGTTATAAAGTCCTTCGTTAAATTCAGCAACACATTAAATGATTGTGTTGACATTCGATAATATTCGAATGATTTAACTGGATGCAGTCTTAGTAGCATATACAAGGTGTGAAATTGCCCAATTTCTAATTGACGGGTACGGATGAACCCAATATTTACGCTTTTTTCTTTCTTGTTGTAAAGCTTCATAAATAGCTATCACTTCTATGGGATCTATTTTTACGTTCACCCTGTAGAAGCGTTGGCAGTCGTCTGATAATCCGTGGCGGAATATTCAATGTGGCTGCAACGTTTATTAACGGATTTACCGCGACAAAGTGCAAAGACTGTGCCCATAATAGCAATCTTTAGTAATATCCATCCTTTGTCTTCTTGTGTGTCTATGCAGAAGTAGAAAGTGTATTTAGTCAAATGAATGTGGTCAAACCTAAACTGAGGAATCGGATGTCTTAGACTACACTAAACTCAATTCTGCATGGCAAATATGGACTCCGAAGAGCAGGAAAATGTTGTCATTCTTATAATATTCCTGACGACGTGCTGAAAATCCTTAAGGATATTAAAGAACATGCAGTGACTGATGAATGTGGCCCGTCAACGTCACAACAAGACGAACCTGTTGAAGACCCTCAGGTATTCTTCGAAATAGAAGACTAAAATTTTGTTTTTTGATTAACAAATACCATATCATTATATTTTAGCACTTTAAAAATTGTACTTAGCACTTTTTAGCATTTTTCCGGCGAAAATTAGCATTTTTCTAAATTATAAAACGGCAATACTGCTTTTCTTGCGGCAGTCGGTCGAGCCGTGCTATCTCTATCTGCGTCCTTCTAAAGTCTGTGCTATCTGCCGCTGACGTCGGTTTCTGCAATTCCGCATTCCGGATTTCAACAGAAGTGGCCTGGTAAATACATTCCGCAGGTTCATACCTAAGATAAACCTGACACACTTACATGTTATGTGATTATGTCTTGTCCATATTATATTTGTAGCAGGGGCAATTATCCGCACACCGCTCCATTCCATATGGCACCACTGGTTTTAATTTACGGTACGATATTTGTGTGTTAAAAATGCTACCTATCCGTGATTAATCGACTAATGGTGTTTAGCAACCATAGGTTTTCGTGATTTAGTTGTAGATATTGAAGGTAACCTCTAAAACCATACTTAATTCAGGTGAAGCATCACCGGACAACACAGCAACATAAAAGTGCAACACGGTCATATATTACTACACTGCTAGACTGCAAAAACCTAAGACCATCATAATGATGTCACAATTTCAGGTGCATGCATATGCCTTGCTCTCTACCATATTGCTTGCATATTGCATCAGCTTTCAGTATAGACAATAGATTTAATCATGGTAAAAAATCTTCCTTGCATAAATTCCTTGATTTGATGCTCATCAGTCATATTTAATAGTTGGTCTTACTTAACAAGCCCACACATGAACACCTTCCAAACACTTGGCTTTTTATTGGATGTGAACTCTTCCATGGCATAAGGATCAAAATCTCGATGCATTAAAAAATCCATGCGAGCAAACCAGTTAATATTTTGAATTTGAAAGCAGACTGTCATTTTCTCTTTTTAGTTTATGTACATCAGAACGTTTGGCCAATGGATGTAGGGAGCTGGTTGCTACTCCAGGATTTGGTGACTAATTGGTGACTCATAAATATGCCAGCCAGATAATTAGTGACTCAATGGTTGGAAAGTTATAAGCATTTATGTCTGGCTGAGGGGCCTAATATCAGGCACCTTGGCCAACCTGAATCTTCAAAACTAAAGACCCTTGATACACTGTAACTGAATAAAGATTTAGTGACGATTTAGTGACTGAAATAGAAATATAAATAGAAATTACTAATACACTGTAACTGAATAAAGATTTAGTGACGATTTAGTGACTGAAATAGAAATATAAATAGAAATTACTATCAACATTATACAGAAGAGACAATAGATTAATACACGGTCATAGTGCTAATAGGACCCAGCTCAGCGCTGGTTTTCAGCCGGAACCACATACACACATAAGTATGCTGCCAAATACGTTTATATGAACTTTTAAACAGTAATAAAAATAAAAAAATAAATGAATGAGAAAAAATAAAAAATACATACACTTGATTAAGCTTAAGCTGAAAATTAAGCTTCACTAAAAATTAAGCTTAGCACACTATGAATACTATTGTTATACTAGAATATTTTATTGTAAGGGTAGGGGTTTTTTTTGCGATTAAAGACAGAATAAGACAGGTGGCACTGGTGGCCTTACAGTTTTGTCCTCTGCTCATCCAGGAGATATTTTTTAAATGTATTTCTATACATAGGCAACCGCAAAGGTGGTGGTAGATCATTCCAAATTTTCGCTGATGCAAAACGAAAGCCCCCTCTGAATCCGCTGGTCTTGTGCCTAGGGATAGACAGTTTGTTCTCCTTCTTCGAATGTGTCCCTCTATTGTGGATGTTTTACTTAAAACTAAGCTTTTCGAATAAGTAGCCCGGGCTTTTTGAGTGTATTACTTTATATAATAGGCATGCACTATGAGATTTTTGTCAGGCTGACATCTTCATGACTCCATTTGTGTTTAAATAAGGGGTAACATGGTCTCTTGATATTGTAGCAGAACCTGGCACATGCATTTGCACTCTTTGTATTTCTTTTTCAGTCTTTTTAAAGAGGCGAGGCCCAAATAGAGTATTGCAAAAACTGAATAGTGACAAAATCAGGGCCTCTGTCAGAGTTTCCCTAGTCTTAACACTAAGGATCTTATGTAGCCCATACAATATCTTTAGTCTATAAAAAGCCGTTCTAACTTTAGAGCCTATGTGGTCCTCAAATCCTCGTCCATGACCAGGCCCAGATTTATTGCTTTTGCCACACATACTACCTTCTCATTTTTTATTTGGATTTGGGGATCACTTAATAAAATATGATTGCTTTGACATTTTGTTCCGAGAATCATATATTTTGATTTGGTTGGGTTCAGAACCAGATTGTTGTTCTCAGACCACCTATTGACATTATCTAGGTTGCGGTTAATTGCGCCTACTAGGGTCGACTCAGGGAAAAAACTTTTATACAATTGAGTGTCATCTGCATATAGGTGGAATCGGCAGCTCTTGATACTCGAACCAATGTCTGCTGTAAATATAACAAATAAAATAGGGCTGATTATACATCCCTGCGGTGCACCTCTGGGTATCTTTTTTATTTCGGAGACTTCCTCAACCCCACTCTGATCTTTTGACACTACATATTGTTGCCTATCAGTGAGAAACGAACGGAACCAGTTACAGGTGTCGTTTGAGGTACCATAGTATGTTAGTTTGGCGATCAGTAAATCTATATTAAGACAATCAAAAGCCCTCGAGAAATCTAGTAAAACTAGGCAGTGGCCATTTCCCCATCCGAGGCTGTGATTATGTCATCAGTGACGCTTAACAGGTCCGTTTCTGTACCGTGGCTGCTCCTAAATCCGGATTGTCTTGTACGTAGTATGCCGTTCAACTCTACTTATCTGGTAAGTTGCCTACTGACGACCTTTTCTACGATCTTTGACATAACTGGCAGCATACTAATAGGTCTCAGATCTTTGTGCTCTTTCACGTCGTTGTTTTTAGGCAATGGGACCACTTTAGCCAGTTTCCAGCTACTTGGGAAAGTGTTTGTCGAGATCTAAGTGTTGATGATAAAGGTGATAATTGGTAGAGTTGCTGGTAATGTCAGCCGAATCATAGCCATTGACACTTTATCGTGTCCACACGCATGGGTCTTCACACCTTTAATAGTTTTAAGAATTTGTGCTTCGGTGCACGCAGAAAGTTCAAACCTCGAAGTCCCGAACCTCTCACATCTAAACTGCTGCAAAATGTCAGTATTGGCGGTAGCGTCGCCCGGTGTCTTCAGAAAGAAGTAATTTATTTTATTCGGATCATTGAGACCTTCTGGAATTTCTGGACTAACGTTATTTGAAAACGGTGAGATCTTCTTTATATGCTTCCACATTTTGTTTGGATCCTTTGCGTGGTTGTTAACATAGT